>CM063288.1:2852500-3577500 GCA_032173965.1 Sitta carolinensis | reverse complement strand
CCCCCTGTGAACTGCCCAGCTTCAGGGTTAGTGTGTCTGATGGGCCTCTGGAAGATGCACACCTTTTTTAGGCAGCAGCATCACACTCTCTCAAAGCTCTCCCCAAAGCAGGATGTTGTATTTTATCTACACGCTGACCCCATCCCCCTGTTTTACATCCAATTTCAGCAGGGAAATGATTTTTCTTTCACCTCCCCACAGCACAAGACAGGGGGATTTTTCACCTGAGGGTGCAGGACTGGTGCAAGAGCCACCACCCCAGCGTGACAACACCTCCGCCTCCTGTGTGGGGTTAAGTGATGCAGAAGGCATTGTGTGAAGGGCGAGGGTTTTTTTTTTTCCTCTTAATGAGTCTAATCTGATTAACATCACCATTCGCTCCCTTGTGTGGAAACAATGTGGAGCCAAATTTAGTAACTGTAGTTTATGCCACATCACCCTGGGTACCTTTGTTCATAGTGCACATCTGGCACCACCAGCTTTAACTTTACCCTCAACACCCTCCGTCCATGCTGGCACTTGGCACCAGTGGAGCACAGGCTTGATTGGGATGCTAAAAACAATAAAATCCATAAAATCCCCAATATATAGATGCGTATTTGGGAAACTCTCCTGTAGTTAACCAAAAAGCACAATTTTCACCCCAACAGGAAGATTTCATTTGATCTGCATGTGACTGGGGAACTGATTTCATTTCCTGTAAAACCCCCTCAAATACCACAAAGTTACCTGACTCAGCTGCTTGTAGAAATCAAATTCAGTCCGAGATAACAGCTAATCATTTGTCACAGTAAGAAGCAATTCCCTGAAATCGGAAGGGAAAACCTGCCGCTTCAATCCGCAGGTCTGTCAGATTGCTAGAAATTACATTCTGCTCTGACTAACCTCTGCACTTGGATTGCTAACAACAAGCAGCCTGGTCTATCAAAAGAGAATATCATACAACCAGGAACAGCTTTTGATTTGTTCTATTCCAATAACCTGAGAAAAGTTTATGGACATGCATTGCTGCCTAGACCTCAATTTTCACCAACCTGCATACTGGTTGGAATTTATAGCTCTGCATCCCCACAGTAATGTAGGTAAAATTTACAGGCTGATTATCTGCTACTTCATAGGAAGAAAATTAGAGTTGATTTTATAACTGCACAACAGATATTTGGTCTTTGATACTTTGAGTAAGGACGTGTGGTTTGGATGCTCCAATTAAAATGAAAAAAAAAAAAAAAGTAAAAAAAAAGGAGGGGGAAAAATTGATGAACTTTATGGAGAAGGAAGCTTTCAAAATGCAATTTATATTCTTTAGAAATGTTCCCAGAGAGTAAATTAAATGTATACCCTTCTATGTAAACACTATTTGTGCAGCAGTCATGTTATAAGTTTAATAAAAAATGATGTATCACCCCTGTTTGTAAGATTTATAATTCACATGGCAGTAGTGAATCTGGGAGCCTGGCCACAATGCATTTTCTATACTTAACTCTGTTATCTACGGTATGAGGACACTTGTAACATTGGCAAAAAGGGGCACAAGTAGTTCAGTATCTTTGCTTGACTACTTTTTTTTTTTTTTTTTTTTTTTTTTGTAAGGAGACATTATTAAAATTGAAAGCTTGTATCTCAAAAGGCCAGAGTTACCCATGGGGTTAATGTTCTTAGTGAGACATGTTTAGGCAAATCTATCCACTGTACTTTTATTAGCAGGTAATGAAAAGGTGTAAGTTAAAGTGTGAAAGGACTCTGTGTTTTTTGAAAACAGTACTTCAGCAAACAGCTCTATCTGGCAGAGCCTCTTTGTATTGTAATTACATATAATACAAATCTTCACAATAATTCAGAGAGAGAAAATGCTAATGTGCAGGTTGTGGCAGAAACTAAACCAAAGCAATGAGATTTGCAGCTACAGCTGATTCCCCATCTCACACTGTGATTTTTAACAATTTATTTCCCTACTCCTGTCTCCACTCCCTCACTGAACCACAGCTACAAAAGTTATTTCTCCTCTTATTTCTGCTCTGCTCCTTTTCCCCTCAAAGTGCAAAAGAGATAAACACCCGAAACTGTTGATTAAAGTAGATGGGAGTTGGTAGGAGGAACTAGAAAGAGTTTCTAGCAGCTAAGCAGAATTTATATTAGGAACCAGCTCCTAACATCCTTTCCAGCTTTCTACTCGCTGCTGCTCCAGTTTTGAAAACATGCAAAATTTATCTGACTTACCACAACAGCTTGAAGGACCAGCTTGGATAAATATGTATTTTTGTGATCTCTATTGGTTTTGCACATATGGTATTATCTACCTGATTGATTGTAAGGGCTTCATTGACTAAAAACTGAAGGGATTTTGGTGGATACACTCATTCTGAAAACACATATTCATGGCAGGGCATGCCACAATCCCCTAAACATGAAGTCACTGCCCGGTGTCTGTGTCTCTCCCGTAATGAATCACCAGCGGATGGACCCCTGACACTTCACCCTCCTGCAGTGGCTGCTGTCACCCTCCAGCTCCCAGCCACATCCCTGACTCCAGCAAAAGGGCAAGGACCTGGCTGCCTTCCCCACTGGCCACCTCCCTCAAACCACAGCCTTTCATTCAGATGATTTTCTTTTTCGTTATTTTTTTTTTAATTTCAATTTCAACAAGGCCAAATTAATTGTTTGCAAAATGAAGAAATGGATCCTGCAGCAATCTTATCCCTCTGACAACTCCTCACAATTTTCAACAGAGTTCCCTCTGGCCTCAGCCATGGAGCAGGGTCTGTATTCCTTCTAAGAGCATTTTGTCCTTCCTTTCCCACCGCCACACACTACAAGGGAGACAGATTACATAAAAAAAAACCACTGTAAAATAAATAACTGCCTTCACAGGGAAATGTGTTGGGTTTTTCCCCCTCTCTTTTACATCCTTATATCTGACCCTAATCTAGATCCCACAGCCAGTGACAGAAATATTGACATCAGCTGGGAAAAGATCGGGTTTCTTTACACAGGGGACGAGTCCTGTAAACTCTGCTGTGTTGACAGAACCAGGTCCCGTGCTGGTGGGTCCTTCTGCTGGCCTGGAGAAGGTTTAAACACCATTCCTGCTCCCCTGTAGCCAAGGCAGCTTTCTCATTATCTTTAGTACCAGCATCATTACACCTTAAAAATAAATAGGGATAAATCCTTCTACAGGAAGAACACGACCTGACTCTTAGTGCCTACAAAAAGATGTTTCTGTATTGCTGAGTACAAAGAATACCACAGTCTGGCCCAAGATTAATTAAAAACCCCTTGAAAGTTAGCTAAAAACCCCAAAATTTTCTCCTCTGTATTTTTATAGTCAAGCTATAAACTCCTGATAAACAGAGGCCACGGTGGAAATGTTGACACAAACCTCTGCTTGGCACTGGTAGCAGGCACGACCTCCTGTTACCTGCTCTGGTGAGAGTATTCATAGGTCCGTGATGAAGTAGGGGCACTCAGGATTTGTACAGCATTTTCCTTTCTATTCTGAAACGTGCTCAAAACCCAGCCCTCCAATTTTTGGTCACAGCTTTATCTCAGAAAAGACTGAATAGGTACTTAAAATATTTTTCAAGAGAAAGAAAGAGGCGAGAGAAAGAGAAACCCCTGCCCATTCTTCTGAAATTTAAGTAGGCAGCCCTTGAAAGATCACTGAGAAAAGTCTGTATTTTCTCAGGTTTAACTAAATAATTTATGCATACTTTCACTTTGGCATGATGAAGCAATTTTAGCCTTTAAAACCCACAACTACTCAGGAGGGAAAAGGTCTGGTTCCTGCAACTTAAATTATTTAAACATCCAGGTGGAAATGCTTTCAGTGCTGCTCCTTTCTGAGACAAAGGAGGAAGACCCCGAAACTCTGAGACACTGAGAAGAAAAGGAGTGATAAAAGAGCCAACCTCGGATACATTCAATATTGAGGGGAAATCCAGCATTGTTCGCTGGAAAAATATGACCAGAGAGATGCTCGCAGTACATAAATCCGCTAGGTAAAAACGCTTAGAAAAAAAAAAATCATTGGCCTAGAGCTACAACAAACATGCTTTGCAAAAGAGCACGGCAAAAATATCCCTCTGCCCTCTAACCCAAGTCAGAAATGGTTTGTGTACGCTTA
The DNA here is from genome assembly GCA_032173965.1 of Sitta carolinensis. NCBI lineage: Eukaryota > Metazoa > Chordata > Aves > Passeriformes > Sittidae > Sitta > Sitta carolinensis. The sequence goes on along the minus strand of CM063288.1, from coordinate 3,573,380 downwards.
AGGGTTAGGCAGATGTTAGGGGTCACTGAAGAAGCTGTGTGAAAAACTGCACCACCAGCACCAGCTTCTGAATTTACAGAAATGAGTACAATGCTTAACTCCCAGACCAGCAGCTCTGTGCCAGCGAGAAATGAAAAAGTACCTGGGCTACTTCACTCTTTCCCACATTAGATGGCAGATGTGAAACTCCTGAGACACATGCAGAAATTTATCAGCTTAAAGACAGGTAAGAACAGCCCTCTGAGTCAGTGTCCATCGCCTTCATGTTGGGTTTCGCTACATGTGAGCACATAGGCAATGACATGATGTCCTGGGGAAGGACAGGATGCCCAGTGGGAGCTGATGGTTATGGAGAGAAACACTTAAAAGAACTCCCAAAACAAGGAAGAAAGAGCCAATAGTGTAGGTATTACTAGAACTAGCTAACTGGTAATGATTTCACATAGTATTAAGCTCTGTTAATCAAGATGTCTCCCAGTAAATGGCATTACTGAAATGAACATTTGGCTCTGTCCCAAGGACAGACATGCCTAGGACTTCTCTCCCCTTTGGTATGTATCGACCAGAAAGTATTAGAGGGACAGTTAGCAGTGACCCATATATCTAAACCACCAGCATTTTCTGTTAGGGAAAAAATATCTGATTGTCCTTTCTAACTGGATTTAAAGCCTCTATAGTTCAGCGTGAGCCTTCAAAACATGGCAGGGAACAACGTCCCAGGGCTGGAGAGGCACCTTCTGCATGCCTGTGGTGTTCTCCTCGGGTTTTGCAAAGACAAGAACTCGTGAATGTCCAAGATCCCTTCATTGCTCATATTCCTCAAGGGAACAGAGCTAGAACACGAAATTAACAACGGCCAGGCTGGTCCCAGTCCAGTGCTCACATGGCATCAGGAGTGAACAGGAGGTGCCATGGGGAGGAGAAGGAGAAGAAAGAAAAAAGGGGAGGTCAAACCCAGCCATGGCCTCATGTGGGATATTCCCCAGCACTCCTCACCTGTGATTTCCTACTCCTCTGCCAAACACCTGAGAAGGGAAGCAAGAAATAAGCCATGCTCCTCTGGCTACCCCTCCACTGTCTACATATTTTCCATTGCCTATTTCCCTTTTTTATTTTTTTCCTACCAGGTGTCTCACTCAATATATCCTGATCAATGCAAAAAAGGGCAAAATTCATGCCTTGCAGCACTAGAAATGCTGCAATTGGTGTTGAAACTGATGCTCTTTCAGCATGGATTTTTGTTGCTGTGCACATGAGGAGCTACTGGCTGCCAGTGTGTGTGTATGTGAAGTAACACCACCTCCAGAGCCTGCTTCCCACCAGAATTTGAGCTTAAAATGGCTCAAAGTTTCTCCTATCTATATGTGCCTCATGGTCAGCTGAAATGTTCTTATTAGGCAGGTCCCCAACCTTATCCTCGCAGCCAAAAGGAAATGCGGAGTAGGGCATAAGAGGCTGTTGAAACCACATGTCATGTTTGGGTTTGCTGTGTCATAATGATTTTATTCTGGTTGGGATAAGGCTTTCTGCAGCTGTTTTCCTATGGAACTGATGGTAAAGGGCAAGGGCTTGGCTGATACTGAGTAAAAAAGAACAGCAACAAGAGGGGGGTGTCCCAACAGAGAAAACATTTCTCTTAAAAATGCATTATTTGGTGTGTTTTAAGTGTGCAAACTTCAGAGGCATTGTCTGTGGTTAAGAGGTAAAAGAAGGGATGTGGAATGAAGCTTCAGACCTCAAGCCTTCAAGTATTTTCCCTTTCTTTCGACCTTCTGTATTTTCCCTTTACTAGAAGTAGTATCAGTAGCAGCACTCCAGACACCACCTCCCCTGCAGGAAAGCGTGGGTGTCCTGGGTGCTCCAGAACCTCTCTGCTACGAGAAGAAGGAAACTTTCCTTTCCCTGATTCCCTCACAGGTGGGACTCCTAACTGGACTGGCAGGATGGCCTCATCCTCTAATTAATATGTCAAAATGCAGAGCAGTTATCCTGAGCTGCCTCCTGCACCAGGTACCTGCCCAAACCCCCAGCTCATTGCTTTGGGGTAGGAACATCCTTTGGGTGCCATTGAGTGGGTTCAGGTTTCAGCCAGTGCCTACCTCGAGGTCAAAAGAGAACATGAATTTTTAACAAAAAAATCTGACTTGCAATTAAAAGTTATTCCCTCTTTCACTGCAATACCAAAGCACGACCCACTTCAGGATCACATTTCATGGGAGAAAGTTAAATTTTCAAGGTTAATGTTGTTTCTGAACAAAGTATATATCAGATTTTTTTGGAGGCCTTTCTGCTGACTTATGTCTTGCACCCGTGAATTTCGATGGGAACTGGAGACCTTGTGTTTGCAAACCTGTGCAATTTTGGGCACTAGAATAACCATTATATCAACACCAGGAACAAAGAAAGCTCTGGGACTGTGTGAAACTCCTCTCACAACAACCCAAAAAATAAAGAGGCAGCCCATTTGGCACCGAGCTCCCTGAGGAAACTGCGTGAACCCGAGGTGAAAGGCCTTTTCTTCTATTCCCAGACTGCTAAACCATCTAGCTCTCCTCATTCATTACCCCGAGTTAAGCTTTGCAAGCTTACAGTAAACCTGTGAGAGCTCAGGTTTTGTACAGAGGAATTTCACATTAAGGATTCGTTTCCCCCGCCTCCAGCCTGTTCCCCTGAATCTTCAAACAGAACACCTGATATAAACCTAAAATCCTAATCTAGCCTGAAGTGCATTAATAGGAGCTTTGATTTTTCTGTTTAAAAAAGAAGAGAATTAGCTCCATAATCCTACTAGTTATACTTCTAACAATATTATTTTAAGACAATTAATTCATATTTAAAAATAATGAAATTACTAGCACAAGACACTAAACTTCTTTTAGTATATTAAATTGGGCAGATTGCTTCTCTCCTTCTAATTATGAATGTAGCAGTTACAAAAGAAACTGTCATTTTGATAGAGTAAAAGACAATCTGTCTGCCAAAAGTGTCCAACCATAATTCTAAAAAAAAAGTCATCTGCATCAAGAACATGCTACTTTGTTTGATGTACTGTCTTATTGGAAACCTAATTTGCTTTCAACCTCTGAGACAACACATAACATAAGTTTGTGTGACTAATTTTCTTGGAAATATGAGTAATTAGAATAAGGGACCATTTCCATCTCAGGAACGGGTAGCTTGCAAAATCCGAAATAAAGACGCTTTAAGTCACTTTCTTTTCCCTTTCAACTGTGTATTCCTGAAAGGAGAGGGATGGCTCTGCACAGTGGAACATCAGCTCACATGTAAATCGTGAACTACTGCAAAGTACGGAGAGGTTTATTACCTGAGGTGAGCACTCCCAGAGCTCCTGGAGTATAAAGGCATTAGCCGTATGTTCTAACCGAGTCATAAAAATCAATAAACAGGAACCCCCCACCTGTGCTATGGCCCCAGTGTTAAGTTTTATACACGTAGTAATAGTGCATATCAATTTTCACCACCCTTCCTACGCTAGCTATTACAAGGCGTACAACCACCGGAGGGACTGCGAGAGCAGTGCCATTCATCCCACGGAGTTGTCCAGATGCCAGCTCCATTGCATCATTGTCAATTTTATTCTATCTACAACTGGACAAGGCTGCAGCCCCGGCTCCTATCCACCCACTCAACCCCGCAACAATTGCAAACTCTGTTCGGCTGGTTAAAGAGTTTACAAGCCAGCTGAAAGAAAACAGAACAGTTGCATATTAATGCACCCAACCCCTGAAAGATCACATAATGGAGCGGGAGAAACGTGTAACTGCAACCAATATGGGATCCTGTCCAGCTGCCGCAGCCTGTGGATCAGTGACCGGGTTTTTAAATAAATTAATGATAAGCATCCATATGCAGCTGTGCCAGGTTTCGGCTGCAACTGGTTGTGTTGCTGGAGGCTCCTTAGTTGCCCAGAGGTATGGGAAGCATGGGTCGTCAGAGCTACTGGATGCTAAAAATCAAACGGCCCAACAGATGTGGTAGCTCTGCCAGGTTGCAAAAATAACCACTAAATCACGCTTATCTCATAATTAAAAAGAATGCCCCTGATAAGGCAGGGAGGAGTATGAGAATAAACCTTTGCCACGTATTTTCCACTATTCATTAATCTATGGAAATAAGGGTGGCAGGTTTATTTAAGTATCAAGGAGGCCAGGAAAGTTGGTTGCTTCTTGTTTTCAAATCAGGACCACAAATAAAAGAAAGAAAATTAAAAAAAAAGCCACCGAAAAAAAAAAAAACTCTGAGGAATATTTCATTCTACAGGCATCCTTTAAAAGTGTCAGGCTTTCTAATTACAGCCCCAAAATGACCACTGAAGCCTTCAGCAAGTAATGAAAAGCACTTGAGGATGAAGGCTTTGATTCTGAAATAAGTCTGACCTAAGAGTAATCTCCCTTTATGAAGATGTGGTAGCTTCAGTTTTAATAGGCAAGAAGGAAAGGGAAAAAAAAATAGGGGGAAAAAAAAAAAAAGCCCCAGCACTTGACGATGACCCTTTCTCCCCTCCCCAACAAAAAGACAAGGAGTTTTATCTGCCTGAGGTTGCCTCTGATAGTGCTTATGGTCCGGAAGTACCACTCATGGGCACTTAGAGCAGCATCACTCAGAAGCATAAAAATAGAATAAAGTTGTACAGCAAACGAGAAATTATGATATAACCCAAGTGTTGTGACACGAAACAAGCAAAACAAACACTCCCAACATTCCCTGGAACTGATAAAAATCTATCTGAAATTAGTAGTGCCATCAAGGTGCTGCTTAGGCTGAGGAAGTGCCTTTAAAAGCTCTCTGCAGTGAGAGTCCTGACAGCTTTGTGGTGAAGTTAACCATTTTAGGCAATGGGAAGAAAGTAAGACCATTGTAGTTGTGAACAGCTGGCATACAATAGATAATTTAAGGGAAAGTGACCCTCATGTATAATTTTTAACTGAAGAACTGTCAAGCCCCATTAGTTCCAATAGGGCCTCATAGCACCGAGGTAGGTTTATAGGGGCTTTGTATGAGAAGAGTTTCCAACAGAGAAGCAAAAAAAAAAAAAAATTATTTTAAGGGAACTTTTGTAGATTCAGAATTAGTCACTTTTTTCTTTTTTTTTTTTAGTCTTAGCTGCTGTTTGAGACAATGACATCTCTGCTTTTCTTTCAGAAGGGAACCCAGAAAACAGTAAAAGTATATTTTGGAGCCAGTTGAACCAATTACTGCTATTTGAAACAAGAGCATCTCAGCTTTTCTTTTCAGAAGAGAACCCAGAAAATGGTAAAAACATATTTTGGAGCCAGTTTAGCCATGTTCTGAGCCACATGTGCTGATAATGCTGAGGAATTCTGAGAGACACCCATTAAATGTGGAAATCGTGCTGTTAAATCTACGTCACCGCCTTGGCCAGTGAATAAAAAGGCAAGTAAAAGAGCAAGGAAAGAAAGCAGGACTCCTTAAATAAGTGCAAATAATGAAGGGTAGAACCTGAGTAGAACATAAAAAGTGAGCAAGTTAGGTAAAATAAAGCTCCGGCACCATTTCTGCAGACGTATTTTAGAGGCCAGTCCAACATTATAAACAATTGCTATAAAACCTGAAAGGTCCAGGTGTCGCTAAGTCATGTTTACTTTATGGCTTTCACTTTGCTATTTGGCAGAACTTCTGAGGCCATACTGAGTGATGTTGCCCTTAACTTAAAGCGCTATAACTTTCTTGCCCAAACTTAAAAGAGATACTGTAAAATTATTTAGCAACTTCTTGGGCCATAAACCCAGAGTCCTCTCCTGAGTGTCAGTCAGCCCTGCTTTAAACGCTGCAGTTTGATGGTGGGTGTGTGGTGGGTCTTGGGGAGGTTCATGGAATTGGGGTAAAGAGGGGGAAGGCTGAGCACGTTCCTCTCCTCCTTCAAAGGGCTCGCACTCCTGGCAACCTTGTGCCTCCTGGTTGCTTGAGGGGAAGGGGGAAAAAAGCAGCAAATATAGGCAAAGGTTTAGGCTTTTCTCCTCTCCTTGTAGAGTTCTCCTTCCTTGGGGAAAAGTGGTGTGGCAGGAAGGTGGTGGGTTTGGGGAAGTTATCTCCTTGCACTGCTGGGGTCCCACCATGCATTCCATAGAAGCCAAGGGTGGGTGGGTGATACAAAACCAGAATTCTGTCATAGCTGAGGTCAATATTGGGTTTAAAGTAAATAAGATTAGTTAATTCTGGCTTTAACGAGTTGACTTAAGGCCTATATATTTTTTAAAAAAAGATAAAAAATGCAGACTGTCATTTAAAGAAATGATAAAAGAACCATCCTTTTAAACTCAACTCAAATGATAGACAATAAAGTCAGGAGTTATAGGTACTGCAGATTGTCCTTTACTAGACACTCTATTACATGTAGTCATTAGGCCAGCTATAAAAAGAAGGTTTAAATACTAATGTATTTTTTAATTTGTTTTATACCCTAAACAAGCAATCAATGTACATTAATAAACATAATTGTTTTTTTGGCATTTGTCCATTTATTTGGTCTACCTTGTCAGCTCCCGCAAACACATCAGCAAAATTCTGTAACCACAATACACGAGAAGGAAACACCATTGAGTCCATCTCAAATATGCAGAATGTATTGAATTACTTTGCTGCTCCACTATTGACAGACTGAAACCCCCAAAGTTGACCATAACTGTCCTGTCTGTCTTAAACAATGACTTTGACAGGTTTTTGTCCACAAACACAGCTTTGGAGTGCTGTTGCAAAGAACCTTTAACGAGGTGGTAAATATGTTTACCTTTGATAAGGTGAGCTGCCTGATAAGATAAGGTGGATGGCCACTTTTCAAAAGCAAACATGCACAGAGCTCAGAGCTTTCACCCAGAAACTTGTGCTGGATTTGATCAGCATAAGGAAACGTCTACTTGCTCCGGAATAGCTTCCTGAAATCAATTTGTTCCTTTTCAGTTTTAATTATAAAATACCACTCGCTAGAGAGACATTTATTCACTCAAGAGGGTGCAACATTGGAGATGGATGTGCAAAAGGTGCTCATCTCTGTAGTTTCAGCAATTAGGGTGCAACTCTCAGTTTAACTAGGACACTGTGGGTATCTGCCTCCTGGTGTGTCAACTTCAAGCAATCCCATCCGAGGGACAGCCTGCAAATGGAAAAGATCAGGAAATATCTCAGAGGAGGAGGCTTTTGTTGGTCTGGTATGATTATCCTGAGTGCTAGTGACCAGAGAAATGCATACCAACAAAAAGCTTCACTGGGGGCAAAATCTGTGTTGGGACCCTGTAATGCTTCCTGACATCTCTACCAGGTCCTCTCCGTAGGTGACCCCACCATGGCAATCCTGGCTGGCCTGTCAGTCGTGGGTGAGCAGAAGAGAAGGCAACGTGGGCAGCGTCTGCACCACAGAAATCTCTTAAAATGTCATTTGTCGGGGAGAGGAAAACAAAATTGTTGCAAGAGCAACAGAAGCTGCGAAGTCCAAAATGGGACCCCCACTAAAGCCTTTAACGCACTAGAAAATTTATGAAAACATGAATAAAAGGTAACTTATTCAGTGTCAGCCTTACATATTTATAGTTTAAAAATTAGTCAAAGTTTATGTCCCGAGGTTGCACCTACAGGAAGCCAGATGTGTGCCTTCTGCATGTGACCTAAGACAGGCCTGAAGCAACAACTAGATAATTTCTCGCTCATACTCCACACCGTCGATCGCGGCGGCTTTCTGAGGTGAGAGAATCTGACAGCACTAACTCTCCAGGGCAGAACTTTCCAGTCAAGTGGATCAACGGACTGAAAATCTCTTATGAATAGTCATTAGGCCTTCATTACAAACCCCTCACAACCCAGTTCTCTTTTCGCAACCAAATGCCTTTTGTCATCTTCACAAGGTGCATCATTTAATTACCAATTGATTTCTTTATATATGACAACATGTCAGATAGCAAAATACAGTGTATCTCCCTTAGGGGGAGAAGTCTGTTAACTATCAGCATGCCAGATTACTGAATTTAGCTGGAAGACAGCTATTCCCTCCACTGCGCCTTTATTTTAACTCGCTTTCCAGTTTTCCAGAGGAGCAACGTGGGGAAGAGGCAAAGGCGAGGAGCAGTGCAAGGAGAGATTATTCCCCCCCCCATTCTGTCAAGAAATTAAAGCTGACTTCCAGCGTTTCTCACTCTGTTTTTGGGCAGGGGCACCCCATGCACGCACACATGTACGTTGGCATTGGCGGCTGTGTGCACACACAGAGCCCGGCTCAAACACGTCAAACAATTGTTCTCATTATCCCAGGAATTTACCCAGCTTCTGACTTTGCTAGCATGCTGAATCTTCCCCTTCACAACTGCAGCCTGATAATCAAGCCAGTACTGTATTAATAAGCTGAATAATAAGGGAATTTCAGAAATGTACAGGACTATTATACCGTAACAATAAAACCTCAAACTGAGTAAACCAGAGCAGCGCTGAAGGTAGGCGTCGGGAAAGAATGAAACCAGTGTTGCAGTAATGCACTCCATTGTATGGCAGTGTAAATGCCTGCTTCTTTCATACACAGAAGCTACATTACACGAGTCCGAAATGTTCTCAGAGCATCACTGTGCCTGGTTGTGATAGAACCTGGCACCAGCAAGCACTGAAAGCTGACATTATACTGTAGGATGTGCTGCAGGTGTGCAGGCCTGCAAACGTGCTCTAATTACATATTTTCCTGCAGAGCAACAATTAAGGTCGCCAAAATAATTGCCAGTTTCTTAATCCCTCTCTAACAAGACTGACATAAGGAATGGTTTATTTTTCTCTAGTTATTTTGAAAGTGTTCTCAAGATTTTGGGGTTTTTTTTCTAGCACGCCGCATAAAACTAATTCTTACATTCAAATGTGTGATTATAGCCATTGTTGCTGCTGGGATGGGTTTTTTAAAGGCCAAACCTTTGCTGAATTCTAGAGTACAACTAAAATAATGAAGAAATACTGATTGTATAACCTGGCGTGCTGTTTCAACATTTTCCCTGCAAGAAAGTACTTATTTTCCCTTTCTGCGTGCATTTGCTCTGTGTTTTGGGGCTCTTTTTCAAGACTACAAGCTCCAGGTCAGTGCTCAGAGCCCTCCACAGTGGCATTAGGACTGCACTATTCCAGTCAGGCAGCCAAGGAACTACAGAGTCCCGTCTGTGTCCAGGGTTCAATAAAGAATCACCTTTATTTTCATTACAACTGGCCTTATCTACTGTGGGAGACATTACAGAGGCTTCTTTCTCAGCGGCGTCAAGCACTCGACTTCAAACAATTGAAACAATTGTAGTACATGAGACAGAAAGGAGATGTCTGGTGCATCTATTTGCAAAGCTGAGGCATTTAACAGCAACCATTATACATTGTAGTTATATATAGCTCTCTTGTAGACCTTGGGAATAGTGGCCAGTATGAGTCAAACCCAGAGCTGGTATCAACAGCCACAAGTCAACTGATTTTCATGGGGAAGCACCGAATGATACGAGCCAGGAGCCCTCCACCCCTTCCCTCTGACTTTTGCAGAAACTGTTGGATAAAGCTGTGGTCTCAGCCTCTACACAGAGACCTTCTCCTCTTCTCAAAGGCCTCAGAACTTTAAGCTTGGCTCAAGTCTTGGCTCTCATCTTGACTGAAGAGGTACCTTGGGACATTTAAGCTTTGAGGTGGCTTCTGCAGAATCTGGGTGAGACCTACTCAGTGTTTCTCAATAGAGCCTCTGGAAGGTATTTTATATAGAAACACAAGGACATTTGTATTCAGTCATGTTAAGACAAACCTTCACTTCTAGGTTAAGCCAAAGGTTAATAGTCTGGTCTTAATTATATTTTTAAATAGTTATACTTCTTTCCAACATTCTGACAGAGCCTGCTGTCCCTGCTCTACCTATGAGCAGATCCTACTGATGTCAGAATGAGTATTGCTTATGCCAGGATTAAATTTATCTGAGCAGCCCCAAAGATCAAACAAAAAATGCCACACAGCCCCAGTCAAAGGATGTCCAGAGGTATGCCAGGGAGATTAGCTTGACATGCAAAATCACATTCAAACATCTAAGAATATTAGCATTAATGAACCAGGCAAGACACCCTTTGATAATTGTTGGCAATCTGAAAACTTTGCTCTGAGGATATTAAAAGTAAACTGTTATCATCTGATTGCCAGTTTTAATCCCACTGATAGAAGCTGCCACAACCCGTCAGCATTAAATATATAACAAGGGGGTTATGAATATAAATTCCTGCTGGGGAGCGTAGGTAGATGTCCACCTTTGCAAAGGGCATTGCACGTTCACAGACTGCAGAAGTGATACTAATATCACAGACTCCTACTAAGTTACTAGTTTTACTGCTAACTCCACTACTCACTTTCTAAATTTGTCCCTCTTTCCTACACTTCCCTTGAAGTCTTCCTTCAACAGAGATGAGCTAATCAGTTGCTTAGACACCCGTCCTTATAAAGCTGTTCACATCTTTTTATGCTTCACCTGCAAAAGCCACAACAGTGATACCGTGATACAGGAAAATGTATTTTCCCTCGTTGTACTTATTACTTTGCAATGGTCATTGATTCTCTCTGCAAGTGAGTAAACAAAGGAAATTTAAACTTTAATGGGTATTAAATTATTTGCAAATTAATCGTTTGCTCTTTTCAAAGGGGACAAATGCATTTTGTTCACTTGAAACCTACTTAGAGAAGCTGTATGGGAATGATAAAACTCAAAGCTCAGGGTCATCTACAACCAGGTTAGAATTTTCAGGCCTGGTCATTTCATTAACACTCTGTATAGTAACATACAGAGTGGTTCTCCAAGGAGTATGACTTCACTTATAGGCACTGAATCTTCAGCCTCCAGCACACTTGCCATGCTGGGAGATGGTGCTGTAGGCACCTGATTTGGGTTCCAGGATGGAAAACAGTGATTTTAATGGGCCCAGAGCCTGCAGGGACTGCAGACACTGGGAAAGGTCACAGCAGAAGGCAGATCAGAGCCAAAGCATGACTGTAAGACAGGGCCAAGTCTCGTTGGTTTTATTCACGTGAGAATTGCGGTGATTTCAGCAAGGAGGGCATGGCCCTGTTTACACGAAAATGCTTTGAAGGGAAATATTTTAGGTTTTGATCAAAACCTCATTTACATTGTTACAAAGAAACTGCAAAGAGTTATAAATGAGCTGTAGAGTATATTATAAAACACATTTTAAAAGTAACACATGCTCAGAGATGGATAACATTAAAATAAAAGTAGGTGCAATATCCAAGATGAACATTTCTCGTGAGGAGACATCACGCGAGAAAGCATTCCACAGGCATAACTTTACAGATAATCAAAGCCAAGTATTAATACATTTTTATCAGTCCACCTTCTAAACAATATTTCAGTAGATTTCCTTTCACACAGTGATATTTGTAATAAATGTTCTGCCTTTGTTTTAAAGTCAGTCCGTAGAAAGATGACATCAGCTTAGCAAACAATAAAGTGCCTGTAATATTGTCTCCAGAGGGCTGTTACATTTACTTTGTAGCAGTAAAATTCAATTTTCAAAAAACACTACATGAATGATGTTAGGTTATTAACCCTATCACCACCGTAAAACATCATCATTGTGTGCAGAATGTAGGTCACTATCTAGGAGCTAGAAGTTGCTTTTTGTTAAATAATCCATTTAAGCTGCTTTTCTTCCCTATAGCTTGGGTTGTATCCCTTCCCTTTGAAGAAAACAAACCAAAAAACAGTCTCATTTTTAATCTCAAGGCTCTGAGCAAGCGTCCTTATTACACATCTCATTTTAAGGTGTTCTTCCTTTGTTACTTTCAGATTTGGCCGCACACTTTTGAAGAGCGACTCTCTGTGAATTTTTGTTATTCAGAGCAGCTCTCAAAGAGGGAGAGAGGGGAAAAAAAGTGTATCAGATCAGCCCACGCCTGTGGTGACTCTCACAAGTTTCAGTTCAAGGAAAGGCAAGAAAATCAGCAGCTACAAATTCTGACTCATTTTGAAATTTCAGTGCGATTGAGAAGCGACCGTCCTGATTTGGGGACCGAGTGCTCAGGCCCTGATCATGCTCAGAGCTCCTGGCTGAACCTGGTTTTCCTTAGCAAGCTCCAGGGGAAAGAAAGATCAGCAAGCAGACTGTCCGCAAGCCAACCCGTCACATGGCTCCCTATAAAGAGGATTTGCATACCTGACACAGCTATGGAAATATTCCCCATCCGGGAAGGGGCGAAAGAGAAGGACTAATAGCGCCCCGCTATCAGGATGCAAGGGGTTAACTAGTTAAACTTCTACAACCCCCCACAGTAACTTTCCAAAAGCTGACAATAAGTAAAAGAAGTGCTGGTTATCCATTTTTTAAAGGGATGGGATTGGTTTTAGAAGAAAGGGAAAGAGGATCAAACACCTCAGAGCAACAAAAGGTTGTGTCAGAGGGCCCTCAATCACAAACCTCCTTCAACAAGAGATATTCCAACCTTCCAGAGCAGTTACCCAGGCAGCACGGCTAAAAAGTTCCCTGACATGAAAAGAACAAAAACAGAAGGGACAGAGGTAGTTATTGTTATGCACACTCCTCTTTTTTTTTTTTTTTTTTTTTTTTTTTTTTTTCTTCTGTGGCTTTTTTTCTCCCCCACAAAACTTTTTGCATAAGCTGTTCGGGGGAGAAGTAATAGTGCCGCTTATTGAAAAGAAATCCCCCCTCTTTGCATCTCTACCTCCTAGGTTGGGAGGTATGGCCCAGCAGATTCTCAGCCAGGAACACCTGATGAATGGGGAAGGTCAGCTCCATGAATGCTTCAAAAGAGGCATCTGAAATTAATAAATGTAATTATAATGTCTCCTGGTTTTCATCGCCCCCTGAACACATATTTGAATTTTTTTTCTTCTTCCAGACAAGCGAACTTGTGTGCACACAAAGAATGTAAATTATTTGCATTTGCAGTGTCAGGTCTTGGAGGTATCTTAACAGCATGTAAGAATTTTCCACTTAAATGTAAATTATTAACAAGTCAGAGTTTTCATTTGTTTTATCTCCTGATGTGCAATCTAAATAAATAAATGGCACACTTTACAGTGTTCACCACCCACTTCTCTGCTCTTTCAAAAACATACTTTATATATGCTACCTCTGCTTGAATAAGGTGGTGGATCATTCTCTCTTTCATCATTTATCTTTGTCTCAGTGCTTCTGAGGGGTTGAGGTTGTTGTTTTTTTGCTAAAACAAATTTACCTCTAGTACTTCATCAAGTTTTCCTGTGTAATATCGCTAAGTAAACAACACAGTGGTTTATTCATAAAATATTCATATTTCAAAATGTTCCTTCCAAACCACCCCTCCTGGGTTTACCTATGTTTACAAATATGTAGGCCTTGTTAATATGCCTTGTCTGGGGAATGGTGAGTAGTGACCCTCCTTGAGGCACAGCTCTTGCTGAAGGAGTGTATTATTTCAGCTGGGAGAACAGCAAAGCTCCAGGATGAGACTGATTGATTAAGACCAGATGGATGGCCACACATAGGTGTGACAAAAATAGAAACACATTGCAAACATTCCTGGCATTGTCCTCCTGTGGTCCGGGAGGTGGATGGACCCGGTGGTACCTTATCTACCTCCTGATGGGCTCCAGAATTGAAGAATGTTAATGAAAGCTAACTCTGCCTCGCCTGCCTTACAGTGACACTTATTACAATGAATCAAGCTTAAAATTGCGTCTTGTAAATAAACGCTGGGTTCCCCCCCTGCCCTGATCGAAAAATGACAGCTGGCATGCCACTGGAATGCATTCGCACGCGTTTCCCTGAAATTAATTCGAAGTAAGGAGCTCAGAAAGAAAGAAAGAGAAGGAAAGAGAAAGAAAACAAACAGAGCGTACCCACATCCTCTCCTTAAAATTAAACTTTCAGAAACCACATAAAGGAGTAAGTGCAAAATGAATGACCTCTGGTTTGGAGAAGAATGTTTCATTGAAACCCTCTCAGCTTTTATGTTTATTGGCCATAAACTGACCAACCCTCTCCACAAGGCTGTGGTTGTTCTTCACAGCAAGGCCGACCCGAGGGCCTGAATCCCACTCACCTTACTGAAGTGAGTGGTCTCAAGAAAAAGGGGGATGCAACTAGCAGGATTTGTCCCAGTGTGGCCGTGCACTCCTCAGAGATGCTGTCCCTGCCTGGCCATATCCACCTTTACCTTTCATCACGGCACAGGATGTATTTCTCATGCTAAGAAAAATGCCATTAACTAAACCTTCCTGTCCACATGAAGAGAGCCAGGAGCTGTGGGAAGGAAGTGGGAAGCAGTGCAAGACCAGGCTCCCAGGGCCACCTCACTTCTGTCCCTCCACCTACGGCACACCACAAATGGGTTGCGTGGCAAGCTCCAGGCATCAGCCCCGACACCAAGACACGTTTAAAATCACAGGAGTATCCCAAGCATCTGCCTGGCACAACCCTTTTCCTGTGGCACAGCGTGCAGCCTCCTGACAACCATGGAGGGAGATGGGAGAAACCAGACCCTCAGGTTTTCTGTCCCTCTCCCTAAAACTCCAGCTCAGCCCCAGTGTGAGATTTCTGCTCCCCTTGCACAGGCCTGAACCGATTACCTACTTGTTATAAATCTTCTCAGGTTTCACAGGCACACATTCGCCGGTAGGTTCCCAACCCGCATTTCGGGATGTCGGGGCTCACAGAGACACATTCTCACACATGCAAAAAACCCTATGATGGATCAGGGGCTCCTCCATTCACCCCTCCACTTTAAGCAAAACCGTTCCTAATATACCTTTTCATACGTGAAGCATAATGAATGTACCTTTTCTTATGCATGTACAATACTGTACTTTCACCCACTGGCAAAGAAGTTCGCTAAATTACTAAGAGCGTTTAAAGAGGTGGCATTCATTGTAATATACAAAGGAATTTAAAGCACATTTACAAATGAATCGGCAGGCACGCCAACAGGAAAAACAAGTTTAAATGTAAAATTCAAAAAAAACCCAGAAAAATAAAATTGAGGATTGCTTGAAATTATTATTATGATATGAAAATATTTGTCCATTCTGCAGGCTGAAAACTACTTAATTTCTCTTCATCTGCAATTCAGGTGACGGTGGTTTTAAAGAAATATTCTTTTCCTTGGTTTCCTTCCCCCCTCCCCAGCTGAGTAATAAAACATAGACTGATTTAAATAAGAATCATTATGCTCAGAAGGCCTCCTCTGGCTGGAAGACTTTTGTTCCACATGTCCCATAATCTCACTCCCACATGGCTGCCATAAGGTTGATGCTGAAATCAAACTCTACTATAGAATTTGCTTTTAGACACAGCAAAAATATGTATATCAGTTTAGGGAAAGGAGTCCTATAATTTAGGTAATGGGAGAAATATACTTGGCATAGAAACCTCTTGACTTTGCTGCTCACTTCTCTGTGTTTTCCCCTCATCCAGGTTGCTATTAGCATATGAAAAATGCTTTTAATTTTATCCATTTCTGGCCATATCTGTCACACACACACACAAACAAGATAGCAGTTAGGTTTCGACTTATCTCTTCTTTACCACCTCAGCAGCAGGTTTAAAATAGATCACGCTCTTCTAGTTATTTGCAGCCAAGGTGTGTGTAACTCCCTTCCTGAGCAAAACCTGATAAAGGAGGAGCATGCCACCCCATGGGAGGCGGTTTGCTCCCAACTCAACCCCAAAACTCTCTATCGCAGCATCTCACAGCTCTGGTTTCATATGACAAGTACGAGTCAGGGCAGTTCTCACCCATAACTCGGGTCACAACGTGGCGAGGCTGGAAGCTATGGCCCTGTTTTTAAGCACTTTCTATGTGCTGTTTATCTGTTTCCTTAAAACTCCCACTTCCACCCCTGCCCTACGGACGGAGCGCACGCGGCACTGCGGCTCCCACGCGCCCTTTCCCAACACAAGGCGACTTTGTTTTACACCCAGAGACACCTCCCAGCCAAAGCCTATCCCCAAATTCTTGGCGGGCACACGTGACACGAGATGATCCATGGCCGAGCCCAGGGAAAGCTCTCAGCAATGTGCAATCCATTTTCACACATGCTATGGATCTCATGGCGTCACTCATACGGTCACTGCACACGCGAAATATTTAAAGCCCATTTCTGCTACTTTTTAAGTAAATTAAAAACTCCCATTGCCTCCCAGGCAATTAGGCTGAGGCCCTAGGACTGGCTTAAAGCGGTGAGGTACCAAGAGTTTGTGTTTAGTGGTATCTGGCCCGGGAATATTTGTGGCTTGGTAAAATTTTGCACACACACTCTCCAACCTGGCTTTTTAGGACATGTTGGGGAAATGGCTCTTTTAGCATGAATGTAAAAAAAAAAAAAAAAAAAAAAAAAGCAAACCCATGAAATTATACTCTGTTTTAATGAAATGGTGGTTTTGCTTGACAAAACATATGTCTCTTATTAACAGTATTAATAGAAATAGGCCTGCTTTCAAACTTGCAATGAAACGTGACAAAATCCAGGGCTGGGTTCTCAGCTGAGCTTCAGGCACCTTTGCAACCCAGTGCAGGCCTGCCTAACAAAACCCATCTCTTATGAAAAAGCCCACCTCTCTGATCATCCCACTAAATACCTGCAAGGTCAAGAGACATACCAGGAGCTCATTTTGCAGGATGCTTATTCCAGCTGGGAAATTCAGGAGATCCTCCTTGCATCACAGAGCAGTCAGAATAGGTATGTATAACCTGCCTATATGGTTTTGTTTGGTTTTTTTCTTGGATCAAAGGAGCCATGGGAATGGCTTTTGCCAGTGGTGCCTACTCATCTGCAGTGGTTAATAATAGCCAGGCATCTCCAACCTTCTGACTGGTATCAGCAGGACCCATGAGTATTAAATGCTTCAGGAGAAAACTCTGGAAGAGTCCAGACCAGTTCAGAGAGAACAGCCTCCCTTGCTAGAAGTTATAACTTGAGGAATAAAGGGCACCTCACACTAATCAGGCAGATTAAGCTGATGAGCAAAGCAACTGAAACAACTTTTCCTCCCCACCTCGCCTGAAGAGGAAAGAGCTCTCCTAAGTAAATAAACCAGCACAGTCCTTTCTCATTTTGACCATTTCTCACCATTTTACTCAACTGCCAGACAGACAGAAGCCTTAACCCTGACAACACTTAAATGAAAACTCCCAATTTGGGTTTTTATTTTTCACTTGCCTGACTTCTTTATTAGGGGCTTTCTGGCTGCGAGTGGGTGTCAGAGGTGCAGTATTTCACAGATCTGTGGTGCACTGCCTCATTTTGCTCTGTATTGAGATATTAAAAGTTCATCTTATTATAGAAAGCATTAAGAAAGATGACCAACTCCAACTAAACCGATAGTCTCTGGGTATATTTGTTTTATGATGATGGCAATGAAGCAGCCCCTTATATATTTTCCATTGTCTTCAATAAAGACACACTTTAATCACAAACTGACATATGAAACCTGCCTATTGGCCAATTGATATTTCTTTTGCACTGAGCAAGAAGCCAATAACCTATTTTAAATATAACTTTTAAAAATGACATTACCTAAGAAAAAGCTAGCAGTATTCCTGATAAAATATATTGTGGTGTGGCTGAAAAGTGCATGCAAAGCAAGCTGCATTATTAGAATGTTTAAATATTAATTATACCGCTGCGTAGTAAAGATGATCAACTGTGAGTGTCAACTAATTTTCTAAAAGCTGCAATGTTGGATGTCGTCTAAACTTCTATTGTTAAGCTAAAACTAAAAGCCCAGCAAGTTTAGTCTACTGGAGTGTGTTTATTTTTATTGGTTTCTGCATAATTTTTTTTAACGTAAACCAACTTTAACCCCTTTACTGTAATCTCTGCCAGTGGAACTCCAATAGCACATCATAAAATTCCTATAATTCTTCAAAGCAATGTAGCTGGAAAAAAAAAAAAAAAAAAACCAAAAACTATGGGCACTTTGCAACAAACGCCAACTATGAGATTCAGCCAATTAAATTTAACTCTTGCGAGCTCATTTTTCTGGCAATATATGCATAGATGACGATTTAGCTTGCCCTCCCACAGCCAATTTTGTTGGGAGCAACTCCCAGACAGACTGCTCAGGGCTGGGCTGGCTCTATTGTGTGAAAAATCCCGCTCAGGTGGTACCTAGAGCTGGTAGGGGAGGGAGGCTGAGCGGACAGATGGGGAGGCAGATGTACAATGCTACATAAAAGTAGAAAGACTTATATTATCTTCTGCGAGTGCCTTAAGTGACTGAGCACAGGCAGCAGGCGGAGGGGGGCCAGGGTGGGGAATGAAGAGTTAACCAAAAAATGACTGTCATTTCTCTCCCTCCTAGCAGCTACTGCTCCCTCAGACTTTCAAGAGGAGCCACAAGTCTCGAGCGAGAGAATCACTTTGAGACTCTTCTGCGAAGACAAAGAAATAGTGTGTGCCGAGGCTGGTAGGCTTCCTTCCGTCACTCATGGATGCTCTGCCAGGATTTCCCACCTGAGACAGATTGCGACGCATGTTCGAATCACTCATGCAGGAGAAGCAATACACAAGTTCAGTGTAAAGCCACTTTAAAAGCTCATCGGGTGCATACTTTACTTGTACAAAATACCTTATTCATGATGGAGCAGTGAGGGCCTAGGTAATTACTTGAATCAAGGTGGCCTCAGAAGTGTTTAAATCTACAAGGACACTTAGAGCATGAATAATGCAAAATAATTTGCATCTAAATTTTTTAAGTGTTCTTTATTCAAAAACTAAAATGCAGTTCCGATTAAAGTTTGATGAGTGAAAGCTGAGCACTTCATACCCACTGTGAAACGTCTCCTATTTGTGGAAATTATTTCAGACAGTGGTAAAGGGACAAAAGAGATCAAAAAAAAAAAAAAAAGTTGGTGATTAATCTGCATTTCTTTTAAGCCATCCTTATTCCATGATGTTTGGTGAGTAGGAAGTTAATTTCCGAACTTGCTGGTCTGATACCATCTACATTTCACCCCTTTAAAGCAGCCCCATCGAAAGCACAGCTCTAATTATTAACCAAACAAAATAACTATTCTTTTGCCTCCGATGATAGCGCGAAGCCGCTCGTGGCTCTGAAATTTGTCCAGTATCTCTTAGTGCAATTAATCTCGTTTCTGTCCCCGTCAACCTCTTTGGAAAAGCCTTATGTGCAAAAATACCCTGGCTGCCTCTCACTCTGTGCTTATAGGGCACAGGCTTGCATTTCTTCACTTGGAGCATGTTGCATCCCTTTCTTTTGAATTTGCCATTGACAGCATAAACTGCCGTGTATATCATCGGTTCAGCACTTTATTATATCGTCTCCAGTCCTATTTTAGAACGTGTTGAGCAACCCCCATAAAAATTGTTAAAGAGGAAGGAGTGAACAAGACAAATGTTGTGTAATGCGCTTGCTGAAAATTATGCTTTTCTCTGCCTGGGCTGGAGGCAGAGGAGAAAAAGGGAGAGGGGAAGCATGTCAGAAACAGCCGTTTTCGTGTGCAAGATGTCAGTGATCCTGTTGTTAAATGTGCTTAATTCACGATTATGTTTCCAACTCTCCGTCTCACTGGCGGGAAGGCACTGAGAGGAGAGACATTCAAAGTTGGGGAGTTCTCGGACCCCTGGAGATTTCTACAGGAGAATCCATACACATGGATCTGCTCCCCCATTTGTTTCCGCCCTCCACACCCAACATCTTGCTGCGGTACGAGAGCCAGACCTTCCCAAAAGCAGCCCTGGGAGCAAGCGGGATGTTTTTTTCCAGCTGCTAAAACCTCAGGTCGGGAAATCTGCTGGGATCCAACAGGTTAGGCAGGCAGTGAAGTTTTAAGCGCCGGCTCACTGTGAGCAGCTAAAGTTTAAAGGCCCCTTTGCAAAGGAAAATCATTTTCCTTCTGCAGCCCTTATAAAGAATAAAGACTTCCAATTTATTACCGGCTCGAAAGCTGGCTGCCACTTTATTGGACTTTCAGATGAGTGTGCTCGCCACGCTTTCTTAGGGAGAGGATCTGCTACGTTTTTCTTGGATTTGGAACAATGCGAACATTTTTTTAACTCATTGAACAAAGATTTCCCCAGCAACAGACCCCCTGCTCAGCAGGTCACCTATCTTTGCGACAGTTTTTCTTTTCCCACGCTAACCCTAGGGCTCATTTGCATAAGGTCTCTGTTGTGACAATTAGTTTCAGGTGAGCTGATTTCTATGAGGTTTGCCCAAGACGATACACAAGCTCTGGGCCTCCCTGATCCTGGCCCTAATTGCGACTGACTGGCACCAGACACAATCACCCTCTTGATTCAGCAAATTGTCCTGCAAGTAGCTTGTTGTGACCCTGCAATGCACAAATCATATCATGTCAGCCCGGCATAGTAAACAGTGAATAAAGCAAATTCAAAAAAAAAAAAAAAAAAAAGGTTTCATAATAGCTCCTCCATCTTCTAGCCCCAGTGGACAAGATGAATACAAATTAAAGCTATATCATATCTGTGTGCTGGTGGAAGAGGTGTCTCTGCCCTGACTAACAACTTTGGGGACTTCTTGGGGGGTTATTTTTAATTTGCTTTGGGGAAAAAAAAAAAAATCAGATGTTCTTTCATTCTGTCACCTGGGGAGAAATTCCCCAGGTAGCATCCCAGGGTCACTGTAAATACTTCCTAGCTTCTTGTTGTGGAAATAAGCAATATGCTCCTTCATCATCACAAAAGATACATGGTACAGCCTCATGCACATTAGCTGGGCTCCCAGACCCCCACGCAAGGAAAATACAAATGCAAAAGGCCACCTGACTTTTGGGAAGCTGGGACAGAACTTTTCCCAGAGTGTCCAGGAAGGAGCAGGGTGTGCAGGGAGACCTCACCCCACATCTCCATGGCTGACAGTCCCTCATCCCACCACAGCTCTGCTTTGGGCTCACTCCTGCCTGTTTTGGAGCAGTGATAACCCTGAGAATTGGGTTTTGACGTGTCAGGCTGGGGAAACACCCAGCCTCTCAGATGGGCAGGGAAAAGGAGCAAGTAATAAATCCAAGGGGACAAAGGCAAAGCTAAGGATGTGGAGGAACACCTTTAACTGCCACATTAATGATAATATTGGTCAGGATGAAGAACTGTCCTTATCTGTGAATAACTCCCTTTTCCTCAGTTTGACTCACGGTGTTCTTGTTATTTTTTGGTGTGATGCTCAATTCTTTCCTACCAGAGTAGCTCCGGCTGTGACCTCCGCCCCATGAGTGTGAGTCAGGAGAGATTCCCTCCCCACCTTATATATTGCACTTTTTTTTTTTTTTTCTTTAAGTGAAGACTAATTTGCAAAATATTATTCACCATAGAGACAAAAGCTGCTACCCTGCTGTAACTGAGATATGAAGGGTAAACTCAAATCCAGACAGGTATACTGAGTCTGAAGACTTTCTGACTTCAGAGAGAGACCACGAGGGCAGGATTAGACCCCTTGGATATATTTCATGATGATCATTATGTGAATTAGGTTAGGCTATTAGTTTTGGACTACTTTTAATCTCCTGGGGAAATCTGTATTTACATTTGGGTTGGTTTTTTTTTTTTTTTTTCCTCTGATGCAAATTGCTTCCCCAAATAAATAGTTATGTTAAAAATCCTAGTAAAAAAAATGTTTCAAAATCCTTCACTGAACATGGCTGGCAGCCAGTGTGAGAGGTCAGCCTGCCAGCCCCAACAGTTTGCAGCTGCAGTCGAGGTAACTATATAGGCAAAAGTGCATCTGACACAGTGCATTTCTGTTAATCAGCACACTTATCAACTAATACAGGCAAAAAGTATTAATTGCTTATGTGCATATACAGATAAAAGTAAGAATGAAAGAAAAATCATCCCTCAGCTGTGAACACCAAGTTTTACCCCAGGAAAAAAAAAAAAAACTTCAGGGTGGGAGACCTAATTCTTCTTTACTGGTACAATTACATTGATTTAAAAAGTCATTAAATCTTCTGATATTCCTGTGATCTCAGGAGCTGATTGTGACCTGGGGTTCTGTCCCAAGCATGCCTGTATGGCCTGAATAACGTGAGGGAGGTGAGAGACACCTCCCCACGGCAGGCAGGGCAGGCACAGCCACAGTCACAGTCCCACCCTGGGCTCCCCAAGCCTCACACTCTGTACATTTGCAGGACATTTAGGTTGTGTTTGGACACAGAAGCAGGACAGGCAGCACTCTTGGAGCAGGACACAAAGTCAGCCTCAGGTGTCTTCTCCCTGGTGGGAAGCCCCGTGTCCTTCCTGATCCCTGCTGCCCAGAAAGGTGCACAAGAGGAAGAGAGCTCAAAGCCCTGCCTGCCATGAACATCTCCATGGACAACAGCAAAGCTCCCAACACTCTTGTCACTACGTAAACCCTGCCAAGCTTTGGCTGAGTTTTGCAAACCCATTGTGTCCAGCCTGGAGCCCTGCTGCCACACTCAGAGGACCAGGTGGTCACTCCCACCTGCCATCAGGCCAGGGCTGGGCTGTGGATGCACAGCAGGAGACCCCACAAGCCTCACCTTGCCCATTTTTAACGTGTGTCCCATTTTCATCGCATCCTGTGTCCCTGCTAATGCTTTTATCCCTCTCTTGTGACACAAACCATGCTTTTACACCGAAGGCGACACAGCGAGCTGATTTTGCACTTTAACCTTCAGCAACTCTGATTCTAATGCAAGGCAAAACTTTTAGAGTTTTAAGTAAATAAACAGTTGATTCTGACAAAAAATGACTATTCCCTGAGGGGACATTTTTGTGAAACTGCGCCAGGTACAAAAAAAAAATGTATATTTTTTGGCTTGGTCATGAAACTGTCAAAACACAACTCTAACATGTTTTGCTGCATATGTAATTTTTTTCCCACAGCTCTTTCTGAGCAATGCCTGATTCTGAATTCTTTCTGCACCCAGCATTTGCAAGGAAATTGATAGATGCACAAGCAATTCAGGCTAAGTTTCTAAGTGAGTGAAATAGAACAGCCAGGAGAAAGAAGGAGGAGAAAATCAAGACAGAGATGGAGAAACTTTGTTAAACTTTCAAAATAAATTATGTTTTTGAGATATAATTCATCCTCAGTATAAAGCCTTGTGAGATTTAAGCAGGGAGAAGGTTGTCTGCTGGCTCTGGGCACTAGGCACTGGGCTAAGTTTCACCTTCTGTGCTCATGTAACTTCATTTAATTTTATTTTTAAATGTTCTCTGTCTCTCTTGCTCTCTCTCATATATAGATATACCTCTGTGTATGTAAATATCAAAGTATCTTGATCATAGTTGTGATTACAAACTTCACTTTTACTAAAAACATCTATGGCGCTCTTCTTTAAAATAATAACATATTTTCCCAAGTGCCTTCACTGTTTCATCCCAGCAACTGAAACAGAGACAATCCTTTGTATGTTGAAATGTATAATTATCATGTAGCCAAAAGGGAGGGTGTAATTTTCACATCTGATTACAAGGGAAGAGTGTAAGTGAAGCTGCCTTGGTAAACTTACACTTGTTTACAGAGAGCAATACCTTTGATATTAAAAACTTCAAACATGTAAAATGCTGGAAAAAATAAAGATTGTCACACACCAAAGCTAAACATCAACGACAACAACAAACCCTAAGCAATTTGTTGGGCATAGTTACAAGTGAAAAGTCAATTCTTCTGCACTTGGTCTATTCTCCTCACTTGAGATGTTTGTCAAGAGACCTACAAATTGTTTTTGCACAGTGTGCTCTACTTGTTGGGTGGAAAGTCAAGAAGCTGATGATCCAACTTTAGTTAAAAAAAAACAACAAAAAAAACAGTGTGGGGGGAACTTTCAAATGTTTCTGCTGTTTATAATTCTACTAGGGCAATTTAAGCTAGAGAAATGCTTTTCATATTTGACTCCATCTTCACAGAATTTACTTCTCCTAAATGTGACTGCATTTGCTTTCAAGATTTTGTTTTTCCTTCTTTTTGAAACACATGAACTCTCTCCTGTTTCTTTCTTTTTTTCTTTCTTTCTTTCTTTGCTGATTTACCTCCCATTAAATGACCTTCTGCTCATGTGAAATTATTTTTGGCCATGTAGGACAAGGTGACATCAAGGAAAGGAAGAACTCTTAGAGAAAATCACTTAACAAGGAGATTAAAGATAAGCAGAAAGATCACACTACAGGCAGAGGGAAAAACTACTGAAAAAACGAGAAAGACATCAGAAACTGTTTAAAATTATATGAAAGTATAATTATTAAATAGTTGTTGTATTTCTGGAAATCATTAAAAACTCTCTTCTCTGTGCAAGCTTTGGATGTCTAAGTATGATAATAATCTCAGGCTTCTGCTAACCAAGAAAAAGGAGGGGAATGAGAAGGAAAACCAAATTATTTTTAGTAGGTGGAAAACTCAGTTTTTTGCAAGAGTATGAAAAAAAGATCATATAATTAATATGTACAACATCTATCAACAAGACTATGATAAGACCCTATTTTCTAAAGTATGTCTTTTTTCCCTGCCCAAAAATTAAGTTCTTGTGCAATATTCTTGCTCTGAACATCATATCCATGGGAAAAAACACCTATCTCAACAACTAAAGCATACAAAAAATAAAATATTACCTAGTAATAACAATAATTCCACTCGAGGATGCATGTAGTTACTTTAAAAGTGGTTTTGTCTTGTGCAGAAAGACGCGAATACTAGGGCTACCAAAAGCAATTTAATACCAGGTGGGGGTTGACATTAATCTTTCATGACAATAATATTGTGGTGTTACAGGAGGGCAAAAACAAATACCTTCTTGCACGTAGAACCACTTCCCTAAGAGTCTGTGCCTGTCTTGAAAATGCACGTATAGAATTGATGTATGGCCCCAAATTCATAATGAATATGATTATTAAACAGTCTCCACTCGTGCAAATAATGGGACCTGTCCCCCTTCTGCTTGCATTCGGTGTGATCCAAGCTTTCTCTGCGAGCTGTGCAGGAATGCTATTCCCCCTGGAATGGGCCAGGTTTGGTGAGCCCAGGCTGTGCAGAGCTGTTTTCTGCAGGATACAGAGCCAAATTCTGCCTGTGCTGGAGAGCAGTGCCATGAAAGCCAACGGGGCTGCACAGGGGAGACGGTGTGCCTGAGGTAGACACAGCTTCTGAGCAGCATTAGTGTGCTTAAAACAACAAATTAATGTCTGTGGAACACTAATCAATGTTTGGTGCACTCCACATTTTTCACTGAGTTGTTAGAGTACATTTGCTTATATTTTGCACTATTTTAATTTAGCCATATTGATCAAACTGAACACTCAATAAGACCCTAGGCACCTTAGCCTTATTAAAATTAGTCAACTTGAAGTAAGTGAGCTGAGGAAGTAATGGAAACTATTCAGAGATTTAAATACAGTGCAGCCCACTTAAATAAATACCTGTTAATGAAATAAATCTGTATATGCACATATTTCCTCAGAAACAAATTATTAAGGGGGCCCTTTAGAAGAATAAGCCTCAAACATATTCCTTAGTTTAAAATAGAAATATTTCTGTGTACATTTGTGTTTGCTGAGTTAAACTTGTGGAGTCCATGCTGACCTTTCCCATCAAAGCAGTTATCATTCTTTAGAGTCTTACAGTGTCGAAATTGATAAAAATGTCCCTAATTAACTTGTAAGTAAACACTGTTGTGGGGTTTTGGTAGCTCTCTCAAAAGAGTTTATCCCAGGAAGAGTGGAACTCAGCTGGGCCATCACCCAGACAAGTATATCTGGGCAGCTGCAGAAGTAAAATAAGAGGCATTTAACATGCTGTGGAAAAAATAAAAGTCATACAGCCTAGTCTTTACAAATAATACGTCTTTGTCTTCAGAAAATTGTATCTTTTTTTTTTTTTTAAGCAGGGGTTGAGAGGCAAGATTAGAGCACCAACTCGAAGGCTTGGCTTGAGCAGAGATTCGCAGTGCAACTCCTTTTGGCACATCTCTGGAGCTCAAAATATTGTTTTTGAAAACATTGCTGTTTTTCAACAAAAATGGGAGATTAGACAACATCTTTAGCTGATTAATCCTCTCTGCTCTCTGAGGGGGTGACCTATGATAGTGTATTATTTTAGGTGGGGGAAAAAAATTCCACCACACAACAAACTCTTGCTGCGGTACCTACAAATGAATTAAGCTAAAAAAGTGGGTAGAGGATCTGTGGTGGTTTCCTGGTGTCCTTGCTTTAGGGGTTGCCTTTAGAGGGCTTTGTATACTCATTTTTTTCCCCAGTCCAATAAAAGATATTAGCTCTTTTCCCTAAGCAAATCCCCTCTCATGAATCAGGCCCTACACTTGCAACTAGTGTGATATTGCTGGCCAGGTTTCACCCCAGTAAAATTCTAATCTATACTTTGTCTTGCAGAATTAAGAGGAAAATGCATATCAGCAGAATCTCCTCTCTACTTTATTTCATTTATAAATTACGAGAATGATGCTATTATATATTATTAATTTCTGCTGTTCTCCAACTCGGCTGCAGCAGTGAGCTGCGGATGTTGGAACGGTGTAATTATGTTCTAGTAGGGCAGCCATCCGTTTCCTTTCAAAAATTTACAGGATTCTTAATCATGCTGCTCATTTGGGTGCGCAGTAGCGAGGATGGCGAAACACAAACAGGGCACGTTCGTTTACACAGGAACACCTGCTTAGCATGATAGCAGATGTCAGTCAGCAAGCAGAACACAAAAGAAAAATATCAACAACAGCAAACTAGAAGCATTTTTAACTCGGTACGGAGATCTCTTGTCTGGGGGAAGCCAAAGGACGGGGATGCGCCTTTGCAGGTCAAAGCAGAGGCACGATGACAATTTGGAAAGTCTCAGCCAACGTTCCCCAGGGACCGGGTCAACAAATCCAAGACAAACTGCTCACTGGATGATGGGATATTTAACAATTTCTCCTTCTAGAGGGTCACTTTTTCCAGCTTGCTGCTCAGCATCTTGCAAGGCTCACCGTAAATATATGGAATATTTGATAACTACAGCGAAGTAGTTGAGAGGAGGAGAACGACTGCTCGGTGTGTAAGGGTCTGCCAGCATTCCCACTGCAACTGCTTATTCTCAAGGCTTTAACTTTAAATGTTTCATCCCGGGCTGCCTCTTGGCTCTCCCATCTCAAATTGAGAGCGTTTCTGTCTGGTACATATTTTATGAAATAAAGATGCCAGTGGAGGAGCAAAAGTTCAGTGGTTTTGGGCTCTCCCTTGCAGCACTCCAGCCCGGGAGCAGCCTCACTCCTCCCGAGGAGGCGTCAGGAGCGCAGCGCCCAAGCCGAACCGTCGCAGGCAGGTATGGATAATCCCCCTCCGTGGCATAGGCAGTAACTACTCTTCCCCAGGATTGTTAGTATTCAGAGCAAGTCAACTCGCGTGGGTCCGTGCATTAAGGGCTCCCTAAGTATGCATTGACTTGATACCCAGTAATGGCTTCTAAGGAGCCGTTATGTAGTGCCGTGTCAATGATCCATGCATTGAGGACTCCCTGAGTACGCATTGACACGATAGACCGGAACGGCTCCGAAGAAGCCGTTACGGTCTATCATGCCAATGATCTGCGGATATTGGCAGTGCCTCCCACACTTCTGCAGAGACTGTAAAAGTCTCTGAAGAAGCTGTTATGATCTCAGTGGAAGGGCCATCAATCAGGTCGGTGGCAGGGTTGCATTTCGCCATTTTTCCACCCTATGGTTGGGAGGCCTTGTTCTGCTTCTAGAGTTAGATTCAAAGAATGGACAAAATGTAAAGGCTGCCGACCCACGGAGAGGCTCTGGGACTGTGCAGAGGTAACCAGGATTGTAATAGCACCTCTGCCTTTATTCATGTTTGGTTTTTTAGTTCCACCTGCTTCCAGCTGGGATGCCTTGACCAAGTCCCTTCAACTCTTCCTACCTTTGCTCTCCTCTAGAGAGCATGGAAAGGGATGACATCTTTTGAGTGAATGGGGCTTGGAAAATGTGAATTTAGAGCAATTAAAGCTTGTGTGAACATCTCATCACTGGTAGAGGGCTGAGATGAACCAGGCGTGTACATAGAATCATGCAATGGCTTGGGTTGGAAAGGACCTTTAAGATCGTCCGGTTCCAACCCCCTGCCGTGGGCAAGGACACCTTCCACTAGACCAGGCTGCTCCAAGCCCTGCCCAACATCACCCTTTTTACACCCAAGCATGCAGGCAAAGCTACACTGAAAGGAAGTCTTACTTCTAAAGTTTTATAAACTCCTATCTTTTGAGTTTATATAGTTTCCATCCACTCAATTTCTGTGTATTCACATCAGTTCTGAGAATCACTGCTTGGCAGAAGGTCATCTGCATTTTATGTGATGCCAAAATTTTATATGAAAACACTGTGAACCTCTTTTACCATGTCTTCTTTAGTACATGAATATTTTTTTAAAAATTGTGTTAAAGGTACATCATTCACAATGAAGGTTAAATTCATGCTAAGTCTATGACCACAAAAAGCTCCTTACTTTTCCGTACTCTTTCAGGGAATATTTGACTTTTTACTCTTTCATATTCACTTCATACTTCTGTTGAGGGCAATGAGGCTATAGTAGAATATAAGTATATAGAATACTCCACCTACTTTATACATTGGTTAGAACTAGATGATCTTTGAGGTCCCTTCCAACCCAAGCCATTTGATGATCCTATGATTCTCTGATGATAATAACCCCATTTACAGTATGATCCCCCACAATTTAGTTTACATCCTCATGGTTAAATGTTAGCAGACCACTGGAGAAAGACTGTAATCATACCTTGTGGAAAGCAGAGATCTTCAAGCAAGAAAAAGTAGAATTACTGTGCAGGTTGGAGCACCATAGAGAGACCTTGTCTGTAGCCAGGCTGGCCTGAAAAGTGTGAGCTCAAAAACAAAAAGAAACTGCAAAAGGAGATGGAGGAACATTATAGAAAATCAGAGAGGGTCAGGATAAAGGAGAAACAGACGGCAGAGAAGTGTCAGGGAGCAGTAGTTATTAATCCCAGGCACCTCTTTCTTTGGACTCGAAGACTCAAATATTTTTAAGTTTATTTTCAGATATGTGGAAGCACTAGAGTTGTCCAGAGACTGATACCCAAAACAGTGACTGTTTTAGCACTGTTAATAATCAATTTGGAGTTGCAGAGTAGCTATAGCCATCACATCTACAACATCACCAGCAAACAGAGGAGAGAAGACAACATGATATCTACTGAAAGCTTGAGACATGCGTGGATTTTACCAACACAGCTCTCACTCAAATGCCTTTCAGGTAGAGGAGTGTGCAACACATTCTGGAAAACCACAATTGCTCCTTGGACAACCTGCTCTCCAAAGGCAAACTATTAATTCTTTGAGAATGCATCGTTGGGATTTAGAGCTTCTTTGGGGTGGCCCTGAGATCCTATAGGCACCAACCACCACACAACCCAAATTCCATTCAACATCTCCCTCCATATTGCACGTTGCAAATTTGTGTGAAAAGTTGCATTTCCAAATCTGGACAGTTGAAGACTGCTGTCCTTGGGAAAAAAAAAAACTAAGTTTTTCACTAAATTTAATCATCTGGGGGCTTAAACTCTACCGAGAAGGAAGAGAAGGTATCATTTTACAATGATTCAGACCATATCTCATGTGCAGTATTTAATGGATGCTCTCAGGTATTTCATGTTATAACGCTGCCCCTGCAACATGTACTGAGCCCTCGATGTAAACCCTCAAATATTTTTTTCAACTCTGGGATAGGAACAGGCATTTGCCTCCTTCCGTTGTATATTTTTTAGTAAGAATTTTTCACGGTATAATTGAAGCCTGGCAGTTTTTACCAATCAAGGCTTAAGAGGAAAACTAACACAATGTAATGTTTTGTGTCTTTTTTTTTTTTCCATGCAGACCAGACACTGAAAAGGTGCAAAGCGCTGCTAAAAGTACATTTTCTGAAATTCAAAGCCTTTTAAGAAAGGTACACAATGCAAGAATACGCAGCTGCAATTTTAAAAAGGCTACTGCTCCTTTAATGCCCAGCTGGTCCTGAGATGTAATAAAATTGACATATTGATTCCTTTGAATTTACAAATGCCTGTTTCATAAACTCCATCTCCAAAGCCTAGGCATCTTTAGAGCACTGTCATTTTTTTCTCCAAATGGATCAATTATGTGCCCACGTAATCCTGTTACCTGTGAAATCCATGCATACTTCTCCCATTTGCTGCAGTTCCCAGGCGGACAAACTTGCATTATGTACGCATAAACAAACAGAGCATTTTCCTGATATTAGGGATTGTTTTCAAAGTGAAAAGCAATCTCCTGGGTCCTTTACTCAAAAAAAATCCCCATACATAGTGTGGTGTTCCTCCAAGTAACCTCACTGCACTATATGTATAATTATTACACAACACAGCAAATCATTAAAAAAACATTGAGTCCCGCTATCTCAAATGCTTCAACTGCAAAAGGCACTAAGACTTAGCAGCCAGCCCTCATTTTCCTGGTGAATCAAACTTTCCCATTTCTTTCTCAGCTTCCTTAGTTGATAATTATTGCCATATCTATAAGGAAATCACGTTAATCAGAAGTGTGTCTGCGTGACTTAAGTATTAGAAAAACACCCACAGCAAACTTTGCTGTGGAAGTTTGGGGCTTTTTTATTTTCTTTCTAGGATAATTCATCTTTTCATCGTGCTGAGCACCTTTCCATCATTTACACACACACACACAGAGTCAAGCAGGCATTAACCTGCAAACCTACCACTTATGCATATAAATGCATCACACATACAACTATTCCCATATCCTGTGGCATATTATTTGTATGAATATATACCATGCACAGAAACACATTTATACACACACACCCCATGCACATTCCTCAAATATAAGCAGAGAAAAAGAGAATAAATGTGTTTTTCTCTGTACATGAATTGTTTATAAAGTACCGTGTACATACATAGATATGAATTCTCGTTTCACTCTTTCAGGCTGTGCTGTATCTGATTTTCTACACTTCACTGGGCAACCAGCAGTTCAGTTACACTACACTTGCCCTGTACAATTTGTCTCTAAAAGGTTCCCAAAATTATGAAACATCCTGTCTGCTGCATGACCTGCTCACCACAGTGCCTCAGCCTGAGGTGCATCCACACATATAGAGAGGATGTCAAAGAAAAAGAAATTTTATTATATATATATATATATATATATATATATATATATATATGTTTGATGCTTGAAACCCATACAAGTGGCCCAATACACCCCTGCCATTGTGCAGGAGTGGGTTTTAAAGATAAATGGCTGCATGTTAACCAGATTTGACATGCTGCACAAAAGCAGCCACCTTTGGTCCCATGACACAGCCAAACAGAAAAAACAACAAGCAGTCCTGGCAAAAGATGTCCAACGTGAATAAAAGCCCAACAATTTGTCACATAGTCGTTACAAAATGTTCCAGGCTTTGGGGCTTGCCATGGGACAGCAGCGATAAGACGAGCATAGAAAAACGAATACTGTGGGTGTTGGGGTGGTGGAAGAGTTAAAACTCGAGGAAAGCTCCAGTAGTTCCAAAGGGGAAACAAAGAGGATATTTTCATTTGGCTCTTTCTGAAGACACACACACACACTCAACACACAACACACAAAAAAAAAAAAAAAAAAAAAAACAAAAAACAAAAACATAAAAAACAAAAAAAGAAGAAGAAGCCATACTTAATTAAATCAAGAAGCTCAGTTGTTTTGAGAAGTGATTGAAATCTGACATGCAAAGTAGAAATATTTACGTTTACTTTCTATTTTAGGAATCTGCGAAGCTACTTTTCCTTCACTGCACTTCCCCACTGCTACAATGGCCATGGCTCAGTTTATCCAGTAGTAAGCACTGCCTGTTCGGGGCCAAATCCTGCTCATGTTTCTCATGGCATTTGCTCTTTCCTCATGGGAACGGGCCCAGAAAACTCCAAAGATGTGGCTGAGATTGAGGACTGGTGTAAGGCAGCAGAGCAGTACCTGAGCTCCTGCTTCCTTTGAGTTCACATAAGACAGAAAGAAAAAGCACAGACTTGGGCTTGGTTTGATGAGCCTGAATTTCCAAATCAGCTTGATCCTTCAGTTTTCCACTAAAACCAACCATGGGTATGAAACCCTACTCTGCTGTTCCATGCCCACCTGGAGTCACCCAGGTACCCCCATCAATTGCAGTAGGGTCAGGATTTGCACCTATGCCAGTCCACAGGGATTTTGATGTATTTTTAGAGCCCCTATACCAAAATAAGGAGCTCAAATGCACCAGTGCAGCTGCTTGCTAAGCTCCACGTAACAGAGCTCACATTGTAAAATACCTTTCAGTCAATAATCATCATTGCTTCAGTGATTACCCTTAGCTTCTTTATATTCAGTGGCAGAAAACTGGGGAGGAGGGGGCAGTTAAAAGCAATATCATCTTCTAAATTAGAATAACCAGTTGTATAATAAACTCTGAGATTCTGGAATATTAGGAACATACATTTGTAATTTTCTCAGACAAATTCCTTGGCATCTGCTTGCCCTCTGACGAAACAAGGGATGATACTTGCTCTTCCTCAGTCCCACAGAATGGCAGAGTGCTTTGGAGATATTAAGCTCTGCAAAGCCCTGTGAATGAGTTCAGCAGCATTTGCCTGTCTCATAGACAGAGAAAACGAGCACGGTGAGGTTAATTGACTTGCTGGAGAGCACTTGATGCTGCACTCATCTTCCCCAGCTCGGCCAGCGCGGGGCCGGGGCCGGGAGAGCATCCCACCACATATCCACCCTCATCCTCTGCCTGGCCAGGCTGCAGCCTCCTCGCAGCATCCCAGCAGTCCAGCATGGACCAGCACGGCATGGACTTCCCCTTGTCCCTTCACGGGCCTAATCCCTTCGCAGGGGTTTTTGTAGGAGTAAATTAAACAGCATCAAAATCACCTCTGAAGTGCACAGGGCTTATCAAAAGGAGGAAAAAAAAAAAAAAAAAAAAAAAACAAACACACCCACGACCAAGTGTCAGCAAGAAGAAGAGTTCATTATTATATGTCAAGGAAAAATTAATAGAAAGGGCTTCAATAGTTAAATTACATGGGTAGATCAGGCTTTCCGCAGGAAGACCAGCTTGCTTTAATTAAAGCAAGTTCTGTTCAAAAGCCACTGCGCTCGTGTTTTACAGCAACCTGATACCAACACCTGTAAGTCCCTGCTCAAAAACTCCAACTGCTTTCTCATATTCCAGCCCAGCAATCCACATTATTGAAAGTCTGAGTTATTTTTAAATGGATGGGGGGACAACTAAGCCAGGACTCTCTGTGGAGTCAAGCAGGGGGACAAGGACTGTTCAAATCATGCAAATGTCAGTTCCAGCAATGTGTGCCTTGGATTTTTTTTTTTTTTTGACTGTCAAGAAGATTTTAAATCTTTAATATCTGTTTGTTGTCAGGTTTGCCTCCAGCTTTTTGTATCTGCAGGTCGTATTTTTTTGTTGTTGTTAGGAATTAGCATTTCTCATTTGCTAGCTGAAAGTTTAGGAGAAAGCACCAAAATGCCGATAAACAAAGTTCATCTCAGGGAAAATCTCTGTATGCATAACCTAGTTAACAATTCTTTCATGGTTGCAGGATGAAATTTGAAATGCATGTTGAAAAAGAGAGTTCCTCCAGAAAGCATCAGTACTACCGAGGCTTTTCGAGTGCGCTGTACTAATTTTAAATGAGAAATCATTATGATTTCCGTGCAGAATTAGCATCTCTTTTATTTTGTGGTATCTCTGCTGCACTATTTCAACTCGCTGCAGGTTTCTGTTACTTTTTTTGATGCCATATCATTTAAACACACACCGGAGCTGAAGACATTTGGGATTACCGGGGACTTCAATCAACATTTTTGGCCTTTGTAAAGGATCTTAGCCAAACATTTGGTGTAGTTAAACTCCAACTGATGCCACAACACACGGAATATCACTCCCCAAAAAGTGCAGAAGTGATGCATTGTGCCATCTCTGGCAGCATTCGTTCAGCGTTTGCTGCGACTGGGGAGGAAGAAAGATACAGAATGCACGGATTGATTTTCAAATTACCTCAATATTTTGAAAACATTTTCACCTGCATGCTGAGAATGCTAAGAATAGGCAGGAAGGCAATTGTGCATTTGCACAGCCTCCACTGCATTCATTTATAAATTACCTCATCACTGACTGAAATTAACACTGATTCTTACAGGCAATTTCTCAATTTCCAATGCTAATTACATTTTTTTTACTTTTAAATTCTGTACCACCTGTTTTGGGCAAGACATCTTAGGCAGCGCGACCGCATTTAATCACAATTTTAATTAACCGCCCTGTAGATGTGAAAAAGAAGCAATTATAATATAGATGAATGATGATTTTTCTGCATTAAATTGTTTTGTTTCCCTGGTATGTTGATTGTAACACAGCACACAAATACAGTAACTGTACAATTTTTTTCTATTGTAATTTAGTAATTGTTTTTGGAAAACCAGTTTGGGAATGAGTGACTTCATCTGTTTACAAATTGATTGATACTGTTAACTCACTGATTGCTGCAGCATACATTTTGTATTGCACAGCCTAGCATAAAATATAATTAGGCATGCACAGACTTTGCAGCACCATTTTGGAATCTGAAAATCAACTGTAACCGAAGTGTGTTTTCCTTGAGCATCCTCGTATCAGCCGCGGCTGATGATACGATAATCAACAAACAATGGGCTTTTCCCATCCTGCCGCTGGTAGAAACCCTTGGATTTAATCTGATAGTCTCACAGTGTAAGGGTTAGAAGGTTTGTTGTTTCTTTTTTTTTTCCCCAGAATGTGCTTTGCCAGGCCTGGGAGCTGAGGGCTGGCAAGTCTGCAGCTTGCCCAACTCGCTCAGATAGCTATCGGGAAGGAGCGGGCGAGTGATGGAAAGAAACAATGATGGCAAAAAGAGCGGCGGCTCACGGAGCGCGGGGATGGCTCCTGACACGCGTGTGCCGTGGCACCGGCTATCTCCAGCTACACCTTACAGGGGGGAAAAGATCTCGATCTGACTCATGGCTGGCAGACACAGATTGGCCAAGTTACATACATACATACATACAGATATATATATATATATATCCCCATGGAGAAGCGCCAGACCGTTCCCATTGGAGGCAAAGCCTGCTGGCTCTCCCAGGGAGCAAGGTCGCACCGCAGTGGGAAGGGAGCAGATGTGCAGCACTAGGAGCACCTGGGCTTTGGGACACGGTGCCACCACCACTGTGCTCTACCAGCAACCCAGGATGGTCCTGCTGGGGGTCTCCCACCTTGGGGCTGTAAATCCCCCAGCAGAGGTGGGTTGAGGGGCAGGGGCACAGGGAAGGTTCACCCTGACATTTGCAGAAGAGAGGTGGCAGCTCTCACCCTCCCAATCTCCTGTGCAATCCACAGAGCAAGAAGCCTCCACCAAGCAGGACTTGCCAAAAAGTGAGACAAGACAACAGCCTCTGTGAGACCGCATCCCAACCAGACCAGCAGTGTCACCCACAGTGTGCTGAGACCAGGAAGGATGGGGACAAGGCAGACCTGGGACTGTCTCCATGGAAGCACAGGGGTCTCTGTGATTTGGAGGCAACTTGGGGGGCTCCTGGTCTCATCTGCTGGCCTGCTCGTTTTATAAATATTTGTTAAGAGGGCAGGACATAAAGTCTACTGTTCAGTAGGTGATTTTTGTAAGAATCCAGCTATCCATACATAAAAGGGTCTATTATCTCACTGTGCAAGAGATTTACATGCGTAACTCCCATTAACTCTTATGGGACTTAGGCACGTAAATCTCTTGTGCATCTAGAGAAGAATAGACCACATAAGGTCTTGTGATCTATACTGCTAGTAGGTTTAAGTCCCTTTCATTTATAAAGCTATACAAAAATTAACCATTAAAGCTTATTCTGTGCAAGCTGTCCCCCTACATATATCACCCAGCTCCGTGTTTGAAGTACTCGATGTAAACGCGCACTGAGGAAAGGTACTGGAGCGAGAGAGCCCATTCATTTCAGTTAGTAAAACTGTCATCCCTGAAAGGAAGCAGACTGAGGGCAGGTAGAAAAATTGTACAGGTTTTGCTCAGCAGATTCAATTTCAGATTTAGGCCCCAGACTGAACTGTTTGGAGAAGGAATACTTTCATTTTGCTGAGCGCTCCCTCCGCCCCCTCCTTCCCGCTCTCCCATCCCTACTCACAGCCCCGTGCCCTGGACCAAAGGACCCTGAGTGGTTGGAACGATAAAATCTTTGCACGGTCCAACTAAGATGCTGCATCTACTAAAGAAAAAGAAATAAATCTTTTATTCCATAAACTTGTTTAAGCTGAAATGTTCATTGGTAAGCCTGTAAAAGTGAGAACATCTGTGCTCCTGCTGGGATTTGATGTCTCACCACAAACCTTTCCATAAGCACTTCGTCTCTGGTAGGAGACAAAAGAGGGAAATACCTGATCCCTGGCCTCCGTTGGGCAGCTCCTTCTATCCTCAAGCACTGACCTACTGAGCATTCCTCCCAGCAGCGAGCTGCCTCCCAGGGCTACCTCCACCATGGAAGCTGCCTAACTAATCTCTTAGCAAACACTTGCAGCAAACCTGAAGGGAGTTTAGAAAGGCAGCGAAGAAGAGGAGAAAAAACACCAAAACTTTCTCCAGATAAAGCCTGCGGCATCTCTAAGAGAAGAGAACCAAGCCTAAATATAGCTCCACATGATCACGTTTTCTCTTGATGGACTGCTGAGATACAAAGTTGTGGCCACCTAATGAACATAGAGATAAATATTCTAATCTTAATCCGGTTTCCTGCTCCCTTCCACTAACCCAGCTGTCTCTCTGCCTGTCAGTAGTCCCCTGACTATGCTTACAGGTATTTGAAAGATGCTGCTTTTATCCCAGCAACACTGCTGGGATGATATGACACTGGAAAAGTCCATCCTGTGCCCTGCCTGCACACGGGGTAACCTCTCCTCGGGAGCTTATAAGAAAATCCACTGTTGAAATAAATAACAACTCTCAACAAATGATCAAAGAAGAAATAAATCTTTTACCCTTCTAAGACTTTTTAAAACTGAAATCCCATTTTTTGACTGGATACAGTTAAGAGGCTACCGGCCACCTATTTTTCTGGGAGCTACATTTTAGGCGTTTGCCGTGTGGATGTTGGGCAGACAAACGGATCTGTGGTCCTCGGGAGCAAAAGCTTTTAAAATAAAGTTTGTGTGTAGTATATGAAAACATATTGTTTGGAATTTAAGTTCTAATATCTAGGAATAAACAGAGCATTAAATCAAGCAAAACTGTGACAAGGCCAATATGCACATGGATGATGCCAGCGAGGCATCTCCAGCCCTTTGTTCACAGCTTAACAAAACTGTGCCGTCACACCACTTTAGCTCAACAGTGCCTGTCGAATGGGCATCAGCAGATCAGCCAATGCCTGTCACACACACAGCTGAAAAACTGTTTGAAAGCAAGGCTTACTTTAGCACAAGTCTGGTAGGAAAATTGAGAGGGATTTTTTAATCATCTGGTAAAGACTACAGATATATATTTAGGGGGAAAAATATATATATTATCAGCTTTCATCCGCAGGAAAGCAACACAGTTTTGCTCTTTTTCGCCTCTAAGGAGGGAATGGGTCTTGGTGGAGTTGCCTGTTCCTTGGTGTGCTGCTCCTTTCCATGCTGAATCAGATTTGGAATTATTTGCAAAAAAAGTAAAATTCTTTCAGGGTGGGAAGAATATCACAGGAAATGATCCCAATTTGTCAAAAAATCTATTAAAAATTAATTTTCACATTGTCCTGCTTGGAGACCCCCTCCTCCCTGTGACAGAGTATAAATGAAATAACATATTCAAGGAAATGTTTGTTTTGATTCTAATGCAATTATCTTTGCAGACGAACGACGTCTCTTTTTTTTTTTTTTTTTTTTTGGCTGAACAAAATTTGTTTTCATTGGTATTAACAACCTTCTCCGTCACTTCTCTTAACAGTCCTAGTGCAAAACATCGCTCCGTAAAGAACCGCAGCAAAATAAGCTTGTTAGCGCCAGCAACTTCAGCTCGGCACTTCTTTTTCCCAACACTTTCCCCCCCCCCCCCCCAATTTATGAGGGTTTTGACACACACCCCCTCCCCGGCCGGCCTCCCCGGGGCGGGCTCCCTGCTCAGGGTGGGACGGGGGTCCGGGGGTGACCGGGGGGGTTCCGGGGGAGCGGGAGGCGGCAGCCCCGGGTGCTGAGCCCTCTCCCCCTGCCTGCCCGCCGCTGCTGTCAGCTCGCTGCCTGCACTTTAGCTGTCTCTTTCCCAGTCCCTACCCTGTCAGTTTCTGGGCTGCCAATTTCAACTTGAAGCTTGACTGGGCTGATTTGATGCAAATACCTCCAGGGAAAACCCTGAAACTGATGAACAGTTATGTCAAGTCGATTTTGCACCATCGGGAAAAGGTAACCTCTGCGAGAAAAAAAAACAACAAGGTTAAAGAGACAAGGGCTTTTCACGTGTAATACCACTGCTGCACATCTCGTTCACTGTTTACCATCCCTCAGAAATTGTAACTGTCAGAATTAGTCCTAATTGCAGATGCGAAAGCTGCCATTATAATAAAAACAGAGGCAGTGCAGGCATTAAATGTAGCAGCCTAATTTGTGAGACTACTGAAAAGGTAGAGTAAATGAATATTTCATTACTTTAATTACCAGGGACTACTCTTTTCTTGCTGTCTTATGATAAGTGTTGCTGTAACTAGCAACAGCAAACATCCACTAAAACATAAAGTGCAATAATAGTACTGCTGTCAGGATCGCTGCTTTAAAATATGAGCGGGAGGGGGGGAAAGGGGGAAATATAATGGTTTATCTATTTCTTAGAGATCCGCAGGAGTAGGAGATGGAAACTCGTTTAACGTCAAAAAACAAAGAGGCGAGTAAACAGGTTTTAGTCAAAGAAAATAATGACCCGGAGGAGGGGAGGGGAGGGATGGGGTGGGGTGGGGGGGTGGGGTGGGGGGGAGTTGAGGACACACTTGAAACCCCAGAGCCGGGAGGAGGGCAGGCAGCGCCGAGCCGCCTCCCCTCCGCTCCCTCCCCCCTGGGAGCGAACTTTGTGGCTGCGCCGGGGCCGAGGGGGCGAGGGGGGCCCCGCATCCCGGGAGCGGCGTCCCGGGAGGGGTTCGCACCTCGGGCCGGAGCGCTGCGCTCGGCAGCGCCGGCACCGCGGGGGCGTGCGCCCCGTCCCCCGCCCCACGGAGGCGGTTCACACCTCTGCCCCGGGGCCGGAGCGGGGGGGCGAGCCGGCTCCGCACGCCCCCGCCCCAGCGCAGCGCCGGCCGGGCGCGCCTCCAGCCCGCGCCGCTCCGCACCGCTCCGCTCCGCTCCGCGCCGCTCCGCACCGCACCGCACCGCCGGGGCGGCGGAGGGCGGGATGCTCCCGGGGGCGGCGGCTCTCGGGCTGTGCCCCGCCGAGCCCCCCACCTGCGGGGCGGGAGTCCTCGGGCGGCTCCGGAGGAGCGGGGGGGGGGGGTCCCGGGGGATGTGACCCGCAGCATCCCGCCTTGGGGCGGGGGGGACTCTGAGCCGGCCGCCCGCCGGGGATGCCCTGCCCCGGGGGGAGCCTCCCCCGCTCCGCCCCGGGCCCCGCTGCCCGCACGGACCCCGCACATCGGGGCCGCTGCCGGCCCGGCCGCGGCTGCAGCCCCGCCGCTCGCCACAGCCGCTCCCGACAGACCCGGGGAAATTTGTCAACAATTCGCAACCACGCTGGTAATTACATTCCTGGAATCCGCAGCGATAGATGTAAAGATAAGGGAGCTGCCTCGACTTTCCGCTTGGAATAATCTGTTTGCAGAGACCTATTCCTCTTCCTAGCCCTTCCTAACCACGTTCCCCCGTTACGCCTCCTGCGCCTTCTGCCACTGGGCTCTCCAGAAACATACGTGACGAGTCGCTGTGCCTCACTCCTGTCCGAGGAGGCACCAGCTCCCTTCTCGCCTTTGTGTCCCCATCCCTCCGACCCAACTTTCCTGTCAGACCCGAAAAATATGCAAGGCTCGCACTGCCGCTGAGAAGCAGGACAAAGTTTAACTTCTCTGTTGGCAGTCGGAGAATAACTCCCAGGCAGGATTCAAGCAAAAGATCTGATTTGCTGAATTCTGCTCTTTGATTTGTATTTGTATGTTATTGCTACTGCTAAGGTTGTTGCCAACCTCAATTAGATCACAAATGAGATCAGTTTAATTCAACTCCCAAACTGTGACCTGACCATGGTCTGAAAGTATTCAAAAACGCATTTTAAGCCTTCCTTTGATTTCAAAAGGAATACTGCATGCTTGGTCATTCATACAAATAACATAAAACGTAATTATGGGATGATTTGGCAGATGACATTCCTGCCAAACGACGCTCCATGCCAGAGTCTGTAATGCCATGGCTGCTGTCCTGGTGCTCGAGAGCACAGCACCCTTGTGTAAGGTGGGAGTAATGGGGTGTGTGCGATGTGGAGGTGTTTAAACGCACTTGGGGAGGCAAATGCAATTGCAACAACCACGCCACCATTAAACTCCCCAGTCAGAAACTGCTGTATCACTTGGAAGGGAAGCGGATCCGCACAATCAAATCTCCAGGAGGCTGTGACAAAGGGAGCTTGCAGCTTGACACACGGGTAACAACATAGCAAACACCTTTAATTCTGTCATGTCTCATACCCTTTGCTTTCTCACACATTTGTGGCTGCTGTAGCATTGACACCTACACTAAAAAAAAAAAAAAAAAAAAAAAAAAAAAAAAAAAAAAAAAAAAAGAAAAAAAAATAAAGAGAAGAAGAAGAAAAAAAAAAGAATCCTCGACATCAAAAATCCTCAAGTGAAGCAATCTTATTCCAACTAAAAAGTTATTCTGGAAAGTTATTCCTTTGCCCAGCAAAAATAAATAACTTATTAGCTCCTACTTCTAACAGGTCAGAAAAGAGCAGAAAACAGCCAAGAAAAAGTTCACTTTTGGGAATGGGAAGCTCCCAGAAAGCCGTAGGCTTTCCTTGGAGCCTGGGAACTCACGAGGAGCCACTCGTACAGGTTTGCCAGCGTAACTTCTCAGCTATTCTGCTGCTCGAACGCGAATCCTAAATTGACCTTCCCGCCTCAGCAGAGCTTGGGAGCATTCCTAGAGAGGGTTTGGGTGCTGTTACATCCGAGGGGCAGGCACAGAGCGCGCCCGTGTGCGGGCACACGCTCAGGTAAACCTCGCTGCCGGGGCAGCCCCCTCCTGTCCATGCCTCCAGCTCTGCCCAGCCCTCGTCTCTGATGGATTGATCCCGAAGGCTTCAGCTGCCACCCAGTCAAAGATGTGTTAGGCTGAGCGGCTGCTGTGGCCTCAGCAGTGCCACCTCCTCGCTGGTCCCCCCCAAACTCACCCCGGTGCCCCCACTCCAGGCCCAGCACCTGCAGGGCCCCGGAGTGCAGAAGGAGTTAAGGCTCTTTCCAGCATTACTGGGTGGGTTAATATCACAGCTGCTTGGTAAAGCATTATCCAGCACCTCACTTAACAAAAGCCTGCTTTTGCAAACAGACTCCTACTTTTCCCCAAGTGTCCAAAGGTGTTTACTGAAGTAAATCTGCCTAAATCCTCCATTGCTTGGGTCATGGGGGTGGTTAGGAGGGTGGAAGGTGTAGAGATAAT
Source organism: Sitta carolinensis (assembly GCA_032173965.1). Lineage (NCBI taxonomy): Eukaryota > Metazoa > Chordata > Aves > Passeriformes > Sittidae > Sitta > Sitta carolinensis. Next base: position 3,531,712 of record CM063288.1, on the reverse strand, counting down.
CTCTTTTTGTAAATTCTGCAAATCTTCTGGGAAAAAATCAGGAATCTGTGTCACATGCCTCTGTTCAACTGGTAACATCTCGGTTAGTGTGCTCCTTATGAGTGAAATCTGCCATAGCAGCTACAGGAAAATAAGACATCCCTCCCGTTTCTCATTGTTCAAACTGTTCTTCCCTCTCGAAGTTGCTTTAGCACGTTTAATCTATTTGCTGATTGGGGAAAAAAAAAAAAAAACCTGTTAGGATCTTAAAAGTGGTTTCTGGGGGAAAAAAAATAAAAATGACAGTTTGGTCGGCAGGAGATAGTGTAGTTGAAAACTTGTCACTTGAGATTTCTGCACTACCCCGGTTATTCCAACACCAGCAACTGCATATTACTTTTTACATGTTGCAAATAGAGGCAAACAACACAGGAAATTTTGACAGCTCTGCCTGAAAGGGCTTAAATACTTCTCAGTAAGCAGGATCCAGTTATAAATAAACCTTCTCTTGGTGAGAAAAAAGTGGCTACGACCGAAGACCTCAATATTTTTCTAGAAAACTGCCTGATTAAAAGCACAGAAGAGCTCCTGAGAAACAAACAAACAGGCAGATATGGGGGGGACACACACAGGGATGGGGCGACAGCCGGAAAATGCACATGAACGTGACTACAAAACCCCACGAGGGAGCCCGGCTACAGAAACTTCCACAAATCTCGCCTTTCTCCTCCTCCTCCTCCTCCTCCTCGGTGCGCATTTGCTGGTGCCGCCGAGGATTCGCTGAGTCGCTGCTTTTCCCCGCCGGGTCGGGGCAGCCCGGGCCGGTCGCCAGCCCGGGGACAGCCCCGCCACCGCGGCCACCACCGCGGCCACCACCGCGGCCACCACCGCGGCCACACCGGCCACCACCGCGCCACCACCGCGGCCCCCGGCCCGGCCGCAACGGCGCCTAGCCCAGCACTCCACAAAAGCAGGGAGGAAAAAAAAAAAAAAAAATAGAAATGAAAAATTTGCGTTTCAGCTGGGGACAAGGCGATTTTGCCCCGCCAAATCCGCCTCGCCCCCTGCCACCCCCGTTCCCAAGGTCATGGCGAGTAAACAATAATAGTAATTAAAACAAAATAATAGGCAGCAGTCAAGAGCTGAGAGTACACACACCTGACCCTAACTATAACAGACTTCTCAGAGTAGAATTTGATCCCTCTCTGACACTTTCTACCTCAAGTGTTAGAGCGAGTGGCCATGAATAGTACAGGCATGCCATCTTGTAACACTATCTGCCTGTCAGAAGAGCCAAGGCTGGGTAGAGCAGGATCTATATAAGGCTTGTAACTAGGGGAAGCCCAACAAACAGCTACAAACACCTAAGTTATTTTACTCAGCCTCCACCCTTCTGCTTTTTCCCCCCTTCTTCTCACTCTCTTTTTTTTTTTTTTTTTTTTTTTTTCCTTTTCATCTTGGCTTTCTGTTGCAGAATGCAAATGTAGCCTGCCGGCGGTGAATGGGCTGAATTGTGATTAAGAAGAAGAAGAGCTCCTTTCTTTGTTCTCCCCTCAGGGGATGTTTACTGGGAGAGACACAGCGGATCAGATATGAAAGGCATTCAGGTCAGCATTGATGTGAGCGAAAGTGAAATCATACCTAAGGCATTCAAAAGACCGCCGTGTCAGGGGTTCAGCTAACGGTGCATCTACTGTGTCTTCCCTGTTAGGCAGAAAAAAAAAAAAAAAAAAAAAAAAGGGAAAAAAAAAATCTCTCCACAAACAGGCATTTTTTAAACAAAAATTACCGCAAAAATTATATAGAGAAGGGAAAAAAAAGTTTTCCCTCTCTTTACCTCCAGAGCAGAAACTACAGGACTTAGTGCTCTTTGCCCTTATGATCACGGATGGGGCAGGTAGACCTGCATTAATCGGAGCTGCTGGGATCAGCATCCTTTTTAGGGGAAATGAATCCAACCTGAAATGTGAGCGGTTATTTTTGAGCACACCTCCACGTCCCATTTCCCCCTGTGCACGCATAGGTGCAGGCGCATGCACACATGCACCTCTCCATGAGTCCCAACAAGCTGCGTGCCTCATTTCTTCTCTTCCTAACCACGAGCAAGCGCTTCTTGCCTCCCTCGGAAGCCACTCCGGGTGGTAAAGGACAGGTTGGCATACCAAAACAGCACAGCACACCTTCAAAAGTGATCTTTCATTGACTTGGAAACTCCTCGGAACACTTTGCTGCAAGCTCGCAGCGCAAGCGGATGGTGATCGGAGGCGTAAGGAGCTGGGGCACAGCTCTGTAAGTTAAACTGCTGCAAGGAAAAGTCTAGGCATTGTCGTTTTATTCACCAAAAAAAACACCACTTGATGAAGAAATATTTGGATCTTACTATTTTTTTAAGTCTATACTTCTCCCAGCCTAGTGATTCTCTCAATAGAGTTTCCCAGTGGTTAGCTGACGCTGTTGGCATAAACAGAGATATGTAAATATGTAGGGAAAATATAGCAAATTACAGTTAAGCATACAAAGCATTAGGAGGTGGATGCATTTACAGGGGCTGAAATGAAAATGAAAACGACAGATCATTTTCAAAAAGCCCCAAAAAATTAAGGAACAGGACAGGATGTCGTGTGTACTAACCAGCTCCACTATTCTGAATTTGTTTCCACCTTCAGAACCTTAGTTAAAATATATTGTTTGTCTAATGCTCACATCTGCTTTAATGGTGACGTTTAATTCTGAAATATTTTCAACTAGTGTTTCTGCATCACAGATTTCTCTCCTTTTTCTCTATACTCTAAAAAGACAACTAAAGAGCAATCAAAAAGGTGTCTGACTTGGCCATTCAGACAATTGCACCCTTGTGGGAATGCTGGAATGAATGGTACAGTGGACACCCCAGCACTATTGACGTTATAAACATGTAAATGAAACACATTAGGGCAGACAATCAATTGTCTGTGAGCACTGCAAACCTGCACTCCCTTTCTATGTGACAGGCACAAAATAGTGTCTACCTTGGGAAGCCATGGTCTTGGAGAAAAAAAGGACAAAGAGTTCTCTTTCACAGAGGAGAAAATGCACCTTAAAAGCACTGGGATAATGCAGATGCCAAAAACTGTTGTGAGGCGAAGAATTTCCTATTTCTTGGAATGAATGTGGGGCTGCTGTAAAAGAATCAACACCCTTCTTTCCACTCTAAAGGGAGACACACATTTTTCTTGGAGAATATTACCAGCCTGTCCTGAGAGCTTGCATCTCAGTCTCCCATATATTTCCTCTATCTTGGGCGGTTGGCTATGTATAATTATCGATAATTAACTTGTAATGGTGTCCTTATAATTTTTTTTTCCTTTTCAAATATGCCTTTTCCAAGCCACCAAGTGCATTTTCTTGCAGCAATTAGAAATTCCCCCAAAACTTTCCTTGCGAAGCATGTGCAATAAGCAAAACCAGTAAGTACCGAATGGTCACAAATGGCAAACAGTAAATCAGGCGCTAATCTCCAAATTCTCTGGGTTTCTCGAAACTCGGAAGAAAATAAATAGATCCGACTTGACACAGAAAACAACCTCCCCTGCTCCATGTCACAGCTCAGCCTGAACATGAATCTGCACCGAGAAAATGTGCCTGGATAATCATTACGCCCTGGCCACTCGTATTTATGGCATTAATTTTTAATACCTATCTCCAGGTGCTTTTCTGGAGGTGGTAGCAGTACATTTGTCTCGCTACCCAGTGAGCCAACTCCCGGAGTAATCTCCTCGCAACGGATTCCCGGCCCTGGGGAGCTGCCCGGCCACAGGAGCGCTCCGGGTGCCCGCTCTGCCCGCTGCCACCTGGGCTGCACAGGGAACAGCTGCCTCCTCACACCCCAGCCTCAGTCTAGCTGCCTCCAAACTTCTCCAGGCAGAGAAGACAAGACTCACTTCCCACTCACTACAGGCAGCAGGCAGGCTTGCCTATTTTTTACTTTTTTTTTTTTTTTTTTTTTTTTTCCCTCTTTTTCAAGTGAGAAGTGAAGGAGGTTTTTCCCCCTTCCCCAGCATCCCTGGAAGGAGGGTGGGTGGGTATCTTTTTGGGAAAGGCTCTGAGCAAGCCTAATCGTCTCTGCTTGTTTGGTCTGTGGTCTTGGATCAGACGCCCTGAAAGCATTGAACTTTCTCCCTTTTCTTTACAACTGGAAGCGAGGTGGCAAAGGAATCAAAGAGAGCTGTTTACTGAAACTTTGGGGTAAATTAGATACAACTTTCCCCCCCACCACCACCCCCCTCCTTCGCGGGGATTTTAATTTCACTTTGGATTTTCGAGGAGAGGAGCGGAAAGGAGCGGGGAGGGGGGGAACCCCTCAACCAACAAACGCCAGACCACAACAAGACGGGGAGAGAGGGAGAGAGGCAGCTCCTCGGGCACGGCAGGGCAGGGCTGCCGGCCGGACAGCGCTGCTCCGGGCCCCGCTCCGCTCCGGCCGCCGCCGCAGCCCCCGCCTCCGCGGGGCGCCCGTGCGGAAAGGGGACTCGCTGCCCTCTCCTCCTCCTCCTCCTCTTCCTCCTCCTCCTCCTCCACCTCCTCTTCTGCCGCCACTTCGCTCCCGAGTGAAAGTACCGCGAAGTGAGTCAGGCGCTGGGAATCATCTGACTGAACTTCCCGGAGCTCCGCCGCATTCCTGGGCTGCCGCTCCCGCACCTCCCGCCGCCCCCTCCCCGCCCCGCTTTCGGGGTCCTCTCCTTCCCACCCTGCCCGCTGCCCCCCCTCCCCGGGGGGCTCACCCCCCATTGATTTCCACATCGCCTCTCTCAACCCGCCCCCCCCCCCGCACACCTCTCCTGCACTCCAGCAGCTCTCATCAACCCCGTTATCTTGGAAAAGCCCGAGCCTGCTTCCTTTCTACCCTATTTAGCTCCGCTGTAATTTTATCCAGCCCCGGTATCTCATCCCGAGCCTTGCCCAGCCCCGCACACACGCAGATACACGCACACAGGCGCGGAGCCCACTGAGGCATTAGTTGGATTATTCTGTTTTGTCCCCGTCTGTAATGTGTCTGGGATTCACTAACACTCCTCTCGCTTCCTTCATGGCCATCTATTTTTTTTATTTTTTTTTCGTGGCTTTTAAATTTTATTTTGGTTCTGCTGCGTTTCTAAGGAATTTCTGTCCGAGTTCGATAAGCATCACCGTTTCTGGTGTTATCAGCAAAGACACAAGCTCAGAAGTAACATCTTTTCCACGATTCCAGGAAAGAAGAAAAATCCACTCAGTCCAGATAAATCCTAGGCAATTCCCAACGGGAAAGGCATTGGATACGTGCTTGTCGAGAAAGAGAAAATGAAAAAAAAAAAAAAAAAAAAAAAAAAGAAAAAAGCACTAACCAAACCCACCCTCGCTCTACCTGCTCCTCAGAACCAGGGCATTTCTCACTCAGAAATGAATGAAAGAAACAAATTAGGGAGCACAAAGAGGAAAGAGGGGACAGACAGAAAGTAGAGAATTATTTCCTTCGCCCCCCACACACACCCCGTGTCTTGGCCAGAACAAGACACTAAAGGGACAACTCAGCCCTCCGCATAAGCAGTGCACACACACTTGAAGTTTGCAGGATCTTTAAGTGGTTACCTTAAAAATCGCAATTAAACTTTCGTCTCCCAAGTGTGGTGGCTTTTCCAAGTTAATGCAGCTCCCTGAAAACACCCTTTTGCATGGGAACAACCAGAATCTGCCACCCCGCTCCATACGTGCTCCCAGAGACTTGGCTGTACTACCAGGATACGGTCCTGGTGTCCTGGGCAAACAGAGGCATCCAGCATTTGTTTTTTTTTTTTTATTTGGGGGGGGGGGGGGGTGTGGGAAGGGTGGTGGTGGTAGTGGTTTTTTTTAGGACTCAAATCATGTTGAGAAAATATTAAACACGTAGATGCATCCCTCATCAGAGAGCATGTGATGGGTTTAACACGCTAAACTAATAGTCTTGCCTGGAAAAGCAAGGAGGCTGAGGAAGAAGAATAAAACCCCCTCAAACACTCAGAATATTCTTTACTGCAAAAGAGCACTTCTGGATGCGTTGCTTTAAATCTCATTCTCTTTTTCTCTCAAAAATGACTGTTTAACATAAGAAAAAAGGCTACTTGACACAAAGCTTTTGTTATCCAGTTGATCAGCAACGTGCTTTAGATACTTGTAAGGGGAAAAAAGCCCCACAACAGACATTGATTTTAGAAAATCAATAACCAACATTTAATAAAAAGAACAGAGGAAACACAAGAGAGGAGAGGGAAACATTACGTGTAATTTTAATGTCTACTAAATTACCCAGAGATGAGGGGAAGGGGAGGTCTCCTCTGTGAGGACCACCTTAAATAATGACAGACACAAGAGTAAAGGGTGGTGGTGGAGGGGGAGAGACTTTAAAAAAAGATAACAAGGAATGGATCCTTGGGAAGCTGCTCGGAATATATTATTTTAGTTGGGGTTTTTTTTTGTTTTTTTGTTGTCTTTTTTCTCTCTTTTTTGTAATACTAAGCCAAGCAAATAGATCAAAGACAACACAAAGGGAAAAGCCAGTGTAACATAACGAACAGTTTCTGACTAAAATTCCTCTATCACTCCCCCATATGGCTCGACGCCTCCACCACAACAAGAAAAAGACACACACGCACACACACACACACTCACACTCACAACCTAGAGAGAGGGAAGGGGAGGGGGGCCAGGATCATTTGTTTCTAATCAACATTCTCTTGTCTTTGTGTTTTTTGTTGATGTTGTTGTTGTGTGTGTCCCCCTCCTACTTCAGCCCCCCTCCACCTCCACCTCTCCACTTAAATGAAGTAGCTGAGCTATAAGCGCATGGGTTCAGGTTCACACAAATATCTTCCTTCCTCCGGCTCCTCGAGAGGAAAGTTGTTGGAAGTGGGGCCGGGATGGCCATGGAGGGGCTGCGGGCGGGGAGGGGGAAGCTGGCGGCGGGAAGCGGCTATCAGCCGGGAGAGAAAGGAAGAAACTAAGGCAGGGACGGAGAAAGAGAGACCCACCACACCAGTGAAAGCTGCCAAATGTGAAATCAGCCCAGAACACCGCGTCCCACTGCGCCCCGGCCCTGCGCGGCCGCCGGGGACCGGGGGAGAGGGCAGCGACGGACAATCGGGCACCGAGCTCATTAGTATTATTAATTATCAGGGAGGAGGAAGTTTCATTTTGGAGTCCCTAACAATAAAAAAAAAAAAGAAAAAAAAAAAAAAAGGAAAAGAAAAAAAGAGAGAGAGAGAGAGTCGCTAACTCGGTGCCAGCCCGCCTCGGGGTTCTCACGCTGCCGGATTTTTTTTTTTTTTTTTTTTTTTTTTTCCCAGGGCCGCCCGTCCCGCTCGTTCCGCGCCGCTCCGCGCCTCCCACCGCCCCGCTCCGCTCCGCTCCGCGCCCCGGCCCGGCCCGGCCCGCACTGACAGCGCCGCAGCCAGCCGGCCAGCCGCGCCGGGCCGCCCCCGCCGCTCCTCCGCCGCCCGGGGCAGCGGCCCCGCCGCTCGGGGCCACGGGGGCAGCGCCCGCGCCGCTCCGCGCCCGCGCAACAAACTTTGGGGCGGCGGCGGCGGCGGCTCCGCGGGTCCCGCAGCCGCCGGCTCCGCCGCTCGCCGCTGCCCCCCGCGCTCCGCGGGACGCCGCGCAGGCAGGCAAGCGGGGGGCGGCCAGCGCCGCGCTGCCGGGCCCCCTCCCCGTCCCGCTCCCCGTCCTGCCGCCGCCTTTTCCCCCCACGGCCGCGGCGGAGCCGGCCGGAAAAAGTTTTCCCGGGGGGCCGTCTTACCGTTTTTCCTCCGGGGGTTGGCTTGTTTTCGCCTCTTACACCTGGGGCCATCCGCCATGATCTGCTGCTTCATTGATAAGAGTGGATCAGATGGCAGTTCGCATGGGCTCGACTCCCTGATTCAGCAGCAGCAGCGGCAGCGGCAGCGGCAGCAGCACGCAGGCTCTATGTAACGACCAAACACAGCGACAATGTGGGCATCGGGATGTCCCATTTAAACGCAGGGCGCCAACGGGGACCCCAGTTTGCACCCGAAAAAGAACCCATCCACGCACACGGCGAGGCTGGCCGTGCCGGGGGAGGTGGGACGCGGTCGGAGCGGGCTCCCCCTCTCTCCCCAGTCGGGCAGATTTCTTCTTTATTTATTTATATATTTATTTATTTATTTATTTCCGATCCTCCTCTCTCTCTCTCTCTCTCTCTCTCTCTCTCTCTCTCTCTCTCTCTCCTCTCCCTCTCTCTCTCTCTGTGTCTCTGCGTGTGTGTGTGTGTGAGCGCGTGTGCGTGTCTCCCTCCCTGCGTGTGTGTGTGTGTTGCACCAGCAAAGCAGATCAGAGAGAGAGAGAGAGACAAGAATTACATCTCAAATGAGTCATAACTCATGACCGTATGAGGGAATGCACAGCTTTTACAGTAGGCTGTTTGACTCAATGCTAGGCGGACCATTTCCTCCTAAAAGTACTTTAATTTGACACTAGAACTTCTTTTCACGCGAAATCCTACCCTTCTCCAGCCTTCATTTTTTCCCCCCAAAGTGCACTCTAGCAAAGTGATAAGAGGAGAGGGAAACATGGCTCTCCCCTGTCCTTCTGGGGGTAAAGCTCAGCACGGATACCTCCCCCTCCCCCTAACAACGAGGAGTGTAATTATAAACCTCTGTCACCTTTTTAGTCAGTTTGACAATATTCAGGGTTTCCCCTGCCCCTTAGTTAAACAAAGCTTCAGAGTGTCATTTTTTTTTTTTCCTTCCCAGAAAAGAAACAGAAATCAAAACTACCGCTGTCAGAGTTTTCAGCCTTTCAGTTGGGTTTTGTATTTTTGTTTCTAAGCAAAAAAAAAAAAAAAAAAAAAAAAAAAAAAAAAAAAAAAAAAAAGCAACTTGTAAACTTCTAGACCTACTCTGTGTGTGTGTGCCCGGGCTGGGCAGGAGGCTCTATCTGTCAAAGGGAGAGAGAGGCAGGAGCGTTTGGTTTGCTGCAAGAACGCTCCTGAAACTCAGTCCGCCTCGAAGAAGATGCTGTAGCTTTAAAGATGCTTTGACTTGAGGATTAGTTTAAACAGGGGGCTATAAAAGATGTAACAGATGCAAACTGTAAAACAAGGGCAATTAACCCTTGCTCTCCTGAGCAGGATGCCCCCTCGCCTTCGTATCTATTGTCTTCTCCTGCACTGGGAGTTTTACATAAAACCTAAAAAATTATTGCCTGACTCAACAATTTCAATATATATATGTATATATATATTTTAAGCAGAGTGAGATTTTTCTCCCCTTTCCTTCTTTCCCCTCCCTTGTGTCTTTTTTTACTTTGCTGGAGCTTCACACCAGCAGTGAGCAGTGAAGTGTGCTGCTGTTGGGTCTTTTTATTCTGCCTGAACTCTCTCCTCAGGCGTTTACTGTTATAAAACCTGCTTGGCTATAAATAAAAAATAATAAATCTCCAAGCAGGTAAGAGGATGGGAAGATTGAGAGAGTGTGTGTGGGGTCAGCGTGTTTACTCACACTCTCCTGCCTGGGATTCCGCCTGGACAGAGGGAATGGGTGGCTCAGTGGATGTGGATGAATGTGGCTGAGCAAAGAAGAGGCTGAGAAATGTGCTAGAAACTTTAGTATTTGCCAGTTATTCCCGAGGCTGGGGTGGGCATTGGTGGCATCACCGCGGCAGGTCTGCCAGGAGAGGAGATACAGCGGGGAGGGAGGACAGGCACCGAGGAGAGCCCGGACCCTCAGCCTGCCTCGGCAATTGGCGTTTTAATGCAAAGCGACCAATGCTGAATTGTTTAAAATGCATTTCACTCCCTTCCCTACTCCCCAGCCTCGCGTAAAAAGTTATCAATAATTTTAAACCTGCAAATTTCGAGAACATTTTTCTTCCCAGAGGACCGGCAAGCTTTTAAAAATATGTGTTAATTCTAATTTTTTTTTTCCTGTTGGTAAACGACTTTTAAGTTCCAGTCTGTACTTTCACTTCTTGCTTTAGGCTCCCAGAAGCTAAGGTGATACTTCACCCAGCTTCACAAAATAAAATGTAGAAATGAAACCAGCTAAGCAGACTAAACAGCAAAACTTTCTGTTTGGGGAAACACATCCTTTGCCGGGGAGCCCTGCCCGGGGCTGGGGCTCCAGCGGTGCCCGGCCGGGCTGGCTCTGCATGCTCAGGGCATGCAAAGCATTAACAGGTACCTGCAAACTTTCAGAGCTCAAATGTAAAACCTGAAATAAAAAGAGCAGGAGGTGGGTGGGGGGATGTTTCAGTTTTTGGTTTTTTGTTTTGTTTTGTTTTTTTTTTTTTTTTTTTTTTTGCAGGAGGACGAAGTCCTTTCCTAACACTAAAACTTTTGCTGCTGCATTTTAAAAGGCACCTCCCGTACCTGGCTGACAGGTAAGGGGTGCAGGGGTGGTGGTGGCACAGCCCCGAGCACCCCGAAACTGCTCACCCCTTCCTGGAGCGGTGATGGAGTGACTTCAGGTTTCGGTTAAAAAAACTGAAAAAATTTTTAAAAAATATTCTCCTCAAGTATAAACAATCCAGAAAAATTAAAATACTCTCGAAATTAAATAAGCCCGCTGATGCGTGAGGTAGTGTGAGGGAAAAAAAAAAAAAAAAAAAAAAAAAGAAAAATAAAGAATAAAAAATGAGACGAGAAGAGGGAAAAAAAAAAAAGGAGAGAAAATGGAATTAAATTCCAAACCTACCTGCGAAGTCTTGTTTGTAGTTTTGGCCAGAAATGGTGAGAAGAAAAAGCATGAAGAAGCCGCGAAGTGGAGGAGAAAAGGTGAAGGGAGATGCAGCTCCTGGAGAAATTGTAAAAAGCCTTGCAAAGAGTTGTCGGAAGGACCGTTATTCCTGCTGGGCAGGTTAGGACTGATCTCTTTCTGCCACTCCAGGAAACACAAACCTGGGGACGGACTGACGTGTTACGCCTCTTCTAATGACATTTTTTTTCTTTTTCTTTTCTGTACGAGCGAGAGGAGAGACCCTGCAACACACGCCACCTATCTTTGTGGGGAGGGATAATTGGAGAGCACCAAACGTGAGCATCATGTGGAAACGTGATCGCCAAGTTTCTCTCTGGGAAAGGATCTGGGATAGATTATACCTTGAAGTCTCCGCGAACGCTTTAGCGGCAGAAATGCAATTCCACCTCCTCCCGCCCGCCCCCCGCCCCGCGCCCGCCCCCCGCCCCGCCGCTCCGCTCCGCGCCGCTCCGCGCCCCGCGGAAACTCAGCGCGCCCCTCCAGCGCATCCCACCCCCCCGGGGCCGCAGCCCCCTGCCCCGCGGGTGCTGCCCTGCGCTCCCCCCGCCGCCGCCTGCCCGGCGCTCCACCTCCCGCCCCCCCCGGGGCGCATCCTTCCCCGCTCACCCGCTCCCCTCCCCCCCGGGCGCATCCCTGCCCCTGTGTCCCCCGCCGCATCCCTCTTTCCCTCCCCCCTGGCGGGATCCCCGCCCCTCCCCGCAGGATCCCGCCGGATCCCTGCCCCAGGCTGATCCCTGCCGCTTCTCCCGTCCCGGGCGGGATCCCCGGCGGTCCCCCCCCGGCCAGGGCGCCTCCTGCCCCGCCCGTCCCGCGGCCACGCCGCGCCGCGCTCTCGCCTCTGGGGGGGTTAAACTTCACCCTAACATAAACCTATGAAACTAAACTCTCTTCGGGTACTGCAAATAAGCTCCTGCTTGTTTTGGTTCGGTTTTATTTTTATCCTTCACGCGTTTCTTTTGGGGCTTTTTATTTTTTTTTTTTTTTTCCTCCTCCCTTTCATTTCAGCGCTCATCCAGGTTATTTGAATAGCAGCTAAATCGATGAAAAAAAAAAAATCAGCCAAACGTGCTGAGATCTTACAGTCTATCTGTTTTGTTCACAGATATGGATCAGGGGTGAGATGGGCTCTTTTCCTGGCTCTGCTTTTTCTTGGAAGTAGCTGGATGAGCAGAGACACAGCGTGGACGAGTAACGCGTGGAGCTGAACTTCAGGGAGGTTACAAGTTTTTCACTTTTTCAAGTATTAAAATTAAAATAAAATTACATATGAAAAAAAAAAAAAAGAAGGGAAAGAAAAAAAAAAAAAAAAGGAAGCCCAGACTCCACCTTTGCACTGAAGGGATTGGTTATGCAAATATGGAAGGGGTTTCCTGGCAAATACAGCTTTCTACTGTATGGTTAATTAAATCATCACTCAAAAGCCTTCCAATGTGACGCTTCTGTCGTAATCCAATCAGGTTACGTAGGTCCTAAACAAGAAAGATATTTTCCACATCTGGAAGTCAGCAATTTAGCAAGTACTGCACATTATTAACCAATTCAGAGCCCACTTCCCAGGGGGATAGTTTTTTTCCTTTTTTTTGAAGTTTAAGTGTTCTTAACCAACGCTCTGCCGGTTTGTTAATCAAAAAGCCGGTTTTCACCGCACGTAATCGAGAAGTAATATCGAAGTAAGTGAAGGCAGAGCGAGCCGGGGATGCTGAGCCAAGGCGTTCGGCTGCAAAGGGGGCAGATCCGGCTGAGGTTCCAGCCGCTCATGCCCAGCTCCCAGCACAACCCACAGCCGTTCCTTCCTCCTGAAGGAGCTCGAAATAATCTCCCTGCAAAGAGAAACTTCGCGTGTTGCCCACTCGCACGGTCCTTTCCCAAGGTAAACGTGGGGCTGCCCAAAGGGCTGCGTTGAAGACCTGCCAAACAATTTTCCTGCTCCGGCAAGAGTTCAGCTGATTCCAGCACTTTATTTTTTTTTTTTTTTCTTCTCCTCTTCCCGAAGAAAACCGAAACAAATGGCACACCAATCCCACACTGCACTTTTACTTGCATTAAGCTTAGATAAACTGCTCTTGAACTGCGCGTTGAACGCGTGCCTAAAGCAAGACGTGGAGGGCGAGCAAGAGCGATGGGATCGCGCTCCAAAATGGTCCTGCTCAGGGAACACCTTCGTGACGGCTCAGCAGGGCAAAGGAAGGAAGGGACCCCCCCTCGTCCCCCCGCAGGGGGTCTTTGCAGCTCGCCAGAGCCGCCGGGATCTGCCTGGGAATGTTTTTGGTCATCCCTGAGCTTGGCGGGAGTGGGTGCCCCTGTGAGATGCGGGGGAGGCGGCGCACGGGGGGGCTCCGGGCAGGGACATCCCAATGTCCTCCCGGTCTGGGCAGGGGCACCTCCGGGTGTCCCCCTGCTCAGCCCCGAGCTGCAGGCGGAGTGGGGAGGGAGAGGCAGGCTCTGGCCGTCTGCTGCCGCTGCAGTCCCCAACTAGTCAAAGGTGGCGACGAGCTGCCTTAATATTTTTAATTATTATTTTTATTTATATCTATTTTTAATTTATATTCCTTATTTTTATTTATATTTCTATTTTTTGTTCCCCGCTACGAGTCATCATGGCTTTGTTAAAAGTTTTCTTGCCACCGTTCTCTAAATGCCAGCATGATTTTCCTCCAGGATGCAGGGCTTCTCCATTCCTAAATGTACCTGGATACACAGAGACATATCACACACATACACGCACACACAGAATGATGATATCTTAATGAAATATATAGCACAGCGCAAATATCCTGAAATCAGATTCAAGTATTATTAGTTTGAATTAGATCCTCTCAGATCCAGAAGGCACTGCCTATAAATCAAGGGCAGTCTGGCAATTCCTTAAAGAGCTAAACTGAATTTAGATGCATATGATAAAAAGAAAGGAAAAGAAAAAAGTGAATGCTAATTACTGACTTGCTCGATTTCCACTCACCCACGTATTCTAGGAGAAAAAAGAGAAAACCTAAAAACCAACCAACAAGTCCTCGAAATAAATTAATCCCATTACAAACTCCTTACATATTGTTCCTACATTTCCAGATTACAAAATGAGGGGATGAACTGGAGATTATGAGAGGCTGCAGCCTGACTCGTAATAGGCAGGAGTGTTGTCGATGGTGTATCAATAAAATATATTTATCTGCAGCCACGCTGAAAAACAAACCCTCAGAGCGTGTGATGATGCTCAAGGGCTTTAAGAAACACGTCGGCATTGTCAGATAATCCCTATTCATAATTTTGCTGGCTGTTCTTTCAGCCCTCAATCTCACAGTTTCCCCAGCTCTGATGTGCCTCAGCAGGGTTTGCATCGGAGCGATAAAACTCGGATCTTCGCAGGACTGGCATAGCACCCAACGTTATTAGATGTTATTTTAATGTGAGATGTGGGGGTGTTTGTTGGGGTTTTTTTATTTTTAATTTTTGGACACTGGACATAAACATTTAGCAATCAGCTAAGCCCTTCTGAGATGGAATTTAACCTTAATCCAGGCGATGATTTCCTGCCCGGCTCTGAACTAATAACGGGTGTGCAGCTTCTTTAGGAGATGGAAATAATGACAGGCTATAGATCCTGCCTTTATTGGGGTGGTGCAGGCAGCCCGGATCCCAGTCCCTGCTCCATCAGCATCCCCATGCAGAGCCTATTCCCTGCTCTATTTTAAAACTTTTGCACATCCTATCCCCCCCCACCCCATCAGCTTAAAAGCAAGCAGAGCCAAAATATCCTCACAAACCTCAGCTCCTTCCTTTTGTATAGCTCCCAGCACTGTGGCTTGGAGATGGTTTTAAGGGCAGTTCTCTGAGTGCAGGTTTCTCCTCTTTCCCTCAGGTTTTCCTACACGGAAATGTCACAAGTTGAGATGAGGGTGGCCTGATCCTGATGCAAACCTGCCTGGTTAAAGCAACAGGAGAAGCTGTCTGGCCTCCAGCTCCTCGGTGGGTTTCCTTTTTCCACCAAAACCTATCGTGATGAAGATAAGCCCTTGGAGATAACCCCGTGTTGCCATCACTGTGAGGATCTGTGGGGCCAGCCAGGGGCAAATCCTGCTGGCAGGGACAAACTCTACCATAAGAAAGGGGTTGTGCAGGGAGAAACCTCCTTGTGACCCAGGCACCCATCTCTGCTTGAGAGAGGAGCTGAGCAGCACCAAGGAGGGCTTGGGGGCAGAGCCCCTGGGGGACCTGAGCCTTCTGCTGGGACCTTCTGCCATGGTGGCTTTATGGGGCCTGGTGGCATGGGCTGAGGGGATGATTCACTGCCTCGTTTATTTCGGTGTGTTTGCTTTTTCCCTGGTGGAGGATGAGTAACAGGGACTGTGTTTTCTTGCCCACCACGTGGAAGGAGGAAAACTGAGGGAATAGGAGCAAAGATGTTCTGGCTGATTAGTTTTGACTAATACATTTTAGAGGCTGGTGAAGACAGAGGTTTAACACCTCTAAATACACTTCAGCTGCTCTGAGGCTTTTCCTTCATGTCTTCAGTAGCCAGAACTCTCGGCTGTTTTTCCCTAAAGTATGGAACCCTTCCTACATCAGGGATTAAACATCCCCCTGTTGGGGACCCAGATGAGATGTGCCCATTTTCAGCCAAGCCTGGGGAGAGAATCATCCCCTCCCCACAGCCCTGCTCCACTGAGGGAGCTGCTCCTGCAAGATTTGGGATCCCTGTGGGTTCTGGCTGCTTCTCATGCTCCTGTCTCTGGGGTGTAGAAGATGTCCTTGCCTTGAGAAAGAATTCTGAGGTTGCAAAAAAAAAAAAAAAAAAAAAACCCAAATCAAACAAAACAAGATGCTGGGGGGATTATTTTCTGCAGTCACCTGTGGCAGTAGAGGATAAGACAGGCTGGAATCATTTTTGTGAGCAGGGAAGGCCCCATGTGGGCCCAAGATGCCGCTGGATACTTTTGCTCGATACAGGTGTCCCTGTAAACTAAGATTTAGAAACCAAAGCCTTTATTTTTTTTTTCCAATTTCCACACAGAGGAGAGGGCACAGAGGAGAGGAAGAAAGGGTCAGGGAATGACTTTCCCCCCACCTGCTGATGAGGTATTTGGGAAGAAACCTTTTGAATCAACAATCCCAAAGTTTTCGAGTTCCTCTGCGGAAAACCCATGTAGGGACAGGATATGAGCCAAAAGCAAGGGAAAAGATTGTCTGGCTTTAATTTATCTATCCCTGGGCATTTCTAACCAGCAGATCACTGTAATATTTAATCTTGTGCGAGTCCCTGAACGTTAAAAGTGAATCTCCTCATATGTTTTTGTTAATTTTGTCATTTATAAAGCCACTTCTGACAGCCTAGAGCGGCTCGGCCGCCATTCACAACGCCTGTCTGTGTGTCTGCAGCAGGGGAACAGCATCCACAGGTCCCAAAATTTTTTTTCTCGTTGGACAGAGAGCAGTGAGGGACAAGCATTCTCCATCCACTGTCCCACACCATGAGCTGGAGATGCTTTTCCTTCTCTTCTGGGATCGATGCTGAAGTTTGGCCACAATTCTTGGCTCAGGCAGTGATTAAAATTCACGGCTCACTTTTGTTTATAGTTGGTTGTTTACTTTGTTGAATTTTTAAAAACTTGTTAGAATGCAATTGAACACAGATTCAACAGTATTTAGGCTTGAAAAATAAAGATGCATTAGAAAGATGCCTATTATGCTTCAGAATTATTAATTGACATTTTTATGATGAATAATTAATCATTTGAATAATTTTTGTATCTCTGATCTGAACACATATTTGCATATCTAATGTCTGATTTTAAATGTGGTTTCTTTAGTTGCATTCTCCCAGGACAAAGACACGAAGTAAGTAACATCCAAATGCAAAACTTTTTTTTTTCTTTTGCACTTGTAAAAGTATGTTTATTGAAATGCAAGTTCCTATCTAGTTATGAAGCTGTTAATAATCTATGCATGACATGTATGCATTAATAAGGTGGTGAATCCTCTGGATATGAGCACATTTAGGCCTCATTTTCTTATATACAGTGGTGAGGTCCCCTGCAATACCTAAACCCACGTGAGGAAGCCATAAAGAAATATCTCAGATACACAGTGTTCCTGTCCTGTTTATATGACATTCAGTGAGAAGATCAAAGGTTGTTTCAATTTGAGGTGTTTAAAACATCAAGAACTTTCAATATAAATTTTATCTGTGTCCTCCCCGTGAGCCAACACCGGTATTTTCTTGATATATTTTAGAATGCCTAAATCCTGGCCCTCAAGACCCCGCCTCGCCGTAGCTGGTGTTGATAAAGGAACAGGAGAAGTGCAGATCAGTTATGAGCTGGTCAGCAGAGGGGTGCAAGGGATGGTGCTGGTTGTGCAACCCTGCTCGGCGTTGGGTTGGTGTGAGCACAGCTCAGCCACAGAGGGAACAGAAAGGAGGAAGGGGCAGCTGGACAAAACCAGAACCCAAAAGGTAGAAAAGTTAAATAAAGGAATGAAAGAAGTAGCCTTTACCCCATTATGGGTAGATTGTTACAGCAATGCTGCCTGCCTGGCACCCACGGAGTTGCCTTCACTTCAGTTCTAAGTTTGATTTATTAAGTAATTAAATATTTGGAGAATTTTATTTAGTGGCACCTTTAAATGTACAGGGAGCCCAAATATTCAATAACCTGTTGGCTCCTTGATGTCATAATGAAGAACTTAGCTGATGGTTGCTCTAGAAATATCTAAAATTGATGCACTATTTATATTTAGCAGATTAGAGAAACTGCATCAAAATGGAGGCACAAATTCATCGCAGTGTTTAAATTTCCTTAGTGCCATTAATAAAGGAACATAGGACATGTGAAATGTAAAATGAAAATAAAAGATTTTAACATATTGTTTCTTCTCACAGCAGGTAGATAATATGCTATATATATATATATATATATATATATATGTATGTATATTTTGGTGGAAGTATATTATATAGACTATGGTAATGTAGTGGGCAATATCTGACAGACAGATACTGCATAAAGAAACTGTGAAACTTAGTTCTCAGAACAGGCTGAAGTTATACTGAATAGGATGTTTAGAAGTTGCATATGCTCAGTGATAACAGATTATTTTTTTTCTTTTTTTTTTTTTTTTTTTTTTTTTTTCTTTTTTTTTTTTTTTCTTTTTCCCTTCTAGGAGGGGTTGAATTTGTAAGAGCAAGAGTGGTAAACTTGAGCAATCCTTGTCACATGGGGGCCCAAACTCTGAGCCTGGTGGCCAAAACTGCCACTGCTTTGGCCACCAGGGTGGTGGCAATGCCAAGTTCTTTGCAAAAGGATGAGGTGGGAATTGGAGTGAAACCTCTGCTTTTTTGGTTCTATAAACAGGAGAGAGAGCAAAACATCCCTGAGATGCTCCCACAATTATTTGTAGAGGAAAACATCCCTTCTGCAGCTGAGGTCACCCAGCAGCAGTTCTGGGTGAGGGCATCCCTTGCTGAGAATCCCAGGATGGTTTGGGTGGGAAGGGACCTTAAAGCTCATCCCATCCCATCCCATCCCACCCCTGCCAGGGGCAGGGACACCTCCCACCATCCCAGGGTGTTCCAAGCCCTATTCAGCCTTGCATGCTTCCAGGGATGGGACATCCAGAACATCATCCAATGCCCCTCAGATGTGGTCGTACCTTCATGAGATCAATGGACAACTTTGTGGAAGATTTATTAACATGGAGATCTTTTGTGTTTGGCTTTGGGCTGAATGGTGACTATAAATACAGTTACACAGTAGCCCCTGTGCTACCTGTTTGGGACTCGATCAAATTTCCTTTTCCCTGGCTTTCTTAGTGTCACCCTACTTTTCCCACTGATTCCTGATTTAGATTATGGAGGTGAAATTAACCTCCAAGAGTCTGGGAGCAGAGCTGACGTTTTGATGTCCACCCAAAAGTTTCAGTCGATCGATTGCCCCAATTATTTCTTATCGCCGCCCCGGGGAAAACATATTTTTCTTTCCACGACTTCAGGAGATTATCTGGATATTTTAAAATCTACAGAAACACAAGAGTTACGGAGATATTTAGAAAATCCCAAATGGTTTGAAACAATTAGCTGCTGCAGCATAGTTTCCAAAGCAATTAGCCACTGCAGCATAGTTTCCTTGTGTACAGAATTGCCCAATATCTGGGAAACTGCTGCCGTTCTGCGGGTGGCTGCTGACTGGATCAGATTCCAGGAGAAGCAGAGGCACAACCCAGTGACTGCTGCACACCTAAACTGCAGATTTTCCCAGGAACTGGCAGGCATCCCCTTCGTCAGGGGTGGCATTGGACTTGCCAGGTCTTCTGTTTGCTTCCCTCTGACTATCAGCATCATCTCCAGCCTGTCTGTGGATAGAGGCTTGGCCAACTGGCCCCTTTCCAAGCCCAAATCTTAGACTGTGGGTTATTAGAGCTGTCAAAAACCAGAGAGAGATTTTTTTTTTTCTTTTCCCTTGCAATGAAAGTGTTCTCCATGTTGTCACTCTCTCCCCGATTTATGTTTTAAAAATGTTTCTTGGGAAATCTCCTGACTCATCTCTGGGTCATTTGAGGGGTTCCAGGTCAGAACTGAATTACAGGTACCAGCAGCTGGACAAGCTGTTTCCCCCCATGGACGGTTTTAGGTGCACATACACTCCTACCAATGCTCCTTACTATATCTCTTCAAACTTGCTCCAGGCAGCATCTAAACTATTTTAAACCTTCCCATCCTTTTTTAACACACATCAGCTATCCTGCTTCAAATCTCTGACAAGGATGTGAAAACCGCAGTGTCAGAACAACTGCTGCTCTCTTCTTGGATTCTGACAAGCAACCTTCAACCTGAAACCCTCTATTTTTATCTTTTTTATGTTTTCTTTATTTTTTTTTTTTTTTAAATTCAGAAGCAACTATATTGACTGTGTTCTTTCCCCTTTTTCTGACAGGTTGGAAATGGGTCCAAAAAAGGCACCAGGCAGAATGTGGGAACGCTGTTCACCAAGAGAGTCCACATGTCAGTGGGTCCACCTGCCAATGACAACGAGGCTGTAAATGGATGTGACTTCCCAAATTCTGGGCTAGGGAGGAGCAGCATGGTCTCTGTAATAGTCCTGGAAGCCTGGGTTGGGTTGAGCATTGATCTCCTTGGCCCCAGGAGTTAGGAATTGCATCTCCACATCCCTACCTCCTGTCCCATAATTAGACCGAGCCACATCCCACAAGTAGAGATATTGGCATGGACCCAGTTCACTGCACACATTAAAAATGTGATCTTAATTTGCCACACAGGTTGCTTTGATGGCTCTGGGGGCTGGTGTGGAGACTCAGGGCAACAAAATCCATCCTGGATGACTTTGTGGCTCATCTACATCAATGACTCCTCTGGGGTGGCTCTCTGTATAAACCTCTTTCCTTACCAAGCAGGGAAAGGGCAGAAATGATGGAGCCAAGGGAAAAGAGAACAAATCCAACCACAGCACAGCCTTGGATATCTGCAACTGGGGCAGGGGAGTGCCTGAGAGAGCTCCTGGGCACCACCACCCACCAGCTGTGCTTGGCCACGATGATTTTGCCTATGCCAAAGCCTGCCTGCTGGTGGCACTCATTTTTGGGAGGTCTGTGCTTGGAATTTGGAGACAGGAATTTGTAGGGTGGCATTTTGGAAGTGGGAAGTGAGGGGTAAAAAGTCTCATTTGATATTTAGTGTTGGAAAGTGGGTCTGGTTGGAGGTGTGAGCAGCAGGGAAAGCCACACTGATCCACACACAAGGAAGGCAAGCTCTGTCTCATAGAGAGAAATACAGAGCAGAGACTGAAAACACTGCAAATATTTGTTCTCATTGTCAGATGTTTCTATAAAATCTGTTGTTACTGAATCACTGCTGAAGTTACGGAGCATTTAAATAAGCAGAGGGTGAAAAAAGCTAAGTCTAATTATATGTTTCGTGCCATTTACAGAGGTTTCCAGGGGATTTTCTTTTAATAAAAGTGCAGTGCATCAAAAGGAATAAATCCTACAATTTTGTTATTTACAAATCAGCCGTGTCTGACGCGAGCTGACAGACTTATCCTCCATCTTACACCCCTCTCTCCATCCCAAAATGCACCCAGTACACTGACATTTATATCAATACTCTTCACATGTCCTTACACTATTTTATGCCCCTTATATTGGTAAGCAAACAGATCACAAGAAAACCATCACAAAGCTGTAAAAAAAAATTCTGAAAGTAAAATACAGAGGAAAAAAAACCCCATAATGTTGGAAAACGAGCAACATAGATGTTTTCCAGATGAAGAGAACAAGTGCCTTTTGCATCCCTGCCCACCGACTGCTGAAGATTTCAAATCGGAAGCCTGGCTGGAGAAATGACGTAATCAATTAGTTAAAATGATTTATTAACATAAAACATAACACTCTTTAGATGATTAATTTTTAACCCCTTCACATTTTTTTTTTTCTTCCCCTCCACAACCGCTCTGCCCCTTTCTGACTCCAGATTATTTAGCAGTTGACTTTGGTGTTTGGAGCGTTGCATATCAATCCCCGGGACCAAAATATGCCACTCATGTTTTTCCTGCTATGTAATCTATGGATGCAGCACCTAACCCTGCAGCCCTCCTCTGTGGTTCAGAGAGAAGATGTGCTGAATCAAGTTGTTGAGGCTGCACTTAGAGCTGAAGAAAACATGAAAAAGCCAAGAGACCACCCCTGTTATCGTCCAGCTTGGCCGCTGCCGTGATGCAGGAACATGACAACTGCTTTGGTAATTAAAACTCTGCATCAAAAGATACCAGGAAAAGATGAAAGGGAAAATAAGATGGTTTCTCACAAGTGTGAGTGTCCTGTGCATGTACTGCACAGGCTACAGATGCTTTATAGAGGCCCTGGGCCTGCCTTTCAACAGCCCTGCCATTCCAGGATGAGCCTCTTTCCTCAGCAGCCACTGTCCGTCGAGCCAAATTGTATGACTGTTTTGTGATATGGATATATGTGGACTGGGGACTAAATTAAGGACATTAAACTCAATTTCCTTAAGACTGGAGCCAGATTTTAATATTGCAGCTGTCCAGAGGTGAAAGGGTAATGAGGACATGAAGAATTCCTGGACTGGAAAGGGACACTTGGCCCAGCAAGTCTGTCCCCCTTCAAGTTTATTACAACACACCTCCCCACGTTGTCGATATATCCTCCAGCCCTGTCTGCCTGTGTAAACATGTCTGGCTATCTCTTCTGTTCATTAATACTCCAGTTCACTCTGTGGTTTTATTTGACATAATGCCTACTACGCTGTGAATTGGATCCCCTGCAAGAATTCTCTGTTTATTCTTAGACCTTTCATTTTTAATTGGCATAATCTGTTTTATTTTTCCCTTTTTAAACTCACCAGATACAGCCACTACCTCAGCCCTCAACCTAATTATGAAAATATTAATGTTTAGGGTTTTTTTTAAAAAAAATGATTAGGCTTAGCCTTTGTTTATATAAAGTATCTTTAACAGCCGGAAACAACAATTGCTTCATATCTTATTCCTATTTCAGTCACTACACTTCTTCTCTGGAAAAGGTGATCAGAATTGGAATTACTGGAGAAAAATCTATCATGTTCCTTGTGTGATAAGAGCCCTTTTGATTTTCAGGCAATCCTTTGCTGGAGTGTCCATATCACACTTTATTTATACTGAATTGGCATTGATTCAAAATTGATGTTTGACAGATTCAGTACAATTTTTAAGGTGGAGCGGGACTTTTGGGAGTCGAGTATTAACTCATAATGATCTTGTAAAGTCAAGAAAAGCCTCAAAAGCTGGTGGGAGGAAAAATATCTCCCAAGAAATTGGTAACATTACAAAGATTTCTAACTGCTAACTGGTCTCCATTTGCTAAAAACCATCTCCCTTTAAATTTTCTGCTTGCAAAGTTGAGAGGGAATTAGCATACAGATGCTTCCTCAGACATGTGAAAAAACCTGGGTCTTTCCTTTCCTCTGAGGCAACTCAAAGGAGAATGTCATTAAAGCTCTCAACACAAACCATAGGGAAAGAAACACGAGTCACAGATAAACCTGAGTGATTTTCAAATTTCAAAGATTGATAGGCTGGTGAAATAAAAACACTTTGGGTGAAGCATGAAGTGGGAAGCAGGCAAAGTAGATCACTGTGATGCAATATCAAGAAAAGACTTAAATTTGTTGTTTAAGTGCACTGAAATCCCAGAAAACCAATATATTAACAGTTATTTCTGATATCTAGCCATGACCTGTTGCTTAGGGAAGCAACTTGCTTTTACAATGAATAGGAATTTTATTTATTTATTTATTTATTTATTTATTTAGAGATTTTCCCCTGAGAAAAGAGGCACTGCTAGCAGAGGTTGTTTAGGGGAAGAAATTCTTCACCCTGTTGAGAAACACTGAGGTTTTATTCAGGAACTATGATGGCTGTGCTGGGTGGACAGGGAACTTTGAGAAACTTGGAAACGGAAGAAAAATTAGAAATCTCTTGGTTTCAGGCAGGTGAAGAAACAGTTATGGCAGAAATGAAACATGGACATGCAACTGGTTAAAAAATTAATCAGTAAACAGTATCTGAGAGACACAGAAAGCTTCAGGTTTATATCTGGGATTCACAGTAATAAAAAAACACCTGTAAAAGTCTCAAAAATGCAGCCTTATGGGGTGATTCAAAGAGGAATAAAAAATGCCACCTTAGGCCTGGACAAAGGCAATGAGGGACAAAACCCCACATTTCTCATGGCATCTCTTGGGCACTCATAGCTTAAAATCCTTTTGGGGTTTTTATCCCTTGTTTAAAGATACTGGTGGTCTGAAAAAGTTAAGTCAGTGTAGTGACTACCACAACATCAGTCTGCTTTTTGTGAGGGTCCTTCCATAAAGATAATAAAGGAATAATTGGTAAAACATGTGTAATAATAAGCTGTAATTTTAATCTCTGTACAGTTCTGATAAATCCTCATGAGACCAAACATTTTCATTCTTGATGTTGAAAAAAGCTCCATTAAACTGAGTGAAGTAGATGTGGCAGTAACACCAAGAGAATTTTGACCTAGTGTTGGGCAAGTGGTTTGAAGAAACAAGAATGTAAAAGTTGATAAAAGCAGTAAAGCCATAGGAGCAGAACCTAATTCTTAGCTGCTGCAGGTTTAGTTTAATACCTGTTGAAATTCTGTGCAGTTGCCAGAGGACAAAATGAAACTGAAAACTCTTTAACATCACATTCTGAGGTGGGTCCATTCAGCAATTCTTTCATTTCATGTTTTCTTTCAGAATTTATTGGAAGATGTATCCCTCTGTCAGGCAGAAGACCTAGGTAGGACTCCTGTTCTTGGGGTTTATGACTCTGTGCCAGCTTATTTCATAGACCTGGTCCATTGTTAATATAAACATTGGACTGGGAGTGAGGTCCAGGGTCCCCAAAACCTCTCCAAGTTCCAGTGAGCATTGAAATTGATAACAAATTATGGTTTTCCAGGGAGAAGACAGTCTTATAAATAGGATCTTGGAGCCATAATCTCTTTGGTGCTTCTGGAAAAGCAACAGGAGGGCTGTCGAGCTCCTCCAACACTGCCCTGAGTTGTGGCAGCACAGAAATCATCTCTGATGTTTTTATTCTGTCCTCTGGTTGTGCTGAGCTTTTCTGGCCAGATTTGCCACCCTGGGGGCAGAACGGGACTGCAGTGCTCCAAAACAATGTGTGACTCGGGTTCAAAGGAGACAGGACTGGTTTTGTCACCCTTACAGTAAACCATAATTCCTGGGGTAGAAAGTTTTACCCAAACACTTACCCATTAAACTGGGATAGCACAAAAGGTTGGCTTTTCCCCCCCCACCCCCTTTTTTTATTTTCAGAAGATTTTAATCTCCTCTAAACTCCCCATCTCCTAAGGATTAAAAGACTCAAAGCATCCTCTTATCTATTCCTTCCCTTTTGCTGCAATCCCGGTTGCTCGCTGAGCTCTGCCCTTCTCCCCAAGCAGCACCTGGGTTTGGCTGCCTCTGCCCCTTCCATAGCACCCTCCACCAATTTCTCCCGGAGGAGTTGTTCGCACGCTCGGCCCTGCCCGGGATCACCCCGTGCGCTCTGCTCTCCCCGCGGCGCTCCGGCGCTGCTGGCGCTGCATTTGCTGCTGCATTTGCTGCTGCTGCTGCATTTGCTGCTGGTGCGGATCTCGCATCCACAGCCCGAGTGAGACAATTGCTGCCGCCGCCCCCGCCGCTTTTATGTCCCCGGCATGGTTTGATACGTTACCTTTGATATTCCGATTTAATTCTTTTGCATAGATTAGAGACCAGACAAGCTCCTAACCTGACCGAGGCGCTACCCTGTATTGACTGCCAATCTCTAAGTCACTCGCTGAATGCTGTTTGCAGACTCTTATCAGTTCATTAAAGTTTGTTATCATTTATGCGGTGGCTCTGTACCTTGCTGCTAATCTCCAGTGTAGGATCTTATCAAACACTCTTTTGTAAGTCTAGGCATATTGTATACCATCCATAGTATTTTTCTTGTCTACCTTGGCAGGGATAGCTTTGAAAAATTCCAACAAATTATTTGAGCAAGGTTTCCTGCTCGTAAATCCAGTCTGGTTGACTCTACTCAAATTAGGATTTTCAGTGTGTTTCCTCACTAAATCCGGCAAACCCGTTCCTATTCTGTTATTCATAGCTACAAATTGTGTTATGTTAATTTGTTTATATTATAAATTAAAATAATTTTATATGTATATATTCCTCTGCATATGCATGTGTACATAAAAGTGTGTGTATGTAATGGAGATTATATTGAAGTATATTGGGCTCTAAAGCTGAATATGTTAAAATTGTTAATGCAGTATAAAATGCAACGGATAGAGTTAGGGACAGATCTTTGGCTGGAGTAAATGAATTTGACTTTGAATACATTTTGCTAACTTAAATGGTGTTAACTTGATTTATGTGAGCTGAGGAGTTAACCCTTATGCACTGTGCTTACTTTACTTCAGTGCCAAGAGATCAAAATGACTGTTGGGATGCTTCTTAACATTTCTGATTTATTACAGGTCTCTACCCACATTTCTTATGGATTTCTTTGGCTCAAGAAGTATGTTTTTATTTGCTGTTGCAAAAATAATTCTTAATGCTGAATTCTTAATTCTTAATTCTGAATTTTATGCAGTATGCAATATTTGTTTTGGACTAGCAGTTTCTTCTGCTTTATTTTTCCATTATTTGACTATTTCAGGATGTTTACTATCCCTCCCAGATTTCTGTTCCCATCTGCAGATCTTTCTATTACAATGATGAACCTGGCAATTTCTGGTAAATACAGTAAGTGGTTGATTAATATTAGATTCATGCTTAGATTGATTTTAATATCAGAAAGCTAATTTTTACACAGGAAACAGTCCCTCTCTTTAAATTGAAAACAAATGAAAAATTTAAGGCTAAAACAAATGGAATTTGTATAATCTAACTGGACCTATTTAAAAGGTGCTGTAGCTTGGGTGCCACATCCTCCCTGCTGAAGTTTGCTGATATTTTATCTGAATTATGGTCTGGCTTATAAATCATGGTGAGAAAAAAACCATTGTGGTTATGGTTCCAAACAGGAACATTTTTCATGGAAAATGAAAACCTTACTTTTTTTTCAAGTTTAATTTTTTTAATGAAAAGTGGGTTTTGCTCTGAAAGATGATCATGTTTTTTATGAAAGAGTAAATTTTTTTTTTTTTTTTTTTTTTTTTTGATCAATGAGAAAGCAAGTCTGGTAGGAAAGCTTTTGACCCACCTGGGACCACCGTAAACTCTCATGGTAAAAACATGAGATGGGGCAGAACTGGATTTTAAGTACCTGCTCACAAGTATATTGATTAAATCACAGGATTTAAATCCACATATGGGACCACTCTTCTGGTCATGGGACTGTATAGGGTCAGTCCCAAACAGAAACTGCAAAGCTCTTGGTTTGTCAGGTCAGCAACAAAAATATCTAAATGAGAAACTGCATCTGTGAGTCCTGAAAGATGAGGCCCTAACTTTGAAGTCCAGTAGGAAGAATTTTTTATCAGAATAACCACAAAACACACCCACTAAAGCACATTTGTTTTTTCCCTGGTTCATGACTCTCAAATTGCCACTACTGTATATTGTCCTCATTGGATGTATTAATTATTTTGTTTTTAGTAAGATTTTATCTGTAAATTAATAACAGCAGCGTATTTGGGCTTTAATTGTTCTTTTGACCCAAGTCCATTCACTTAGTTAATCTCCCAAGCTTTTCTTGATAAGAATGTTTTCCATTGATTTATCCTTTAAATCTATGAAGATCTTTATCATAGTGAAGTTTGAACTCTCTATCATTAACTTTTAAACTTATATTGACATGAAATGTGATTAAAGTTAAATTTTATAATTAAAATTAATTTTATAACTGCACACATGCTCAGTTCCAAGCACAGGGCTCAGTTACTGGACTAATAGCATTGCTGCTACAAACAAACTTTGTTAGCTTCCACATAGTTATCATAGCAATCAATACCTGAATAATTAAATTCCTCCATTATCAAATTCTAGTCTTCTTTATCAGCTTTTCTTCCACCAGTAATTTTTTTGTCTTAATCTGGTTTCTCTTTGGAAAGCCTATAGCAACCTTGCAGTTTCACCAGAGAGTCTTTCTTTTCTTCCCTGTTAAGTTCTGTAACCCAAATTATTCAGTGCCAAAATCTGAAGTCCTTAAAGAAGATTCCACTGAATGGAAGCCTGATCAAACTGTATTTTGTTTTGTTTTAATACAGACTACTAATTTTATCTTGTCTTGACCTTGAGTGAAATCCTATACTTGTAAGTATTTGAAATTGCCATTAATTTTCTTGATTCATTCTCTTATTGATTTTCTTTCCAACTATTTCCATCCAATGTATCTAATAATTATTAGAGATGAGGGAAGAACCAAGTGCCTGCATCCACACCCCTTTGAGCATTGTGGCTCATGCCCATCTTTAATTAACATAAATGCAAGCAGAGAAGTTTCCCAGACTAAAACCAATTGTTTTAATGTTAAATCCATGCATTCATCATTTTCTTGTGTGTTTTGACACGGGTTTGGTCAGGGGTGACTCCTAGAAGAGCATTACACATCCTGAAGCTTCTTGCTCCTCTCAGACCTGATGCTAAATGACTCAAGCAGGAAGGAAGGGGAAGGATTCCTGCTCCCTTTTATACTCCTGTGGAATCACTCCAACCTCTTTCATCTGTTCATTACTCTATAAATGCAACACTTTCCAAAAGAAATTCACTGTTGAATTAAGGGGGAAGTGGGACACAAAACAAATGGGGGTGATAATGAATTGAAGTGATGATCTGAGGAGCTCATAGTGCTTCATAAGCATTAATTAATTAAACCTGACTAGATCCCAGTGAGGTAGGTATTAGGGCCCATACTCCAGGCCTGGCTGCGGTGTGCTATTTCTGTATCTCAAATTCATTCTGTTAATGTGCATTCTGATGAGAGGACTGAAATGGTGTCTGACTAGTAGAGATGACTGTGCATATATTTAAACTGTGAATATTCTGCACGATGAGCCTTTGTAAGGAAGCGACTTTTTTTTTTTTTTTTTTTTTTTTTTTTAAATCCAGTCTTGTTCCTGAATAAAAAATGCACGATAAATGAATTGTGCAGGGAGCACTGAAGGGCTACTGATGACCTATAGTTATGTACAGTGTGTAACTCATCTTGTTACCCAATTAGAATGATCATAACTTTTCTTTCTGTTGCTGAAAACCTGAGTGTGCTTCAGTGAGTGTATTTCATTTCATTTATAGAATATTTTATTTAATTGCTGTAAGAACTTAACCTACAATTTTAACTGCAATATATAGAGGTGTGAAGAGTACTCGAAGCTTTTTTTAATCCATTATGAAAGTTATTCTGAGCTTTCAGTGCAAGAAACTTGTTTTGTTTTCAGTACTGGTGCAGAGCTTTGACTCCTAATGAATGTTTTCCCCTTTTTTTTCCCATTCTGCTCTAAACAAGATGTTGTTTATTACTTGAAGCATTATATGTAAGCCCCAAGAATATGTTACATGTGACTGGAGCTTTGGCAGACTTTGAGAAACTGAAGTTTCCAGAAATTTTGCTATGTTTAAACACCAGTGCCTTGTTTTAAGGAAAGATTTCTACTTCCAAATGTGTGGTTGCCTGAACCTTTTACATTTTCAAGTCAGATTCCTCTGCCAAATAACACACTGTACCTTAACTATAATAAAAAAGCAGAGACTCTGTGTTTATAAAAACATTACAGGAGCAACTGTGATCATATTTCTTGAATTTATTCTATTCATGTGCTCCAATATGCATTTTTAGAGTGAGCTCTCCACTGCACCGGTCACTTACAGGAGTAGAAAATGACATGTAGAGGCAGAAGGCTGGCAAAATGCAACAAACCAAACTGGTAAAGGACAGGAATTCAGAGCCAGACCAAAATATGAGGTCAAGGAAGCTGCTCTTATAATAATAGTGGTTATCTGTTTAATGTGTGATCTGGCAGTGGTTCAAAGCTGACCATAAGCAATTACACATGTTTCTAAACTGGTGGTATATGAGCCCTGAGCAACTCTACACAAGCTAGATGTGCTGTGAGAAATGGGCACTTGCTCTGTTCTTGTGGTTCTTCTTGCTTAATGCCAATTAAAATTACGGCTTAGTAACAGATAGAAACTCTCCCTGAGTAAAACAGGGTCTATACTCCCTCTCTCAGCTGCCATATCCTTAAACTCCTAGACTGAAACTAGTTTTGTGAGGCAAGCTCCTGTCGGCGCTGATAAATGCTGCATAATGTTCTTCTCAACAGACATGTGGTTAGACATGATTTTTCTGACTCTCTGGTTCTTATTTGAAACAGCTTTCTTTGCAGCCCAGTTCCAGTGGCGGTGCCCGTGAATGATGCCCTTGTTCTGGGTTTTGTCATGCAGGAGCCTGGAAGGGAGCAGAACATCCTTGCCATGTGCTCAGCTGTCTGGAGGTGACCTGTCAGGAGTTAAAAGCAGGGAGGTCTCTGTGATACCAAACTGCCTGAGCACAGATTAGGCCCTGGGAGCTGCTGTGACCTGGCCCTGGCTCTGACACCAGCTTTTTCATGACTTTGGTGAGCTCGCTGGATGGCACATCTCATTAGCTTTTAATAGACTTGGATCCCACTGGTAAAAGAGCTTCTATGTCCTCTTCTGTTAAACAGCTTTGGAATGTTTTTCTGGGCTTTGGAGGATGTGGCTGGAGTGGGAGCTGTGCAGTTGAGCTAACTGCAGTTGAAGCTGTGCTAATGAGCTATGAAGACACCCCAAAAATGTCATTTCTCCCCAAGAGCAAGGAATTGTGTAGGATTTGACTCCTTTAGTACAAGTCCCGTTGTTGCTGGCTTGAACCTCAGCCTTTGCACAGAAGGAGCTGTTGTCATCAACCCACCCTGAGTACCAGCTAGAAATTATCCTTAAAAAGAGGCATGCAAGCTGCTTAAAACAAATCCCAGACGAGGTGTAAGCCCCTGGCTTCCTGAGTTCTTCTGAAGACTCTTCCCCTGGCTCTGCCCCTTGCAGAGGTAATGACTTCGTGTGCATTCTTAGCAAACTCAGCACGGACACCTGCAAGGCATCCCAGAGGGAAACAGTTTGTCTTTGTTGTCTGAAAGGCTGAGTCGAACAAGGGTTTAATGACCAGAGCACATCAGTTAATCATCAGTAGTTTAAGAGCTGCATCAGGAGCCTTGCAATAGTCCTGAAGTGGTTCTGTGGCCACGGACTTTCTCATCACATCAGCACACGCGCTTTGACTGTCTCCAATCTTCTAAAATCTAACTTTTCAGCCTTTAACTTTTCAGAAGAACACAGAAAAAGAAAAAAGGCTGCAAAAATCCATGCTTGTGGCCGAGAACTAAATAAGGAAACACAACTGCTTAGTGAAGAGTCACCCCCTCCTAGAGAAATGTCAGCAGCACAATGGGCACTATTATTCCCCTCCTTTGCAACCAGACTGGGGGGTTATGTTGGAGTCTGTAGCAAAGGGCACCAGAATCCTCTCAGAACCCAAGCTCTGGTCAGCATCCAGTGCTCCCTTTTTGGGATACCACATCCAGAGGAAGCACCCTGGCACACCCACGACTGTGAGAGGAGCTGCAGGAGTCACTCTCCTACAGGCTGCTCTGGTGCACAAGTGACATTGTGGCCCTTTTTCCCTCATTACAGTTGTGCAAGACTTTGTTAATCACCTGTAATAAAGTGCAGTTCTGGAGTGTAGTGAAATGGTCACATTCAGCAAATGGCTTTGTGCATCAAACACCTCTACTGTTATTCCATATGTAAATGGAAAAAAAAAGAATATATTTTGTGATAGGGCAGGGTTTTTTCAACTTTTTCCATAATGTGTCCCTTATTTTAAAGAAAAACCCTCTCATTGAGCTTATCTCTTTCTATTCATTGTCATATGGACCCGCTGCTACTTTCTAGTAGGGAAATCTGTCCTCAGCAAACTATAGCAACTATCTCCACAAAAAAAGTTCTGATAGGGAAAGAACATTGTTTTAACATTCTTGATTGTGATTTACCAGCTGCAAACAAGGAAGATGTCCAGGATTTCTGTGCTACTCAACTCTCTGGTGTCTATCAGCAGCAACTCCACTGACTGAGCTTGGAACCAACAGTTTTAAAGAACAACTATTTGGATTTGTTTTCAAGCAAGGTGAGAAAGTAGTCCAGGCTGTGTTAGCTGTCCTATTATTTGGAAATGTTTCTGTGGTATAAATAAATAAATAAATAAATAAATAAATAAATAAATAATAATAATAATAATAATAAATAATAGTAATAGTAATATAATAATAAAAAAATTACACTCCAGCTGACCTTGGAGCTTTTTCTTAGCATGTGGCTCCTCTTGCATGTGAATCAGGAGTGTTTGAAAATGTCTTTATACTTCAAGTTAATTTTAGTGAGCTAAACAGCCAGAAATTTGCTAACATTGGGAAAGTTTAATTTGGAAGGTGTCCCAGCGTCTTGGAATAATCTTCCTAAAAAATAACGGGACTTACCTTTTATATTGGAATATCTAGGAAGATATTGTATATGTTTTATCTGGAGTCATGTCAGAATTTAGCTGGAGAAGATATTAATCTTTATACAAGGTTGAAAATTATTGGGAAATTCGCTGTTGGGCAAAGTGTGTTGCACTAAGCTGGAAATTTTTCTTCAGGGTGTGCATATTTTTGGGTAACATGGGTCAGAAAGAGTTAAAATATTTCCCTTTGATATTATGGAAACAAAACAGTTTGACAAGACAAATGTTTCAATTCAATTTTGTAATTTCGGGTTTGTATTTATTTTAAATTATATATTAGATTAACCTTCTGTATTATTTTGACATCACTCAAAAATGAGTGCTTTTGATGTTTCCCACTCATAATTTTTTGGAATATCTTTCCCATGAGAAATTTTGGCTTCTTGTTCCTATTCATTATCAAAAACCCTCTCTTACCAGTCTTTGTACCTTTGTATTATCCACATTTGGGTGAAAAGGCAGCTCTGCTGGAAGCCTTGTATCTGTACTGTATCTTCCCTACAAACTCAGAGTGTTCTCTATGTAAAAATAAGGTTATTATTTGCATCTTAAACCTTTTGGTTTTTGGGGAGTGTGTTGTAGGTGTTGGCTCAGGAAGATCTACCTTAAAGCCTTGTCTTGGTGTGCTGTTAAACAAGTGACAGGTTTCCTGCTGGTTTGTAAATCTGACTCAGCTCATCTTCTCCACAGAATTTGGGTGTGGGAAGTATGATAGGGCCAGCAGGTTGGGGTGCTCACCCAGCTGCCTCATCCAACCACGCCTTCAGTGTCATGGGAGACAAGGATAAAGTGCATCATCTTCAAGAAATGTTAAGTTCCTTAAAAACAGCCTAAGGAGCAAGTTAATTTCTTATGAAGGAGCAAATAGCTTCTGACCTCTGAAATCCCACTTTGCTTTACTTCAGGGATTTAACATGTATCTTTTTCATGAGCAGGAGAGACAGAGCTCCAGGAAAACAGGGCAAAATCCCTTCCTTGCTTTCTCCGTGGTAGCAAGATCACTGGAGAGGCCCAAAGCCTCCGGTTGCCTAACCTTGAAGGGCCTGGTTCTCCATCTGGAGATGCCTGTGGCACATGCCCAGCCTGCCTCCCTGGCCTCCTGCAGCTCTCTCCCACGCCAGCAGCACATCTCCTGCAGCAGCCGCGCCAACCATGCCTCCCCTGCAGCCCGCGTGGCAGGCGCTGCTCGCCAGCCTCTGTGGGAGTCACCGCTACGTTTGTGAAGACGCACAAGTTCTGAAGTAAAGATGTGACTCAGAATAGCTCTGCCTTACTCCCATTCCCTGGAAACACGGCTCCAACAAGGCGTCTGCGAGGCTCTGAGGCTTTGAAAGCGTATTGCAGAGCGAGCAGGCTCGTATCGTCAAACACAGCCAGCCAGTACAAGAATTTCAGCGATGTGCTGTGGCGCTGATTTAAAGTGGTCTGGAATACAATAAAAGGTGAATCTTCCTTCAGAATTACAGGAAATAATTTTTTCCCTCTAGGCAGGCTTTGAGAACTGCCGAATTTATTCTTGTATTTCTTCCCAGTCATTTTGGATGTGACTGAAACTGGCTGTTCTCAGAGTTGGACTCCAACTGAATGAGAGGGTTTTCCTCCAGCCTGTGCCTGACCTTGGGTTATAGGCACTTCAGAAAGAAAGCACAAACAACCTGCTTCATGTCCCAGTCATCCTGGCCCCATGGATGCAACTTGAGATGGGTTTCCATCTGGGTAGGTTGGTTTGCAGCCCAGCTCATCCTGGAAGACACTGTAGGACTGTGCTGGGAAAAAAAAACCCAAAAACTTGTTTAAAAAAATAATTGGTGTTGCATTCATTCCCAGAGTCGAAGGGAAAGTTGGAGGGGGCATGCAGGAAGCAGCAGAAATGCATTATGCATTTATTTTAAAGTAGTAATATATGTGAGTGGTTTTAAACCATATTTATTACCCAGGATGTTTATGTATTCATGCTGAACGTGGGATAATAGAGTATATAAGGATATATATAATATTAGTGAAGAAGAAAATGACTAGTATAGTACTTTCTCCTCTCAGTTCCTTCTCCACTAATGCCCTTACACCTTTCTTTTTCAGGCTTTTTGTAGCATCCTAAACAGAAGGATATTGAAGGGAGCTGATTCTGCTTTGATCCTTATGCTTGTTGTCAAAGCGCTTGGGATTGAAGAGACTGTTGGCTACAATTGACTGTGACAATTAGGAGATGATCAGAGCCCTAGAGTGGAGCACTTAAAGGGTAATTTACATGTCAGTTTGTCGAATAAAAAAAAGATATTCAGCTAAGATTTTTTTTTTCCCCTTAGAGCCTTGTAAACTGCAATTTGTGCTATAGTAAGAAAAACCTGGCAGAGGAGTTAGGATAGCCATTTCCATTTGAAAAGAGGCAATCATAAGGCCACTGCTGAGCCTATTGTCCACTAAAAATGCTGATTTGCAGTCAGGGAGTGAAAGAGTGGAGCCATCACTAAATAGAACCTCGTGCAAGGTAACTCCCCCTTGGTGGCTTTCTAATGTTGGCTGAAGGTTTTATATACCTTAAATCCCGCATTTACTATCATTATAACATTGTTACTGATCATGAATGTCCTTTATCATAACAAAAAAAAAAAGAAAAAAAAAAGAAAAAAAAAAAAAAGGTATTGAGGGGGAGGAACAGGAGCGACCAGGCAGTGGATAGGCTCTCACCAGCTATCTATTGTACAGCATCTTTCTTGTTCCCTCGCCTTTTGTGTGCCATCACAATTTTCTTCTTGTCACCCTTTGCACTTTGCCATTCAGACACCTTCCATAACACTTTTTCTCATAGTTTTTTTTTTTTTTTTTTTTTTTTTCCCCTACCTATTTACACTTCATTTTTAGACTCACTCCCAGGAGATTTTTAGCATTTTCCACGTTTAACCTGCTGGGAAAGGAAAAGAGAGAGGGAGGTGACAGTAGCTTTTCAGAGTTTGCCTTTCTGTGTGATTAGGCTGCAACACAGACTGGAGACACACAGGTCGGAGAGAGGGCTGAAGTTAAGGCAGCTGATGATTAAACAAACTAGTTTGTGATAAGTCCCTTTTTCTTAAGTGCTAGCTCTGATGAACCTAGAGTTGCTTCGACTGCAGAGTTATATGAACTTATAAATATATCAAAACCCAACACCTCCCTCATTATTCTGGTTGGTGTGAGCTGTAGCATATGTGATATTCCTCACGGTTTAAGGAAGGGATATTGGTGGGTACATATAGTGTTTGTATATGCAAATAAGTGTATTTATTTCGAGGTTGCATCGTAGGCTTTTCTTCCAGGGATTGGATTGGCTCCCTTTTTACTCTCATCTCCTTAAAAGAAGAAATAGTCATCTGTTCCACTTCAGGAACCAGAATGAAACACTTTGCTTTGTCACAATTACCAAGTAGCCTTTGCTGCTCAGATGTGCATTTCCTAAACCCCCAGGGTTACTTTTCTGGGGAAGTTTTGTGGCTTCCAATAAAAGTCACACATGTAGATCACAGCTCTGATTCTGATCCCTGGTCAAACACCGCTGATTTGAACAGGTTTAACATTTCTGTTCATGCCAGTAGGATATAAGTATCATGCCCTGTAGTGTCCTTAGGGTCCCCAAACTTTTTCCTTAGTCAAAACCCTTAAGTCCTGAAGCTTTTTGTATATTGAACACCTGATAATGAGGTTTCTACCACTAAAATTGTACTGGGAACATGTTTTAACCTGACATTTGCAAAGAAACACTTCAAAATATTTCTAAATTTAGCAGAGTTACTCTTCAAGGTAAGGTTTAAATTAAAGAAAATATTATATTAAAAGGCTTTTCTTCTTTAGGAGAATTATGGTGTTGTCACTCTCTCCAGGATGCTATAAATGGGAGATGGTGGCTTTTGCCCTCTCTCGTTGCACTAAACTCGCTGAACATCACAATATTTGTATGTGTTTATCTCTGCAACAAATGTAAAGAGCAAACAGGGATAAATAAAATATGAGCAGTAAACAGTGTGACAGGGCAAGTCTGGGATGACTTTGGCTTCGTAGGGGTCTGCAGAACTGAGGCAGTGGTAAATCTGTATTAAAAATAAATAAAATATCTGCAGTAGCAGGAGGTCCCCATCTCCTAGATAATGGGTAAATGATGAGTAGATGAGCCATTGCCATATTGATTTAAGCATTTTTTCCTAGCCAGTCCAGATTAACTTTGATTTGCTTTTACTTCCCTTTTACAGGTTTGCATTTACATCACTCTCAGAGCACTAATTGTACAAAATTCTAGTAACTGAGAAACTTCTTGCTGGAAAAGTGATGGATGAATGCATGAATCATTTTCCCATACTTTACTATGAAGTTAATTTTTTGAAACAAGCAGGAAGAAAAAAGTCTTACTCATTGACCACGAATTTTGAAAAACCTGCATTTCCAGAGTGCAGGATAAAAAAAAAAAAAAAAAAAAAAAGTCTTCCTAAGGTTTTTGGAATGTAAAGTTGGTTAGAATTTAACTGAGATATGCTTTTTTATTTGTCAGAACTAAAATTCCTGCTATTAAATATCATTTTTAAACAAATTAATTTATGTGTTGATCATTATGCCAAAAAACATTCTATATATTCTGTATATTTTGTATTATAGTGGCCCTAGAAGAGCCTTTCTTGCTAAAAAATACATAAAGGGCAAAAGTCTACATGTTCACAGTAAAAATATACTTCCTTATGCAACCCTGGGTTATAGAAATTTAGAACTAATTCAGGTTTTAAGTTCACGAGAGTAAATCATAGCAGTGTAACTGCTTTACATAGGTGAGAAATTCTATTCATGGTAAAGCATTGTACAACATGACTCCTGCAGGTTGGAAACAGTTAAAGATCATGACAAATTATGTGTAGTGAAATACTCTGACCCCATTCAGTACCTATTTTCTCATTCAGCCTGAAATATATCCCTTTATTGCTTTGTGAATTAATAATATGATGTTGGACAACTACAGATGACTTCTTGTTAATTAGAATTTCAGATGCGTGCTATGATGCATCAGAACTTTCTCTATTTTCTGCTAATAGGACACACCGAGTGAATAGCAAAATGTTTTTCAAGAGCAGGGAAGGAAAATGATCTCCTGATCTAAATAAGATGTTGCCCTGAGAAAAGGCACCTAAATTCTCAATGCCTGGCTTTCAGGAAAATCTTTCAAAATTGCGGCACTTCTCAAATTTGGAATTTTGAGCAAGTGTTGAACTAAAGACCTGTGATGGGGAAAATCTGGTCTCTGTGGTGATAGGGAGAACATACTGACTATATGGCTTACATAAATTTGTAGTCTTTCCTAATTGGCTGTTTTATTTAATCAGGCCAGATCTTCAAGTGCTGAAAAATAAATATAACTTTGCCATTAACTATGGGGCAGCTGAAGCTCCGCAAATTTTATTTTTATCTGACAAATATTAGAGAAGGTAAAAATTCCCTTTGAATGCATTTCTGATAGTAAGATGGCTGTAGGGGACCAGCCTCACTGCTCTGGGTGTCCCATCCAGAGTGAATTTCAGTATTTAGCTGGTGCATATCCTGGCTCACCCATAGCCTTGAAAAACCTTGCCCAAATATTGGTGGTATGTTTCAGCCTTCACTGTACAACAAATAATTTTAAAACTAAAACTGAGAATTGAATTTTTTGATACCTTGTCTCCTTTTTTTTTTTTTTTTAATTTCAACCTTGGCTTTACTGTGTAGTCACATGAGAGTCTATTCCAATGAACTTTTCAGAAACAGGGAAAAAAAATAAAAAGGTCATCCTGGTGCAAGTTGTTTTTTGAGATTCTCTCCCAAAATGTGAAGTAAAGGCCAAATTTACTGTCAATGGAAATGAAGTTTGTTCTGTTGAGGCAAACAGCTGAGCTCATGTCTGCCCACTGAGCATCAGAACCAGCTGAAGCTGAATTATGAATTCGATGAGTTTTTGCTTTCTTATATAAGAGTGCCCTTACAGTGAGTTGACTAAGCTGGCTCTGATATCAAATAGAGTCATGTTCCAAAGCTGCACCAGGGAAGGTGATAGAATTATTCCACGTGTTACTTTGTCCTGTGGTGATGGAGGTAGTGCTGGTACCCAGCAGCCCAGCCCTTGCTCCATGGTGTCAGTTCTGGCTCGTGTACGACTGGAAGGGTAACCTGTGTTCCCTTCCACTCAGGGACACCCATGGCACTACACGGACTTCTACAGTTAGAAATCATGATAACTTTATAGCAACTGGCCACTCTGTTCCTTTCCCAAGTGAAAAAGATGGTATCTGAAAGGGCCTCCAAAGCACAAACCTATTCCTTGCTGGTTATCAACAGGAAATGACACTTTGTATTCTTATCTGAGGCACAAATGGAAAGGTCTTACTCTGTACTAGAAAGAAGAATCATGGAAACAACTCAGAAATTACTTTCCTAAATATGGTTTGCATAGTTTTATAAGGCTGGTGGTATTTAAGAATAATATCTTATAACTTTTATTCCTGGATGTTTAACATGTTCCTCCTT
The DNA here is from genome assembly GCA_032173965.1 of Sitta carolinensis. NCBI lineage: Eukaryota > Metazoa > Chordata > Aves > Passeriformes > Sittidae > Sitta > Sitta carolinensis. The sequence goes on along the minus strand of CM063288.1, from coordinate 3,493,383 downwards.
TTGCTGTTGGATGTACAAACATGGGACAAAATAACATGGCAGGGGGGCTGAAGTTAAATCTGGAGGAAGCCATCATCAGATGCACCTCTCACTGAGCTTGTAATGTAAGGAAGCATCACTTGTTGGAGTTTGCTTTGCCTTTTTGCTAAATCCTCGAGGGAAGGGAGGATATGCCCAGAAAATAGAAATTTGAGGAACAAGGCAGAAGAAATGTGATATATATTTTGTACCTGTGATCACTGATCGGTCACAGGTACCTTCCAGTACCTAAAGGGCTACAAGAGAGCTGGAGAGGGACTTTGGATGAGGTCATGGAGTGACAGGGCAAGGAGGAATAGCTTCACACTGGAGCTCTTTGGTATCATTTCAGGGCATCAGATAGGACAGTGTGGTGGAAAGTGTAACTGTGAATCTCTCTTTAGCACCACGCAGAGAGGAAGGTGTTAAAATTCAATGGTTTGAGCATCTTATCTTACTAAATAATGTCTTGCATGTACAAATTTCTCATGAAAGCTGTAGCTTTGACTTTGCAGATGAGTCCACTTTCATTCTATTCAAAATGCCAGTGAGTTTCTAAAGCCACAAAGACAAAACCGTGGGCTTCAGGCTGGACAAGTGCCAGAAAAAGGGCCAAGAGACCTCACATTCAGGTACTTCTGTAAAATTCCAGGTATTTGGCTTCAGCTGGATGAATGCTGACCCCATGCACGGTTTTGGAAGTTGGAGGCTCTAACCCCATGCTGTGGCAAACCCCAAGTGTGTGAGAAAAGAACAGAAATCTCAAGTTTGTGACGTTTTAAAAAAAGCCCGAGGCTGATGAGAAAATTAGCTTTGACATTCTGAATTCATGCTGGAAAGTGTAAGGGAAAATGGGATGATTATTATTAATAATCAGTAGCAGAAGTCAAATGTCTGAAGGACTATTTGAACTGCAATGATACCCTCTTAAAAGTTTGAAATGAGTCTTCATAAAAAGTTTAAAACTCAGGGTATTAGTTCATGTGCATTTCTTTAATGTCTGATTGGGAGAAAGTGTAGAACAGATGTTTCTCCCTATTGTCATAGATAGCTAACTTTTGTCTCTTTCTTTAAAATGTAAAATCTGCATCACAGTTTGGGAAACTTTCACAAATGATTGCTTCATACTGTGAGCTGGAGCTGCCTTCCAGAGATATACTATATAGCCTGGTCAGATGCAATTGCCTACAACTACTATGTCCTTTCTAAAAAAGTTTTGCCATCTTGATAAACTTCCATTAACAACCCAGCCTAACTTGGGATACATTATCAATAAGGCAGGAATTTCTCCTTTAAGGATATATAGAGACAGAGACTGAAATAATGTCAAAATGGCAATTTTCCATTGGAGATGATGAAAGTGCATTTGCTCACGATTATTCCCTATTTCATTCCAGCAACATTCCAACTATAATTTTAATTCCCCTGTAAAGAAAATATTTTGACAGCATAGAAAGGCATCACTGATGTTTGAAACTTGCCTTTTCTTCCCTTTTCCTCTCACGCTGCTGCTTTTCAGGCCGACGTGTCTTTATTTTTTTTCAATATTGGTTAAAAAGTCCCTTTCCCAAGTGAGAGAAGAGCAAAATGAGCCCAGAGGCAGGGAATCGGTGCAGCCCTCTCCCAGGTGGGAATCGACATTCCCTTGTATTCCCTTCCTTTGCCACCATTTTGTTACAGCCCTGAAAAGCAGCAAATGGTGGTTATTGTTTCTTTGCAGGGTATGGTTTTGTACTGGATCCATGTGCAAAGTGTAAACATGTCATCAGTCCTCATTTGCTATATCCAAAAACATTCCCCATGTCCATATTTGATTTTCAAGTGCATCTGTGCACTGATTGAAACCCTCCCAACATGCTGCTACGCAAATGCAAACCCACACATTGCTGATTTGGAATCAAATGCTCTTATGGTTCCACACTTCCATTTCAAAGTTTGCCTCAGAGTTGCAGTATGTGCCCTTTTAACACATTTTTTCCCCCCTCTCACAAAGAGATCCCTGTGTTCATCGCAGGAGCCCGGTGCAGTCTTTTCCATTTTGTTCTTATTTATTCCTTGGAGCCTGCTTTTATTTTCACAGCTTATTTATCCTTTGTTTACAACCCACATGTTCTCTTAACCAACGAAACCAATATTTAAACAAAGGAAGTAAAATGCTGAGTTATAATATAGGAATTTGCTATGGATAGAAAGTTGGATTGCAAATAGCAATGCATTTTGTCATTAATGTGCTGCTTCAAAAAGGAGAGAGAAAAAGCTTATTGAGTTGCAAATTTAAAAAAAAAAAAAAAAGATGAATCTCTTATAAACTATGATGGAATATTTTCCTTTTAACACCCATCAGACTTGTAGTACCTCCCCCCCCGCCAAAAAAAAAAAAAAAAAAAAAAAGGGAGGGGAGAAAAGTGCCAAAATGTGTAATTTTAAAGCAAGTTATATTTCACCTAATTATTTTTTCCATCCCTCCCCACATACGGGAGTTACCTTAACTGCAAAGCTCTGTAGTACCCTTTGCCTGTCATTTTTAATCAGGTTGTTTTAGGTAATTTTTGTTATGCCCCTCATTACTGAATTGTTTATCAATAGGTGCACCAAGTGTCACTAGCTTTTCTCATCAAGCCAGGTCTGACAAAGAGCTGCAGTGCATGGGAAAGAGGCAGCTAGGTGAAACTAATGCCATAGATGTTTGATTCATTAGGAGCTTATTGTTAACGGGGATGTCTGATTGTAAAGGCTCAGTCAAGCAAAAGAGTGCAGAGTAATCAGTCGGATTTATAGTTTGCAGGGCTCAAAAAAAAAAAAAAAAAAAAAAAAAAAAAAAAAAAAAAAGAGAAAAAAAATCAACATAAACCTTTGGATATAGCAGAAACAGAAAAATCCCCTTTGGGCAGCCCTAACCTGAGACCAGCCAAATAAGGTCATGCTACATGAAGGTTGCCTGTTAGGTGATGGGAGATATAGGAGGATTACAGCCATATGGCATGGCCTATCATACCTTCTGACTTAAGATAACAAAGCCAAGCTTTGTGCTTAGCTGTTTTTGACTGACATCATCAATTTTATTTTATGTTGGTCACCTCCGGTAACAGGAAAAAATGGCCTAGGGTTGATAACACATGCCTGTTTTTTTAGTATTAAGATGCCTTACAGCCAGTTTTGCGCTGTAAAAAATTTCAAAGAATTAGTAGCTTGTTCTTCTATCAACCATCCTCCAGCAACTGTCAGCTCCCCCCTCCCTTGTTTTCGGTTTGTACCTTGCAAATGAGAGACAGCCTTATTCAGAACCAGATGTAAGGCTCCTAGAGAATGAGCGTAAGCTGTTGTACTTTAAGCCTAATGGGAAGTTTTATATGCAAGGGCCTTGAACTGATTAGTATAATTCCCTCTTTAATACAGCTGTCCCTCCAGATTAAGGTAAACCAAATGTTGCAATCAGAGATTAGTGTACCTTGCCAGTTATTAACATCCCCGGTTGCTCGCCGAGCACGTCAGACACTAATGCTGTGTATTTATTTGCCACTTCCACGCTGTAACTTGAACTTCTGCACCTGTCCAAGCATTCCAGGGAAGAGAGGGATATTATTGGGAAGCAAAAGTTTTATACCTGTTCCACCTGTTTGGTTTTGTCACCGCCTGAGATTTTCTTTTTCCCTGCCAAGATTGCCAGGTGGTTTAATCCGTTCCTCTGCCGGGTTTATGAGGAAAGACTTTGTCTGCTGAATTGCATTTGTTGCCCCTCGTCTGCCTTGCCTTATCGAGTGTGTGCTACTCACCTTAACTGCCTGTTTATTTATTTATTTATTTACTTATTTACTTTGCCTCCCCCGGCTTTTTTTTTTTTATTATTTTTTATTTTATTTTCTTCCCCCTGCAGGGTCTCTCTGGCTGCTCTTTGTGTGCCGAGGATGCGGCTCCGGGCGGGGAGAGGCAGCACCCGCTCCCGCTGTGCTCGCATCAGCCTGCGGTGCCTCTCGCCCAAGGTGGGTCACGCAGTTGTCTTCTTGCATTTGGCAGGATATCCTGTCCACCAGCAACACAGATGTCAAGGGGGACAACGTCCGGGTTATCGAGGCAAGATCTTTGCCTCCCCCCCCCACCACCTGATCAGATTTTCTAGATAAATGTACACCGTAAACAGACTTAAAAAGCTTAGTGGGGTTGAGAGTGTCCTGTGCAGCGTGGAGGAAATCGATAAAGTTAGGCCATGCTAAATAACTGCCCTTCAAATGCATTTAATTTAGAAGGGTGTTAATTTACCTATAAACATGGGAATCCTGGACAGGAAAAAAAGAGCTACACGACACAGAGAGGAAGATGCTGCTTAAATGGGGTTTATTTCTTTTACAAAAACTATTAATTAACCCTACAGTTTAAAAATTCATAGCAGAAAGAAATAGTTTGCCTTTTCTAAACCAAAAATTAACACCAACCCCCGTCAACAAAATGCTCCTGCTTTCAAATACCTGCCCCAGACCCTCTCAAGCACTGTGCTCTTTGCAGGGAATGTAGGGCTAAAAATCAGCTGTAGTTTTTGGAATATTGTTGCTTCCTAGCAAAGATCCTGTTAGGATGCTTTTTAAAATAATTGAATATATTAATTATTAAATAGATAATTGACAGAAGGTCAGAAAGGGCCGTTTCAGCACAGTCCCCCTAATACCAAAGTTTACCGCCGGCTGCACACTGCCTGCACGTTACGGCTTAATTGCAGATTTTTTGAAAAGACAAAAATATGTTCATATCTGAGGAATTATGTCTTGCAGCCTACTAAATATGCTAATGCAGTACTAAGCAGGGATAAAGTTCTTGCCATACCACCCAACAGTTGTGTGGGACACGCTGCCAAGTTATTGTTAATTGTAAAGCGCATGCAGGCTTTGCAATCCATCTTAATTGTCATACTTACTCCAGGTTTGGTGATAAGGCTAGATGGGCTGTTTTAAAGTGACAATGTTGACAAGGGGAAAGGTGTGGGCCCGGGCTTGCAGTTCTGGAGGGGTTACGCGCTCTGACCTGCCGTAGGTTGATATGGACAGTCTGCAAGGGGATTTTAGTTGTCATGGGGTCCCCAGGCAGTTGAATAGAGTGACTGTCTGTCCTGCTTTTTCCTGTTAGGATCCTGACACGTGGAGCATTGATGAACTCAGCATAACGTTGAATAGGAGCTTTTTGGCAGCTGAGACACAAGGGCTAAGCTGCAGGTCAGAGATAACACTAGTGCAGATCTCCTCATGCACACAGTTAGTAGCATGCTTTCTTCCCTCCTGAGTGCAGGAAATAGCTCATGTTAAATACGTTCACTTTTCAGTTTTCCTTTCTTCTAAAACGCAGCTTGACAGATTGGGCTTTTCAGCTTCCCCTCCCTCTCCTTATTTTTATTTTTTTTCTTTTCCACCACCTCTGCTTTCTACCTCAGAAATACTCTTCAGGAAGCAGGAGTTAATCTTGGTGAGGAAACGATAAGGTGATACTTGATTTTTCAGGGGAAAGCAGAAGGATATGACTGCCCGGTAACTGCACAGAAATTTGCAGGGACGCCTTTTTTTAGGGCTTCCCTTTGCTTTTTCCTTTCTCCTCCTTAGAACAGAGAATGGGCAGGTCTGGCTGGAGGTAGGCAAGGAGTTTAAATAGCATCGGGGGCAGGAAGGAAGTGCTGGGAAGGTACACCGATAAAAGCTGCTTCCCCGCGCTTCTCTATCAGCTCCCTGGATCAGGTGAATCGGGTCGTTCCTTTCCCAACTTTGATGCATCCTGGCTGGCACAGAAATGTGTCTTTGAAGTCGTTTTATACTCGGCCAAGTTTTTTTACGTGGTTCCCAAAGAAAGAGGGCGAGCATTGTCTCCGCTAAATGATGTCAGGCCGGCATCCTGTGTACCGAGACAATGTTGAAGCCTCTATCTGCTCTTGGCATTGCTCTTGAGGCTGCCTGGGCTGTTTGAAGTGTTTGTGTCAGCAGGCCCTGAACCTGGTGGAGATTTGGGGAGGGACATCACTCTTAAGCTGCCCTTTGCCTGTGTGCACACATGTGTGGTTTGTTGGGTGGTAGCGAGCCTGAGATCGCCCAACTCATCATGCAGCTGGGCACGAGTTTGATGCTGCCTGGAGCCAGAATCCTCCCCCAAGAGAGTGGAACAGTGAAGGTGGTGGTGGGGACTCTCCTCCCAGCAAGGTGGTGCTCAGCAGAGCGGGGCAGAGCCAGGATGAGACCCCATTGTGCAGGCCTGTCGACATTAGCAGATTCCTGTGCCTGTGTTTAGACTTTCCACCACTTAATTGGGCCTCTGCAGCGACCCGTTTGCAGCCAAGGGGCCAAGGCTATTGTTAGTTCCTGTGGCTATCACCACACAGACAGGGAGAAGTATAGACATAAATACTGCCTTTGTTACACTCTGGATGCTCCTTTTGCTATCCTGAACGATTTCATGCGTGCTCTTGGGTGACTTCAGCAGCTTTTCCAGTACATGTGCTTTTTTCACTTTCTTGGAGAGGTGGGAAGTGGCTGGAAGAAGGATGGCAGACCCTGTTTGCATTAAATGGCTTTGCAGGATATGGCTGTTCCCTGTTTTCTGCTTTCTGAGTAAGTGGAGGGTCTGTGGCCACAGCCAGTGCCACTCAGAGCTCAGGGAACACTTCCCAGCTGCCACTGTGGGGTTGCAAATTTTTCCTGGGAAAACAGTGCTGGTAGCTCTGCACATTTTCTTTGCTAAGCTGTGAATTCGTTATGAAATTTATAAGATCAAATCCATGACTCTGCTAATACTTCCACACAGCAGTTTGGCCTTTTCATTCCAGAGAGGGTTGGACAGGAGCTAAGAAGATCTGGCTTTTGTTTCCAACTCTTCTACAACTTCCTGTATGACCTTGGGCAAGTTGCTTAATCAAGCTGTCTCGAGCTTTCCTTTGTAGTAATATTGCTTGCAAATGTTAGAAGAGTTGTGAATATGCAAGGTTGATTTGGTAGGTGACATGCAGGTACTAATTTGACACCTTGCAGAGAAAAATCAGCCCTGTGAAATAAGAAAACTGAAGTCTCACTATCTCACCTTGGCTTCAAATGCAAGATTCAATGAAACACCACCAGCAGCAAGATGCTGGCTGGTCTAAATCAGCTTTAGCTGGCACATACTGCCAACCCTGGGCATGACTTTTGCTCCCAAATGGAAGGGAACAAATCATGGAAATTTATCCAAATGCAGGGCAGAGAGCACGTGTAGTGACAGCACATGAGAAATATGAAGATAGGACCTGAAGATGAGGACAGAGATATTAGGGATATGGGTATGACATAGCAGGATTAGTCTGAATATTGGGGTTTTTAAGCCCGATGGAAGCTCTGGAGAGACCTTAGGGGCCCTTGCAGTGCCTAAAGGGGCTCCAAGAGAGCTGGAGAGGGACTTTGGACAAGATCCTGGAGTGACAAGGAGAATGGCTACAAAGTGCCAGAGAGCAGGTTTAGGTTGGGATATTGGGAAGAAGTTCTTCCCTGTGAGGGTGCTGAGGCCCTGGCACAGGGTGCCCAGAGGAGCTGTGGCTGCCCCTGGATCCCTGGCAGTGTCCAAGGTTGGACAGGGCTTGGGGCACCCAGGTATAGTGGAAGGTGTCCCTGCCCATGGAGAGGTGTCAGGAATGAGAAGGTCTTTAAGGTCTCTTCCAACTCAAGTCATTCTATGATCCCATGAATTTCCTTGTAGGAACAGACCTCTTGCTGGCCCTGCATGCAAAGGAGATGGGAGCCTATGCTCTACATCCCCCAGGGAAAGGAGAGCTTGTCCTAGGAGTGCAGCCCAAACAGTTCAATGCTGAGTTGTAATACAGTGACAGGAGCAGATGACTCTCCATTTGGGAGGCTGAGTGGTTTTCTTAGAAGTGCTGGAATATGCACACACAGAAACTAAAATGTGTGTGAGTTACAGAAAGCTCACACTGCCTTCATTAAAGCCATGGACATCTGAGTGCCTAAAGATCTGATAGGACTTGTTTTTTTAAAGTGGTTAAAGTATGTTATTAAAGACTAGCATATCTAGGAGCTCGATCACAGCCTGGTTTATAGGGAGTGGTAATATCTTTATTAAGCCAACTGATATAGTTGGAGGGGGAAAAAACAGACAAGGCCTCTACAGGGCTCTTTACTGTAATTAAAATAGGCTGCTTATATCTAGTTAAATAATATGTAAACTCTTAAGGCCAAATGCTGCAGCTAGTTACTATTAGTGAGAAACTGTAAACTACAAAATCCCAAACCAGGAAGTCCCATGGAGATAAAAAAATATCTAAAGAGCAGTCAGAAATGTGCCCTATATTATTGATGCTTCAAGCGGTATTAAGTTGTGAAGGGCTGGAATGTAAACAGAGTTACAGATGTCTGATGCCGTAGGTTGAATTAGGGAAGCAGGAAATGCACTCCTTCGCTTGGGATGTTTGGAAAAAACACCTTCTGCCTGGCTTTATCTGAGACAGTTAAAGGTTTGTTTAACCTACAAAATAATTCGGAGAACACACCAGGCAAAGTTGTTTCTTCTATTTATAGTGCCAAAAATAGGAGCTGTGCAAACCAACAGAACATGGTCCCAGTTCACAGAGAGCTACATTTTAGAAATGACCTAATGAGAGAGGGTCACAGTAAGGGTAGGCTGTGTCACAATGGAAAAAACTACAGCTGTACACACATATGGCTACTCGGGGTAGGCAAGCCTGATCTTGGAGAGACAACGATTGTATGTATCTTTGTCATGTAAAGCTAATGACTATTTTCCTCCCTCGGGGTGCAGTGCAAAGGATCAGTTTTGTTTCTTAGAAGAGGGTGGGAGAACAGTCTCTATAAACCGCTCTGGTAATCCTGATACTTTATTTCCCAACCTTGAAAGCCTACAGCCTTATCTTATCTCCCTATGGTTGTTGTTACCCCTGCCAAACTCTGCTGATGGGCTGCTAACATCGCTAGGTTTGTTCCTGATTTGCGTAGGTTGAGCTCCTAGCAGACATTGCCTGTTGCATATTCTGGTGCAGGTCCTGCTCCTCTTAAATCTACCCCAAAAAGGGCAACCTGTCATTTTGAAGGAGTGGGGTTTTTTGTTCGAAGTAGCATTAAAAAGCTTAGAACCCACCTTTGTGGGTCCAGGGGGAGGAGGAGTGAGCTGTGGTGCAGGATTGAGCTGTGTGGGGACCCGGACTCACAGGAGGTTGATGTGCAGTAGGGGCTGACTTGTTCCTCACAGGCACAACTACCCTCAAGAAGGCTGGAGAGGAGCTATTTACAGTGACAGGACAAGGGGGAATGGCTTTAAAATGACAGAGGACAGGCTTAGATTGGGTATTAGGAAGAAATTCCTCCCTGCAAGGGTGGGCAGGCCCTGGCACAGGGTGCCCAGAGAAGCCATTGCTGCCCCTGGAACCCTGGAAGTGTCCAAGACCAGGCTGGATGGGGCTTGGAGCATCCTGGGATAGTGGAAAAATGTCCCTGCCCATGACAAGGGGTTGGAATGAGATGAACTTTTAGGTCCCTTCCAGCCCAAACCATTCTGTGATTCTATGGATGATGCTCTGGGACACAAAAATCTCCTACAGCATTTACAGTGAACAGTGGTTTGTGTTGGGGGTTTCTGAGAATTTAAATTTGTCAAACCCTGCAAGTTCTATGCTGGCTGCAGCATGGGACAGTTTGTTATAACAGGCAGCCCTCACAAACCTGAAATTGTCTTTGTCCCTTTCATTGTGGTTGTTGTTGGTAAACTCATACAAATGGGAAGTGCCATTTCCTTCACATTGTTTGAAGTGTATTTGTTCAAGAAATAACTGAGTAACAGTTTTCCGTTTTTGAAGCAGGAGATTTTTTTCCCTGATGCCCTACCTCTAAATTAGTATTCTGGATATCCCGATGAGCCCAGAATAGTAAGGCAGCCAGGTTAAGGTCCAGGCATTAAGGCATCCAAGGAGTTCATCTTTCTCCTAATAAGTAACTTTTTTTATTTTTTAGAACTTTTGGCTGTCATTTATTTCTGGTTTCCAGCTGAAATGCTGAGTTAGGAGAAAAACAGGGTGTCAAGTATCTGTTTTGGAATTATTTTGTTTGGATGACACCTAGGTAACATCAGAGACACCTTTCCTGGGTGGGAGCTCTGAGACAGAGAAGAATTATCGTGACAATGTGGGTCTCCTGAGTTTCCTTTTTGCACGCTCATTTGAATTAGTGACTTTAAAAGAAAAGACTTCATTTTTTCTGTGTCTGCAGTATGCTTTCCTCATTTTTTCCTTTCCTTCCTCAGTTTTTGCTATTTCATAAGCCTGAAAAAATAGCAGTGTCTTGACTGATGGCAAGGAAATAGGTGAGAGTGTGGAAGATCATTATAATTAAGTCATCCGACATAAAACAAACAAAAAAAGAAAAAGAAAATAAAAAAGCATCGAATTTGTTTCTGTGAGCAGTGCTAGTTGCCTTGCCAGTCTGAAGCTGGCACTGTGGGTTTGCTGTAATCACTGAGCTGAGAAAAAGAGACACGGGGTTTGTTTGTTTGTTTGTCATCATGGAGTTGAGCAGGACTTAAGCACTTGAATGCGCAACACTTTTCTATGCTGCCTCTCCTTGTTTCTGGATTCCGCTTAAATTCCCCCCTTTTGATTCCTCCAATCTGTTTTTCTGACCCTCCTTAAGAATTAGGATTTTTATATATATAATATATCCCATGTGAATATCAGCTTGGAAAATGTGCCTTTTTGATTTTAAAAAGGAAGAATGATAAAAATCAATTACACCTGTGACTTTGAGAGCTTTGCTTTGAGAACATCCAAGCATCTTTCTGGCCTGTTGGTGGGTCTGTAGGAGGATGGCACTTTAGGTTTGTTGTGGTAAAATGTGGCAGGTGGGCAAATGCCCAGAAATCTGGATCCTGGACACAGTGCAATATGCTGTAGCATAACATATAGACTTTTAGTTTCAACACAAAGTTGTTCAAAGATTAGGAGGAGGAAAGCACACATTTATAAAGAGAAAATGTTGTAATCAAACAAGATGACACAGAGAAATACCAAGGGAAAATAATTCCTCTCGTCTCCCAGTCCTGACTAGTGCACTTCATCACCAAAGCAAATAATCCTCAATCACTTGGAGAGCAGATTCCAAAGGCCTGTGCTATGCAGTATTCTCAATGTGGCTGGTGAAGATCAAATAGTGAGACCTCAGAGCCTTCACCTGGCTTTGGGAGCTGGGCTTTGCCGTGCTGGGCTGCTCTGCTGCCCTGTGGAAGGTCACACCCCTCCTGTCACACACTGGCTGCTCACCCCAGCCCCGGCTGTAAAGGCTGTGCCAGAGGCAAGGAAAGGGATGGAAAGACATGTGGTGGAAAGATGTTGTGCTCTAGCATTCCTTGGCTGGCAGATGGCAAGCTCCAAACTAGTACAGGCCAGCCAGAGCAGCCAAAGACTCTTCTCATGTCCTTTCAAAGCCGACCTTTAGGCACAGTGCTAATTGCTTGAGCCCCACGGAGGTCTGAGGAGGTGGGTACAGCACTGTTATGGATCTCTGCTCTTCTCTTGGCTCTGCCACTTGCTCCTCGTGACTGCAAATCACATCATCCGTGTGACGCTTTCTTCAGCTCCGTCACGCTTTTGGATCTTTGGCTGGTGAATAATTAAAAGGGAGTGTGCCACTCATTTGAGTGACAGAGCAGGCAGAGGACACATCCATAAGGGAAGTGGTCATTTCCACATCAGGGCATGAAGATCATAGGACTATTAAGGCTGGAAGACACCTCTAATCATTGAGTCCCACAGTTAACCCAGCACACCGTGTTCACCACTAAGCCATATCCCTTTGCTCTACATCCACACACCTTTGGAACCCTTCCATGATGGTGGTTCCATCATTTCCCTGGGCAGCCTGCTCCAGTGCCTGACTAATCACCTGCTGGACCTCATGCCGCTGCCCATGCTTCAGTCACAGTAAGGGGCTTTCCTCTGCCTTGCTTTCCAGCTGACCCTTCAGGGAGGAAGGAGAAAGTCCTGAGCTGTGTCACCTCCCCCAGCAGCAGAGATTGGCACAGCACGTTGGCAGTGCTGCTTTGTCGTGGTCTGTGCCAGCTTCAATGATGAGGGCGGGCTGGGAGCCCCACTCGCCGTGGCCTTTTTAAACTCTTGATGCTCTGGAGTTCAGGCTGTGTGGGAGTTTTGCCTGATCTGGTAGGTATGCAGTCAACATAATGTTCCAGTAAAGCTTACACACTTGAAACAAAACTGCTTTGTGCTGGAAACAGGCGAGTTCCAGCAGTAGGGAGCCTCCAGCACTCTTGTACCTCATATTTCTTATTTACAACCCTGGTGTTTTCTCTTCCTGTTAACTTGGATAGGGCTTGGAGCAACCTGGTCTAGTGCAATGTGAGGTGGTCTTTGAGGTCCTTCCCAACCCATTCTGGGATCCTGTGATTCCATGAGCCTGTCCTTCTCACTTACTGCACACCATACACAGACTGTCACCAGGTTTCCCTTCCCTGGCGCTGACTGAGGTGCTGGTTAGACCACACAGTTCCTTAGGATGATACAGACAGTGTGATCCCTGGAGAAACTCTCCAGAACTACCCACCTCGCTTGACTTTATGCCTTGACACATCTGTGAGTCAGCACAGTGGTGATACATTCTGCCAGATGCTTCCCAAGAAGAGTCGTCCTGACCCAGAGGTTTTGGTAGTCATCTCTGACAGAGACCTCAGCCAGCTTTCCATGGGGCACTCCCGTGGAGATTGCAAATGAGCCAGGATGAAGCGCTTGCTTTTACACTGGCTCTCTCACTGCTAATGCTTATTGTGTCTGGGATGTCTCAGGCCTTGGTGATTTCATGCTCTCATTTCCACAGTCAGACGGTTTGCATCTGAGCACGCTGCTCCTCCAACTGTTTGCAAGGATGTGGGTGTCTGGTGTTCCTTCTATCAGCCCCTTGCACCTTCGGTTTGCAGCCAAGCCAGCCATCCTTATTAATAGAAGGCTGGATTTCTGTGGTGAGGCCTTGAGGTTGGTGTCACAGGGTGCAGCTCGGCGATAAGGACGTGAGCCTGCAGCCTTGGGGGACTGGCTGTGAAAGCTCCAACCCAGCCCAGCCTGGACATGTGAAAATGTCCCTGTAGGACTCACCTTTCCAGGCTTCTCCCAGGTCAAGGGGTGCATCTGGCTCAAGAGGGCAGGTTGGTGTGGAAGGCTCTCAGTGCTGCAGCTGTGCAGGGGTAGCCAGGAGAAAGGGAAGGCTGGCAAATGTTTTAAGGTGCAGGAGTCTCCTTTTAACCACCCAACAGTGTCCTGGACAGCCCCACCATCTCCTGCCAGCTCTGGAGATAAGCCCACAGCAGATCAGACCCAGGGATCATCGTGCCCCATCTCTGGCCACAGTAAACTGCAAGTGTCTGGGGAGATGCAGAGGATCAGGAGATGCAGACAGTGACTTTTCCCAGTCCTCCCCGTTTGCAGCCACTGTTTCCTTGTGTATTTGGTGTGGTGTGAGCCCTACAGCCTCAAAGTACCCTCGCAGACAATTAACAGAGATGTCTCCAAGCAGCTGACCAGGGTCAGCCTTGTGCTGTCCTTGTGTTTTGTTCTTGAGATGGACAGAAGTATTTGAGTTTATTTATGTTTTATGACACTGGTGGGGAAAGAGAGGGAAAAAATGCAAAACAACCAACCCTACAAAGAAGTTCCTGTGTCAGGACTCTCTAACCAGCGCAGGAGGAATCATCATTGCTGGCCCATTTATTATCTTGTTTTCAGAAGTCTTCCTAAAACTACCCATGAGCATGAATAATTGTATCAACAGTTAAAATTATTAACACACCATTAATAAATATGAATAATCATATCAAAGGTTAAAATTATTAACAGTTGGGGTTATTTTGGCTGTTGTTTTTCTTAGCTTTTTGCCTCCCTCCTGCTGCAAGACGATCATCCCAGCCGGAAACCTTTGCTTTTAAAGAAGGGCTTGCTGAGGCTAAAGGAGTGGGTTTCCTAAGCCATGGGATCAAAGTGAAACCTCCCAGCCCAGCCAGCACACAGGTTTCCTCCCTCTCCCAGGTTCCCAGCTGATGTCCGGGCTGGGTGTCGAGCTCAGCCGCCCCCATGGATGCCATGAGTGCTCTCAGCTACCTCAGGATCACCTTTTTATTCTTTTTTTTTTTTTTTTTTTTCAATTTAAAAATAATTTGGTGGCTCTCCAGCCAAGTTATCTGCTGTTGCTGCAGAATATGCTGCGAGTTGGACTCCCACAGCCCAAAGCCTCTGTTTCCTTTCTGCCAGTACCTTGGTATCTGCCTTGCCCAGGAGCCTGCTGATGAAGATTTCCTGTTTGTTTTGAGTCACTGCTGGAGTGATAAATATACTTCGTCTCTCTCCTCTGAGAGGAAAGAAACCAGCTGCCCCGAACTAAAGGGAAAAATATGTCGAAATTCCACCAAAGGGCCCTGTTATCACGAGGCTTCCCTGGAAGGATGAAGCAGGGTAACATGAGCTACGACAAAGGCGCGATTTCCTTATTCAGAATGTTCCCTTTCGCCTTCACCATCTGCCTTTGCACCATAACTTTAACTTTTAAAACAGGTTAGGAATAAATAAATAAATTTAACACCCCCCCCCCCCCCCTTCCCAAATAAACTTACACAGTGGAGTAGTGCTTGGCTGGATAAACAAACAATTATGCTTGTGGTTTCTGGATCTGACCACAAGCTTTAAATGCTGTATTTTTGCATGAACCTATAATGCTTCTGGATAAACTATTGTGTTTATATTGTCAGGAGTATCCAGTGTGGTGTTGTGTAATTTCTATGTGCGATTACTGGGATATAGGATAAATTCCAAAAGAAAAGAAAGGAAAGGAAGATTAGATTATTAAGTCATTTTTAATAAAAACAGCATAGTTTGGAATCGCTTATAGCTTAATTTGTAATTTTAAAAGAATGCAGTGCTGGCTTTTAAGTTTCCACAATTATCTTTTCATCTCTTTTTATGCTTTTCTTTACTAGAGATGGGGCCCAACCCAAACCCTTGGATCTAAACCCAAGATCCAGGTTCAGATCTGAGTTCAGAGCCCCAACCTCATTCCCAAAGAAGCGGAGTCAGCCCAGGCAGCTCCTGCTCAGGCTGCATTTAAATTTTTCAGCCCAGGTTCAGTGGTGTCTGATTCTCAGGAGCCACATATGGGGCAAGTGGTGGTGGCCTTGGGGCCAGGAGGTGCTTCCAGCCCTGCAGAGCAGCCAGGTGGGGTGGCAGGGGTCACAAAAGTGCTGCAGGTCAGTGATATAAGAAAATGCTCATTAAAAACATCTTGGGGGCAGCTTTGGTCTGGTTTGAACCTATCCAAGGCAAGCTCAACCTCTTGCCATGGCTTAGAGGAATGTGCGCTTCCAAAGAGGATTTGGGGTTTTTTTGGATGAAAATTTTTTCTAGAGGTACTGGTTTTGGGCTCTTAAAAAAAGGCACAGGGCTAAGTTTTGCTTTTGATAGGTGTTTCAATTGCTGCTTATGGGGGAAAAAAGTGATTTTCGTCCAGTTTTTCTGCAGTTTTTTTCTTTATTTCTCCTTTTTTTTTTTCATGTAAACGCCTTAAGCATTGCCAAACAATATGTGCTTTTCTCTACTCACCAGCACATTCCCACTCCAACAGGCTAACCCAGCTCTCCTTTTTATCACTGAGTGAAATCACATGGAACAAAAATAATTATATTTAAGCAGTTTGAAGTGTACTTTTTTTCCCGTGGTTTACCTTTACCATCTCCTAGTAAAATATAATTTCTTCTTTCACAGCAGATGAAAAAAGACCATTATAACTTTAAAGCATGAGATTATAAAAGACTGCAGCTAGTTTAGCTCTCACAGTTAGAAGTTAATTCTAAGTCACTGGAATTGAAAACATCAGTTTGCAACATTTACTGGCTTGCTATAAAAATGTATTCCCCTGTGTTATGTTAAACATGAGAAACTACACCTCGGTGTGTCCATTATTTATATATTTATTCATATCTTGCTGCTTTTGATTCAGCTGTGTAACTGTATGCAAAACAGATAATTACTGGGGAACAGAATAATTTGTAATTTGAGGGGAATAAATACCCTGAAGGATTTGCTTTTGGGGAAAGAACACACTGCAAAGAAATTACATAGATTTTTGAAATAGATATGAAAACAAAACGAAACAAACAAAACTAAAAGGTGAGGAAATTCAGGCCCAGCAGCTTTGACCTTACCATGTTTCTGGTGGGAGAAGTAATTTTCCTTCCTCAGCACCCAAATCCACCTTGGAAAATTGGATGTGAGCCCCATTATTTGACATGGTTATGTGTAAAAATCAGTGTTTAATGGCAACTCTACCCAAATATCGGAATGATGCTGAGGGGCTGGCTGATCTTTATGGAGTAGTGAGACTGGGACTAACACATTCTTCTCCATGGAAAGGCACTGCTTAAGAAATACCTGCATCAAACTTGCCTCACACATGGCAGTTATTTTAAGGAAAATGCCATTTTCCTCTCCCTTCTCACCGTGGGGTCCCTTGTGTTCCCCACCCTGTGCTGCTGTTGGTGGCAAGGGAACAGTCCTGGGTGGGTTTCCACACAGGTAAGCACTACACATCCCCTCCTCCAGCTTTTCTCTCTGATTGAGCACTACACATTGGAAGAGAGACGCTGAAGACATTCACTTCAACATTTCCAGCAACAGAATTACTGCTGGAAACGTGGCTGAATGACGGCGTCGCCGCTCGTCTCCCCTTGATTTATTCAGCGCCAGCGTTTGCCTGTTCCATTTCTGTTTGCAGGCGTTCTGCTGGGAAAGAAGAGACTCCCAAACTTTCCTACAAGTGAGGGTTTTATAAGCAAGTCCATGCCAAAAATGGTTGTCTGGTCATCTTAAAACTACTCAAACAGCTTCAAAATCTGGGTGGTGCAAAGGGATATTGAAGCTGTTTTGTGGGTCCATCTGCAAAGCCAGGTTGGACAGGGATTGAAACTACCTGGTCTAGTGGAAGGTGTCCTTGCCCCATGGCAGGGGGTGGAATAATATGGCCTTTAAGGTCTCCTCCAATCCAAACCATGCTGAGGTTTTATGATTCTATGATCAGTCAACATCCTGGTGCTGCCTCTGAGCATCTCCTGGGACCCAAACAAGCAGTTCATGTTTGGCTGTGGAAGGGAAATTTCTCACACACGTGGGGTAAGTACTCATTGCAGCTGGCTGTTTCTCTCAGGTATCTGGAAGGTCTTTTTGCTGTGTCCTGGTCTCAGGCACAGGCTTCCCACAGCACCTCGGAGAGGCTGCACCCTGGGCATTGAGGCACAGGGAGGCAAAGTGGCTCAGGGCACGTGAGGAATCCATGGCAGGATGTGGAGTGACCCCCAGTTTTCCAATTCCTTGGTTAAGAATGAGGAGATGGTTTCTGTGTTAGTCTGTCTCATGGGACTGTGTCTTTCCACTGAGAAAAGAAAGTTTAATATGAAGACACTCTGCAAACATAGTCATGGGTAGCAGTGCACGAAAAGCAGTTTAACACAGTGCTAAAGAAAATCAAAGTGAAAAATCTCGGTCTTAAAATCGCAGCCTTAACACTTCCACCAGGACTGATCATAAGTTTCTTTTCCTTTCTTTTTTTTTCCTCTTTCCTTTTGGTGGAGAAGTTTTCGAAGGTATTTTTCAAACTTTCCAGTTTAGCAATGTGTTGGCTCAAATTGAAAAGAGAACTAGGCACTGGGTCACAGGCAGAATTAGGTTTGTGCTAGTGGTGGGGGCAGGTTGCTGACACAGCTACAATCAGACAAAACATTCAAAACTTCTGGCTTTGTACTTCTCAAATGCCTCTTTTAGAAAATCGCTTAAGTTGTTATTAACATCCACCACCCACCTTCCCTTTCTGGTCCTGACATTGTGTAATAATAGATAATGTTGACATATGTTCCCTGCTGGTCAGAAATACTATACTTCTGTGAAAGGTAACATTTTCAAGCAATGACAAAATGTATTTTACTTGGACAGAACATTAGTTATTGGACTAATCTCCCAATGTGGGATGTGGGGTAAAAGTTTTAACATTTTAGTTGTGGGAGAAAGTTTGTTGGGACAGTAAAAGCATCAGTATGGGGTGTGTTTAGTTTTCTCCATTTCTAGAGGTACTGGCTTGGTATCAAACTCTTGCGTCCGTAGGAATTTAAAAGAAACATTTGCAGTATGTATGAGGAACAGCTGTCTGTGTACTCCCAGCAACTTTTCAAAATGACTATTTGGACATCTTTTTCCTTGGAAGGATTGAAGAAATAAGTAGTATGTATGTGTGTGTGTGTGTGTGTGTGTGTGTATATCCCACGAGCTCCGAAAATAATTTTTTATTTTGCTGGATCAATTTTGATATATTGAGTAATTGCACAAAAAGCTGCATTTTTGTTTCTATTTCCCACTAAACAAAGCTGTCTGAAAATAGAAAAAGAGGAAGAGACAGCAAAATCTTCCAAACAAATATGTTGTGAAAAAAACTACTTTTGAAAGTAATCTAGGGTGAGATTCTATAAAAACCAGTCTGCTTTGCTTGTTACCCAGCTCAGCACAAGACTGCACAAGCCTGGGGAAATCGGGTTTTATTTTAGGTCTTGCATGGATCTCTGTGCTGGGGAAGCTGGGAATCAGTTCCTTTATTGAATCTGGTCTTTTTACATGCTACAACAGGATCCAGAAATAATCACGGGGGGTCCTGCCATGTGGCAGATAAACATCTCTGGCAGTGGGCTCCCTAAGATTTTTTTTTTTTCCTCTGCACTACAAAGCGGGCTGATCAGAAATGTGGCTTTTCCTGCAAAATCAGGGAAGTTTTAGGGAGCAGCCCTCTGTCCAGCATCCGACACACTGGTCCGTGGGGAGCAGGAGATCTAGCCTGCTCAGCCCTCGCCTAAGCTATGATCCGTGGCCCTGGGGACATCCTGGGGACATCCCGGGACCTCCCAGCAAACCCTTCCCGCGTGGGAATCGACCTTCTGCCGTGAGGGTCTGGGATGGGGTGTCCCATGGAGCAGCTCCCCCGCCAGCAGCCCCCCATCCATCTTCCTTCACCCATCAGGAGCATCCTGTTTGTTTTCAAACTGCGCGTCTGCCGGGCTGCCTTGGGCTGGCTCCGTTCTCAGTTACACCCATTGATGTCAGTGGGGTTGCGTTGGTGGAATCAGGAGAAGAATTTGGCTCCTCGTCGTTTTATTTCCCCTCTCCTCTATTTTTTCTTTTCTCTTTTTTTTTTTTTTTTTGACACTGCTGAGGCTGAGCCCAGCCCGCTGCCTGGCTCGTCCCGGGCTCCTGCCGCCGCTGGGGTGAGAGCTTCTCCTCTGCAGCTCCTGCTGCTTGGCACGGCTCCTCTGCTTCGGATCCAATCTCGGCTCAAAACATATCTGTTCTGCTTTCTGCTTCCTCCCTCCCTCTTTGCTTGCCGTAAAGCATTTTATTATCCAGGCTTTGTGGAAGGCTCTGTACAAAATGAAGTTGTGAGGTTATTTGTTTTGGTGCGGCCGATCCAACAGTATAAGCTACTTCCCTCCTTTAATCTTCCCCTCTTTAAGATAGCACACAGGCTTTTATGTCCATTAATTGTCAGAAATAAATGCTTCTTTAGCTATTACTTCCTGAAAGAGAGCAGCGATCTCCCTTACGTACAGCTGTTTATATTATGCATAGCACAGCCATGTCATAAGAATACATTATAAGTTTTTGTGAGACCTTGCACTCGCATTTAAAATAATTTCCAGTTTAACTTTCCTTTTTCCAAAATATCCAGTGGGCTACTGAGCAGCAATGCCTGCTGCCCCTCAGCTGCCATGGTTCAGGAACAATCCCTGCAGAAGCCAGCAGGAATTAGAAGAAACAGAAGAGGAATAGGATATAGTGGGTAGGGTTAGGGGAGTTTCACTTTGCTGCTGTAGGACCTAATCATTATTAATTATTCGCTTAATAGTAGAGGCTTCATGTCCCAGCTGAGATTAAGACCAAATGGTGCCAGATGTAGTGCAAACACCTATTAAGTCATCGTCCCTTTATCAAACAATTTACGGCCTAAATAGACAAGACAGAGAAAAGATGGGAGATGAACAAAGAGGTGTCAGCACCGGAGACAGGAAATTGGAGGAACAGGGGCATTAAGGATATGGAGGGAAATGAGGCCCAGAGTGTAATTTCTGGAAATAATCAGAAAAAGGCCCACAACTGGGGTAAAAGCAGAGACACACTCCTCTGGAAAGCCACTGTGACAGCTGAAGATGGTCCTGCTTGTCACCACTGCCCCCAGGGCTTGGAGGGAAGGAAGAGGTGGTGGGGATGCTCGTTGCCCACTTCCACCAACACAACCTGAGCTCCATCCCTGCTGACAGGGCACCTCTGAACTAACCCAGTGGGTATTTCTGAGCTGGGCTGGGGGATGTTCCCTGCAGCCTCTTCTGCAGGATGGTGACAAGGAGTGCACAAGGTTGGTGCTACCAAGGGGAAAGGAGAAATCCCCTTAGCCTTAAGGATTGCTTCCCTCCCTCCTGGTACCTTTCCCAGGCCCCTTGGAGTGTGAGCACCACCAGCCCAGGCTCTCACACTCACATCTACTTACTCCCACTTACACAATTTAATTTGCACCACCTTACAAATCACCTCTGGATTTGGCCCCCAGTTCAGTTCACCTCTAACAAACAGACTGATGTGCTCGGCTACAAATGGTCTGACTGCTCGGGTTTGTCACTTTGAGAGGGCTGCTTTGATTTGTGTCTGTTTTTAAGTTTAGCTCTGTGCAGCAGCAAAGAGCTGACAACTTTCTAAAGTTCCTTAAATTCTCAAAATGCTCTACAAATGTTAACTCTCTGGCAACAAAGTATTTAGGACACTTTGCTTATGTCTTCATGAATAAGTTTCGGAAAGGGTTGTGACATGCTTGTACCATTATTTTGTACGGCAATTGAAGAAAAAAAAACCTTGGAAGGAAGTTTGTTTTTATTTTTCTTCTTCTGACCACTCTGTTTGGAAGAACTGCCAAGTTTGACTCTAAACTTGCAAGTACAGTAACTTTTTTTCTTTGAAACTTCGGTCTATAATGTCTGAAGCAGCGTTTGGTTGAAAGCAATTGTTACGTTCCTGACTCTCGTGATCAATCGAAATCAATTTCATACAGAAGGTTAACAGAGAAGGTCCAAACAAATGAATCCATGTGCATTTATCTGACAGTATTTCATATACAAATAACGAAAGCAGTACATTATCAATTCTCCGTAGTAAGAAGTATTCTTCATGTTTTTGTAAAAAGTACTTAAGAACTGACTTTGAAGAAAGACTTTGAAAACTTGCCAAACCTTCTTTGTATTTTGAAAGTCCACATCAAGAAAGTAGTAAATAGTCATTGAGCGTAGGAAAAAGGAAACTATTAGCATTGTTTTCTTTGAAAGATAAAAAGAAAAATGCAGTGCAAAACTTCATAATCTCTGAAATGTGTATTTGTTATTTGAATCAATTTAAAACATTGTCACTATTAAGTTCATGTTAGCCTGCTTACTGAACTGTAAAAAATGGTTCTGTATCTGCTGGTTTCATGTATGTGGGTTCCCCCCTTTCCTCATGTCCTTCTAGTTTTATAGGCTTAAACATTTCCATTTAACTGCAGAGTTAGAATTTATATGAAGGCTCTTCTTAAAGAAACCAACTTCATCTCCCCAACCCTCCTCAGGATTTTTAAACCTATTTTCATTCCTCTAATGTAAGAAAGGATATTTATCCTTGATTTCTGTAAAGCAATAGTTCCTCAGCATTTCCCTTTCTGGGGCCCCATTGCCATTGTGCAGCAGTTCTTTGTAATGCGTTCAGATAAAATATCCTCCTATTTTTTTGTTGTTGTTTTTACTTTCAGAAGTAAATAGCTCCTGGGCTAGGCTTTCTCTTATTGTTAGTGTGATTTGGTGCAGCACCATTTTAAAATTGCTGCTTGTCACCAGGAAACATGACACCAGGTGGTTTCCATAGGCTGAAAAAAAAAAGAGAGGATCATGTCAGAGCAATCTTAACCGTGTGGGGGTGAGAATATTTGCACACTCACAAAATATTCCACCTTTGAACAGGTACCTCACATGCTTGCACTGAACACGAGAACCTTGGTATTATTTAATGACGTGTAATCAAGGAGCCAACTTGCCTTTTACCACCACTAATGCAGGTTGTACTTATGCATATATTAATTGCAAAGCCATTAAGCTGTCCCATGTGTGAGGTAGTGCTATGAGGAAATGCCTGTTCACTTCATCTTTAGTAAGTTCAGTGCACGTTGGGCTAAAAGGGGATCTAAGCCGGGTGTAACCTGTGAGAAACAGAAGTGGAAGTTGGTACGTGGAGAAACATGTGTGTGCCATGTAGAAATGGGAGATTTCCCCCTGTTTGCCATAGAAGTGGCTGTGGGTTACAAAAGTGGCACAGCTGAGACCTTGCTTGGCTCTGTGGGCATATTGGGGTGTTTGGTGCACAACTACAAACGCTGACCTTTTAAGAGGGATCGTGTCTTTATATAGAAAATGTATATTTGTGGATGAGATAAAGGTAGGATTACAGTAAGGATTTTTTTGGCAGGAGTTTCTGTGATTGTATTTCTTAAGAAGATAGTTGATGGATTAAACGATCATCTGAGATTTTCAGAGTTTGTAAAGACTTTCAGATTTACCAATTCATCATCTCTTGTCTCCATCTAATTATTACAAATCTGTTGCCTCTAATATATTTGTTGCTGCTGGATATTGACTCATGTCCTGCCCTAGCTTTGTCCAAAGTATCTATCCCATTTTACAATAAACAATCAAGAAAACATAAAATAGATTAAACTGTGATAAATGCCAAATGCAGGAAAGTACCCTGCTGAAAAGCATGAGAATTTTTCATGTTTCCGTGCCTCCATTTTTTTCATTGATAAGATGGATCTATTCACAGTTGCTTCTCTTATGACTGTTTCCTCTGTAACAAATAGCCTAAGCCTGGACCATGTCCCTTCTCCTTGTAGGGAAGTGATGACTGAAGTTTGGTGGGACAAGGTTTTATTCTGGCCCTGCACAGGACACCCCCACCAATCCCACCCTGGGCCTGAGAGCACTGTCAGAAAGGAAGGAGAGAAATTTTAGAGGTTTTATTTTTCTAATAACCAAAATCAAGCAGGCACCCCCCCCCCCAGCAGATGAAGAGGAGTGTCACATTTGTCCTCATGCCTAGAAGAGCAATGTGAATGACTATTCAACATTTCAATTATCATTAATTTTTTTTTCCCTTCATGCTGAAAGGGTCTTTTTAAAGAGCGTTTCCCATGCTCTCATTTGGATTGTGACTCTAGGGTTTATCTGATAACTGATTAAATGCTTTATGTTTTGTTGGTGTGGACTCTCTGATACTTAGCAAGAAGCATGTAGCTTAAAAGACACATATTTTGAATTTTCTGGGTATTTGGCTGGTTTCAATAAGGCCAGGTCTTCATCATAAGTCTGTCAGCATTGCCACACTTTCATGAGCTGGATATGAGCAGTTTGGATGTTCATGCAAAGCAATAAAAGGAAAAATTAGTTTCTTTTTTTTTTAGCAATGGCCCTTGTCCATTTCTGCATTCCTGGTAAAAAATGTCTATAAGTAGTTCTTTTAGAGATGACTTTTGATCTAGTTGCTATTTAGTGATAATATCAAATGCTTTTTATTCCAAAATGCAAAATTAATGCTGCATTTTTCTACCAGTACTATCCCTGCAATGAAGCAGAATCTCATCAGGTCAAACTTTTTCAGTTAGGAAGATCAAAGGGGAAGGCAGAGGGACAAACTCTCCTCTGGGTGTTGAGCTAGATGATCCATTGGCCTCAAAGAAATGGGGATTTACACTAGTGTAATCAAACCCAGAACTTCTCATGTGGGTTCTCTATTGACTTTTGTTAATTCTTGAAACATGGAACCATCATAATCCTCCTGTTCCTAAGGACTCTAACTACAGTCCCAGTGACAGTCATGTTACACTGGGTTGAGGAGGTGTGGTTTGCATCGCCCATGTGGAAATCCTAGAATTAATTGCAGCTGAAATGAGTAGAAATCTGCTCATTAATACATAAACTACTGTAACTATGCCTTGTGCTTCCTAGAAACTTCCTGCCTGCATTTTTAAGGAGAAGCCGAAGTTATTCAGCAAAAATATCCGTGTCACTGCTTCTCTTTGGTTTGCAGTTGCAAAAAAGTGCTTTTTTCAAAATTCAGTGCAGATGAAACCTGTTGGGGCTCCACACCTTTGGGAAAAGGGGCTGTGTCTAGGTTATTGGTGGGGTGTCACTGTGTGGTGCATCCAGCCACCATTCTGGGCATCCACCAAGTTTTGGGATGAGAGCATCTCTCTGCTGGCCCCCACCCTACCCCTCAACCTCTGGGACATTCCTACAGCCTCTTTCCAGAGAAATCCCACGCCGGCAGGGTGACTCACATCAGAAGACATTCCAGAAAGAATAATAATTATGCCGTTGCTGGAATTGATGTAATGGTGTTTTTCAGGATGCTTTAATAGACATGAGTGATGTTTTGGCAGGCAATCGAAATAACCCTGGATATCTGATTGCATTACTGACTGCTACCAAGGGCATCTCTGGGGAAAGGGACATTACTTAAGGTACTTTCTCCATATTTTTAACTTGCTGGAGCTAAGTTTTAGCGCAGCATAGGGCTCTTTTTCAGAAGACAGTCATATTGGAGAGCTTAACCAAGACATATAACAAACCAAACTCTAAACATATACAGATTCCAAGAGACAGGCCTATGTAAACAACATCATAATTCCCTGGGTTATGTGCTGTTTAAAACATTCAGCTATGCATTCACCTCAAAAGATTGCCACTTAACAGCATTGTTTCTTTTTGTAATCTTCATTGTTTAGGTTTATTATGGCTCTCATTTTTCTCCCCCTTTAGAAAACATAAACAATTTCCTTGTTTGCCCCGCGAGCGGGATCCCCATGTCCTGGCAGCGCTTCCTCTGCGCCATGGCCAGCTCAAAAGATAACAGCTAAGGACTGTGCTGAGCCTTCTTCCCCCAGAATCTAGTTTATCCTCCCTGCTCGTATGTGTTTTACTACCATGTTCCTCAGGATGGTGTTTCTTGTTATTAATGGTTACTACCAGCATGCAAACCCATTGGTTGGGATCCTCTTGTTTAACACCTACGCGGTCCCACCAACGCCTCGTTGCCTTCATTTAGGCCATATATTTAAAAAATGACAGTAAAAGAAGCCCTGCACACTGATGTGCCCAGGTTGCTTTGCAGGGCTTGTCGTTTAGCTGCTCTCTGCAGGTAAATAGGTCTTTTTCTTGGTCTGGCACGTTGATAAGCCTTCACACTTGGCTGGGCTCGAGGTGCGTTTGTGCAAAGGCAGATTGTTTTAGTTAACATAATCAGTGAGCTCACTGTTCTACCTGGATGTCTGGGAGAATTGCCAAGAGATTTCCCAACATTTCAATCAGAGGCAGGGGCTATAAAGCTGTCAGTTTTCTTGTAGGCCAATTTGCCTTTGCCATGGTTCTAACATTGTGCTCATTTATAAAGAAATCAGCCCAGGTCTTTTGGGGTAATATTTTATGCTGGTTTCAATTTGAAGAAGAATGATTTCTTTTTCTTTCTTCTTCCTTTTCTGTTTTTACTTTTTATTGTAGAGATTCATTTTTAAAAGCCATTTCCTGATACAGGGAAATGTCCCACTTTAGGATTCTGATACAATAGTAATTAAAAAAGGAATTAAATAATTAATAGTCCGTTTTTGTTCCCAGCACTGGAGTTGAGCTGCTTTTTCATGTTGTACCAGCCTCAAGTAAATCTGTTCTTAAATAAAGAAATGAAGATACTTAGGTCAAATGTTCAGAGTGATCTTGGTCTGCCTACTAATTAGAATCAGAGATATGTTAAACTACCTGAAAATAATTCACTTTCACAGGGCTAAAAGAGTATACCTACAAGTTTATGGTTTGCAGGTCATTGTCATCTACCCTATTTCCACCTGCAACAATAAATTCCAGTGAAATATCTACTACTGAGTACTGAACCTGGGGACTTTTTTTTCCCAAGCCTTCAATATTTACCACCTTGTGCCAGATTACATCATGTAACCTTCAGCAGTGTTGTGACATTTTTTTAGTGGATGGGATGCATGGAGCAGGGGACCACATCCGCTTGAAGTTTCTTTGATGTTCCCCACAGGAAGCTTTTCAGTATTTGGCCAATTGGATGATTTTCAAGTATTTTGTCATGTTTAAGGCCCAGGACAACTGTTGGCTATTTTTGCAAGCTGATGGTGAGAAAGGTGGACACGTTCCTTCTGCTCTGCAAAGCCTCCAGCTGCAGGGAGTGCTGGTGGCAGGGGTGATGCCAAGAGCAAGGTCCTGTGTCTGCCTGCAGGACTCAGGCACGTGGTGCCATCAAACACATTTTGCAAGATCATCCTCAGCAGGTTCATAATTTTGAAGTCTTGGGTTCCTGAGGGTCAGCACCTCAAGAATTTGATGCAATGAAGCAGGAGGATGGTGAACTTAGGAGATAGGAGAGAAGGGGTAGGTTTAGGCTGTGGTTCAGCCTGGAGAAGTCTCTAGGAAGATCCTTAAGCGCCTTCCTAAAGGTGCTGCAAGAGGACTGGAGAGGGACTCTTTACAAGGGCCTGAGGTGACAGAACAAGGAGGAATGGCTCCACACTGTCAGAGGACAGGTTTAGATGGGATATTAGGAAGAAATTCCTCCCTGTGAGGGTGGTGAGGCCCTGGCACAGGTTTCTCAGAGAAGCTGTGGCTGCCCCATCTCTGGAAGTGTTAAAGAGCAGGCTGAATGGGCCTCTGAGAATCCAGGTCTGATGGGAAATGGCCCCACCCATGGCAGGCAGGCTTGGAAGGAGTTGTTCTTTAAGATCCCTTCCAACCCAAACCTTCTGGGATTCTATGATCACCTGTCATGGGAGGATTTCACTCCCACCAGGAGCATATTAAGTCTTGACAAATTCACCTGTCTGAGGCTTCACAAAGCTGATTTATTTGCCAAGACAGGTGGAGAACTGCCCAGGCTTATCTCTGAGCAAAGTGGAATGAGAAGAGGCACATTAAAGAAGTTCTGCCTCTGATTGCAAAGACAAGAGCGCGACGGTTGCAGCGCCGCAAATTAGCAGACGGTTTTAAACCAGCTCCCCAGCACTGAAATTAAAAGCACTTAATACAGGAATCATATTCTCTAGCTAAGGCACAACGGGACTCTAGTGAATTTAGTTTATAATGCTTCCGTGTTGTAACAGAAATTTGTCTTTTTGAGGCAATCAGGGGAGCCGCATTACAGCAGGACTTGCAAAGATTCGTGTTTGTGTCTGGCGGTTGCAAATGCATTAACTCTTTCATGTGAAACTCCTCTGCCAGTGCCGTGATTCCTTCTGTGCTGAGTTCAGTGCACCTCTGAGAAATGATGTTCAGTTCCAGGTGAATAGGGAATATGTAACAAAACTGCCACATGTTCCTTTCTTGAGCATAAAAATGGATCTTGTAATGGAATTTTGTGAGTAAATATATGTCAGACTGTTTACTCTTGGGGTATTTGTTGCCAATTTAACAATTAAGCAAGTCAAACTTTGGCGTTGTGGCTCAGCCACCAACCAGAACATTTAAATCAAGAATGCAATTTTTGGAGGATTATTATTGTCCAGAAGAAATAAAATTGTCTTACATTAGTTAGCATTTTCCTCACTTGAAGTGATATGGATGTATAGATGTAGAATACCAGAATGCCAGAAGGTTTTGGATGAGCATCTCATTCTACCCCCTGCCATGGGCAGAGACACCTTCTACTAGATCAGGATGAAGCCCCATCCAGCCTGGCCTGGGACACTTCCAGGGATCCAGGGGCAGACACAGCTTCTCTTGGCAACCTCTGCCAGGGCCTCACTGCCCACACGGTGAAAATCCCTTCCAAATATCCCATCTAAACCTACTCTCTTTCAGTCTGAAGACATTCCTCTTGTCCTATCACTCCAAATTCTTGTAAATTCTCTCTCTATCATCCTTCTCCAGGTCCCTCCTGGACTGGGTGACCACAATCAGGTCGCCCCCAGTGCCTTCCCTTCTTCAGGATGAAGAATCCCAGTTCTCCCAGCCTTTCCTCATAGGAGAGACTGTCAGCCTTTTTTCCCTTTCTCTCAAATGTTGGCAAACACACCACAACACCCTGCATTGTAATGAGATAGCAGAGGAGCTGGCTGCCATGCTCATTACTGTTTCATTACTTGGTGATCGGGAGAGCTTTTTTCCATCAGTGCCTGATTTCTGTGTTATCAGGAAAAGGGCAAGATCTTTGATGTTTTGTAACATTCTTCAGTGCTACTAGAAAACTACTTGTTTTCTTCCTTTTCAAGGATAAATCAGTGGTTTATAATTGATCTATAGCAGATCTTTCAGATTTAACCTAGGGTCACGTATAAAATATTAAATATGGCCATTATAGGGACTATGCTTTAAAAAAAAATTGTATGGGAATTAGCCTTTATATCCTAGACAAATTCCAGCTTGGGTAATTAATTTTTTCCTACATTCATTTTCCATGCAATTTTAATTGGCTACAATATTTTTCACTTCCAGTGCAAAGTAAAAGTGCATTGTCTTGTGCTGTGAAGGAGTTAATATGTGCTGAGCTGGAGGTTGCTGCACTTCAGTAGTAAGTGAATCTGCTATGTATGTTTGAAGAAACCAGCACAGAAAAATGCCAAATTCTCTTGAAATAAGGTACCAAATTTGTCAGATGTTTTGGCATGCTGTAAAAGTTTAAAATTACATTAGTGGCGTCCAAGTTATCACACACATATCCTAAAAAGCAGATTTTCATAGTGTTCAAATATTCAGCATGCGGCTCATCAGATTGCATTAACCACCACTACAAAAGGGAGAGGAATCAATACATATGTAAATGTGATTCTGGTTTAAAAATCTATTTTGGGTTTTACTGTTGCCATGCTAAAAGGCATTGTAAACTGCAACAGAACCCATTTCCTACGGGCTGGCTTCTCTCTGCCACCAGAGCAAGTGGAGCACGTGGCTCTCCAGAAGAGGAGAGCAGTGGAATGAGGGCTGGTGTTAATCATTTCCAGGACACCTTGTTCCACGTTGAGGAGGTGCCTAGAGATGAAACACGTTTGAGAGGTTTTCCTGGACTTTGGAAATCACATAGATTGTTTAAACATTTATTATGGATTGCATAGCATGGGCAAAACATACTTTGGGTTTTGGATTAGGCAATAAGTGTTGTCATTAACACCAGGCTCTGTCTAATTTAAGAAATCTGAGTCAGTTGTCTGAGGCTGTGAGGTCCATTAGCAAATTTTTCTCCATCTGTGGAAGATCTCACAGGTCACCTAGAATTACACTTTTTATTTTTCTGCTCTGGAAGATCCAACCCAATTCAAAATATTCAAAGTCTGAAATTATATGTATAAAAAAGAGCAGACAAATAACATTTTGCCCAAGCAGTGGTCCTTGAGGTTGTTTTCACTCATCTATATCAATAAAATCAAAATCCAGGTGTTCTTCTTCATTCTCACCTTTGTACGTTGTAATTGTTTCCTTTGAAAATAGTTGGCACTGGAGAGAATAATGACTGAAATCCTAAAAGTGACAGAATTTGACTGACAAGGGTTGGGAAGTTTGGCTGAGCACAGCAAGGGAGTGAGACTTGGGAAGTGCTCAGAGGCAAGGGACACCCCAAGAGGGGAGTGCAGAAGGGTCTGTCAGGGATGGGAGCTGCTCTTGGATAACCCCAAAGGATATCAGTTGATCCAAGATGACATTGTCCCTATTGAAATTTGCTCACCTTGATGTCAGGTACAGAAACTTTAAAAAAAGGTAAAAACCTTTGCAAAAGCGAAGAACATGAGGGGAGTTTTGGATTAGTTTGCTGATAGATGCCCAGGGGGGATCAGAAAGGCCATGTGGACAGACATAAGGATTTAAACTAATTTAGGAGATAAAGAGGAGGTGAGAGAAGGCAGAGTGAGACTGAGCAGAGACCTGCCCTGTGTTGGTGTAGGGAGCAGAGGCTGCCTGGTTAAGTAGTGGGGTTAGGGAGAAAACAGTTCTGGTTCATGAAGGCACCTCATTGCAGGAGAGATCCACTCTCAGGCCTCCAACAAAAAAATTTGCCCACAGTGCAGTTTTGCCCAGGAGTTCATGCTAAAACGCAAAGCCTTTTGTAGAAACAAAATTTCAGTGAACAAGCTTTTGTGCATTAAGTGCAGGAAGGTTATCGACAGGGAAAGTTATTCATAAAAATATGATCAGAGAATATTCTGCCTTTTAAGTTCATCATTGAATAGCCACAATGGAGTTTTTGTCTTTGTTTATGCCCAGCATCCAAAGAGAACTTCCAGAATATTTGAGGGTAATCTGTGAGGATTTTTGCTTCATGTGTAGCTTTCTTCCAGGAATTTAGTTTTCTTGCTATAACCTGAATGTCACTTTAGGTTATTCAGAAACATTTATTATCTTATTAGAGGGAACTACCTTCACTGCTCCTGCAGCAAGGTTTTTGGGAATCAGCCCAAAAAACCATCATGAGCAATGCTGTGCCGTGTGGACTGAAGCAATGTAAATGCAATTATACATCATGACACAATTTTAACCTTGTGTTTACGACTGTAACAAACATTCTGGCTTTATGGGGTTTTGTGTGCTCTGGCATGCTCAGTGGTGCATTATGGCACATGCCACCACACTGTGAAATGCCACACCATGGCACATGGCACCGAGTTCCCCAGGAGTGTTCAGGAGGTGGTTTGGTGTGGAGAGCAGCTGTGCAAAGCTGTACACTCTTGGTCTTCCAGTATCAATATAACCATCTGGAAAGGAGTGAGGAGTTTCAGTGACTTTGGGAAGCCAGCAGGAAATTGGTCTGTGTTGTCTCCAGGTTATCATTGATGTAGAAAAACACTAGAGAGAGGAATGTCCAGTACCCAAGAAAGGGAAACTCTATGTCCTTAGGATCTTCCTTTCCACCCCACATGGTTAACAGGTGGAGCAAAGGCAGCACAGCAAGGAGGGGGATGATGATTTCTCATCTCTTGTTTTCACCATTGGGATTTATTTCCTCTTTATCTTTCCCCTCCCTCTACCCCAAATGCCCAAAAATGATGCTTCTTTTCTCATTCTCTTTTGAAACATTGATGTAGAAGGTTTGGAAAACCAAAATTTTTGATATGAAACAATAGCTTCTGAGAACTCATTGAATATAGCATTTATTTTTTCTTTCCAAGCCTTTAATTGCAACAACACATCTCCAAATTTGCAATCTTTCAGCTATTATGTGATCCATTGTGACTCTATCCAATGATTAATGTGGGATTAATAATTTTGTAAAGTGAATGTTGGTATAAAGGAGTGGCTGCTGCTGACTGTGCCGCTGTGAATGAGACATTCCCATTGGTTTGGAGAGCAAATTATTGTGTGCCTCACCTACTCAGAAACAGCTGTTCCAAGAAAAGACAGAGTGCTAGATTGTTATCTTCAGGAACAATCTGTTTTCTGTCTGTAATTAATATGTTCCGGATTGTTTGGCCACTTTGGTCAGCGCATCACAAACTGGACTATTATGCTCAGGGCTACTTTTGGGACTTACACTAACAGCTCCTTCTAAAAGCACTGAGAGCAACCCCTGTAAATCACTGTGGGTTTGAATAACTATCCAGCTTTGCCTAAACCATGCCAGGTTTCTGTAAGGAGTGATGAGCTATCACTGGGTAAAAAAAAAAAAGAAATTATCCTTGATTCACACCTCACTGGTGTAAATCCTGTTCCAATTTTAATAGCACCTTGTTATAACAGTGTTGGACAGAGGAATTCTTGAGGCTAAGTGACATTTGCAGCCTATGATACTGGTGTATCTGTGCTGTGTATCCATCAACATTTGGCATTTAAGAAAATCTGCTCATCCTTGCATCGCCTGTTAAACACTCACTCTATTAGCAAAAAAAAAAAAAAAAAAAAAAAAGGAAAATAAGGGGAAGAAAATAATCCTCTTTGCATTTGAGTTTTTAATAAGCAAAAAAAGGGGTCAGTGTGACCACAACAGTATGAGATCAGGCCCAAATGACCTCAGGAAAATGTACACCTTGAAGCCAAAGGTGGGTTAAAATGACATTTTTTTTGGTCCATGAATTCATGCTGGAATAACTTGCGCTCTTTAGTGTGCACAGCTGTATTATCCCGGGGCAGTTTTTGGCTCAGTGTGAATTTACACATCTGTCAGATCACTTGGAGATCCATAGGCAAGATGTAGTGCTGGGGAACATTGTGTGGATTTGGGATGTTTCCTGTAGGAGCTGGGAAGAACGAAAGGCTCGTCTTCTCTCCTCCCTGCCCATCACCCTCTGCTCCGAGGAACAGGACAAAAGCACGTCTGTTCACAGGTGATTTTAGGCTCTGCTTCAAGACTTCATTCTTGCTTCAACCCCACATCTTTTTAGTTCAAAACTGCTAATTTAAAGCTGCTTGTGCAGTCCCTCCAGTTTATTCCAAATAACGGTCCCCAAGGGGTGTTTAAATTCCTGTTAAGGACTAGAGGTTTGTCTGGTTTTTTGGAAGCATAAGCTGAGCATCAGACTATGAATACTGAGAGCTGATCTAGGGATTCAACCACAGATCAGATTCCTTTCCTTCTAGTTTCTTCTTCCTTCATGTCAGGAGGTGGATGCTAGTCTCTCCTCCCAGGTAACAAGAAATAGGACAGGAGGAGATGGCCTCAGATTGTGGCAGAGGATGTTTAGGTGGAATATTAGGGAAAATTTCTTCACCAAAAGCATTGTCCTGCCCTGGCACAGGCTGTCCAGAGCAGTAGTGAAGTCCCTATCCCTGGAGGGGTTTAAAAACTGTGTGGATGTGGCACTTGGGGACATGGTCAGTGGTGGGCTTGGCAGTGATAAGGGAATTGTTGGACTCAGTAAACTTAGAGGTCTTTCCTAACCTAAATGATTCTATAATTATATATTTCTTTAGCCATTTCTATGTTGTCTCTTTTCCTGGACTCCTATTCATAGCTCAGCTCCCTAATTTTCAGTGTCTTCAAAACCAAGAGTATTTCCCCTGGCTTCTCAAGGCACTCTCTGTATGCATGGTCCTGATTTCCTCTCCAGAGCCCTTTATACCTTCTCACTGCTGTGCCGTGGCCAGAGCTGGAGCCTTAAAACCACTCAATTCCTTCACTTGACTCTGCTGCCAGCTTCCCAGGTATCCTTTGTGATATTTAAATTTATTCCCTATGTGGTGGCCTCTTACTTGCATCTGCCATGTATTTTAATGCATAATGAATTTTGGGGTAAAATACATAGGTTGCATCGTTCACATAGTCAACCACTTATTTTTTAATTCATGGCCCTGGGATAAGCAAAAAAAACATAGTTTTTCTTCAGTTTTTACAGAGGGATAGTGAACACAGTAGAGCAGGAGAGGGTTTTCTTGTTTGCAGAGCCCCATTGCAGGGTTTGGGGCTGTGTCGTGTGTGTTGGTGGAGCGAGAGGCGAACGTGCTCGCTTGGATTGGTTTTGGGGGAGGCTGTGCAGAGCTCACAGTGGAGCTGGCACAGCTTCCAGGCCTGGGGTTAAGTTGCTCAGTTTGGTTCAATTGGTAATTAATAAGAGCAATGGCCAATTTGACTTTATACCATGTGTCTGTCTGTGTGGAACCTGGCACACGCAAACCGCCTTTCTACCCAGCAAAATGGCCAGTGCATTTTTTGACATTCTGGGAGCTGAGAAGCATGTGGAGCTTTTGGTGAAGGAGAATAATCCTCCTGGCCCCTGACACAGGTTTAAAACGGTGGTTAAATGTGACTTTCAAAATGTTTCTGGAGTGCTGTTGTTAGGCTCACCTCCTACAGCTTCCAGATTTTTCAGCAGACAGGTCCCTCACAGTTTCAGGGCAGCATCACAGCAGTTGGGTTGTCTCGTAAACCCAGAAGGGGCCACCAACATTTTGGTGCAAGACTTCCCCCCACACCCTCCAAAGAGGAACATCTGCTCCTTAGCATGCTGCTCATTTCCATGGCAGGACTCCAGTTGCTCTTCCAACGCAGAGCTCGGCAATAGTAGTGCTGGTGTCTGAGCCCTGGAACAAACCAAGTGGCTTGCGTGTGCTTTTGTGTGCCATGAGTTATTTCTACTGTGTGCTTATTTATAATAATGGGCATTCATTATTATGAGGGAGCCTTTTTTGCTCAGGAATCATCAGAGTGCATGCCGTAAATGCGTCTTGACAATAGTTTGTGTTTGTAGATTATGGACTCATAATACGTATTTATTACTGTGTATAAAACTGTAATACCAAATGCATAGTAAAAAAAAGAAAAAAAAAAAAAAGGAAAACCAACCCAAAAACAAACCTTAGGAAATTGCACGAACAGTAGTTCCATTTAAAATATCATATCTTGGCCAATTTTGTTATGTCCAAATATCCTAGTCACATTGTAGACTAACAGCCTGCCAAATTTCACTTAAAAGCACAGCCAATTTTTAAGTTACAGAAGCACAAAGAGCAGTGGAATGTTCTTTTTTAAGACTCCTCTAACTTAAACAAAAATTATAACTTTTTTATTGTTTTGCTTAAATCCAAAGGAAAAAAATTATTTGCTGCAACTCAGCCTGGATCATGCTGCAGAGTTCAGCATTTGGCTGTCCTACACGAGCAGAGTGTGCTACTTAAAACAAGCTGATTTGCTCCTTAGAAGTTCAAAGCCCATGTAAAAGTACATCTATTAGTAAATACGAGGCAGTCGGAAGAATTTTTATTAATGGAATTTAGCTTTATTTATTTATTCCCACCCCCCGCTCCAAGCAGAGCAATTCTCCCATTGGAAACTTAACTAGAGATATTTCTCCTGCTGATTGCTGCTCTGAATTGGGGTCTTTTTAGAGGCTTTATCTTGCTGTTTTCAGATTGTAACAGGATACACTGTCTCACTCCCAGTGCAATAAAGAAAAAGTTTAAAATAATCTGAAGAAACATTGACTGATTTTTTTGCTCCTAGAAGTGATGGTAAGGAACTACTATTAAAATATCTTAAAGGAAAGAAAATAATATTCAAATTGTGGACATAACCCCAAATGTTGCATGAAAGAATTGTGGGGGATTTTAAAAAAATTTAACTAAGGTTTTGTTGTCAGAAAAGAAAAAAAGTCCGCTTTTATGATTTCTCATCTACATACTTAAAATCATTTTCCACTGGCATCAAAGGAACAAATGCATGGATTCATTAGAATAATTACAGAAAAGAAAAAAAAAAGAAAAAAAAAAGAGGGAAATAGAATCAGTGTGTTAAAATCTCCATTTTAGCTCTGTATATTGCCTGTCATGTGGGGGGAAAACAGTTAATTAAGACAGCAAAAGGCAGCACAGACAGAAAATGTGCTGTTTGACAAAGGCGGCAGAACTCACCAAAGATTCAGATTGAAGGAGGAAGTTATAACTGTCCCTACTGGATGGCTTAAAAAATAATAAATATATATTAAAAAAAAAAAAGCAAAAAAGCAAAAAGGCATATTTATAAGCCCTCCACAGCAATCCTCTGCCACTAGGTTAGGGTACTTCCGAAGGCTTACAGCTGTAAAAGAGTATTTATTTCTTTCTGCTGCGCAGGTGGCGGCTGCTCCCTCCCGCTGCCAGCGCCGCCTCCAGCCCCGCGCCCGGCTCCCATCCCATCCCATCCCATCCCATCCCATCCCATCCCATCCCATCCCATCCCATCCCACCCCATCCCATCCCATCCCATCCCATTCCCGCTCCCTCTCCCGCTCCCATCCCCGTTCCCACTCCCATTCCTGTTCCCATCCTCGTTCCCATCCCTGTTCCCTTTCCCGCTCCCTTCCCCGCTCCCATCCTCACTCCCATCCCCATTCCTACCCCCGTTCCCTGTTCCCGTTCCCATCCCCATCTCTGCTCCCATCCCCGCTCCCATCCGCGTTCTCGTTCCGGTTCCCGCTCCCGTTCCAGCTCCCATCTCCGTTCCGGTTCCCGCTCCCGTTCCAGCTCCCATCCCCGTTCCCCGTTCCCATCCCGATCCCCGTTCCCCGTTCCCATCCCCGTTCCCCGTTCCAATCCCCGTTCCCATCCCCGTTCCCATTCCCGTTCCCCATTCCCATCCCCGTTCCCCTATCCCATCCCCGTTCCCATCTCCGTTCCCATCCCCATCCCCTTTCCCCGTTCCCATCCCCATTCCCCGTTCCCCGTTCCCATCCCCAACCCCATTCCCCTTCCCCGTTCCCCGTTCCAGTCCCCGCTCCCGTCCCTGCTCCCATGCCCATCCCCATTCCCCACCCCCGTTCCCCGTCCCCACTCCCGTCCCCGATCCCATCCCCATTCCCCACCCCCGTTCCCCGTTCCCCATCCCCGCTCCCGTCCCCGTTCCCATCCCCATTCCCCACCCCTGTTACCCGTTCCCTGTTCCCGTCCCCGCTCCCATGCCCATCCCCGCTCCCGTTCTTTATTCCCAGAGCAGCGCTCAGCCCTGGCCAATCGGGGCAGCAGCGCCGGGCCAGGACCGCGCTTGGTGCTCAGCTCCAAATGTGATTCCAGCCCTGACAGGGGGATTATAGGAAACAGATGACTTACGCTTCTAATTTGTGGCCTTAAATTGCAAACAGAATTTCAGGAGTCGAGCGGAGTAATAAATGGCAATAGAGAAAGCCACACACAGCCAAATCAGTATGTGGTGGTTGTAGGTTAAACTAAATAGGAAGAGACAGGTTATGATGGTTTAGTGTATTACAGAGAAGAAAGTCTTAAATTACTGGTGCTGAGAGGTATTGCACTATGGCAGACAGTATTGCATTGTGTAGTCTACAGATATCACAAGCAGAACAATAAAAAAGCAGGTTTAGCATAAAACCTGTTGCTGGACAAATCTTTTTTTCCTTTCCCTCGAAATGGAAGCGGTGTTTTATGTTTGCTTTGACCTTAACTATATGCTTGCCCCTTAACATCTGTTTTCTACTGTTGCAGTTTTTCACACCAAATTAACTGTCAGGGCTTCAGATAAAATAAAGTTGAAAATACTTCCAAATTATTTTTTTTGGTGACTTTCAAGACTAGAAGAGTGTCCTGTTACTCTTCCTGTCCTTATCTCCCACAGGCATAAAATATATTTTGCTGAACGTTTTCAAACTGTTAAAAATTAGAATGGCAGATTTTAAACTTTTTTTCCTTCTTTTTTTTCACCCCTTTTTTGCTGATGGCATCTCTTGCCAGCCGCTGCTTTTTGTGTAGTGTGTTTTAGAGGAGGTTTTTTTCTCTTTCCCGCTGGATCTGCTGACTTCTTTTGTTATCATTTGTAGCTCCTGGTTCTGAAAAGCTTCAGCGTGTTTATTTAATGATGATTTGTATCAAAAGCTTGCTCCACGGTGTTAATTGGTGCATGCTTCTTGTAAGCCTTAAATTATAAAGATATATTCGTAGAGCCCAGAGTGGTCTCAGCTCTGATATGCCAATGACTAATGTGGTATTTGCTTTTTTTTTTTTTTTTTTTTTTTTTTTTTTTTTTTTTTTATCCAATACAAGAGGGAAGGAAAGATGAGAAAAATGCTTAAAGGTCTGGAGGAATAGCTGGTACCACAAAGGCAGATGTCAATTCTTAGTATTTCTTAAGCCTCTTAATTTGCAGATCCACTTTTAAAAAATGGAATGAGTGCTGTCTTTAACAATATGTGATCTCTGGAGCCTCTGGAAGCTGTTAGAGAAACACTCCCATTGCACACTGAGTAACGTGCCAGTATTATCCTACCACCCAGATAACATTGCCCTAAACTGACAACCGGCCAGACCTCCAAAGAGCATTATCCCAAAGGTTTAAAACGAGAGGGGAGAAATAAACCTTTGGCTCCCTGGTGCTTTGCATTCCTGTGTTGTACAGGACCCTAATCTGTGCAACCTGTGGTCTCCATCCTGGTGATTTCCCACTCAGAGATCCCTTCAGTGATTCGGGGCATTGTGGCAGGGCCAACGTCGGCGTTTCATTCCAGGCAGCAGAGCCTGCCTGCATTTGAATGAACATAGCTGTTATTATTGCAAAATGATTATTGTTTTAAGCGGGTCTTTTGATTATCATTGAAAATGACTGGCTAAATACATTTTGATTAATCACTTGCAAAAATTATGCTTGTTAGAACTGTTTTATATTCTCAGTCGCTGTGTTCTCACTGTAGGTTGTAGCCGTTTCTTTACAGATGAAGATTTTTTCCCTTTAAGTCACCTGGTGAGAAAGGAAAACAAATCTTAGTTGAAAGCTTTTGTCTGCAACACAGACTCCTCTTTTCATCCCTATGTCCTTTAAAAAAATGCTCAATTATTGTCTGTGCCATGGAGGAAAGAATGGGGCCTACACAGGACCTGAACCTTTTCAGACAGGAGATGGCTTTTGTTTTTGCACCCCATCAACACCGCTCACCTAATTAAATCTGATATCTCTGGCTGAAGCAAAATGATTTGTTAATAGTTCTTTGGGAATTTCCTTAATGAGTTGAGATGTCTTTTGTATGGTACATGTGGGGGTATTTTGCAAATGGAGCTGAAAAAAGAAAAAAAAAAAAAAAAAAAAAAAAAGAGAAAGGAAAAAAAGAAAGAAAGAAAAATGGGGCAAAGAGAAAGGAGAAAGAGCACCCAAGCGAGGAGCAAGGTGTGGGCTGACGGCAGGTCCTGGTGGGCTGCCGCCGGTCATTAGCTGGGACAGGGAGAGCCCTCCCCACCCCGCACAGCCAGGGACATCTGTCAGCAGCTCGGATATTACACCTTGATCAGCCCCAGACAGTGACACCATTTTCTTTAACAAACACCAGCAGCTTTTCTTTCTCCTTTATTTTAACATTTCTCAGGGGTTGGATTCCCTTTCTTCTCCTGCTCTGCTGAGAGTAAAAGGAGCTTGTTAACTTGCTTAGATATTTTGACTGCTGATGCACTTTGGCCACTTGCCTGTGGTAACAGTGTCAAAGCATTACTTGGGATAATTGCTATATTTGCAGTCTGAAGAGTGCTCTGACTTAGTGTTCAAGCTGCTGAATAAAAAAGAAATTGTCATTTTGGAAGAAATCTGTGAATTACCCTCCCAGTTAAAAAAGCGCACAATTTTCAAAATGTCTTTTCCCCTTGTGTTCAAGCATAATGTTATTCAGATAATTAACATTTTAATAACTCGCTTAAAATATGAGAGCGGCTTAAAAGGCTCTAGTTTCAGTAGGGTTTTGTTTTGTTTTTTATTTTTAGCTTTGGGGATTAACCACTATGGGGCTCTATTTCTTCATTCTGTGCATACCCAAAAGTACCCACCGGTCCATAAAAACACCGTGAGCTTCCAGCTTGGGTTTTTCAAAGGGTGCAGGATCCAGCTCAGAGTTTTCACCAAGTTTACTTGTCTTCCTAGTTTCCCACTTTGAACTAATACTGTAAAATATCAGTGTTCTTGTAATTATGAAATAACTGGGATATTAAAAATATTAGTTAGGTTGTCAATTGTGGCACAAGCCATACTGCATATGGATAGCCCATGACAATTTTCTGATAGCCCTTCATTTAGTAAAGATGTGAATAATTTATACGTGCTCTTATGACATCCATTTTCCACGTGGAAGTTGAGATTATAATGGAATTTAATTGTATGAATGCACCATAAGACATGGCACCTTTGAACTCTGTTTGTTATGCATTGCACTTTTCTGAAATGCTTGTGCATCCTGTTTGTTGTGCAATCTGCCGTCTTTTCCTTTGAGAGATTAGAACAGACAGATTAGAACATGGACAGGCTTTGGTCTGGGAAAAAGTCCAGGTTTCTTGTAGACTCCCTGGATATCCTTGAGCTTCTTCTGATCCACCTTTAGCAGGGACACCTGGCAGGATCTGCTTGGAGAAAAGGGGTTGGAATCCAAGAACCATGGACTCCAGATCAGGCCAACACTCTCATCAGCAGCACAGGGCAAAGGCAGGACAAGATGATCCAAGCACACATTGCTTCTTGTGGCCCCTTTATTGGCAAGTTTGCCCCAAAACTCTAAAAGAGAAAGTAAACAGAATGGAAAGATATATTGTAATAGTTGGAATCGTGCTTCAAATCCTACTTGTCTGGATTCACACTTTTAAAATTGCACTGGATCACAGTATCACAGCACCCAGGCAATGTACTGTAGAGTCATGGAATCCCAGAATGGTTTGGGTTGGAAGGGACCTTGAAGAACTCCTTGTTACAACCCTCTTGCCAAGAACAAGGACATCCTCCAATGGACCAGGCTGCTCCAAGCCTGGTCTTGAACACTTCCAGGGATGGGGAATTTAGCAGACTAAACCTGTTGAGAAATCCATCATTTAATATCATCTGAAGGGCATCCAGCAAGAGGAACAGAATGATGAAAGGCTTGAGTGAATCTTTCCAATACCCATCCTCGTGCCCAAGTTAATCAGTCTAGAAATTACCAGTTATCACCAGCCCTGTTTCTCGCTTACCTGTGCTTGGTTTCAGTCCTGTTGCATCTGGCTCCTGTCATTTTATGGCACACTGATAAACAGCTATTGATTTAATCAAAATTACGCAGCCAGGACAATGCTTGGCCCCAGGAAATCTTGCAGGGAATCACCTAGCAAAATTACTCATCCTGCATTTTTCTGTTGCTCGTGGGCTTCAGCGCTCACCCGCTCTAATGCAAAGTGAAGCATACTTTGTTCTTCTGCCTCCAGATACCTTGTGTGGCTGCCTGATGCACTCTGATGTGCATTTCACCTGGCATTTGGAAGTATTTATTTAACACAGGCATGATTACTCCTCTTGTGGTGTTAATTCTGAAAGACTCTGAGCTCTTCCAAAAAATGCTGATCGTTCTCCTGACGGACAAGGTGGCAAAGGGGGACGGTGCAGGGTCCCAGCTGATGTGGCCTGAGGCTGTTGGTGGGGAGGGTTTAATGTGCATGACAAATTTGCTGCTAATAAAATTGTTCAGGGGCCAGGTTTTACCCTGGGTTATGTGGATTTGAATTTGCAGCACTTCCAGAGGGTTCATTTGTTAACTGGAAATTTCAGAGGTGGGGTAGGTCAGAATCTGGCTGTCGGTGTTTTGGGGTGTATTCTGCTCAGTGAGAGAAACACTGCCCATTTATGCTCTTCCTTTATTTAATTATTCCTTTGTAATTACCTTTTTCCTTTTAAAAGAGCCTTTTTGCAAACACAAAAATCCCAAAAGTTAAATTGTATGAAAGAAAATCTCCTTTCTGTTAGGATAGGATCACCAGGGCTGGGATAAGCCCCTTGCAATATTATACATATTTGAAACATGAGAGCTATTGTTTTGAAGCTTTACTATGTTATTGTCCTGCTTGTCTGAGTAAGAAGCGTGTATCTCTGGTGGATGGAGGTTAGCTAAGTAAGTCATGCATAGATGGAATTTATTAAGTTTGCATGGTAGTGACAGCTGTGAGTGGGAACAGTAACTCTGAACGTGCCAGGGCTGAGAAAGGGAAGGAATTTTCATATGTGTCTTAAAGGAAAATGGTGGGGTAATGGTGAGAGCTCTTCTAATCACTCCATCTCATTACCAAGGGGGAAAGTCACTGAAATTATTTTTAAAGTGTAATAGTCTGGCTGAGAGCTGTCTTTGGACAGGCTCACCAGGCAGATGAGGACAGGGAAGAGTCGTGTTCTGTTAAGGACCACTGAAAATCAGCAATTTAATACAAATCCATTCAAAAGGATTTATAAATATACATCAGTGCAACGTAGGAACTAGTTAAGTTATCTGTTAAATTGGCTAAAAATGTTTCTTAAATATAGAATTCACCCCAAATCACTTCCTAACCATCTGATCTTCAGGAGCTCTTCATGGAAACAGTTTTTTTTTTCCTTTCTTTATTTTGCATTCCCTCTCTGCCTCCCGAGATGAAACTCACCTTTGCTGCTGGATCATTAAAATGGCAGCTGTCACTTAGAGGGAGACAAATTCCAGTTGCTGGGGCTGATCCTGGCAGGGCTGTGCATGCAGAGAAAGGTCAGCCTGGCTTGTGAGAGCCAGGGATGGGCTGCCTGGGGAGCAGAGCAGACCCAGGGAGGGACAGAGGGAGAAACACTGGGAAAGGGGGAAATACTTATTAATGATGCACCTGATATTAATCCAGCTTGTCCTCCTGGTTTATTGCTCTGGTTGTGGTGAATCAGACAAGCAGAAGAACCCATCTGTAGCAGGGATGCTCCAACCCAAAAATAGAGAGAGGAGACATCTCCTTCCTCCCAAGGCTGCCTGGAGCAGTTCCAGAGCAGAACATTCTGCCACGGCTTTTAAACGTCCCTTTCAAACCCAAGAGCCTTCTCTGGCACCCGTGGGGCTGCCAAAATGAGAGGTGACCCCTCTGCACCTCCTCTGCCACCCCTTTGTGCCCTTCCTCCTCTTGCCCTCACCTGGCTGCACCCAGGACCCCATCCCCGTGCATTGTTCATATCAGAAATGCCACAGGATGGGCTCTGCCAGTACATTTTCAGGTGGTTTAGGTATAAATCTGAGCAGCAAAACATGATGTCTGCCCTCTTTCTTTAAAATAGGGCTTCTCCATCCTTTTGTTTGATATTTATATATTTTTAAAACAACCCCCTCTTCATAAATCTCAGCACCATTCAGGTTTTTTTTTTTTCCCAGGCAGATTAAAATTAATTCTAATTTTAGAGGGCTCTTTAGGTGACATCTTTTAATTTTCACCTTTTCCAAGGCTTTTGCTGCAGCCTAAAAATGAGCTTATGGTAGGTTAAATCCATGTTGTTAATGAAGCAGTTCTTGCTTTTTGTTGGGTTTTTTTTTTTTTTTTTTTTTTTTTTTTTTTTTTTTTTTTTTTTTTTGTTGTTAGACCACATAGGATATGTTCTGTTGATATGTGGGGACTTATGATTAGATGAGAATTTACCTCTGAGGAAGCTCAGATTATCACACATAAAGCATCAGAAATAGAAAAATGATGTGCACAACCATGAAAAAAACAATGGATCTTATCTTTAGTTTTTTTCCTAATCACCCTCCAGCATCACTACAGCAGTTAAGTTGCCTCAGGGCTCGCTAGGATTTATAGTTTATTAAAACATTGATAAGAGCAGCTGAGCGAGCAGTGAACTGGATGTTCGGTAAATATTAGTTTGAATTTGTGGCAGAATTTTCATCTGATGCGTTCACAGTTCTCCTGCATTTACAGAGTTCACTGCAGAATCACTCTGCATTGACTAGTTTGGCAAATTGTGTGTGTGTGTGTGTGTGTGTGTGTGTGATTTTTCCTGGTAGGGAGCTAACCCGTGCAGATCAAACAGCTCTCGCTGTGGCTGGAAACACAGTTTGAAGTTGACGTTCTGTCTGTCACATGAATTCCATATTTCACTTAATAAGTTATGCAAATGGTGGATTTCATGTTTGGCTTTTTTTTTTTTGTAGTGTTGACTTTGAGTTTTGAATAACATCCAGGCTTAATAGTTTGATTAGTGAAATTAGAGAATAATTGGGAAGAGCAAATCGTTGCTTTTGTGATCTGTCAGTGAATCATTTAGTTGAAACTATTCCCTGTGCCTTCTTTCCTTGTCTTGTATTTTGACACGTGATGCCACATCATTCAGGGATTACCATGAGGACTTTTCCCTTCTTTTGCAGGGAATTAAAACCACTCCACACACACACACACACACACACACACACAATGGGAAGCCCAGAGCTGAGTGGGAATAGCAGCACTACCTTAATGTCACCTAATAGATGTCACCTCCATGGATTTATGGATCCCACTGCATCTAAATAATGGAGGAGAATTGATGCAATA
This sequence comes from Sitta carolinensis, assembly GCA_032173965.1. Lineage (NCBI taxonomy): Eukaryota > Metazoa > Chordata > Aves > Passeriformes > Sittidae > Sitta > Sitta carolinensis. Next base: position 3,449,547 of record CM063288.1, on the reverse strand, counting down.
CCCTTCACCCCTCATTCTCTCTGGCTTGCTGGCACTGGGGCTGAAAGTGGCCTCTTCTCATCCAGATTCTCTATTTGATGGGAATTCTAGCATTCATATTTTTTTCTAGGCATGGTCAAAGTTAAGAAATCCAGGGTTACAGTTTCAAAGGAGATGAAATAATGCACAAATTAAACCAAAATTTTAACTCCGCATCATTTTCCTCATAAGAAATAAATGAAACCTGTTATAAAGCACACAGGTACAACAGCCTGTAAAAATACTGAGTTACCTTGGGTTTGCAGCATCTGCCTGGTAGTAGGAAGGGCAGAATATCATGCCTGGTGTAAACCTGAGCTCACATATGGCCATGACCTGAGTGCCCAGCCTGCAAAAACTCTCTGCTCCCCAGAGCCAGGCCATGCCAAGCTGTGCCACACCTGGGCCTCACATCTGCATGGCAAAGAACCCTCCACTGCCTTCCTGAGAGCTGTTTGTAGGCTCATTAGAATAAATTAATAAATACATGGAGGAAGAAAAAAAAAGCCTCAAATCTCAGCTGATCAGGTCCTGCTGGATAATTTAGCAAAAAGTGCACATATTCTGCCCATTTTAGCAGAAGGGAAGATTTCCTTCCAGGATTTTCCCGACTAAGAAAGTCTGTCGGTGCTGTGAACCAAAGGAGGAAGAAGCAGAAAAAAAACCAAACCCATTCATGCTTCCCTAAGTGAAATCACTTATCCCTGTTTTACCAGCCTCTATCAGAATTTGTACACTTCCTGCAATTAAATTATTTTTTTTCTTCAGGGGAGCTCGTGAGGCACTTACATAAATTCTCTTAATTTCTGAGTAATGCAGTCCTGACAATCACTTAAGACAGTGGAGTTGATACCACTGTCAGGGAAGACTCTTTTTCAAAAGAATGTTTTTATAGAATATCACTGTGACACTTCGCTTAGATGGATGTCTTTAGCAGAATTTGATTAATGTAATGTAATAAAAGAGATGCACACTAAAGTGTCTGTACATGTCTTGTTAAGTATGTTTGATTCATTATATGTAGTTCTCCTCACTTCTTTTCTCTTTGCTCAGTTCATTTTTTATCATTTCAATAATATATCTATAAATATGAAAAAGTTGGCACTTTCTTTGACATATATGGCTATTAATTCATAACTCTAAAAAATTGTATCTTTCAACTTGTCACTTTAAAGCTTGTACAGTTTATTACAGTAAGTAACCTGTGTTGGAAATTAGATTTTGAACTTTAGCAAGGAGATAAATAAGCTTGTGGACTTAGAAGTTATGGAGAAGATACCTAGATATAGTGCTAGAATAAAATTGCATGAAAAGATCACTTACTTGAAGATGATAATTTCAGAGCTCCCTGAGGATCACATTAAGATTGCATATAGGAAATGGGCTTCAGCTTGAATTCCAATAACTTTAATTCCTAGAAATGGCAATATTTCAGTTAATCCTTTTCCTTGGGTGGATGAGTCTCATTCTGTAGGCCAATAATATGTATCAGCAGCATGCAATTTCACTAAATATGGGAAATTTACTTCAGAAAGACTCCTGACAATTTCTCTAGCCCAAGCTTTGTCTGTCCTTTTGCAGTGTCAATCAATCTGAGGAAGATATAAACCTGGAAAATTTTAATATTTTTGCTCTAGAGTGTACCATAAGTTTTAAAAGGGAACCAGGCTAGTGGTTTCCTGGTTGGCCACGTCCTGAGGGAAGCAAGGATGGTAATGAATGTTTTTATGTTTTTCTCTGATAGCTAAAGAGATGCTCTGCTCCTCTTCTAGTGAGATTTTAGCCTGTGAATTTTTCAGAGCAGATCTGACAGGTCCACCCCAAGCTTGGATCACATCAGGTTTGGGACTGCAGAGATTGTTGGCACCGAGGATTCTGCAGCTGGGAAGTCTTTGTGTGAATATTTCTCAGGACTCATCTGGGACTGGGAAAGTTTCTTAAGGGGGTTAAGCAGGGTGGGAGATTCTGAGCTGGACATCTGTGGTGGTACAGCTCAGCACATCGTTATCAGCCCTCCTGGCGTGGAGGGTTTACAGGGGAATGGGAGCAGAGGAAGGACAGGGCCACTCTGCACAATTCCCTCCATCCTGCTGCCAGCAGCATTATTCCCTTTGGGCATGGCAGGGAAGGGGTGAGTGGGACTCGGCAGCAGAGCAGGTGAGGAGCTCACCCTGCAGCCCACACGAGGCGGGTGGAAGCAGAGCCCTGGGGGTGCCGGCAATGGGTGCAAGGTGGGTTTGTTGGCAGCAGGAAATGCAGAAGTCGTGGCAGCCCGGGAGCAATGGGAAACCGCACAGAGCCACTGCTGCAGGATTGCAAATCACAGAGTGCCTGAGGAGCACCGGCGGGCAGGGCAGAGGGGCTGGGGAAAGATGTGTGAAATCAGAGCTCCCAAGTGAGGACAGATGGACCAGCCACAGGAAGAGGGAGGCGAGGAAGGTGGGGATGCCACAGAAGACGTGCCATTTGGTACGTGGTGTAGGAGCATTTTGCTGTTGCTTTTTCTGCAAAGCGTGGATTTTTATTACTAATTCTTTGCCATAGGTTTTGTTAGACCAGGGCATGTGGTGCTGATAACATGCATCCTCAGAATGTGGTTGTGTTAATTAAGTGCATGGAGTAAACAGGATCAAAAAAAGCAGGCAGGGGGATTCACTTTTGAGAAGTGCTCAAGCTTTGGTGTTTTCTGAGGCTTTGGGGAAACACACGTGGCTGCCTGGCAGCCACAGCTGATGGCAGCAGGTCTTTGGGCACCCTGCAAAGGGAGCTGAGTGTTCACAGAGCAGAGGCAGGGTTCTGGACCAGTAGCACCCAGACCAGCACAGATAATGTTCATGATAGGGGATGAGTGTCAGGCCCGGGAGCTGGGCAGGTCTCTGAAGCTGATCCTCCATGATACAGTCACACCTTGGAAGCTGGATTCCTGTTTCCCAGGTGGGGAAGATGATCCTGCCAGGTATGAACAGGGAGGAGACAGTGAGGCCCTGGCACAGGGCACCCAGAGAAGCTGTGGGTGCCCCACCATCCCTGGAAATGTCCAAGGCCAGGCAGGATGGGGCTTTGCACAACGTGGATCAGTGGAATATATCCTTGCGCATGGTCTTTAAGGTCCCTGAAAGCCATTCTGTGATTCTATTAACTCTGTTGTTCAGAACTTTCTTATTTATAGCAGTTGTTAACCAGCCAGATAAAGAAAATCCAGCAGGCTTTCCACCTTGAACAAGCCATGTCTCAGGGGAGTCAAACCAGCTGTATTGATTCCTGCCAGCACACTTGTCATTGGGGAATTGTTTGTTTTATAAAACCAGATTGTCAGATCTGTACAGCAGAAGGAAAAGGGATAAAAAAACAGGTTTTGAATGAAATTGAACAAAACTTCTAGGAGTGAAGAGCTCCTATCAGTGATAATCTGCAACATCTGAGCATGCTGGGATAGGCACCTGGAACAATGAGTGAGCAGAGGGAGGTTGGATCACTGCTGTGACAAAAAACCTTCATGGACTTCCTCACATCAGTGTACACACAGCTCACCTCCAAGCTGACTTTTCCAGGTGTCTCTGGGGTGTTTTCACCAGGGAAGTTCATCTCATCCTTCAGGTGTTTCAGGTGTAAGATTAAGGGACATTATATGTGTCACAGAATCACAGAGTGTGCTGAGGTGAAAGGGACCCACCGGGCTCATCAGGTCCAACTCCTGGCCTTGCATCTCCAGGAGTCACAGCACATGCCCAGGAGAGTTGTCCCAGCACTTCCTGGGCTCTGTCAGCCTTGGTGCTGTCACCACCACCCTGGGCAGCCTCTTCCAGTGCCCAACCACTTCTGGGTGAAGAACTTTTCCCTGATGTCCAACCTAAACCTTCCCTTCCACACCTCTAACCATCCCCTCAGGTGCTGTCACTGACCACCACAGAGGAGAGATCAGTGTCCTCTCCTCCTCTTTCCCAAAACTGCACCCAGGATTCCAGGTGAGGCCACCCCAGTGCAGAGAGGGACAGTGGGGACATGGCTTAGTGATGACATGGCAGAGCTGGGTTAATGGCTGGAGTCAGTCTCAGAGGGTTTTTCCAGCTTCGATGATTTTATGATTCCATTCTCTCATCACCATGGTTTAGGACAGTGAAATAACCAATTTATACTGTGAATCAGGTAAAAAGCTAGAATATATTCTCTAGAATCTCATCTAAGTAAGTAATTTTACTTTATGTGAACACCACGAATAACAGAGAGAGGTGATTAGGGTGCCTTCACACCCGAACAGGAGGATTATTACTGTCTCAGTGGATGTCCCTGTGCAAACCTGAGTTGCTGTAGGAATGTACAGATTGCCTTTGCATGCAGTTAGAGTTGAAGATGTTACAAGCAGTAGAGTAAGGTGTTACAAGCAGTTTTCAAGGTGGTTTTGTAGCAAGAGAAGTGGATTCCCTTCTGAAAGATGCCTGGTCCCCTAGCAGAGTAATAGGAAGGGTGTGGAAAATGCCTGCGGCTGCTTCACTCAAGACCCATAAATGCAATGAGTCAGGTGTTTTTGCCTATATACTGAACTGGGAGTTAAAGGAAATGCTAAAAACAGTGAAGCTAGCAAAATAAACCCTGTCTGCCTATTGTTGCTGAGAGCAGAGGGAGCTGAGGAGGTGTGGGGCTGGAAGGGGCTGCCCAGGAAAGGGCAGGAAGGGCTGCCCTGTGCCTGTGGCCGAGGGACAGGTTGCTGAGCACCAGGCTGGTGAACGGTTTGAAAATGAGGAAGGGGTGTTGCAGGGTATGAAATTTCTTCTGGAAAGAAGGGTGTGTGTTGTGGTGAGAGCACAGGGAGGTCGGGCAAGAAAGCTGTAAACACCTCTGCAGCCAGGCTGTTTCCTTCCCTGTTCCCCCGCAGCACTGGCCTCCCTGTCGTGCCCAGCAAGAAGAGAAGTGAGAATTAAAACCTCGTGCATTTGGGGGTGTTGGTGTCCCTGCTGCACCTGCTCAAGTGCTGAACAGCAGGTGTTTGTGGCCACATCGGTGCTCCTGCAAGGAAGGGATGAAGGTCTTGCCCAGGCTGGCTGCTGGAGAAACCTTGGGTATTGCAGAGATGCTCCTCAGATCCCAGCAGGGAGATGCTGGAGTGAAAACTTTTTAATGTATTTGTTTGCTGTAGGCTGAAGTTTATTGCCCTGCCATCCTCTTCCTCCCCCTAGAATAAAACCCCCATGGTTTATCCAACCTCATTTTCTCCAAGTGCCTTTCTAAGTTTAGTTTTCTCTCCTAATTGCATGCCAGGATGGGGGAAGGGGGGGAGAAATTGGTTAATTGATTAGTAATTTAGTCTCTGGTGATATGCTTATTTAAGAAATCTGCCAGAGTTATATATGTCAAATGATTCACATGAAAACAACATCAAGTGAATCATATAAAAATGACATAATTGCTATTAAACTTAGAAGCCATATGTGTGGCTGAGGAAATTACTGGCTTTAGCAACTCTTTTATATTTCTTCCCAAAGCCAGTTATACTCCTCTGAACAGAGAAAGCAACTTTATGTGTAGGCAAATAGTCCCTATGAGTGTTATTTGGAGATCTGTTAATTCAAGGAAGTAGGTGCATATTCCAGCACTGCAGGAAAAGAATCAAAATTGGGAGTGTTGGGAAGCTGAGAAAGGGGTCTGTCGCTTTTCCTTTTTCTCATCAGTGAGATTAAATGCTGGCTCTTGCAATATGCACCATCTGAGATTTTATTGCTTTCTGTTATTTTTAGTACTAGGAGGGAGATTAAATGAAATCCGGGATTATTTCAGACAGTGTTAAACTTTTTATTGCTCATTTCTGCCATCAGGCTCAGGCTGACCCACTTGGGTGGGTCACTACTGAAGGGAGGCTATCCAGACAATTAATTCCTCTACCTATATGTAGCTATTAATACAGCTACTCTTTTATTTGACATTACTCTCTTCTCAGAAGTCTGTTGTGTGCCGAGCTCCACATATGCAAACAGTATTTTACGTGTGGCTCAGCATCCTTGCAGACTCTGTGGGGATCACAGGCTCGTGTCACTTCTCTGGGTGTTCTGGAGGCTTATTTTTATTTATCTCTTTAAGGCTGCTTGAAATAAACCTAAACTGATTTAATATTTTGCATTTCTTTATCAGGAGATTAATAAGAAGGCTGATTTTTTTTTTTTTGAGTGTGTATTTACTTAAAAAATCTTTACATAAAAAAAAATTATCTTGATACAGCTGACTTGCTGCCCATTACTGATGGTTCCTTCATTTTTATTCCTTTTTGTAGGGTGGTGCCTTTTCCATTAGTCACAGCCCTCGACACGTTGATATATGCAGTAAGGAAGGTTTTAGGTGCTGCTGGTGATGAATAGCTGTTGGAGCACTCTCCTGCAGTTAATCTTTGGAGGAAGGAGAAATTCTGGTCTTGTTTCTGCAGGTTGCAGAGGTCTGGCTTGTCTTCGGGGTGGGTTTTGTTGGCTCATGAGCGTGCCTGCCAGCTGGTGCTGGCACAGTCCTGGCCCAGGACATTAGCAAGACCCCCTTGGTGAAGAGGAGGGGTCAGGAGGCAGCTATTCAACTCTGACAGGGTGCCCGTGTCACTGAGGGATGGAGCATCTATTGTGGCCTGTGTGATGTGGAGAAACCCCCCAGTATTTTCTGTAATTAGTTGCCGATAAATCAACTTCTAGAAGCCAAGCATTAAAGATTATCTCAGTGGCATTGTCATTATAAGCTGGTTTTTTTTTTTTTTTGTGTTTTGTTTTGTTTTGTTTTGTTTGTTTTTTTTTGTTTTGTTTTTTTTTTTTATGTTATGTTTGGTATTTTTATCAAAAATATGGTATTGTTTGGTGTTTTTTTTTATGTCTGGTGTAACACTCCCCATATTTTGGGCACTCTGAGTGTCCCATGGTTTGTCCTCAGCTGCCAGCCTGGACATACATCATTTCTCCTGCAGGTCTTTGGGCTGCCTGGCACAAACAGGTTTGTGAGGAAAGGGGGATTGCTCTCTCCTGAGCTGGATTTTTTCCCTGCTGTGGAGTCACTGATGTAAGAGGAATGAGCTCGGACTGGAGTGGGCAGTGAATGTGTATGCGCTGGGAATAACGATTTATTCCGTAAACACGGAGCACTGATGGAGCCCTGAGCTCTGACTCAGCCCCAGCTTGGGAAACCCAAGCCTTTCCCCTTGCCTGTGCCTGCCAGCCCCTTCTTTCCCCTCGGACCTTCAGCCTTCCCCCAAACACAGGCTGGGCGCTTGTCTCTGATACTTATCTAGGACTGCACTGAACTTGTCAGCAAACACAAAGGGCTTTTGTTTCAAAGAGTTAATGCAGCTGGTTTGCTTAATTATTCAAAGGAAAAGGATGAGTTAGTCTGCAGCCACAGAGTGACCAACATTTTAAAGAATAATCTAACTTATAACTTTTCTAAATGGGAACGAATCTGAGTGGAGAATTGGTATCAGCAGTTGCAAAAATTTTTTTTTGTTGTTTTTTTTTGATTTTGGGAGCTCTTAGTCATTTTTGTCTGAATCCAGGTTCATGGCTGAGTCATTCCTTCTGCTCTTCTTCCCCTGGTAACTTTTCCATGCTGTTTCATTTTTCCCAGTTAGATATTACTGGAGCAAGGCTATGCTAACCACACTGCGAGTAGTGAAAACAGCGTGTGATTTCCTCGGGAAGCAGAGAACCTCCTCCGTGTGTGTTTCTGGGACGTGCATCCCCATCACATGGAGGTCTGTGCAGTGGGGAAGAGCAGCAGGATAAAGTGTGGGAGAAGCAGATGTCACCAGTGTCACTGGATTTACCTCTAGCTTTGGCTAAAGAGGAAATTATGAGTAAATATGTTGCAATCTTTGCTCTGGTGCTCAGTTTGGCAGTGCAGAAGGTTGAAGAGGAGCTGGGGGAACCAGTGTCAGGAGCTGCTCTTGCACACTTTGTATTTTCACCTCGTTTGGGATTGGCACAGCATGGGATGGTTTGAGAGAGACACAGCAAAATGCATTTCAGAAGAGGAAAGGGGCCTCCATATAATGAAGAGTTCAACTGAAATAAGTGTGGGGAAAAAAAATTATTTCTTTGCATGCCAGATTTCTTGCCACTTTCAAGCTAATCCTTTCAGTTCACTTCAATACAGTCACTGAAGTAGCTTAGAAAAAGAGAGAAAAAGATCTTTGATATGCTAGATCAACCAAAGTTTAAAAAATCTCTCTTTGTATATGCCATTTATAATGCAAATCTCAAGTTGGCATTTTAGTTTCACTTACTGCTGTTACTGAAGTACCTTGGAATACAAAGGCTGAAGATGGAGGGAGATCCCAAATGACAGAGTGCCTTTAATAGTTCAATAATAAAGGGGAAAAAAATTACATTTCCTCATTTCTGTAAATAATTTCTACCTCCGTAGTATGTGAGGCACAGGGAAAAATAGAATCTTACAGTACAGAGGCTGAAGTTATTGGTCTGAATCTTCTGGGAATTTGAATTCAACTTTGGTAGTGTGTCCCCAAAAGGATTTGACCCTGGCTGGGGTGTGACTTTCCTCCAACCAGGAGAAAATGTAAGTGTTAACTCTGTTTGCTTAGGCAGTGAGCAACTGGTTAAGTTTTCTTTTGGAAAGAAGCCTAATTTCTAAGAGTCGCCTTCCCAAATATATAACCTGATTTCTTTCCCCTGTGTTCCCAACATTTAAGCACTGATTAAATGTCACCAAAGATAATAGGAGAAATGCTCATGACGGCCAGGCTATTTTAAAATAGCATGGGCATGCTTAAAGCAATAAGTAATTTTGCCTCTGCTACACAGTGTGTTTAATGCATATTTAAATTAAACTGTAGACAACTTTGAGCAGGCTGGATCTGGAAATGAGTTATCTTTCTAATTGGGGATATTTTGGGATTTGCCCTGCTGAATTTCACACAGCCACTCTGTGGAAGGTGACTCTTAAATGGGGGGACTGTGGGCTCCTGTCACTCCTCAGAGCAGTGATCTTGAGATTATCCTGACTTTTGAGTCCCTGTATTTTGGTATTCTAGGGATAGTGGGGGAATTTGGTCTGTAGTTCATAACCAGCCCTGTGCTCTGCTTCCAAACCAGAATTAGTCTTCCTTTTCACTCCCTGCTTGATGCCAATGTGCCTTTGTCTCCACTGAGAAATCACTATGGTATCAGAGCTGAAACACAGTTCAGGGTATTTTCTGGGAGTCAGAGTGTCCAGATTATTTGTTAATTTATTAATTTTCCCCCATTGTGTTTTTTGTTTGTTTGTTTGTTTGTTTGTTTGTTTGTTTGTGGGTTTTTTAGCTGAAAATACCACTTAAACCTCAATTATAGCATGTGCTGCACTGTATCCACCAGAAGTGCCAGTCTGATTTTGGGGGGTTTGGAAATGTTTTATTAAATCTGGTAAATGATGGGTGCAAAAAAAAAAAACCAAACCAAAAAAACCCAGAAAAATCTCCTCTAACTAAGCTGTTACTTATTATCTGAGTACAAAGTACAGATTAAGGGCCTGATCTAAAGACCACTGGGGTCAATTGACTGAAGTGGACTTTGAATCAAGTCTTAGGAGCATTCAGTGAGTGCTGTGGTGGAGGGTGCTGGAGATGAGCACAGCACACTTTCCTCTCCAATAAGCCTGAAATACTCCAGCTGAAATTCTAAAGCAGAGTCGGTTTTCTGGCTTGTATTGAAAAGCCCTAAAATTATTGCATACAGAGCATTTATGATATGTAATGTGAGAAATATTCAGCTGGAATCAGACATTATTTGTAGCATCTCAAGAATGTGCTGTTCCAGGTGTAAGAATGGCATTTCAGAGGCTTTTTTTTTTCTTTTTGGACAAAAGGATGTTTCATTAAACTCTCTGCTCTTCGAAATTCTATGATCTAAGTCCTTTACATTACATGTTTTCCCACACGGCAGTGATTCTATTGCCTTTTTCAGGCTGCTATGGAAAAACTTGAGGGAAAAATATAAATAAAATATGCCCAAGCATGCAAGTCAATGATCTGTGTGTTAAGCCTATTGGCACATACAGGACAATTTTATTGCATGACCTACTGGTTAAAAACATCAAAAATATAAGTCAAGTCATTTGAAGAACTGCTGTTTAGTGAGTTAGAATGAATGAAGTCTTTATTGAGTACACACTTCCAGATTCATCACTGGTTCTGTTCTAGCCATGCCCTATCCTAGTCTTAACTGCCCCAGGCAGTCTTTTTGAGGCCACTTGACCTGCCAGTCATATTTCAGAAACTACTGATACGGTTCCTGATTTAGTTTAGATTCCAAACAGGCTAGCTGCTGGATTACAGACTAATGACCCATCAGATGCTAAAGGCAAAGGCTTAAAGTGCTCTAGTGAATTAAGCCTCAACGTTGTCTGAAGGGAAGAATTTATTATGTCATTAAATTTGATTCAATAAGTTTAATTTCTTTAGATGCGTTGCACTAAGCAAGGAGTTAGGAATTAGTGGGAGGGAGAGATACCATTTTGATTCTCTTCAGGTAAAGCATTGATATTCAAGTAGAGCAGCAAGGGATGCCATTTCATAGGAATTTGGCTGTATTGCTAAAAACAATAGGTTGAGAAAACTCTTCATAGCTGATTAACTAACCATGGACTCCTCAAACTGGGTTCACTCGAATATATGCTCCACTTGGTAAATACACAGCAAAGTGAGGCTTGCCTGATTTGATGAGACCCTTGGTGAGGTTTCAGGGGCTTTCCATCAAATATCAAAGCCTCAGTGGTGTAAAGATATTAGTAGCAAGTTGTAGATGGCACTGGGATTTAATGCAAAACTTAATACGAGCACATAATGTGATGAGTCAAAGGGGGATTGCAGCCTGCCTCAGAAGACTCTAACAGTGAGCTGAAAGGAAAAAAGCCTGCAGAATGCAGAGATCACTTTAAAACATAAAAAAAAAAAAAATTAAAAAAAATAAACATTTGGTGTTTTATCTATCTGCATATGTCTCCTCTAGTTGTGTTACAGCAACAGAAAAAAAAAAAGTGTTTATAAATAATAACAAAGATTTTTCAGGAAAATGTTAGGATTTCTGCCTGTAGATTTGTCACTCATCTCTCCCCGTATCTGATGGAGTTTCAGTCCTTCAAGATGTTTTTATGTTGTAGAGATGGTCACACAATCAGGAGAGAAGTGAGAGGCTAGAAAACGTGATTTTACTGGCATTCTTTTATATCAGACGGTAAGAGTGTATATTTTTGAATTTTAAAATTAATTTAAATGTAGTTAGATTACTATTTTAATAAATTACGGACCTTATTAAAAATGTTAAGTTGTACTGAAATATTTTGAACTGTATATGTTTATATGACAGCAGGTCTGAGGTTAGGGTTTTTTTTATTAGATTATTTTAATCACTTTAATACACTTCATAATCAAAGGGAGTATTTAATATTCTGGTCTTAAAATTAAAATTGACCTAATGGGCTGATTGTCTCTTTCTTTAATGGAGACTATTCTTTCCCTAAAATGCAATAGCTTTTCCTCAGGAGTTAAAGAAGTGGTAAAGGTCACTCTGATTTATGTTCATACACAGCTCTACTTTTTTTCCTTTTCTCGAACACACTGGAAAGGCAAAATTCACTGCTGTGTTAAAACTCTTTCCATTGTGATCTGAATGATTAAATCCTGCAGATAGGTCTGCATATACACACACACTTATGAATTCATATTTATCTTTAGGCTTCTAATGAAAAACATATATAATTTAACTGACCACTGCAAGATCTTAATCTATAGGATGGGCTTCTGAAGAACTAAAGCCGGGAAATTCATTCAACTTCAGGAGATTCAGCAAAATATGCAAAGTGTTTTTCACCTTCTGCTGTTAGAGCATTCTTAATTAGTGTGATAGTACTAAGTAGGTGGCCCACAAGTTGTCTCAGACCAGTCTGAAATTCAGCTTTACCTGGTTTATTGTGGATTTTGGTTTTGTGTGCATGTTTTGGACAAAAATTTTGACTAGGAATCAAGGAAGATGTATTTAGGGCATACCAGCCCAGTGTACATCAGCACAAATACTTTTTAGACTTTGTGTTGGAGTTGGAATGGGCACTTCAACTGCCTAAAGTTAGGAAAAAAATTCTTGGAGGACTTTGCTTAGTGATTGTAAAACAAATGCTGGAGTCTTGGAAGCTGCTGTGTAGTGGTGTTGGAGTGAGATTTTTTCTGCCAACCCTTGTGGTGGCATTTTTGTTCTGGGCCCAAAGTGATGTCACCTGCAGTGCTCTGCGTGGGCATCCTCAGCCTTGGTCGTCTTGTCCTTCTCCACTGAAAATGTCAGGAAGATCTCAACTGGCAGTTTGAAAATTAAACAGATTTCAGTATTGTGCTGAAAAGGCAAAATATGCTGTTTAAATATGAAAGGGTGTATATTTATCTTCAGGCGTGAGCTGTGGCATCTTGTGCTGGTTTTGGGAAAATGTTACCCCCAGCTGGTGCAGTAGGACCCGGTGTCTCAGCATACTCTCTCCATTCTGCTGCTCACAGTATGTGTAAAAACAGCTTGCTGGAGTTTGAATCATGGAAATTTGGAATTTATGGGACCTCCCAGATGCCCATGGTGTCTCTTTTTGTAAGAAGTTCCTCCCAGGAAGGAAGGGAGGAGAGGGATGAGGAATGTAAGAGGGGAATGTGGAACCACAGGTAGCCTCAGCATGTGCTCCTTCTCCTTTTGTGAGCCAAAACTCTTGGCCAGTCCTATAGCTGGTGTGGGGAAGGCCATAAATACATTGGAAACTGCCCCTCTCACCCCCAGAAATCTCTGTATCTGAAAAAAAAGCATTTCCCCTGGATATAAAAAATGGGGATCTGAATCCCAGGAGATCAATCTCTGATGAGTGGCTCCATGGCATAATCTCAGTCAGTTTTCCCAAACTGCATAACAGGGATAATATTTAACTGGCCTGTGGGGGTGTTAAGTGGTTTTTGCCTCTGTAGATCCATGTTTTATCATCCCCCCTGTGTCTGTTCCTGGCTGACCCGGGCAAGGTGTCCTCTCCTGCTGTGTTGTGTGGCCAGAAAGTTCTGTCAGGTGGCTTCCTCAGTGGCAGGGATGTGGGACAGGCTTGGAAGTTGGGGTAGTAGAGTATTAGCAAACAAAATGTGCAGTAAGGGAGGTTTTTCACCAGAGTTTAGCTTCATGTGCTCCTTTATATATCTTTCATGGGGAATAGATGCAGTCTGAGGCTGCTGGAAAAATAATAACCCAAAATACCAGATTTTTCTGTGAATGTTATATGGGTGGAGAGGGAAGCAGGGCAGCACTGCCCAAAGGCCACCTCAAAGCCTTCTTTCTCTCTTCTAAACCTGCCTCATTTCAAACTGCATTTAGAAATTTTAGCCCTGACTTGAAATTTTTCACAGTTACAAATACTCATTCATTTCTCTTCTTTGACTGCTAAACACGTGTCCTGCAAAAGGAATACGCTGAAGAGGAAGGAGAAAATTTCTTTCCAGTTAAATGCTGTCATCACTCCGTAGCTCAGACTCTGTCGTGCTATGAAAACACAGAGTATAAAGATTTCTGCTAACGAATATGAATTTGAGTTCTGTGTGCAAGTGCTGTTGTTCTTGATGGTGTTTCTTCAGCCTGTTCTAGCTACTATTCCAAAAATAACTTCAGGTTTAGAGTGCTTTGAAAATGATAGCTTTTAGGAAAGGAGATGAGATTCAAGTTCTCCCATTTAATAGAAGGTGAAATTGAGGCATGAGGAGCCACAGCTGGCCGATTTTTTTTTTATATGTTGTCTGATAACAGAAGAGGGTGTATCTTTGGAAATTAAATTTGCATGCTGTTTGTAGGAGAAAATAAGGACTGACTTGGTCTCTTGCTTAAAATGGTTTTTTCCCCCCTCCTTTTTTTTTTTAGCTGTTTCAAATTTGTGAATTCATATTTTTATATAAATATGATTGATGTGTTTGTGTATTTGGCACTTGTTTGGTAAAGTTTGTGTGTAATGTTTTCTATAGTTTACTGCAGCCCTTAGTTCTTCTTTCTGATTTTTTCACAGTGTCTTCATATACCAAATTAAAACTCTTATAGCTTTACAAAGTTGGTTTAAAGGAAAAGGGTGGGCGAGAACCCCACTAAAACATTTAGTCTGTGTCAGGTGGGTTTCCTTTCCCAGCTGTACTTTATAGGATTATCATCGGATTTTAACACTGGGAGGAAAGTTGACCACAAAGACAACAAGATACAGTGACAAAATGTGTTGTTCCTTTTCTGCAGTGGATGACTTTAATTTCCAGAAGGGAGTCTCAGTTACCTATTTCAGAACGCTCCACTTGGCCCCAGGTATTTCAGGTAGATTAATAGCCTGTTGTAACGTGCCCAGTGTGAAATCAGTGATGCGGTGGTGTTACCTTGCATGCCATAGGTACAAGGTACAAACTTCATATTCCTGTTTTCCCTCTTGCTTGCATTCCATCTTCCACCTTTTGGTAAATTTTAAACACACATTGCAGCTCCAGCAAGGTTATGATTTGATTTGCTTGCAAAAATTAGTGCAAACCAGTCACTGACAAGGGGAGCAGGTCATTGTTTTCAAGACTAGAATGAAGCATCAAGGAGTTCTTAAGTGTTCCAAGAATTTCTCTTCTGATTTCTTTCAGTAAAATATCCATTAATCAGACAGAAAGCTGGAGTATGACATGCATTCTGTTTATCTATGCATTGATCTTAAATATTTTTTGCCTCTTTTGCTTCCTGCATCACACTCCCCCAGGGATGGCAATGAAGAAAGGCATTTGAGTGATGGACAATTCTGTGAGCATATCATCCTCATAGCAAAGGAGTGTCTGGAAGTTCCTAGATATGGCCTTCCAACCACATATACTGTGGTTCGGTGTCCACAATATAGATGTAAGACTATGAAATTTGAATCTGAGAGTGTGTTTGGACCCAAGTCTGTGTGATCCTTGCTCAGGGGATGTTTTGGCCTGAGGGTGTTGCTCTCAGAGAACCCTGTGGGATGGCAAAGGTGGCTTCCCCTTACAGGGAAGGGAAGGGCTGGAGAGACTCACATTTTCAGGTGGATTTGGGGAGATAGGTAGCTTCATAATTTAGCTTGGCAACCCAAACCCTTGTACAAAATCTGACCCTCCAAAGGACCTGAGTGCCTTCCTGGAGCTGCGAACAGGGCGGTCAGTTTGTCTGACCCTGGGCTGGCCAGTTCACTGGCTCTGGCTGTCCCCTCTCTCTCCCCCTTGCCCCTCTGGGCAGCAGCTCAACACTGGAAATCACTTCAGAAAGTAACACTCCTAGAAGGGTATTTCCATTTAAGTTCATGAGATCAAATGCTGGTTTTGATTACAAAAGAGCAAACCTATTGCCCTCCACGGGGTTGTGTTGATGTAATACAGCCATAAAAGAGCACAATTTGTTTAGCCTAGCAACAACGAAGACTAAGAGGGGTCATGATTGCTCTGTGCTTAAAAAAAAGGGGGATGTAAACACCAGGAAGGGTTGAGTGGTCTCAGTTAAATGACAATATTGGCATGAGAACAAACGAATATTCAAGAGCCATTAATAAAAGCAGCCCCAGATTAAGTCTTCAAATTATCTCAGTTCTGGAAAAAAAATTCCCATAGAAGTTATGGGGTTAACAAAGTTAACAGGTTTTAAGATGGAGCTAAGTAGTTTATGAACCGTACTCATTCTGCATTATGTGATGAGGATAGCGAGGGACAAGGCTCTAACCCAGAACTGAGCAAGATTTCCTGTGTTTCTGTAAGCAAAATTTAGTCAATCTGGCCTGCACTACTTGCACTTCAGAAGATGTTTATGTGAACCCCTTTTGCTGAGCATGACTGAGGATGTCCAAGCTGAATTTCCCAAATAAGGTGGTATTTTTGCTTTCTTCAAAGCCTGTCATCCTTCTTGGGTATTGGTGTGCTGTATTTGATGAATAATAATCATTGAAATAATTTGAGCTTTGCCCCTTTCTCTTGAGAGGCAGATGGGTTATCCTGAACTCTCCCTTTGGCAGGGCTGCCAAGCTCTGGCTGAGGTTAGGAAGCCACTGCTCCCTGTGTGTGGTGGGGGTGACCCCCAGGGTCCTCCATGTGGGGCTGGGGCACCATGTCCACATTTGTGCCCTGTTGGGGACCTGTGAATAGATTAGATAGTTTCAACTTTAAATTTCATTGCTCTCTTGGGGGTGAAATATAATCCTTGCCCTCTCTCTAACACATCCTTTGTGGTTTAATTTAAATGGTGATTTTTACCGTGACACGTGATGTTCATCTGCTAACCCTTTCCCCAATATGTTCAATTTAAAGAAGCATCAAACCTCAGAATGTGCCTCTGTCTTTAGACACAGAAGCATTCTATGAGGTAGTTTACCTACTTAGGTTGGTACCTAGGAGTTGTAAACAAATTCATAAATTTGTCACGATGATTATAGTGTTGGCAAACACAATGGTTGATCATGTTATAAATGTTTATCAACACCCGCACTCACCCACCTGCTAAGAGGTGCTACGCTTTAATGAAATTGTTTGAATATCAAGGCTGGTTGCTAAGATACAATGTTCTTGTTACCAGGGATGTGATGCTTACAGATTTCTGTTATCAAATAATGATTAGAGATGTGCTAACCTCAAGGTGCTCGGTGCAGTGGAAGGCTTACTGAGCCACAAATTAGTAAACTGTCTGCCTGAGCAGACACTTACAGAAGGAGCACATGTGCATCAAACTTACCGAGCTGACATTTTTAAAGAAGACAAGATCTGGCAGTGTAAATGTTCCTATAGATGATGAAAGACTGTCATAGGAAATGTTTACATGATCTGCTGCCTAGCACAATGTCTTTGTGCCATTTTCCCTCCTGAGGCAGAACAGTGTTGAAGTCACCAAGTCAAATAATCGCTTTCCTCTTGCTCGCTAAAATGCCTCTTGCCACTCTCCTCTTGAAACAACACATTCACAAATTTCTATTTTCTAAGAGCCACACAAAGATGGAAACAAAGAAGTGTAAGAAATTGGCCAGCACAAGGGTCTGCTGGATAAAAGATGGCATTTTCAGGAAAGACAGTGGATCCAAGGTAGAAAGTTCTGCTGTTGTTAAAACCACAGCTAGATGTTAAAGAAGACAAACATCAAATATTGATGATGTTTGCTTTTTAATGTAGGTGCTCTGAGGGCTCTGATTTGTTAATGCACTTTGTAATAAGGTTTAAATATTGTACTTCATTTTATTCTTTAAACAAGTGCCTTTTGGTGTTATTAATCATAAAAGAAAATAATGAACAGCACAATATAGATGACCAAAAGAATTTTGCTCACACTACTGCAGCGCTAAATAACCTTTAAGTGTAATTGTTGATCTTGTTATTGAATTAGGGTTCAAGGTGTGTTTGCAGTCTCTTCATTAGCATAAATTTGAGTTTAAAGCCAGTTCAGCTGAAATTATCTCAACTGTGAGTCGGGTTCATGCTTGCCTGTGAGACTCAGTGTATTTTTACATCAGCAGTAATTGTTTGTTTCAGTGTAAATGTTATTTTCCTGCTTCTCTAAGAATCCTTTTGTAGCTACTCACAAGACATTCCTATTGCTATAAGTAAAAATCTGGTGGCAATTAAATCCAATTCAGTGCAGTTCTAGCAGATAAGTAGACAACTTTAAAAATACAGAATTGCAAAATAGGAAAAAAAAAATCAGCAATAACTTACTACGGTTATAATTCATGATATTAAGCTTTACCCTTTGGATGTAAAATTCCTACTTTATAAAATGATACAAGACTGCATCCTACAACAGGCTCTTAACATAACCCATGTTCTACCTACGCTGTGTGGGCTGTTCAGACAAATAATCGCCTTCAGCAGATGCCTTTGTCATAATGAGTGTGATAGTTTAATATTTATGGAAGAACTGCTGATTTTCAATGCCTGCTTTAAAACCCCAAGAATAATTTTTCCAGCTCTAAGGGCTGCACAGAGATGAAATGTGGTGCAGAGTGAATGGGATATAGAAACCTCTCTATGCCACTTCTGAGTGGGTCTCCTGCAGGGAATAACCTGCGCTGTGGTTCTCTCTCCTCCTTGCCCCCCAGGTTTACAGAGGGAGCAGCAGTGGGGCTGGCAAAAGAGGCTGATCACTCCCAGCTAAGTAAACTTGATGAAGTGATGCAGAATTACTAATTTCTGTTGCTTGAGCTGAGGTGGGAGAACCTGAAATCTGGCCTCTATGGGAATGGATTTGCACTGTAGCTTGTGTTCACCTCCTGGGACAGCTGATCCCCTTCTCCTGCTCTCCCACCTGTTCCTCTGCTGGTTTTCACCGAGCTTTAGACCTGCATTGAATTTTATGGCTCTGCTATAATATTTCTGACATGTGTACTTTTGTTATCGCATATATTTGCTATGAAAATATAAAATGTTCTCCAAAATGAAGTCCTAAACCTTCCCTTCCTTTCACCACTAGTTATCAGCAAGCTGGGACTGTAGTTGTGGCCACCATGGAAATGGAGATGTAGTGAAATGCATTGAAATAACACCAAAACACAGATGCTCACCTAGTCCTTTATGAAAATACAGACACTTTATCTGCTGCAGCTGCCTGTGAAGTGGGAGAAAAGTTGCCTTTTTTTCTGCTCTTTTTTTCTTAGGTTTGTTGTAATGAATGATTTACATGGCATTAGATTATGTTGGGATATACTGTGTCAGGTGGCATGACCTGATATAACCCAACTTAATGCAACACATATGTTTAGATTGTATTACATGTGAAGAAAAATTCCCTGAGAAGCTGTCAGGAGCAGGTGATTCCTGCAAATGGAAAAATTTGCACAGTGATATTTTATACGAGTCAAAATTGAAAGGTGTGTAATACTTCAGCATGGATTTAGGAGCCTTAGCCCTGCTGACTTTGCTGGGACTAAAACTTTTTTATATGCCACTGTTCCCTTTGGAAATATGATTTAACAGCTGAAGCTGAGATGGAAATTTTACAAAATCTTGCTTTTGTTAGAGCTGATGGAGTTGCAGTTGTGTAAGAGACTGCAAGTTAGATCCAAATCAATTGACTCGCAGCTAGTAATAAAGCAGGATGTAAGGAACTCGCACAAGCAAGTCTGGATTATTATTTTCCTTTCAAAATATTGCGTGCTTGATCGCTTCCCCTTTTGGAAATCAACTTGATAGGAATGTGGGCCGAAGTGCAAGGTTTACATTTCACTCCGACATGACTATGTCGAGGTACCCAGCTCTAAATTTGGAGGCTCATATGGATTTTTTCTACTTTTTTTTTTTTTTTTTTTTTTTTTTTTTTTCCTTTTTTATTTGGTGTCAGAAAT
Source organism: Sitta carolinensis (assembly GCA_032173965.1). Taxonomy (NCBI): domain Eukaryota; kingdom Metazoa; phylum Chordata; class Aves; order Passeriformes; family Sittidae; genus Sitta; species Sitta carolinensis. The sequence goes on along the minus strand of CM063288.1, from coordinate 3,430,224 downwards.
AGGAGCCTAAATTTAGGCTGCGAAGTTCATTTAAGAGTCTAAATATAAACGTTCTGCTTTTCAAAAGTGCTGAGCACCCTGCAGTTCCTGCAGACTCCATTGAGACTTTGCCTCGGTGTAGGATGCTGCTCCCAAACCCACCCCGTGCCCGGGAGGGGGAGGCTCCTGGGTGCGTGCATTTTATGTTTGCACAGCACAAAATGTGTGTTTGCAGTGCCTGAGACTCAAAAGTCAGGGAAATGTGTGACCCTGATTGTGCACACGTGTAGTGGCCTCTGTGTGTACATTTTGTGGGGTTTGAGCTCGTCTGCCACTGCGCTGGCTGGGGTGAAGGTTTGGGAGTGTGCTGTCAGCGAGGCAGGGGTTACAGCCAGGCAGATGTTTCTGTGAGGACAGAGAAACAAAAAGTCTGTGGTTTGAGGAGCCAAACATTGTCACTACGAGCTTTTTTATGTGGGCACTTCTGTGGACAAGCTGGGTTTAAAGCCAAAGTGTTATCTCCCTTCCCTGGCAGGTGTTTTTTTACCTGTAAGTTGGTTGCTGTTATATCTATGTAGGGGATATTCCTGTTTCTACTCTACCCAAAGCCTTTTCCATGCTGTCTGGTACTCAGCTTTTCACCTCATCTTGATCAGATTTTCTTCTACCTTAGTCCTGTTTTAGCACACTTGTAGTTTCCTTTTATCCAGATTTCTCCTTAACCTCACTTTACTTAATTTCTGTCTGAAAAGCACTGACAGTTTAAATTTGTGTTTGCTCTGGGTACCCAGCCCTAAATCCAGGAGCAGCATTTGCAGGTGATAAATTCTTTTATTCCTGTAACCCTAAGCTCAGCACTAAACTCTCCTGTGCTGTGTAAATGGATTTAGAAAACTCTGAAGGATAGGCTTGGCTTGTGAGAAAATACATTTAAACTTTTAGAAGTTTTTAAAAAAATAATTAAAAATCTGTCACAAACCTGAGATGTGAATAAGAACAACTTGAAATACAAATAAGAATTACCTGGCCAAAGGCAAATGGGGCATCCTGGACAAGAGCTACCCCCATTTCTGCTGAATCCCAAGTTCCTACTTGGAATAGTGCTAGGATCTTTGGCAAGAATAAGCCTTGCTGTTATTCTGGGCAAGGCAATGCATTTCCTCTCCCCAGCCCTCATCAAAGAAATGCCTCAACTTTTTTGAGCTGAAGTGTCTCCAAAGCATCTGTCTCTCAAACAGATACCTGGCATAGCACTGCCAGCTCAAACAGTTAAAATTGGCTAGACAAAAAGTGACTGAAATCCGTGTCTATTAGTAAGAGGAGTTTTCAGGCAAACCATTATATGTGTTGCTGCCACTGCCAATAACACCAATATTTATTTTTGTGTTATGCACAAACCTTTAAACAGGATCATCCTCGTTACAACACATCATCAGGGGCTACTCTGCACTGAGCATATGGCAGGGCTGGAGCTTGGAGGAGTGGGTAGTAGCTGGTAAACGCTGACAGCTGAGAACAGACCATTGTCACTACTCCGAGCGTGTTTGCAGTCAGGGTGCAGAGGCAGCAGTTACCTGCTTTTGAAGGCTCCAGCTTCTCCAGAAAAGATGGGAGCAGATGTCAGGAGCCTCGGATTTGGATCCGATGGGGACTTGGATCAAAATATCAAACAAAAATATTTTAGGGAAAGTTTCTGGGAGGAAGTGAGCTATATGGGGAGCATGGCTTGCCAGGCTTTTTAAAAATAAAACGTTCTCACTCTGTGTTTAGCTCTCCCACAGTTTGAAACACTTGCGGTGATCGAGCCTAGCAGCCCTTGTCAGTCTACAGTACATCATCCCCCTTCGGTTGGCTGGGAACATCTCTCCTGTAAGGGCAAAATAAAGCTGCTCATTTTGCACACATGCTTTTAAAACTATAGGCAAGGAATACCTAAATATAAAACAAGGGCACCTTGGACTGAATGCTCTCTGACTGGGGCTGTTATCGCCCTTTCCCCTTGCAGTCACACATCTGCTTCTCCTGCCTTTTCTTACACGCACCTGTAGCCTGCTGACAATCACAGCGTGGCTCGAGCTGGAGGAGACCTTAAAAATCCTCAGGTTCCAGCCCCTGACCCAGGCACAGGCACAATGTGCTCCGTGGGGAGCGTGAGCTGCTCAGGGGCACACCACTGTCACACCTCGCTCGCTCGGTGCTCAGGAGCGCGTTCCTCCAAATAAACACCAACCACAGCACCACATCTAGAGGGAGCAGGAATCTGGTGAGAGAGGGACCTGCTGCTGCCTTCACAGGCCAGTGCATTACCCTTAGACCTTTGTTTGCAGGGGGGATACAAGATTTGGGGGTCAGTGAACATTCTGTTTCTTCTGAGTGTTTTCCTTGGAGAGCTACATAAGCAAATCGTCTTGTGGTAATTGTGGCAGTGCAACCAGGAGAGATTTTTTTTGGTGCAATTTAAAATTGCTGTTCATATGATGCCTAAAAATATCTGTCGCCGACTGGCTTTCTGAACTGTTCTTTTTGTTGGCACTTTGAAAAAAGTAAAATTAATTAATTAAAAGTAAACTTATTAGAAACTGCCTCCAAACTGAGGTTTTCCTAGTATTTTTTGACTTGAAACTGCCTGGGTTGGGAAGATAGGATGCTTTTTGATGCATAGATTATGAAAAAGGAGATTAGCAGACCTTCATCGAAGAACCATGAGTTATGTTAATCCATGAGTCTTTTTATGGTAATTACAAACTAAATCAAATGACACAACTGTTGAAAAGTGCTGTAGAATTTTTTTGCCAATTAACAATCAGAAACAGTAATGTTGATGTTCCTGTGATAAGTCATAATATGTCAGTTTGCAAAAGCATGCAAAGTAAGTTTGCTGTTTCATGACAAGCTTTCCTTTTGTTTCTTGGTAATGAATTGTAATGTAGCTGCTTCCCATTTACCCTGAAGAGGTAACCATCAGCGCTTGGGCTAGGGGCCTTCTCAGGGGTGAGGAGAATGCTATTTTGGCTATAAATGCTGTGCTCAGCCTGTGAAGACATTATAGAAAGGGTTTTTTCACCAAAATAACATTCAAAATCAAATTAGCTGACGTCCCTTCATATACCAGTATTTGAACACTGCCTTGCAAATTAAAATGCCATGTAGTTCATCAATGCAGGTGATTCCACCCTTTATAACACCACAACACCCAAACGTGGCATCCTCTCAACCGAGAGCCCCCATAAAACATGTTGTAGGGGTGTATTTTACAGGGAATGACTGAGTTGGAATGAGCACGTTGCAGAGCTCTGCTCCGTGTACTAATTCTCTCCACCGACAGCCGCGCGGAGCGGCTCGGCGCGCTGTACCTGCTGTGCCGAACAACTCGCTGGCAGTCACGGAGGGTATGCTTCCTGTGGGCACCTGCCTGCTCTGTGCAGAGCATCACATTGAGTCGTGTCACGCTGTGTCACATCACAGCTGAGATGTGACCCCGTGTAACCCGGCACGGCAGCGGATCCGAACCCGGCGGAACCGCGCGGCTGGGATCGTCCAGGGCGGTGGAACACGGGCTGGGTTCCCCTGGGCCTGCGGGTTCACCCCCAGCCTGGCTCTGTGTAGGTAGTTTGGCATTTCTCTCTGGGATATAAATACAGGAATTTCCCTGCTCGTGCTTATTTACGGTACTTGTCATTTGGGAAACAGTAATCTTCCTACTTTTTAATCTAAATTGAACTGTGGCGAGCGCGCCAATAAAACACGTCACGCCAAACAAAGGAATTTCTCCCTGTATTAATAATAAAATCTTTAAGATTTATCAGTTTCCCCTTCTTTCTTCTCTTTGTGCTATGCAGTCTGAAGCAACTGCTACATTTATAGATGTCTGATAAAATTTTAATAGAAGAACCCATTACCTTTGATTCTGGAGTAAAGAGACTATATCAAAATCAGGAGTGTTGAGCCTGAGCTAAATATAACTTGTTAACTTGAAGTAGCAGCCTGTGAGCTTTATAATGCTGATGGATTCACTTTACATCGTCACAAGCAGTGGGACAGTGAATTTTGTAGCAGGTGAGGTGCCATTAAAAAACAGCAAAAGATTTTTCCACCTACTGAGCACTGGGGTGTAGGCTGGAATTTTTTTGGAGGTCTTTCCCAACCTTAATGGTTCCCTGAGGAGGCTGTGTGAGACACACAATTGAGGATAACTCCAGGAAACTTACATTTTGGGGTTTGCCTCCTTGATTTTGGGGGACACTGAGGTCTGAACAATGCTTCTGTTCTTGCCAGAGATGGGGTTTGGCATTTATTAAGATGAGCTTTGAAACAAGACCTCAATACAGAGTTTAACAGCCAAATCCAGAATTACTTGGGGGGGAAAAGTGCTGCTACCTTGTACCCCACAGGGGTTTTTCAGGATCTTTTTGCTCTCCAACATCCAGCTCTGACTTGTGGATGCTCTTCTCACCTGGCATTTAGTGCCTGCAAAATCATCTTTCTAAAGACAGACTTCAGATTTTATGGAAATGTTGAAATAAATTTTCACTTTTAAAATTTTATTTTATATACTTAGTGGTATTTCAGGCAATTTTTTTTCTTAACACTTAAATCTTTAGCAGAATTTTTTAACACTCCTGACACATTACTAAATGGAAATTGATGATTTTAAATACACACACACACATATATATGCATGCATATATATATATATATATATATATATATATATGACTTTTTCTGTGTCATTTAGAGAAGAATCACTTTTTACAAGGGAGGAGGAGCTGCAGTTGAGGAGTGTTTTTAGCTATGTAATTACTGCTGATTACTGATTAGCAGGTAGAAAAGAGCATTTTTAGGATTAGGAGCTTACACTGTCGTATTTCTCCTATAGTGGGTGAGATAAAAAATAAAATTATACCATTTGCTACTTTTTTTTTTTTTCTGTTTGACTTTAAGTATGCTATTTTCTGAGTGTTTTATTAGCAAAAAATCCAGATACTCCTCTGACAGGATGGAGTCTAAAGACTGGGTGAAAATATGAAGTCAAATGAGGGTCTTATCTGAATCCCTATCTCAGATGGGAGGGTTTATTACTGAGCTAATAGTGCTGTAACTAAAGCTGCACGATGCAGCAGGCTTCAGACAGAAGCTGATGACCTCTATTATGACACATCCACTTTAGAACCAGATGAAATGTAGTAAAATGTATTTAAAAATATTTCAGAAACATATGTAGCTCCCAGAATCTGAAGTCCTAAATGCATATAGCCTCTATTTCTCCACCAAAAGATGAAGCTGGTAAATACAGTAACATCCTTTCTCTCCTCGAGCTGAGCTGAATTTAAACTGTGAGCTTCATTTCCACAATTCAGTGTCCAATATGCAATCTGATCACACCTCCACTTTTGTGAGTTGTAGCCATGGCCTTAAATTAAATTACAAACCCTACATTGGACTGACATAAATCTGATTTTGGGCTGAACTTGAAGTGTTTGAAATACCAAATCACTACTCCCTGATCCCTAATGAGAAGTAATCAAAGAATTTAACCAGCAGTACAAACACTTACACATCACTATAGATGTAGCCAAATTGACTCAAAGTACTCTTTTTCTCTATGAAAAAATTGTGTGCAAATTTACCTTACTGACACAAGCTCCTCCAGCAGAATCACTAAAGAGGAGGGAAAAAACTCTTCTATATAAAAGTCTTCTATTAAAAAGGAATTGTAATTTTTTTTTCTGCCCTTCCCTTCTAGAAAACTGTTTTTCACTTTTCTATCCTGTGCCACGTAAATATTAAAATGCAATAAGAAATTACCTAACCTGGATGTGACACAGACAGTTGCTAACCTGGTGTCTCTGCCATGCTCTGGACACCCATAAATTGGTTAGAGTCCCTTTCTCCTGTCTCTTTCCAAAATAAAACCCTGCCTTGGCAGCTCAGCTCCCCAAACAATCCTGATTTATTTGACTGTCAAATTTCCTTGTTGTCTCCTTGCATTTTCCATGGCAGTTCAAAATCTCGATGCATCGGGGCAATTATGATATTATATAACTGTGCATGTGATGGTACTGACACTGAGTAAAAGGGAGAACTAAAAATCATTAGTGTTTGTATCCTTCTGAGGGGAAGCAGCACTAAAGCCTGCTGGTGAGAATGTGGAAAGGTGCATCCTGAATTTTAGCCTTAAGGTGATGCAAAGCGAGGGAAGCTGTCTTTTCCAATGAATTGAAGCCCTTGCCTTATGACCCTATGAAGAATAGGAGTTTTTTCCTTTTTGTTTTTTTTACCTCTCTGCCTTTTTTTAGGGGGATGTAGATGTGAGTAAGAAAACACTTGCTATTAACGTTACTCCAGGCAATTTATTATTATTTTTTTGTGAATGCCTGAGCAAAGGGTGGGTTATGCCAGCTGCTCTGGTAACTGTAGTGAGGGATTCAGGGCACTTAAATGAGGCCACCAGACTTTTAGTCATTCTATGACTGCTGGAGCAGTAATTTTACACCTGATATTTAAGACAATCTGTCTCCATCTTGCATGTCAACTTTCTCCAGTGTGTATTTTGCTGCCTGGGAAAGCTTGTATTCCTGCCTGAGTAAAGTGCTGTGAGTTATGTTTGGTCTGATACACCTTTTTAGAATGTTATTGTGTGAGGGGAAAGGGATGGTGGGTGACATGAGCAGCACTGCAGGTGCTGGCTGATGTTCTTAGGGTTTCCCATAATGAATTATGCTGGTAAAGCTGCACCTGCTGCCCAAAATCAGGCCATGCAAACCCAGTACATGATCCCAGGAAGAAATCCTTCTCTGGCAGGGTGATGAGGCCTTGGAGAAGCTGCTGATTCTTCATCCCTAGAAAAGTTCAAGGCCACATTGGAGAGGGCTTGGAGCAACCTGGTCTAGTGGAAGGTGTCCCTGCCCATGGCAAGGGGTGGAATTGAATGAACTTTAAGGTGCCTTCCACCCAAACCATTCTGTGATCCTGTTTGTGAGCATTCCATGAATGCAGTATGCATCTAAGGGAGCTTCAAACAACTTCTGAAGATGATGGTGATGATTATTTTATTTTATTTTCAGTGTAAGGACATAGACTACCATCTATTAAAGCATCCATAAAGAATCAGATCAGTGCATGAAAGAAGTTAAATGTGGACTTGGTGTCTGGCTGTAGTGTCTTCTACAAATGAGCAATGCTTGAACTGTCATTTTTATCGAGGAGATTTTGTCTCTGTTGTTAAATAAAAAGTTGCATCAGCCAGTGTTGAATTTCAGAATTTACATGATGAATCAGGAATTTTATGCCCTTTTTTGTAGAAAAGATGAGGCTGACACACCTTGATGGTTGTTTTCTATGTATATATATTTTCATTTTGGCAATTTGACTTAAAGTTGGTAGAGAATCTCTCTGGAACTATAGGTCCTGTGATTCAGGAGTTAAATTTACAGACTGAGGCCCAGTGAATCACAGGTTCTCCATGTGCACGTATCTTTCCTTATGCACTTGCAAAATCTGAAGTCATGAGGCTCCAAAGGAAAAACTCAGAGAAAAAAAGTTTCTGTTCCTTCTTTCAAAGTGTCCTGGATGCTGCCATCCAAGTTCCCTTGAAATAGACCTCACGGTCTTGTATTTTGGTGTGGCTGCTTTGTGATGACCCTGTTTGTGCAGAGGGTCAGGACATGTGGCTCGCAGGATGTCCACGGGGAGAGGAGGTGTGCAGAGCTCTCTGTGCTGTACTGGGGGAGTTGTGGACATGCATTCCCTGCTCAGGTGTCAGACCCCAGGACAGGGCATCCAGATCTTTTCAGCATCCTCTTTCTGAGGACTTCCCGCAAGGAACACACTGAGGATAACTCGATGTCTAAAAATACAGATACGTGCCAGGGGGGCTTTTTTGAGGTTTCATAGGTTTTGACTGTAGAAAACCACTTGATCTTAAGTGTCCGTCTGGGATTTACCCCTTGAAATTCAAAAGTTAGACCTATGCTCTACATCTTGCTGCCACCTAACCTTCAGATAGACTTTAAACACCTTAGATACCAAATGTGTGTTGATAAACTGTAAGTGCTTCTGAGAACTCCAGAATTGCTCAAGCACTGCAGGCAACACCAAGCAGAGCTTCCCCTGCCTCCCTCCATCGTGTCAGCCTGCCTGGACTTCTCGGAAACCACGAGTAGGGTGCAGGGGAGCAGATGGAGGAGTGGAGGGAGGTTCCACCCCTTCCTTCTGAAGCCCTTCCCTGTCTGCTCCATGGGGAAGGACGTGCCTGTACACATGTAGGTTTGGAAAACCTTGTGAAAACACAGCTTCCACAAAGGAGGCAAACCTATTTCTGCCCCAAATGGTGCTTTATTTGGATATTTGTAAGAACCCACACGGGGTGTTTAGTGCACATTGAGCACAGCAGCACTTGAGGCACCAGCTCCTGTCTCTCCATTGGGAAGCAGCTGTTATTAACTTTTATGAAGCAAAGTGCCTGATGTATTTGCAGACAGAATTTGTGAAGACATAAAAGTGAGATCTGTCTGATGCCGGCTTTCACAATTGCAGCTCTTGGTGTCATCTGACCTCCTGAAGACCCAGTTTTTTCCACACATTTCCTCGTATTTACAGCAGTGTGCTGACACTTAGGTGGGGATGGAGACCTAGGGAAAGGAAGTGGAGGTTACATTGACAAAAAAAAGAAAAAAATTGGCTCCTTAAGTTTAAGCTTTTCCTCATGTGTATTTTTTTTTCCCACAACTCTTCCTTTGTTAAGGTGAAATGACAAGACATCAAATGACTAGAAAATTAGGAAATGGGAAATTGTAGGAACATGAGGCAGTCAAGTGCATGTCATATTCTTTCTTCTGATTCCAGTGGAAGTATAAGCTCACCTAAATGTGGAATAAGTTTGGTAGCTCTGGACAAGTGTCCCTTTCAGAACAATCCCACATCTCAAAATGTTTGGCTGCTGCCAATTGCTAGTGAGAGGTGAAGGAATGAAGAGCATTTTTATAGAGCCCAATGAGGATAAAATTACATAGGGAATTTCCTGCTGTTATGGTCTGCTCTGGGCACACATAGGGAGATTTTTCTCTTTAGTGTTCAAGGTAAGTTTCTTGATTAACAAGGAAACTCGCTTAATTTAGGAGAGCTGGGGGGAGGAAAAGAAGAGATGAAAATGAGGAAGTTCTTAGTACAGCACCAGAAAAAAGAAAAAGCTATTAACGATAATTGAAACTCACCTCCGTGAGGGCAATGAATCATCAGAAACAGCCTGTGGAAAACAAGGTTGTGCAACCTTGACCAGTGTGTGTCACTGACTGGTGGAATTTTTAGAAAAGCAGCAGTTTGGGCTCATCTCTGTGGTTCGTGATTGCACACACCTGTTCAGCTCGGTTTTGCAACCAAATTAAAGAAAAAAAGGAAGCTGAACTTGCTGCTTCTCCTGAGCAGTGCAAAAAAGCAGAAAACCACAGCTGGTCTAGCTGTTAACAGATATCAGCAGAGCACCTCCTGTTACATAATTGAGGATAACGTTTTTGAAGCATATGGGCTGAAGGTATTGTAAACTCATTAAAGCTTGAGGTGGGAAACATTCTAGCACATTTCTAGGTTCGGTATCTTTAACAAATGTTTACAATTAGAGCTCCTATAGGCAATTTATTAAATAATAAATGAAGGGAAAGCTTGAGGAAGAAGCAGAAAGCCAGGAATTTCTGTGCAGTGACACGTGAGTTGCAAGTGTAATTGTGCAAGATTGCTGCCCATTGATCTGATAACTGGTCACTTTGGGTGGCTTGAGATGCAAGATGCAGTTTTACTGTCTGCTATGTAATCTGAGAGAAATAGAGTTTTTAGATACCCTGGAGTTACTGGAGTTACTACCTGCTGTTTGCCAACTTCCAGCATCTGACTAAGAAAAGCCGTGGAAAATTAGATGGTTACAAAGTGGATCTTGAGAGCCTCTCTAGTTCCATGGATCTGATCTTTAAGAGGAAGGAGGACAGAAGTGGTTATTGCTGTAATTGCATTTGCACTAATGGTGCACAGATGGATTTGTCCCATTTCTGGCCAAATCAAAGCCCCTTTGTCAAGAAAAGTTAAGTTTTGTGATTATACTTGGAGGCTTAACACATGGACTTTAGTGACTATGGGTGGCTAAGGGCTGGAAACAGCAACAGATTTTGGGGATGCAGCTGCTGGAATGTGGTTTCTGATGTCCACAAGCCATTCTTACTGGTTCAGGAGGCTCCACTGCTTGTGGGCTGTGGATCTCTGGCTGTTGGTCAAATCCAGGTCGAGCCAGTGAATGAATCTGGGCAGAGCAGCAGCTAAAGATTGGGAAATACTCAGTCCATGAGTTTTTCTTTTCAGTGAAGCTCTACAAGCTAAAGCCAAAGAACATGATCTGGTTTCTGTAGGACTGACGAAGTTCGCCAGCAACTTCTGGTATCATTTTTATTGTCCTAAAGCACAATCATAAGTGAGTCAGCATTTATGGGGAAGTAGATAACATCCTGCAATTTTCAGAGAATGCTGTCCCTCTAGATGAGGCTGAAGGTCAAGTTTCATCTGCTCTCTGTCCTCACACACCTAGGGTGGCCCTACAGGCCTTGGTACCACGTAGAGCAGAGAAGAAATGTGGCCAAGCCAACAGAGTGCCCTGTGATGGGTTAATGTAAATCCAACTCTGTCACCCCGTGCCCTGCTCTCCTCCCATGACACCACACAGTGCTTGGAATCCATTGTCCTGGTTTGCTTTCAATGGCAGAGGAAATTTAATTTGTTTAATCTGTATTTCATTTGGTTGGCATTGAAGTGACAAGAGGGCCATTGGCTGGCACAATGCACGTTGTATGAAAAACATGCTCTTGATGATTTAGTATTAAGGACCAAGATTTGCTTTTATGAGTAAGGCTTGGCTTAAGGCTTGTCTTGTTGCTGGCTGGCTGGCGTTTTCCCACAGCATGAGATGTGAGGCTATTCTAAAAAAAATCATTATCAGGGCCTCTTAAATGAAAGACATGCTTCTTAATGAACATCACAACGATTTTGCAGCTATAGCTCTGAAAATTGTAACTTAAACAGCATGCATTAAAAAAGAGACAAGTCTAGGATCTGACATCCCCTCATAACTGATCCAAGTATTGCTGAGCCTGGAATTTCATCCTTGTTGTTCTGAGAAATATCAGAGCAGGACCTGACTCTCAGGTGCAGCCTAGCTGCTTCCACAGGTGATCCAGAGGGAGTGGGATGTTTTCTGTTACATATGGACTGTGTAAAACTCTGCTATATTTATCCAATAGCACATGGAAACTGGAGACCTGCTTTCCATCTCTCTGGGTTTTTGCCAAATCCTTAACATGATTAACAATTTTATTTTTTTTTTTTTAATGCAATCAGATGCTCTTTAGGAGCACAATATGTTTGAAGGCTTTCCATACCATAGAACTTATGTGAAGATATCTATTTATTTTTCCTTTTTATTTTTGCCCCCCATACTTTGCTTGCGGTTAAGACTTTAAAATTGTGCATTGCATATTGTTGCTCTTCAAACTATTTGGGAAGTATTGTGTTCTGGAGAAAGAAATGGGAAGTTATTGGCTTGGTTAGGAATTTACTAATTATTCAACTTGCTTACTTTGAGGAAATACCAATTTCAGTCTAAATGCACCAAATATTTGAACTGGGTTCAAGTTATTCATCAGGGTTTTTTCTCTGCATGAATTTCAGATCTCTAACTTCAATGCAATTAGAAGTTAACCTGATCCCTTTGTTTTAATACCAATCCAGAGAAACACAGCACAGCTCTTTGCAAAGCTAGTAGAAAAAAAAAAAAAACAAAAAAACCCCCAACAATGCAAATAATATTCTGATTGCTCTGGTAAATCTCTGGTATTCATAACAATCCAACATATCAAGTTCATTTGTGGCATTAATTATACTGCACCATTATGGATCAAGAACAGCTGAAAAGGAAGGGCTTGCTGGGGTGATAGGTAATCTATGGAATATTTGTAAAAATTTGGCCACATCATCTGAATTTTGTGAGTTTTGCACATCATCTGAACTCTGCTCTGATTAAAGTTGCACAAACAGATTTCTTGGGGAAGCTCCTTATAAAGTTGATCTGATTGGTCATGCTCTTTAGTTCCCCAATTTGTCTTGTTCCCAAATCCTAGGTTGTGTTAGGAGTTGTTTGTGCTTTATTTCAGCTTGTGTCATTTATCCACAGGGTGTGGTGGGGATGTCAAACATTTTTTGGTTTGTTATAGCTTGATGTGCAGTGCTTTAACCAAGGTGTCTCCTTTACACGCTATATTCCCATCAGCACGGGTAACTCTAGGACAGAAATTTATTCTGGAAGAGAGTAATAAAAATGAATGTTGTCAGTGTCTGTGGAAAATGAGCACTGGATCTCCAGCTAATCAGGTTATTTCAGGCTAGTTAAGCATATTTCTGATTCCAAATTTGTTTGCATTTGTTAATGTATTTCAGTCTAAGATGCTCTGTGTGATGCTTTCATGACGTTAGAGAGTTTTGGAATGGGATATTTGACCTGTTCTGCAAAGAATGCATCTGTTCACTAAATCAAATTAGAAAATGCTTAATCTGTAATTTTTACTATACCAAGACATCAAGGAAAGGAGAAGGTTTTACTGGCAATGGAAAAAAACTATTAAAACTTTTAGCCTTATGCAAATATGTAGAATAACTCTACATGGAGTTTTTTATTAGTGAAGTAGTCCTCCCTTCATAAAAAACACTTTACTAGAAAGGCAGAGGGCAAAAGTGGCGAGGCATTTTAATTATCCCAAGTTTTCCATGCAAGCTCTCATCTTGTGGTGTGGGTGTTTTCTTTAATAACCTCCCAAATACCTGTAAGGTTTGAAAGTGGTGAAACTCCCTGTAGGGTTACAGAAATCCATTCCAGCCTCACCTTTGGAAGTGAAAGATCAGTGCAAAAACATTGACTTTTCATGCATGCCGTAACTGAGACTTCTGCCTCGTTGTTTCTGTTTCTTGCTTTTGAACCAACTCATCCACTTGCATCTCCCATGCTTCCATAGCATTCCTGCTTGAGTGAGGGACACTCAGGTAAAATATTTATTATTACAGATTACCCCAGGCAGCTATAGTCACAACAGGTTGAAACTGTGCATGTCACCAGCAAAAAAGAAGAGCAGAGAGGAATTAATCCTTTTGGAAAATCAAATTGCAAGTATCAGATATCCACAATAAATAAAAACTTAGCCCTTATTTTTCAGCTATGTTTTTTTCCAGGCTATAAAAAGGACCAAATGTGTTTGTTTTCCTGAAGAATACTTCAAACCCTTTGTTGAAAGATGCTGCTTAATAGTGAAATACTGGCAATTCCTGAAAATTCAGGGCTGTGGGAGAGCTGCTGCCCGTTATTTGGCTAATCTGGGCACACTGTCACACTGTTCTTTTAATAGGTGTGTTTGTGAAACCAGAATAAGGCTTGCGTGATCACTGGTGATGATATCTGATACCCAGTTTCACAGCAAACTGTGACAGTAAGGGATTGAAACAATTTTTTCCTAAGTTATGCTGAGATTCTCACGAATCATCCTTTTGTCTGTCCCCAAAACGTGGGTGCCACTGCCTCGATGCCGAACACTGCTGTGACTGTGTAGTCTCTGTTTCTCTATGAGAAGACAGAAACCATCTGGTCTGAAACACAGCCCCCTTTGAAAATACATATCCCATTATGTTAGCTCTGAAACAGCCTGAGCAGCTCTGCCTCTGAAGAGGAGATGGTGTCTTAACATGTTAAAAAACTTTTTTTTTTCCAATATATTTTCTTTTTTTTTTTTTTTCCTTTTACTGGGGGTATGGGGAGAAATGCCAAGAATATTCTTAATTATTATGATTTTCATCCTGAATGTGCCTTGCCAGTGAAATTGCTCCCAGAGAGCCCATGCTTGCAGGATGACTTATTCCCTTGTTTTGCAGTGGGTCGCTGGTGATGCCCTGGGGACTGTGATTCCATGTGCTGGGATAACCCAACTCTTTTTCCAACTTCCCCTTTGTTTTCTTGTCAGTGCCAGGCAGCTCAGGCACACGAGGGCAGCAGGCTGTGTGGCTCCAGGCCACCTGTACACTCTTCCTCTTTCTCTCCATCCTCCTCTCCCTGCAGCTCACGAGGTCCCCGTTGCTCTTGTCCGTTCACCTCCCTCCTCAGAAAAGCCACGGTGCTGCAAGGGTCCTGGCCTGGGCACCTTCCTCAGCCCTGTGCTTGCAGAAAAGGTCAAGCAGGCAACTAATCTGATTTGGTCTCCATCCAGCACTCAGAACTCCTGCAAGGAGAGGGGGGCTGAGGTGGGTGGAGGGAGAAGGTCCGTGGACCCCGTGTGATGCTGCAGCAAACCTGGTGCTCTCTGGCTGGGAAATGTTCACTTCTGATTTACAGCAGCAAGTACAGAATTGTTTCCCCTGCTACTATTTTTCCTGACTGGTATTCATACGACTAGCAAGCTATGCTGGTTTAAAAAAAAAAAAAAAAAAAAAAAAAAAAAAAAAAAAAAAAAGAATAAAAACCCCCTAATGTTCTATAACTCCCCTTTAGCAAGATACAGACGCAAATGGCTGGGTAAAGGTTGCTAAATGCAAATTTAGTGTTATAATTAGGTCTCCACTATTGTTTCCCACTTTTTAAAAAGTCAAGGGTTTGGTTTTTTTTTAGCCTTATTTGCCTTTTTACTCCAAAGGTGCAGGTTTTGCTTAGCTTCTGCAATAGACCTTCTGATGACAGCAGATTTGTGAGTTTGGTTTGATGAATTGGTGGCTGTACTGCTTGGGAAGCTGATGTTCTCAGTTCACAAACCCAACAAGCACGACAGCTCAAACCCCTCATTTTGAGCCATTTGAGCCCCTCCTTTGATTCTGACAGGCAGCTCTCATGGCTCTTCCCTCTGAGGATGTGGAGCGCAGGCAGTCAGGAACATATACAAGGTAACCATTACGTCTAAGTCAACACAAGAGCACGCCAGGAATGTTGCTGATGCTTTAAGAATGCCCCTAATTAATTTAAAAGTTGCTCTGTGGGTATTATTCCCTAACCGAACCCTGAAAGCAATTGCCATCTTCTTTTTTACAGAGTTAAAAAACAAAGTGGGGCTGCTCTGTTTAGGTGGGAGAGCTGCCTGGTTTTCAGGGCAGGTAAGGCAGATTAATAACAGGCCACTCATAAGAAGGTTTCAGATCTCACTGTCAGAGGGTAATAATTAATGATCAAATGTTAATGGAGATGCTGGGCTGTTGATGCCATTAATTCAGCTCAGTGGAGCCAGTCCTGCCCAGGACCTGCCACAGCTGTCACTGCATTTGCTTAATTATTCCAGCGCCTTCAGGCTCTTTTTCCCTTTCTCCTGCTAACTGCAGGACAGTATGTTTCCACTGAAGCAGAATTATGAAGAACGCCCCGATTCCCGGGCACTGCCTGGCCGGCTCCACACGCAGACCTACAGGCAACAGAGATGACCACAGAGTTAAACAAATAACCCCTCTCTGCCCCTCTGCAAAGTCACTTTTAAAATTTTTTTTCCCTTCCTTTTCAGAAAGAAGTGACATGATTAAAAATAGCTCAGGATGGGAGGGTGGCAGGGCTGGGTCCATTGTTGGTGTCATGGATGCTTTGCTGGCCTGGGGGTTTGGAAGTGCTGGTCCATGCTGGCAGCTCATT
This sequence comes from Sitta carolinensis, assembly GCA_032173965.1. Classification (NCBI taxonomy): domain Eukaryota; kingdom Metazoa; phylum Chordata; class Aves; order Passeriformes; family Sittidae; genus Sitta; species Sitta carolinensis. The sequence goes on along the minus strand of CM063288.1, from coordinate 3,414,569 downwards.
TATAAATTTCTACATACTAGCAGGGATTTTCTACCAGCTTAGACCAGCCAGTAAATTCATAATTCCTACCAGTTTAGAATTCCTACCTGCTGGTAGGCATCCTAGATATTCCCAAGGACTGTTACAACAAAGCATCGACCAGCTCTTGGCAAAAGGGAAGGTTAAAAAGGGCAACAGTAGATAAATTCTGGTGAAGTCCCAAAATCTGGAGAGTAGTAATCCTTAGAACAGCAGTCCAGGGCAGAGGATCTCAGACTAGAGGTGAAAAATGTATTGGTTAAAAAGATTCTTTTTGCCAGACTTGAGGTGAGAGAAATGGGAGTTTTCAGTGTTTTCCTGTAACTTTTTACAGTCCTGTTAAAACTCAAGAATAATCTTAATCCACTCTTCCAAGCAATTTTTCAAACTTTTTTTGTAATGTCTTGCCTCTTTTTCTGATGCAAAACCCCCTGATATTTCTCCCATTCTTCTTAAAGGACGTGCTAATTATTTTAATTGCCCTGCCTCTACCACCTCTCCAAAAAACCCCAAAAAGACACCACAACCCTCCCCAAAAAAAACCCAAAAAAAGAAATGCAGAAAGGTTTTTTTAATTTAATTTCCAGTTCTGAGGACTGCTGCATTTTAAAACTAGTCTGCTGTGTCTTGAGCTGCAAGGCTGGAATGCTTCTTGACTCGCTTCCAACCTGAAGTGCTTAAAAAAATGTGAAGCACTACAACAATTTTAAATCACTCTATACACTGCACATGGTGATTTAAAATAATTGAAGCTCTTCAAATTTTTATACGCCCTTGAATTTGGAAGTGATCGAGGTTCTGAGCATGTGCAATACACAATGATTTAAAATTATTAGAGCTCTTCAAATTTATCATAAGTGTTTCAGCTTGAAAGTGATAGGGAATCTGGACTTCAGCAGTGTAAAGTGATTTAAAATTATCAGAGTACTACAGATGTTTTATAGGTGCTTTAATTTGGAACTGATCTCAGTTCTGGGCTATACCAATGTATAGCATATTACTTTTAAAATCACTAGAGGGGTTTCATATTTTTCCAAACCGGTTTTCTTAAAGTCAAACATCTTTGATAATTTCAAACTACATTTTGTTGCAAGTGGCACCCTTTTAACAGAATATTTTACACTCCATAATGGTTGCAGAAGTGATTGCAGTTGGGCTGCAATTTGCCTCTGTGACTTTTTATAAGGGATCAAAGGTTCACACATGGATATTTTGTGGCTTCACCTTCCCAACACATCTGCTGTGGAAGTGATGCAAACCTGGAGATCCACACAGAACTTGTGCCCACAGCCCAGAGAACACTGTTCTGTCCACGTGTGCATAAATTAGGTAATAGCAAGTGCAAATGGGTTTTTAACCATGTAATTACCTGTTTTGGGGGTGTAAAAACCCACCTGTTGCTGATTTCACCAGGATGATTCTGGTGTGTGTCTTGGTGATTTCTTTTTGGATGTCTTAGGAGGCTTAGGAAAAGAGGATAAAATAGTCTGAAATCTGAAATATAGAAAAGGACCTTTTGGAAGAATTATTGCTGAATTCGTGGACTCATAAAATCATAGAATGGTTTGGGTTAGAAGGAACCTTAAATATCTGCTTGTTCACACCCACCCTGTCAAAGACACAGACACCTTCCACTCGATTTGGTTGCTCCAAGCACTGTCCAACCTGGCCTTGGACACTTCCAGGGATGGGGCAGCCACAGCTCCTTTGGGCAGAAACTCAACTGAGGTCAAGGAGTGTGGACTACTCTATTACCTACAAGCTCAGATAGTCACATAAACTTGCATAAGATTATCCTTTCCAAGTAGAAATGCCATGTAAGTTATACTTAAAATAGTGTTTGAAGCCATAAGTGTATGATTTCACGGTTTGGAAGAATTTTTTGTTCCTGAGGTCTTTGTGTAGTGCTTTTGTGTCACTTTTAGCCACCCTTACACTGGAGCTGAGGTGAAGATAGACGAGTGCTTCATGAGAGCCCCCTTTTCCTTTGGGAGAGCTGTTGGCAGCATTTCTGAAGATGTTTTTTGTTGTGAGAGCTATGAGGGAACCTTGTTTGCTGAAGATGAAATAGATGTTTCTGGAAACTCAAGGTTTCTGGGTCTGGGTCAGCGATCACTGCCACTTCAGCATGGTGAATGCTCGCTGATTGGTCATTGTCCTCCTTTTTCAGCTTCTCAAATATTCCCTGATTTTTCTAGGGCTACAGTCACAGAGGTGAAAATCTCAGGCTTTGCTTTTTTTTTTTTTTTTTTTTTTCTTTCTGTTGACTTCCTATTCTTGGCAAATGTTTTAGTTTTGATTAAAGGGGAAGGAAAAAAAGTCGAGTAAATGAAAATTAACTCACACAGAGGAAAGAACAACCTCCATTTGAATTAAAAATTTCTAACACAGAGGAGTCATTTGACCTGTGCTCTAGTTCTCTGACTCTCCAAGTCACTGTGAGAGTAGAAATTTAACAGGATTAGGAATAAAAGATTCTAATAATAGCAAGTATTTTACATTTAGGATTATGATGGAAGATACCATCATTAACCTTAGCCCTAGGACTTGTTCTAACACCATTAACATCCTGACCTAGAGCTTAACACCATCCTATTTTCCCGGGTTGGCGAAATACTTGGCTTTGTCTTAAATTTTCCTTTTTTTTCCTTCTTATTACAAAAAGCAAGTCGAACAGTTTGTGTTTGTTTAATGTTTTAAGGTCTTTCTCTTTTGATGTTTCTCCTTTGGGATAAGAAGCTTATGATGAGAGAGGGGGAACAGTAGTCATCGTTTTCAGGTTTAGGCAGGGATATTCAAATGCAGGAGGTTTAGTTAGGTGGCCTATTTCTGCTGCAGATCAATGGTGTTGAGGGCTTGACTGCCCTTTGTACTTGGAAAATCTCTTGCTAGACGTGTGAAGCCAGGAACACAAAGCCATGCATGGGCAGCAAAGTAACTTGCTTTGTGTTAAAATATCCTCTGTGATTTTTGTCTCCAAAAGGGCTGATTTGGGGTTGGCAAGCTATGGGTTTTGGAGCCGAGCCAGTGTTTTGAGTGGGGTATACTTCAGTTCTGATTTTTGCTTAATTTTTTTGGGGGGAAGATAAACCCAGACTCAGAGTCCATCAGATTTGGTGCTAGAGTCTTTTAGGGGGTAAGAAAGTTGAGGAGGGGGATGTGTGTGTGTGTATGAGACTGGGGAAGCCACAGTTGGGTAAATCAATGCACTCAACACTGATTCTACAGCACTTCTCATGCACCATTTCTGATAAAACATATTTTAACATCAGTTCTGTCATATGGTACGAGTAGGTAGAGCAAACAGTTTAAGGGAAGGATGTGTAATTTCTGCTCTATCAATATTTCAGCATTTCAAACCAGCACATTTAAGAACTTTATTCACAGCACTCACTGATATCAAGAATATTTAAGTCATGAAGTCCCTTTTGTACTTTTCCCCTGATTACTGGGTTTGCCATGACAGGACTCATGTCTTTCTGGCAGAAGGTGTTATGGTTTCTCAAATGGCACCAAATTCCAAGATTTTATCCCCAGCTGAAAGGTGGTGTGACAGAGCAGCACAGGCTCCTCTCTTCCTCACCTCTGGCCAGCAGTGGCTCAGAGATAAAAGTCACTCTTACAGGGTAAATCCATCACACCCAATACACTTAATTTTGTCCCATGTTAACTGTCCTGGGCTGGGTTCACAAATGCTTGATTCAGTCCAACTCACGCTGAGTTTGGAGCAGTTTGAGTTCATCCAGGTGAAGGACCTGGCTCCACGTGGTGTCCTTTGGTTGATCTCTAGGAATTGTTACAAAGATTTTTGTTAACCTCAAAATTACTGTCCAAAAACTTTGGGCTTTTTGTTGTAGTTGATGTTGACCCACTTCTCCCCACCTTGTGAGTACAGTGATGATGGGCACTGGAGCAGAATAATTTCTCTTCAGGCATATAATGCTGTGAATAATTTGTACTTTAAACTAGATCCTGCATAGGGAGGATATAAAAGGAATTTTAATACACAAATCATCTTTAATGGATATTGTCAAAAAGTAGTGAGAACTCAACTCCTCCCCCATATCCCTATTCCATTTACAAAGTGTATGAGAAATTACAGTCTTAATAAACACAGAAAAGTGACAAATTGTTGCAGCATGAAGTGAACGATGATATATGGATACCACAAATCCTTAATTAGGTGGGTTTTATTTAAAGTTGACATAAATTACATTTTTCTAATTAATTTTTTACCTGTTCAAAGAACTTGATCTCTTTTCCAGTTGAAAGGACATGTTACTTGGCCATTACTTTTTTTTTTTTTTTTTTTTAACAGAGTCAGTCCTAAAATAATATGAGGTACATTATTTTTTATATTCACTGGTAACAGATTTGCACTTTTAATTTGACTGTGTTAAATGTTATGGAAGAAGCAGGTCACATGAGGGTGAACTGTCTTTATTGTTATCCTAATATGTTTAAAGGGAGACATTCAAGCTATACTAATTTGTGTGATAATGACACCCTCATCTGGGCGGTCCCAAGCTGAGGAAATCACTCCATCTCATTCAGCCTTTTGCTAAGTTCTATTACATGTATTACCATGCATTAGCAGGCTGTGCAAATTTGCTGTCCTTTGAATGACAGTTTATTATGGTGGCACCTCATAGGTAGAGTGGTGCAGGCATCTTAAAGCAAGTTTCCCTCTTCAAAATATGCATTTTTTTTAAAATTTAAAAATGGAAAAGTAATTATTTGAGAATGGCAACTCCTTCACTCACTCTTTGAGGAAAGCTGCCAGTTGTTGTTAAGAAGGCTCCAAAGGTCTGTGACAATTGTTTTGTTTCCCAAGCTGAGCTCTGTCTCGAGTTGGTCTCAGTCTTGGGTTGTGTGTGGAGGTTTGGCTTCCCTGGGCAAAGGGGATTGGGAAAGGGAGGAAATTCTGCAGCTGTTTTGGCCCAGTCTCTGCATGCTAAATGTGTATTTCCTCATGCAGCAGCTCCATCCTTGCAAAAGGTGAAGTCGAGCTGCTGAAGTTTCCCTGGAAAGTCCAACTGAGTGAGGTTTTTGCCTGAGTGGGGAAAAAATGGAGCAGTGGTGATGGGCAGCATGTTGGTTCTTGTGCTCGGGTGACTGGAGAGGATATCTGCCCAGAAATCCCTGCAATCCAGTTAATTGTGGCACCCCTGGAAATCTACTGCAGCAGTTACACTTCTGACAAAGCATTTCCACCTGGCACAGCAGGGCTTGCTCATAAACTGAATTATTATCAGATAAAAACTGCATATTTAAGTTGGCTTGTGGGGTTTTTTTTCCTTAATTTTATTCTTTTTGCAAGTGAAAATTTCAAAGGTTGATGGGCATTGTATTTCCAGGGAAAAACTCCAAATCTCTTCTGTAAGTTAACCTATTAAAAGCAAACAACATAATTTTAAAAAATCAAAACACCAACCAAGAAGCCCAAAAAATCCCAACAAAACACCTAAATTCCTTCTTGCCTTGTAAGCAAAATATTTAACAATTCATGTTTCAAAAAATGTCTATTAAATTATGTTTTCATGGAACCTAAGTAAATTTGGTGGCAGCTTTAAAATTCTTCCAGAGGTTGAGTATCATAGCCTAGGTTAAATGTTGAATACATGTTTAAAAGTAGGCAAACTATTGAATTCACAGGTTAAAGTACTTAGGAAGTGCATGAAAAGAATCTCAAACATATCTTAGAAAATGGCAAACTTTTTTTAATTTGAATAAATAAAACATACTCTCCCAGAGGAAGAGGTGTAGTGCTTGAAAATTGTATTTATCCATAGAAAATGATAAATCCAAGTCAAGAAACACTGACCATTGGATGAACTTCCTAGGGGGTGTTATGATCTGGTTTGTAGGAAGCATATCCATTGTCTGTTGAATTTTTTTATGGCAAGGTTTTTGTTTTGGTTTTTTTTAATGAAACAAAATTTGTTGTCTCACGAGTGCCTGGCCCAAGTGTGCAAGTGCAGAGGAAGCAGAGGACAAACCAGTCATGCCCTGCTTTACTCTCTTTGTGCCTCATGGGTTTCCAGCTCTGTCTGAATCCTCTGTGTGTGTGTGTGGTAGCAAAAAATCCCATGAACAAGCTATGGATGGAGCATTTGCCTCTTGAATTTTTGTGCTTTTGTTGATTTGTCACATAAATGTTATATAAACGTAGCTTTCTGTGTGTTAATATTACATACTGTTGAGGTGCTTGCAGTCCCCTCAGCATTCAGAAGGACTATTTAAAAATTAACTCAAGAGCAGGTCCCACCATTTTATGGCTTTACCTGGTTTAACGTGAGCACATGAATTATTAACTGTCTGTCTTGCTAAGTACCAGATCAGTGCCTTTTGCTGTAGATGGGGAGAAAAAAGCATGCAATGTAGGACTAGTCTGCAAAGCACAAGTAAAATAAATAAAAAAAATAATAAAAAAACAAGTTCAAAAGTGAATATGAAGTGCTTCTTGTGAGGCAGAGTTTCCTCAAACTAGTTGAATCCTCATTGCCAAGGTGCTCATCAAATAAAGGTCATAGAAGTTTTCACATTTTCAAACTTGTTTGGATGATAAGAAATTTGAGCTGAATAATTTATGTAGAGCAAATGCTGTGAAGGTCTGTGAACTGTATTTCTGACCTACCTGTAGAAATCATTTAATCCAACATGGTCCATTGACAGTGGTTAGAACTGCCTTTGAAACAGCTACAGTGCTTAGAGCTCATCAACTCCCTCAAACAGGTGAGGGGCTCAGCTTTCCCACAGATGGTGCCTGGAAAAGAGATATCTCTGCTCCAAGGAAAGCATTCTCCTCTAAAATCTACAATGTGAAGCAGCGTTTTATTGTCAATGTCTTTGGAGTAAGAGAAATCAGCCCAAAAGTGAAGAAGCAGAATTTTAAAATCCATTTATAACCAGATTGCCTCTCAGAGAGGTTCAAATTGTCTCCATGCCATGAATAAATGTGGGTCTGTCACAAAACTACTGTAGTCCAGTACTGGATGTGGGGAAGTCTAGTGGCTGATGACTGGCAAAGTCCTTGGTATGTACTGGAAAATGCTGGGCATTTCTGCTTTTCTCCTGATACTTGGAAACAGAGGAACCAGGGGGATGATAAGTTTCTGCTTTCTGAAAATGAAATGCCAGCATCATTCCAGGAAGCCAAATATGCTTTTAAGGTTTTGAAGAAACTGAGTTATAAAGTCCTGTCTATACACAGTGGTGCTGGTACATTTGACCTGGGCAAAATTTAACTAAAGAGCCCTTGAAGCAGTGGAGTTCAGAGGGAAATGAGAAATGTTCCTGGAGTTTCATTCCCTGTCACTCTCAGTCCAGCCACTGCCCCTTCCCTTTATCTTCTGCTCACCAAGCACTTGCACTGATCAGTGCCTGTGCACACAAATGCCTGGTGAATTGATAGTCCCCCTGTCCTCAGTATTACTTCCTTCCATTTTTCTGTTGTCATTTCATCACTCTGCCTATCCCATCCTTCCTTTTTTTAAAATTTATTTTTATTTTTAAAGATTACCTTAGAATCCCAGCTCTGTCAGAAAGGGTCACTCCTGCCCGCTGTATTATTTAGAAATCACATGGAGCCAAAAATTTGCAGTATTTGCTCATCAACAAATCTTCTTGTGAAAGGCAGGAAAAAATGTGGGATCAAAGTATTAACTCCTTTCTCAATTGTATATATAGTATTTGTTGTGATATTTTTATTTCTGTTTAGTTTTGAGGGTTTTTTTCCTTTCAAGGTTTTGCCTTGTTTTGAGCTACAATTTTCTTGTGGAGAAGATCCACTTTTTTTTTTCCTTAGTCATTCTTGACCTATGGATTTTGAAGGGGGTCCTGATTGTCCAGCTGATTTCAAACCTTTGTGAGTGTGGAACAATTCTTTGTTCCCAGTGGTCTGGATTGAACCAGGCCATTCTCTTTCCTCATGTGAAGTTCTGTGTTTAAATCACTCCATATAAAATCTATGTCTCAGCAAAATCTTCAGGCTGCAGCAGTGCACAACTGCAAACTCCCCTAGGACCGAAGCGTCCCACAAATTGTGGCAAATTTCCCACAAAGTCCAGCAAATTGCAACAAAATTCATGGGAAAAGAGACAGGAAGTGATTTTCCCTGCCTGGGGAGATCTGTTGTAGAGGTCTGACCTGCAGGTTCTCACAAAAGTTGTAGGGGAAAAAAAAACGTTTTTAATGTTGCACTATGGAATATCTCTCTTTTTCCTATTTCCTATTTATGGGGAAAGCACTAAAAATGTAGTATGTGTTTTAGATGTTTATGTTATGCTACAGGTACGTGTAATAGTACAGAAAAATACAGAGATCCTGGATAACATGACTGCTGCTGATTGTACCACTCCTGTTTTACCTACAACTTGGCGACTCCCCAAAGTGGCACTGCTTGAACCCCTGCCATTTCAAATATTAGTAGAAAGCCACATATTCTTTCATGCTTCAGTTACAGAAGGAGTGTATAAATTATTTAATTGGGAGAAAGTATTGCATTAATATATTTACACTTCTAATGCATTTACAGAAACGTGCTCCTCCCTAGTGAGAATAATAAAACATCGGTGTAAAGTTGCACCGGAGACACAACTGCGGATTGTGAGGAGTTCTACCCAGGGAAGCAGCCCCTTTTCATCCTCTTCTAGAAGGTGGTTGCTGCATTTTTAGAGCAAGATACAGCTGCCTGCTGTACCCTTGCTGGAGCTCTGCCAGAGCCTCCTTTTCCCTCAAGAAACATGTGGTTGTTATACATCCGACTATTTTGCCTTGCTGCTCCCTTCATCTCAAGGGCAACTGCTCTCTGCAGATCACTTGTACCCTCCCAAACTGAGCTTGGGATAATGGCCCCGTGGATGCCATGTGTCTTAATCTGATTGCCAATGTCAACTCAAAGGAATGTGTTCCCCTAAAAGTCTTCTAATTTAAGTGCACCGAGGCTTTTGCACTAGTGTAGTTAACTAGCACCCAGGCTTGTGATCTGCTTAGGCTTATGTTTCACAGGTACAGCTAGAATTCTGAAATATTTTAAACCATATGCCTGTTTGCCTCAAAGAAGAGGTTCTGTTTTTTAAATTTCATTTAATCCTTTCTGGTTTTACACTTTAAGGCAATGGATTCTCAGCTGCTGCAAAAGCATTGAAATTAGAATCCAGATTAACCACAGACTTCAGGAATAGCATCAATGCTGAAAGTGGTTTTGAATGGGATGTGGGTGTTTACTAGGAATGTTCTGCTGCACAAACCTCACTCTTAGGTTTGATAGGGGCTGAGTTAATAAAGGAGGGAGCCAGAATGATCAGGGAATACTGTGGGCTTGTGTGTGTCCCGTGCCTGTGGTCGTGGTTTAGTTCCAGAATAGAAATGTGAATAGGAAATGGCCACCCTGAATAGAGATCATGTGTGTTGTCCATACCTTTCCACAGAGCCAGTGGAGTTACCTGGCAGGGTTATGTGAGTGTGGGCAGTGACAGCTTTCTGATGTGCTTTCCCACCTTCCTGTGACTGCAGCTCATGCAATTCCAGAGATAAGGATTTATAAAGATATACCTTTAATGGATGGGTTGAGCTACTCCTGGCACAAAGGCTTTGCTGAAAAGGAACTGGTCTATCTGTTTCATCAGGAAATGCTTCTTCCATCTAGGTTAGAGGTTTGGATCAAAGCTGGGACAGAGGAGGTTAAGGGACAGGGTTGGTGCAGCCAGGTTTGGTGTCCTGACCCAGCTGTGTGGGAATGGAGCCCACCACTGCTCTGTGCTTTTGCTGCCGTGGGTTTACAGAACTTCTCTGATGGAATTTAGAGAAGGCTGTTGATTTCCTCTTATACTTTCTCCTACATTTCTTCTTCTGTTCTGTATTTTCTTTGTGGCTAGACCTGGGCAGGTAAAGAAGGAATGTGTTTCAAGTGTGCTCCTGGCTCCAGGAAAATCACTCTACCTTTAATTTGTGCTCTAAGTAAAATAAACTCATCTTCCAGTGTGAATTTAATCATCTTTTTCTTTTTTAAGTCAGTGCTTGTGAGAAACGAGGCAAAACCATTCTGAGTGTGGATTCACTGCTGAGAGTTGAGACTTTCTTTTGTTGCCCTGACCCAGACTTTTGTTGCAGACCAAGCCCTGAGCAACCTGGTCTAGTGGAAGGTGTCCCTGACCATGGCAGGGCTTTGGAATGAGATCATCTTTTAGATCCCTTCCAAACCAAGTCTTTCTGTGATTCTGTGAAAGTCCATCTATGTTAGTACTTAAACTGAGGGGGCTTGCCAACACTTGGTAATTTTATTGCTCATTTTATTTTGATTACGCCCATATAACACCAAAAAGTACATACCTTTACTAAAAATATTAACAAAAAACCTACAACAAATCAAGCCAAGCAAACCCTCTCTCTCTCAAGCCTGAAGTTCAGTGGAAACATTTCTGATGCTTTCTTTTTAATAGAATAAAGATGAGCACTAAAGTGCAACAGGATTTATGACAGAATGACCCCCTGCTCATTTACAGTTTCCAGCAGAACAGCAGCCTTCAGCACGCTCTTCCCAGCTTCCTGAAAGGTGTTGCAGCTCTGCCTCAGAGGTCTCATCTCCAGGATAACAGTGATTTACCTTATTTACTCGAAGCTGACCTCCCCTTTAGTATACTGCTCCTTCACTTAGTCAGCTCGATGGGTGCCAGATATTGTTCTCCTGCAGGAAGTTCTTCCTGGAATTCTGCAGCAAACCAAAGGCTGAGAGAGTGGGAAAATGAAAATAAGGTCAACTTTCCCTTAGGACTGGAGAATAGAAGAAATACACTGACACCATTTGAGATTTCCTTCCCAGAAAAATAGAAGCCACAGATACAGCCAGATTACATAAACTGATTTCAGTACATAACTAGTTGTTACCATTGCTTTTTATTTTCTAAGATGAATTTCACCTAACCCGTGTTTTTAAGGAAAGGGTAAAATTATTTATGTCTAGTAAAAGTGCATTCAGAGATATTTTTTTTCTGATTTTAGCATGTAGAAATATTAATATGCACTGAGTATTGCTCAATACAATCAAGAATTTGCAAAATCAGGGGCACAGCAGATAACTTGCGTAAGGCAGAGTAACATTATTTATTTGTGCTAAGAATTGCACTTTTAGTCCAACTTCAAATAAGTAAATATTCCTGGCTGGTCTTAGCTACCACCCTCCCTGCTGTCCAGGGAAAATGTGAGGCCTCCCTGACAAGTCCCATAGTTTGAGCCATGCTGAACGTGCATCAGTGACAGTCTGAAGGCAATTTATATTATATATATATATTATATATATATATATATATATATATATATATATATTTAAGGTATTTATAGTTCCTTTCACCCCACTTGGCCCCAGTTTCCAGAAATTGTGAATCATCATTTTTGATAAAGCAGAAAATGCAAGCAGCGAGGAAAAAGAAGTCATCCATATTTCCCAGGAATTGCTGCTGAGTGTCGGTTTGTCAAACACGTCTCCTCTTCACATCTATCTTCACTTTCCCAAAGAGGGCCTGGAGAAAGCTTTGGGTCTGCTTTTTAAGATACAGAGGTTACTGACAAATTGCAGAACGGTGATAAAAACCCATGATGGCGATGAGGAGGACAGGAATACTGCAGAGTTTGGGCAATAAAAAGAGACAGAGCTGAAAAGTTACCAAGGAATGCTTCAGAGAAACAAAGGATGTGGTCTTGGGGTCTCCAGAGAGCGCAGTCATTTTATTTTATTCTGTTCCTATTATCACTTTTGTTTCGTTCCAGGGAGATTTTCAGTAACTTAAGGAATAGATTTTGGGGCCAGCTATGTGTGCACACAACTCCTCTTGAATTCCACTGAAGTTATTTGTGGGCAACAGAGGGCAAAATGTGGCCTTTGGTGGACAATTTTGGTAGCCAGCTTGCAGTGCCAATATATCCACACAAAAATGCAAGTATCCAAAAGTGACAACTTTAACCTCTCAGTGACATGAAAGGCTCTGAAAGTGACTGGGGATGTGTTACTCTTTTTTTTTTTTTTTTTTTTTTCTCAATAACTCTGATTTTGAGGCCCTTTCTATCCCTTATGTGTCATAATCATAGCTTTTAAATTTTTTTTATTTTTTTTTTATTTTTTTATTCACTGGAGCAGCAAGCACACACAGTCCCTGTAAAACAGCCTCTAGATCCCTTGTCAGGTACTGTTCCAATTTTACGGTAAATTTCCTGTTTTATGGATTCTTTTCTGAAAAACTCCTCATGGTATTCTCCAAAGAACATGAACTTTCCTTTAAAACATAAAAAATTGCTGTCCTGTAAATCGCATTTTGCTTTAGTCCTGAGTTTCTTTATTTTTGATCTCAGCATTTGGTATTATTACTTCTGAAATGTTTTATTTCTATTTTAACATGTTTCTTAGTAGAGTTATATTTTGGAGTTTCTTAAAAAGATAGACTTTCTTGTGTTCATCTAATTACACAGATATACTTCAGATATGAGACTAAATCTTATTTACAAACCTCCCTCTGCTCAGGCTGTAGTTAAAACACATGTACAGGATATCACAATTTGAAGTGTGCAAGCCATTTGTATTTTAATTAAAATCTTAGAGGGGGAACTTGTTCACATGAATTACTAGCTGGATTTTTAGCGGGTTGTATAAATGGTGACAAATTACATCTTTGTATTCAGGGAGAGTGTGGAGTTACTTGGTGAAAATCACTACATATGTTAAATCTTTTCAGTGTCTGCTATAAATATTGAAGATATGTGGGTATGAAATTATATGAGCGCAAACGACCCAAGAGTAATTAAAATATTTGATCTGCTTCTGTTTGCTGCAAAAAAGGAAAAAAAAAAATCTGATTTTTAGACTTTAAAGAAAAAAAAAAAGCGAGGAGAAGAGAAGTAACTTCCTCTTACAACATCAATGTTTGTGGTGAAATAGGGCAGGGCACATAAGGTTCAAAGCAGTTAAAGGGAATCCTTGCAAACCCTGAAAGGCAGAACTTGGTTCATACCCTGATTTCAGTGATGAGATACCTGAGACACTTTCCCTGTGAATATATGGATTTATCCCAGTGATTTTGTGTGTATATTTATTCTCTACATTTGCTTTATGTACTTATTCATTTTATGCAAGAATCTATCTTGCTGAGAATACTTAAAATTTTCCTCCTCAAATAAGAGATACTGCTGAAGGTGGCTCTTGCAGGGCATATGTTAAATTTTTGGGGTTGTGAATGTCTGTGATGTCTTAGTAACTTGAACTACAGCACTAGAAGATTCTGTTTTTCCACCAAAAAAATGATTGCCTGTCTGTGTGTTTGGAGCAGCTAGAGAAATTAAAACTGCTGGCAAGAAAGTGGCTTCTGAGAAAAATGGGGAGTTTTTAGATTCAATGGAATCTGCAAAGGACACTGCAGTTATTGGTGAATCTCTCATGCTTGGAAAAATACCCCAATATGTCTGCCTCGAGTACAAGTGCTCATCTTCAAAAATGACACCTCTATTAAATTAACTTGTTTCTGCCAGCCTCTTGTTTACTTAGGGCTGCTTTCACTCTTCCATAAAATGCCAATAATGGGGATGACTTGCGTCATCTCCCTCGACATGTGCTCTTTGATGTGTTTTTATTCCATATGTACAAGAAAGGATTTAGGTCTTGTGATTAGCTCAAAAGACTAGTTTTGCTTTTAGCTTGCAAGTCCTTATGACCTCCAGCTCCAATGGTGCTGGATATTTTCAGAGGCAAATTGAAGGGAAAATCATCAGCAGGTACCTGCTTGCTTGGAATCAGTTTAGGTATATTAGTGTACATTCACCTATAGATACAGATTTATATACATTTACAATATAAAAATATATGATCTGCTTTTAGTTTGTCTAGCAAGGTGGTTGTGATATTAAAACAGTAAATGTCCTTAAGGATTAATTTAATACCCACAAAGCTCTTAAAATTCTTCAGACAAAAAGTGATGCTACTCTTCTTGAGGGAAATGGAGATTAGTTTCATTTCTAGGCATAAACTCAACAAGAGTTTCCACTGGTAAACTTTTATGGGAGTTGTTCCCAGGGCTTTTGGACAACTTTAGGCAGCAAATCTTTACTGTTTATCTTAGTCTTGAATAATTCTTGCTGTGCTGAAGTGCTGTATGCCCCATGTGTGGAGTTAGCTGTGAGTACATGGAAATTTACTTTGCTTATAATACATTATTTTTCCAATTTTGTTCTGATCTCTCAGTTTCTTCAGACTTCCGCTGGTCTGACGGAATGCTTTTAATGAGCAGTAAAACTTTAGATAGTGTTTGGCCTGTGCCCTAAAATATCTTTGATGAAGGTAGTGACATATCATTAATTATCAAATGAAAATTCAACAGGGACAACCTTTTCTTATTCATTTAAGCAACCTCACCTTAAGGGCAAAGGTGTTTGCCAAAATATGGGTAATGGTTTAATGCCATGGGCAGTGGAGGGAGGGCTTCAGCCCCCAGTGCACACCCTGGATGCACACAGGGATTAGAGCAAAGAACTTTTTGACTGTAGGAGGCACTGAATTAATCCCAACCCCAAAGCAATCTGCCTAGTTTGCTCTCTCTTTTTAACTTATTGATCAATTCGTTCTTGTAAACCTATTTAACGATTCTTGGTAAACCTACTTAGCAGCTCTTTTACCTTTTGCTTCTGATAGGCCTGCCCTCTGTGTTTTCAGCAAGTTTTGTTTTCTTCCACTATTTAGGAATGTTTCCTCACGTTCAGGAGCTGCATTAGGGAGGCAAGTGGATTTACTTCTGTATTATCTCAGGAGCTACTGAAATTCAAAATGCAGCACTCAGCAATAACTCTAGCAGAAAAAAAGGAGGAGTTAAAACTGGGAAAAAAAAGTACCCCTCCAGTGTCTCATGTTATGTAGGTGTGACTTTGTGAGGTGTGTTTTTTTTTTTATTATTATTATTGTGGATAAATAACTCCTGAGTATTTCCACTGCAACTCCCATTGTTTGAGTAGGTCGCTTGACTGTGCTTTTCTGCTTTCTGGTTTGAGCGTTTACAGTCTTGGTACAGCCCTCTCCTATGCTGGCTCCTCTGTGAACATCTCCCTCCTCTGTGAACATCTCCTTCCAGATGGGGAAAAAAAAACCATGCCTGTTTTATTTTTGTTGTGGTTTGGGTCCCACTGCCGCTCGAGCTGAACCGGGCCATGAGGTTGGTCACTTTTTGAGTGCCAGCAGAAAGGAAACTGCTGCTGCTACAGGGAAAAAGGAAAGCTTCCTCTTCCTGCTGGTCAGCCTCTCTCTTCCCGAGGCTGGCCCCTTTCCCAATGGGCTGCTAAGAGCCCAAAACTCACTGGCTGAAATCCTGGCCTAATTAAAACCAGTGCCAAGCCTCCCATTGACTTCACGGCTCTCGCCCAGCGCGTCGCGGCGTCCAAGGGCAGCATCACCCCGTTGTTCATGGATTGTCCTGGTGGATTTCCTTGGGCCATGCTCAAGAGGCTCATGGCTCTCCTCCCCTGTGGACAGGCTCCAAACAGAGCTCATCATCAGGCAGCATTTTATCAGCGCAGTATCTTTGTGAATTACACCAACACGAGTCCCAGGTTCTCAGCGGTTGCTCTGTAGCTGCAGTCTGGAAGGGTGAACTTTTCTGGATTTTGTTTTGCTTGTGCAGAGAGGCTGGGAGATCCCCACGTGATGCCTCCTGCACTCTACTCACACACATGCAAATTTTGGCAATGGGAATGCATTAAAGACCAGTGGAAATGGTAAGAGGATAGAAAAGGAAGGGATTGAGTGCAGAAATTATCAGATGCAGGTTTGACAGAGCAAAAAGTACCCCAGTTCTCATAGGGTACAATAGAGGACCAATGTTCATGCTGCTGTTAGAATTTTGTAGGATTTTACTCTTTGGACTTCTTGATGAGAAAGGCAGTTAAAAAAACCTTGAAAAAATTGATTATTAATAACTGAAAATGCACCTTAGTGTCTCAGAACTTTTCTTTTTTAGCCCCTTTGACTTTCCATAATATATCCGTGTTGGTTTTGCTTTGGCTTCTTTTTTTAAGAAAAGAAGTCTTTTCATTCAATTAAGCCATCTACTTTGACTTGTTTGGTGCCATTTGTTACATAAACAAAAGCAGATATAAACATAAAATAAATGATTAAGCAAGCAAAAAGAATCCTGAAATGAAATATTCAGACTTGATTTGTGAGTGGGTCACTCTGTGGTCCCTCTGACCTCAAACACAACAACAAAACACATTCTTGAAAACCTCTGGAAAGTAAATAGTGCTCTTGATGGGGAGGGACTGGGTCCTGCCCATGTCCTGAGCATCTACACTGACCTCTGCACATCCCTTGCTAGGTTGTATTTCCAGGTTCTTCCTCCAGGAAAATGATTTTTAAACCATTTGGGAAATGCTTTTAGTTTAAACTCTTAACATTTGTTTCCCACAACTGTTTTAGCAAAGATGGGAGAGGGGTGTTTGTGTGGGGCATTTGATCTGCATCAGGAGTTGTGGGCTGAGGCTTGTCAAGGAATGCTACTGAAAAAGATGGGACCAGGTCCTGCCTGCCTCGAGGGTGAGGATCCCTGATGCAATTGGTGGTCTTTGAGATGTGCAGGAATGGTTTGTACCAGTGGTACAACCCCCCGGCCCATTCAAGAGCTGGTGTGCCCTTTGATTTCTGCGTAGGAAAGCATGAAATCCCTTTAATTTGTCATTTACTCTTGGTCCTACAGGATGAATTGAGTATGCCACAGCTTTTGTTTTGCAGAGTAATTTTTGAACCTTGTAGTGCAGAGAAAAAGCAGGAGAAAGGAGTCTGTGAAGCATCAAGAATTCCCTTGAAAATGAGCTTCTTATCTCCTTTAAAAAAAAAAAAAAAGGCAAGTGAGAGAAATTATTTCATAGATTTAATAAACAGTTCAAAGTCTCCTGCAGGACCTTTCATGCTATGCATGTTTTTCATTGTTCTTTAATGAGTAAATGACCCATTAATGTGCACAAGAACATATCAGAAGCACATGGCAGTGAAGAAGCTTGGGTGGTAGTAGATTTGATCAAAGATTTTCAAATCTGACCCTAAGTATTTGATGAAGAAGATTAACATGGAGACAATTTACCAAACAAATACAGCATTAAGAGCCAAGAGACAGGCTGAGGGAATTGAAGGCTCCAGATTGCCCACATAAAGAATATCATCAAACATAAAGAAAACAAAGCCAGGATAAATGTCGGGGATGTGAAGTTCCACAAGACTTGTGCTGCTGATTGACTCTTTTTATTTTAATGCTATTTCTAATATAATATCTAATTCTTTTCTTTTCCTCCCAAATAATAATAATTAAAAAAAAAAAAATGTTCTTCCTGTGACCTGGGTTCTAACAGTGCTACTCTAAGCATTTAAAAGATTTCTGGAGCAGAATTGGTTAATTAGTGCTTTGTGTTACATATGACCCAACCAGAGATAAAAAGGTTTAAAGGTCTCTTGTAACCCTGCAATGCCATTTGTAACACAAAAATAACCCCCTTTCATTACTGGCATGCCACTGTAGCAGGCAGGTTATTTTTTCCCTTCGCTGCAATGAGGGCAGCTTTCGCATCAGAAGAATTCTTGGCAAATTAATGCGCTACCTCTTGGGCTAATTAAATTAGAAAGGATCAAAAATACAGAGCAGCTTTTGTGGTGGACACAATGTTGTGCTTCATGCATCTTGCTCAGAGAGGAATTTCTGCCATTTAGCCCCTTTTTGCCTCTAGCAGCGTTCTGGACTCTCTAACACAGTCAAGTTCCTAATTTGCCTCAATGAGAGAGAATTATTAACTGATAATAAGAAAAGAAGCATTCACAGCTCCAGGCTGGGCTGTGTAGAAAAGGGTGAGCTACACAGCACCTGAAGCGCATGCAATTTTTATTAATTCCTGCCTAAAACAACGCATTCAGGAGTAAAATTGCTGTGCAAATGACAAAAACAATTATAATTTTGATTCTTCGGTTCTGAAAATATGAACTGCTTTATCTTAAATATGACTAGATTAAACTAGTAATAAGTTCACCTCTCCTTGAGCTTACACAGAGCAGTTTTGGTTGTGGCAAGTGCATTTCATTTTGAAGTTGGTTCCACTTAAATTGATTGTTCTTGTCTTCAGAAGTATTTTTGAAAGCGGGAGAGGTGTAGTTTTTCATTTATGCTGGTGACGTGAAAGGCAAAACTGCTTTTACTCATTGCAAACAGAAATTGTGCTGCTTGGAGAGAACAATCTATACAATAAAAGGTATTAAAGTGGATCTAGGATAATGCAAAGCAATGCAGCAAGAGTGCCCATAGATGGACAGAAGGTTATAGCAGGATATTCTTATATTTTTTTATCCCAAAAGCCATTTCTTGTTAGCACAGAGATGTTCCCTAACAGACATTGCTGTCAGAGTTGGACTGGACTGTGCCTCTCTTCCAAATGCAATTAATGGCCATGACCAAGCAGGCCTTGCTCTGCCTGCTCTTAGACAGGGGAAACATTTATTAAACCTAATGGGAGTTGGCTGGACAGGGAAAAACAGTATGAAGACCATTCACATAAAGTTTAAAAAATAATTCTTTGTCCAAGAACTACTAAACTTCATTTGCTTTCAAGATATTGAAACTTCTGCTTGTTTTTACCTATGCAGATACTGTTTTTCTGTGGTCAGTATTTTTGCCCTTAATGGTTCCACTTGCTTCCATACTAGATCCTACAAAACTTTCCTGGCTCATCTCTACCAGTTTATTTTTGATTTCAGGCCTGAAAAATATAAATGCCAAGATTTTGGTATGGCCAGGAGGGCAGGTATTGCAAGTTACAGCAGCTTCAGAGTAACAGTAGCCCCTTCACTATTCACATGGAGTTTGGGAATGGAGAGACTTGGATTTGCTTTTCTTTTTCGGAAAAGCAAAAGTGTGCTCCTGTAAGAAATTGTATTTCATCAGCATGCTCATCATCTCCTCAGATGACTTTTGCATAAATTGAATTTGGAGGAGGGAAAAACATGAGTGAAAATCTGGTTTTGGGGTATTTTTTGAGGAACATGTGAAACTTGAACCAATGTGTGGAACACACGATTTGAGTGACTTGTGACTCTGTCTGCATTTTTGTAATAATTGTTATATTAATAATAATAGAAATGCAATGGGTAGCCACAGTTGTAAAGACAGTCCTTGTCCTGGAAAATTTTGCAAACTGAAAAATTGTGGAAGAGAAAATAGCAGAGGGAAAGGAGGGCTGAGGAAGAAACAGGCTTGGCTACAGGAAGCAGGAGAGAAGCAGTGGGTGGGAGCAGGGTAGTACCTGGTACCCAGTCCCACCACCTGTGCTCTGCTCCTGCTGCTCCTCTGAGAACTTAAAAATCTTTGGGCAGACTGGAGAGAGGGGAAAAAACCCACTGAGAATGAAAGGACTTAAAAACTGATCTCATGAATTCCCTATTTCCTTGAAGGAAAAAAAAAACCCTCAAAAACAAACAGTCCTGGAAACACTGCAGAGAGCCCAATTACTTCAGTTAATTACTTTTGAAATAAACTGTTCTTGATATGTGTAAAGGTGGAAGATTATGACACATTTTACAGCTTTTTAATTTGTTTTTTTTTCTTTTTTTATTTGTATTAATGTTACAGTACTGATTAAAGAGGCCTTGATAGAAACTTTAGGACTGCAAAAAAAAAAAAAAAATAAAAAACAAACTGGAGGTTTGTGATACTGTGCTAAGAGCACTGGGCTGTGTGCTGGGGTTGTGCCTGTTCTTATTTGTGTGAAAAGGAAGGGGAAATAAAACCTTGTGTTGTTTGTGGTGTCCCTGCCATGGCTAGGGGGTTGGAATGAGGTGGTTTTTAATATCCCTTCAACCCAAACCATTCCATGATTTCCAGCTGCTTAGTGAGGGATCAGGGAGGCTCTTATGGTTCACTATGGTGGAGTATAAATGTGAATAAAAGGCAAAATAAAATTATAGGAAAGTAATTTCTTAACTGGAACTGAAAAAATATCTTAATCAAATCATTCAAGAGTGGGAATGATCTCTTAAAAGTCTGTAGAAGTCTTTTGAAATATTATTTCCTGTACACTCATTAGAGCAATCTGGTAAAAGGAAATGATGATTATGCACATAATTTAGGAAAGAAGAAGAAAAACTTGGATATTTCAAGCAAATCTGAAAGGTTCATACTAGTCAATCATTATGAAAAGAGAAACTCCTGACTTTGCATTTATGCATTTACATGAAATCATTCTGTGGAATAATCACTTTCTGATTCTAGACCCTTACAAGGAAAATTGGGCAACTTGTTCAGAGTGATGGCCTGACTGCAGTCAAATTTTAGCCTTATCTAAAGTTCACTTTCCAGGAACTTCCACAGCACTTGGATGGCAGAGTTTTGTACCCAGGTGACTCCCAGTAGTGTAAGACTGGACAGGAAAATCTTCTCATGGAATATCCCACGTACATGGAGAAAAATGAAACCCTGGCTGGGTCTGATTGCTCTTTATGGTTTGTGATGTGCAATGAGGCTTTTGGCAGAGAAATCATCCACGAATTTGAAAGGGATAGGGAGCCCACTCTACTGATCCTTTATTCCCAGGTCTTCAATGCTTGATGCTGTCCCCTCTTATGTTTGGCTTGCACTGTAGGAGCAGCTCCTGGGATACTTTATTATTATGGTTTCAGTGATTTAAATAAAGTATCTTCCACATCAGGTTACCACGTGAACAGAAAGTGAAGCAACCCCATGAAAGCTGCAAAAGTACCACCTATATGCAAGAAATGATCTCTATAATGGAAATATTAGGGATAAAAAAAATAATGGAAGGTTTTAAGTTAAATAAATTGAAGTTATCTGCTGCTACAGCTGCATCACCCAGTTAGTAAATTGCAATGAGATGCTTGAGATTGTGACTCCACCCTTCCTTGGGTCAGTCCTGTGAGGGAAACAGCCTTGGGAGCCTCAGCCAGGACCAAAGGGACTCAGCACTGCAGGGAGCCTGGATCTTCTTCTCCAGAGGTCACCTCCTTACCCCAAACATATGCACACTTTCCTTGAGCAAATTTTGTTGATGTCTGCTTGCTAAACAAATGTTGTCCTAAATACACAAACTGTTGCATGGCTTCAAAGAAAAACCAGTTTGGTACTGATGATTCACTCCCTGAGGGTCTGCCCAGGCAGAGTGATTCCCTTCTGATTTTCTGATTTTCTTTCTCTTTTTCCATATTTTTTTTTCCCCCTGAAATTTCATTTCCTGGCAGTTGCAACGTTTCTGAGCTGTATTGTTTGAAGCGGGGACTCCCTCTTTTAGAGGCATGTTAAAGTGGATTTAGGTGGTGGCTAGCTGTGTTGGAGGTATGAGTTTAAATTGAAGTTTTCCTTAACTTGGAGGTCAGTACTGAAAAAACACACTCAGAGTCTGGAAGGTTGGATCTTGTCCTGGATGTGGGTTAACTGAGGGCCCTTAAACTCTGCATGGGGGAGCTGAGGCCTTGGAATCTTGGAAAAAAGCCTGGTTGGATGGAATTCTGAGCAACCTGGTCTGGAGAAAAGTGTCCCCGCTCGTGATAGGGAGTTTGGAATGAGATAAGATTGAAGGCCCTTTGCAGAAGTTCTGTTTTGTTTCCACTCCAAAGGCATTTTGGGATGATGTAAATTGCTGTAGAAGGAAATTCATTCCATAGTCCTGCTCTTGGATCCCACTGCAAATTCAGGATTGTGTGAGGGCTTCTCATCTTTGTCTGAGCTTCATCTATCGTTCCAGCAAGGCACTGTCACTTTTTGGGTAGAAGTTTATCACAGGAATATTGTCCCTGCTGCTTTTTGTCATCTTTGGTATCCTTTTGGGAAAGAAAGCGGTTTGCAAGTGACACAATTTCTAGAGAAATTAAGCTGACAGAAAATTTTGGTGTCCTGACACCACATTTTGGATCATTTTTGACTTTTTTTTTTTTTTTTTTTCTCCATCTCTGAAATTGCTAATAACAGATGCTTGAATTCTGGTCAAGTGAAAAATTCCAATTGATTTCAAAAGAATTTGGATTGGATCCTAGCATCAGTTTGGCACCTCTGAAAATACAAACATATGCAAGGGCCTCACTTTCAACTGCACTCAAAAACAATATTAAAAAAATCAAACCAACAGCAAAAATTTTGAAATTTCTGATTTAGAAGAAAAGTCTTCAAAATTCACAGACATTTCAGACAGGAAATGTAAGGTGTTGATAACAGTTTTGAAAAAAAATTTGAATAAAGGCTATGTGGTCTATTTGTCATGGAATTGCCTTTGACCTCAACATCCTATTTTTTTGTGGGTTTTATGCTCAAGAGTCCTTGGTTCTGAAGGCACCACACTTTGGCTCAGGGTTCCTGTGTAGATGTTTGATTTGGGTTTATTCTTGGGGTGTTTTGTTCTAGCTGGGCTTGAGCATATGGTTTGATTTTCGAGTGAAACGACACCACTTCTTACAAATGCACATTACTCATTCCCCATGCAAGTTCAATAAAATCACGGCATCTTTTATTTTTTATTTAAAGCTGACAAAGAAGTCATACTTAAAAACCAATCTAGGAAATTACTTCATTGTCAAAATTATTTCCTCTGATCATTTCCATGCTTTAATTTTTATATTATTCTTACTGTAGCTGTGGTGGTGGACTTTTACCACTGGAATGAATGGGAAAATGACATCATAGTAAAATGTCATGTTTTTTCAGCTCTTAAATGGCTGAACTACAATTAATCAAAATTGGTGTGATTTTTATGAAGTGATATGACCAATAATTTTGGATTTTAATTGCTGCATGAAAAGTCTTGTTGTTTTTAAAGGCATAAACATTTAGGAATACTTTTTTTTTTTTTTTTTTTAAATAAGAACCGCACAAATTTAATATTATCACGTGACTCCAACATCAAATATTGCCAGCATGGTGTGAAATGGTAAATACATTGTTGTTAAAAGAGGTTTACTTTTCTTTGCACTGTCTGGGAGGATGGTGTGCACAACTCTCTGCACAAGATAGCTTGTTTGATGTGGAGTTGCACTGAGCAGTGTGTGGGATGGCAGCCTGCCAATTAGTGATCCATTTTGTAGAAACCGAGTTTGAGGCTGTGCCAGCCAGTCACATACATCTTATCTTCAGCATCACAGTGCAGCCTCGTAATTCGTGCAAAATTATGTTTGACGTTAAATTATAAACCCTTAGTGTAATAATAAAAAAAATAAATAACTCTAAAAGCAAATTAAAAATTATGTTTTCACTGGAGCAGGTTATAAGCCCACTAGAAATGTGATCTGTAGTCATCAGTCCATGGGCAAAATTCCATTTCTCAAGCATTGCTTTTTTTTTTTTTTCTTTTTTTTTCCTCCTGTCTACCTAGCAAAAAGTGCTATAATTTAGAAAATTAAGTTTGGTTAGTGCAAACTGGTTTTTTGTTTTTAATTTGAGGTGATGGATAAAAAATTTAATTTTAATAAAAAAAAAGGGGGTAGGTTATCTCTGCCACAATCCCTCCTATCACAAAAGCTTTAGCTTTGTTCTAAAGAGTGGGGGTTTTGAAGAAAAAAGCAGGGAAGAGGTAAAACAAATGCTTTCCAGATGCTGTCCCAGGACTAAAATTTGGTTGGGTGACCACTGCAGTGGCCCAGTGTCACCAGCAGCAGGTTTGGGCAGGAAAATCTTCTTTCTGCCCCATGGATGTGATTCAGATTCCAGTGTGAGCAAAAGCTCCCAAATCAACTTCAACCTTCAGGGGTGAGAGAGAGAAGACAGAAGGATTGGTTGAAAGTAGAGTTAACCAGAGTGATAAGAAGTATTTTATTTATTTATCTGTGTAAATTTCATAAACAAGCCCAAGGCATATTGTGACATCCTTATAGCACTTTAGTCTTGTATTTGAACCAAGATAAAAATTAGTTTCTGACAGAATTGAGGAGGATTACTTATTTTCAGAAATGTTTTAAAATAAGGAAGATTTCTACTAAGCATGTGTACATCTCCCCTCATAGCCAAAATCTTATGTCAGGTTCATGCTTCTCCTGGTTTGCTGATATTATCTGGCAGGATGAGTTCACAGGCTGGCAATATTAAAATCTTGGTGATCTTTCTGTACACAATTATAAAATGTTGGTCATATAAACAAAAAAAAAATTATCTAATTAGAATACTTCTGAACAGTCTAAGATTGTTGGCATGTAAAATTCTTCTCATTAACTAGAATTCAAGCTCCAGTGAAAATGGTTTTAGGAGGCCTTCAGTGCCCAAACATATGAAAATTAATCCAAAATCACTTAAAATATGACTTTAACTTACTTTACAGAGCAGAATTCATTTTGCACTTGTACCTCGAAGATTTCTTAACACCTCTAATTTCCTACTTATCACCATCATCTTACAAAGCTATTAAGGTGTTCATGTTTATTTATAAAGGCCTGAAAAGAGCTTATTCACTTTTAAATCATTCTTAAATTAATTTAATTTGGTTTTAAGTTGTTTCTTTGTGTGGCTATAAAGAACATATTGTGTTAACACCAAGATTCGGAGCTGATCCATTTAAATTTCCCAGCTTGGTCCATTGCAGTCCTCTCCTTGCCTGGTGGTGCCTGCCGTTCCCAAATAAAAGTTGGGATTGTCTCTAACCCCTTGGTCCATCCATTCTCTTCTCAGGGTCAGGATTAAAGCATGAGAGGCAGAATTCTTGTTTGCACTTGGAAGTTTATTGTTTCTTATCTCAGTTCCAGCCTCACTGACCACGAGTTCTTTTCCATGTTAAAGGAACAAGGCAAGAATGGAGTACATTCATTTAAAAGCCTAAATTATCCAATTATGAGATACCAACAACTTATTTTTTACTTATAACCAAATAACCAGTCACCAATGTCCTGCACTGTGGATCTTTCAAACCAATCACACAAAATCACCTGAACTTGAGAAGAAGACTACACCCTAGACCCTCCATCTTGTTACATATGTGTATATTATTTTACCCAGTCACCTTAAACTCTAAATTTCTCACCCCATGGTATGACACACTCCCATTCCACCACACACACACAGATCTGATGCTATCACTCAGTTTTGAAAGCCCTTCCCATGGCTCAGCTCACATGCAGTGTATCTTTGTGGATCATTTTCAGACAACACAGAAAGCCTAAAATTCTCTGTGTCCAGGGTTGCAGCAGGGATAAGCTCCATCCCTCAGACAGATTTCCATGGCAGTGGTGCTCCTGAGCCTCTGTGAGGTGGCAGGCACCCGTTCCCCACATCCAGGGCGAGACCTGAAAGTCATTGCCAGGTGACTCCAAACAGTGCACATCTTCCAGTGCCAAATTAATTCCAGCCATGGAGATTAATTTCCTAGTGTGTTTTGGGAAGGAAGAGGTGAATTAATCACTGTGGACACCACAGCACTGTCCAAAGCCTACAGTTAGTCCTGGCTTCAGATTAGCATGAAACCAGTCGTAATTGGGTTCCTCTTCTTTATCATTCGAGAGCTCTTTTGCATGACAACAGGATACTCACATCTCCAAGGGATACCTTTGGCACTTCCACTGCTTTCCTTTCTTTGCACACCCCTGTTCATTATGGAAATCTTGGAGCCAAAGCAAGACGTGGGGAGGTCTGTCTGTCTGCTTTATTTCACCTAAGCAAACTCTGTGCTGCCTCCTTGGCACAGGAAGCCTTTACAAAAGTTGTTTAAAGAGCGATTGCTCTTCTTCACCAGGGATGCTGGTCTTTGCTCGGAATTTAAATCAGGGTTGTGGCTCAGGAGGGGAATGTGAGGATTCTGAGCTGTGTTTATGAGCCCAGTGCCGCTCATGGGCCTCAGGGAAGGAGATCTCATTGGACTGGCTGTGTGTTTAGGCAACTCTACAGCCCCACGTTGCTCTTCACCATTACAATTGTGCGCAGAAGACAGAATTGGGAGGTTTAAAAATGCATAATGTAAATAAGCTCTGAATGCTGTCAAGTAAAAGTAATTGTATTGTTGAAAGTGGAGATCCTAGAGCCATACTGGTGTAGAAAGTGGGCCCTGTGTCTATGGGAAAAAAAATTAACTCAGATTGCAGGTCCACAAGTGGGGTCTGCACTGCCAGCACTTGTTTTTGTTGCTGCCTTTATGTTTCCTGTGTGTTTTGCTATGAAGTCTCATTCTCCTTATCTGTCTTGACAGATGGAATCAGTAGATGTTACATTATCAAGTTTTATCTAAAAATGTCTCCCATTGATAGCGCATTTATATCGTGTCATAATAGCTCTTTGTACCAAAGCAAGGAGAGCTGGGAAAATCCTAACTAGTGAGTAAGCTTGCATTTTTAAAGTAGTAAAAAAGTTCTTTGTTCTATATCATCCTATTTTTAGAGTGAACTTAATTAAAGTGAGTTAGGAATTTTGAAATCTGGAATAGGAAAAATTGGGTCATTATTAATTATTATGTATATAATAAATCCAGGGGCTGTGGTCTTTTTTCTTCACAATGCACGTATGTCTTCTCCTTCCTCACAGGCATTTTTCATTACCAGAGGAATCAACTTCCCTTCTCCAAGGCCCTGGCTTAGCAACTTGCTGAGCTGAGAATTGAGCTGTAAGCACACAACGAGGACTTTTTTTGGGGGCTCACTCCAGACGTTGTCAAGGGCATTTCTGTGCTGAATTACACATAGCACCCTGTCAAAACCCAGTTTCTCTAATGCATCTCTGCAGCCACTTTTCCTCCTCCCAGCCCTTCAACACCTTCTCCCTTTCACCTGCTCCCTGTCAGTCTGCAGTCAAGGAATGCAGGTTTCTGTAAATGGGAAGGTGAAGCTCTCGGGACCACAGGGAGTAATAATGTCCCCAGCTCATATTATTTTCTAGTGGTGTTCATATCCCCTAATCAATATAATTCATGTCCTTTTTTTTCTCCCCTTTTTCTTCCTCTGACTCTTTTCCAGAGTCAGCATTCCTGTTGTCAACTGATTTTTCTTCCCTGTTTCCTTTCTCCCCATCACCCCAGCTCCTGAGCTCCCTTGTCACCTCTCCTTTCCCGGAGATACTCGGTCCTATTGTGAGTTCCCATCTGCCAAATCACCACCTGTGCTGCTGCTCCACGTGTCCAACAACGTGCTCTGGGGTTGCTCAGGACAGATGTGGCCTGCCCACAACATCTGGGACTTTCTTTGCTTCTGAATCCCTGGGGAAGGGAGTGCCCAGGTGAAGCAGTGAAGAATTGACCCAATGCAAACAGCTCATCTGCAGTTCCTGGGCTTGGAGTAGCAAAGAGGATCTTCTTCCAACTTGTACCATCATTTCTGTTTCTGAGTGAGCCAAAAAACGCTGAAAAAAGTTGAATTACTTTTTTAATAAATAGTTTCTAACAAGAAAGTGGAAATGCTTTTCTACTTTCTTTTTTTTTTTCTTTTTTTTTTTTTTTTTTGAGTGCAGTTTTAAAAATTCTCAAGGATTTATTGCATCATCTTTTAAGAAATGAGGAAACACTGGGACATCAGTGGGTTTTTTCTCCCCTTCTCTCAAACTTCTCTGTACACTTCAGCTGGAGTTTAGTACTGTTTCAGCTTTCCACAAAGATTTCCTAAATAATTTTCTTGAACTATGCCATGTTGGTAAGAGATTCTTCTGGTTTTACAGACATTGCTGTACTGCCAGGGCTGCACTGGTTTGTGCTATTCAATATCTGGTTTTACCCTCATAATTCCTGGATTATTCCCTGTGACATCCTGTCAAATCTCTTCAGTTTGGACTCTTCTAAATGATGCCCCTTGGGTTTCTCTGAGTGCCTATGAAAAGACAGGAAATGTTCAGCAGTGATTAAAGCCCATCAATACACTCTGTCAAGTAGCTGCTTTATTTAAAACTATAGGTGGACAGGTTTTTTCCAGCAATGGAAAAATTGGTGAGGTAAAGTAATTATGATGTTTATTTCTAGGCTACATAAGAGGATACAAATACCTGTATATATACCTATGTATTTATGAAAAACAATGCACTTAAAAGAATGACAAAAATAAAATAAAGACCAAGTAACTCACAATTTTTATTTTGCCTCATAAACTTCTAATTTATCTCAATTTTAGGTATTAATTACTATATGAATACTAAAGTGTAAAAGTAAATATGAAAAGAAAGAAAATGAAGATTTACTGCAGCCTACCATTATCTTTTTTCACTTGAATATTTTTCTTTCCATATGTGACGTGCTGTTGGAATGGAATAATGGGTAGAGAGATTATTGTTGTTATTATCAGCTTTCCAGAAACAGGTAAAAGGTAATTCTTTTCTAGACCAAAATTTATCAGTGACAAATATCAGTTTCGAACTGCTGATCTGAGACTTCAAATCTGTGTCTGTTGGACCCAGAGAAAAAGACTTTTACATGCTCTTACATGGCATTAGAAGGAATTCTTAAGCTACACATGGAGATCAGCTAAGTGCTGAGGGGAAAAAATGGAAAAAAAAAAAAAAAAAGAGAAGGTTGGTTTTCTCCCAAACCATGCATAAATCTCTTGATAAATCCAGTGCTGAAGGTCATGCCTTGCACAAGCAATAACACACCCTCTGTATAAATTTTACAACCCATCAACAGATATGTTGCACACTCTAGGGAAGTGTGTTGAATTAAAAATTTTGGCACAGTTGTGGCAGATTTTCAAGAAATATCATGTTGAGAAGTGCAAAGACTACCTCAGGGCCCACGTCTCTCGTTCACTTCCCTCTGCTTTTGGATCAAAAAGCTTATTTTGAGAAAGCCCAAACTTTGCTTTAAATGGCCTGACCAGGAATGAGTTAGCCACAGCCCTGCCTCCTAGGATTTTTCTCACTTTGGAGTCTTTAAACATGAATGGAAAGGTGGATGAAAGCTAAACCCTGCTGTGTTTCAGGTTTCTAGAGCCTTCTGCAGCAACCCCTTCCAGCAACGTGTCACCTCTGTGCTGGAGTGTGAAGCCAGCTCTGTGTTTGGGGTTGTTCATTTATTCAGCTTCAGAACCCCAATTTTCTAGCTGCTCTTAGAGGTGTTCTTGTTTTCAGAAAGGAAGAGGGGAAGAGGGCAAAACCAAAGTGATCGTATCCAAATTTTAAAGCCAGAGCCAAATTTCAGGAGTTATTAAATTCAAGGGATGTGACTTCAGGTGTTGGTTTATTTTGGAGATAGTGGCTGCCAGCAGAAAAGATGTAGATCAGTGGCGAATCAGACTCCCAAACTTTGGGATTAGAGTTTGGGTATTGGTTGGGAATTTAAACCTCTCTTTTTCTTTGGTACATTACACATGCATAAAGCCTTTGTCTTTTACTAAGGTCTTAAATACCTGCTGCAGACATTCCTTGCTGCCTTTAGACACCAATATTCAGTTTGCCAGCCTATCACTCCCATCTAGACTTCACAACGCCTGCTTAGATACATTTAATTAAAATGATAGACTAGAGCTCAACCAAGAAGTATTGAGCTAATTCCATTCCAAAAGGGAAGAAATAAGATTAAAATCCAGAAGGGACACCCCCTCCCTTTCCCATTTCTCCAGAATTACCATCAACCATGAGATTATCTCCAAGGTTTCCTGGAGGTGCATAAGCCCAAAGCGTGCCACGAACATCTACCCTTGAACGGAATGATCCATCACTCACTCAAACAAACAAAACCCCTTCTGAGCCTAATATCCTTAGTGTCACCCTTAATTATAATATGCAATCATAATCATTTTGGAGGCAGACCTGGGGTTAATTTGGCCAATCAACTGCTGATCATTAACAGTGCCCTATTGAAGTGCATGGAAACGATCCCCTGTAGTTCCTACACGTATGACGGAAGTAATACATTGTGTTCTTTTTTCCTACAGGCTCTGTGCCAAAGTATTAGTTTTCCCTGTGACTCCAATTCACAATTACTGGATACTTTTAGCTCTTATCATTTTTTTTTATGAACAGGTGGGTAGGAAATCGTTTTGGCATAAAATAAACAGGGAGAGGTGCTGCAATGGGTTGTCTATGTTTTAAAGGCTTGTTGCCAGCCTTTGATTTTTTTTTTTTAATCTTTCCAGTTTTCTTTTTATAGCAGGCTTTGAAATAATATGCAGGTTTGCTTTCCCAGAAGTATGGAGAAGGGGTCTTTTGTGGCATTCAGTTGTGTCACTCTCCTACCTGTGCTGACACTCTGCTGCTCCTCAGGATCTTTGCTTTATTTGACTGGCAAAAACTGATCTTAGCAAAGCCCCAAAAGTAGAAAAAGATGTGTCAAAATCTTAAATCTCTGCTTTTGTGTTTGTGCATCCACATAGCAGTTACGTTCTGTTACCATATGTATATATATATATGCTAATATACCTGTAAAATGGAGGGAGTTGTTTATTTGAAAACATAAATAAATACAAAATATTTTTTCCATTTTTCCACACCACAGAGTACACAGTTGTGAAGGCAACAGTTTAAAATTATGAAACTTTGAAATATTCCTATGGTATTTAAATGGATAGGCCTGCAGAATTCATCTTAGTTGAATTAATTGTGTGTCCTGTGATTTGATCACCTTTAGTGAAATCAAAAAAGTAAGTTTGCATATGAAGTTATAAATGAAAACAAGTGGATCCAAGAGGTTCCTTTCCACTGATAAATTAATAAGTAGTGGCCAAAATTACTTTAATAAGAGCTGATTCGCAGATAGTGGGAGGCTGAACAAAATTAGATGTCTACAGCAAACATCTCTTTTTCCTGTCTCTAGGAAAGGATCAAGGCCGCCAATCACACATTATGTTTTAACTACAGTGAGTCAAACTGGTTCAAAGAAATAGAAGAAAAAAAATATGAATGATCTTATCAATTCTTTCTCTTCTCTCTTTCAGGATTATTGTCTGGGAAAAGGGATGCTATATCTGAAATGGAACAAGGTAGTGATATGGCGAAAGGCAGAAAAAATCTGTAGTTGGGGGATATTTTGATTTTCAAAAAGCCATTTTTGCCCATGCACTAGTGCTGAGGAAGCATGAATGGGCACAAACGTCTATTTTTAATGAAAGAAAAGAGTTGATTCACTCTGAGGCAGCAGTAACGTAACTTATTTTACAACAGCAAGAGCCAAGCATATGGTATTCATCATTAGCAGTAGCAACAGAAGCCGTTCCTGCGGCCGTGGCTGCACAGCCCCGCTCCGGCAGAGAGCCCTGCTCCCCAGACCCACCTCCCTCTGGCAGCCTTGCCCTGGCACCACTCCTGTCCTGCTGATGCCTTCCTCAGGCTTGCCTAAAAACAGGGCCCAGGCAGGATTAAGAGAATAAAAGCAGCTATGTTTATTGAAGGGCTTTCTGGTGCATTAAGGGCAGACGAAGCCTCCCCGAGGGGCTGCACCCGAAAATGGACCATGGGTTTTCACACTTTTATAAGTTTAGTCTATTTGCATATTGGGGGGGTTAATCTTCCAATTGCAGCTTCAGGTAATGAAGTGATTTACTCTCAGTTTGCTCCTCCCCTAACTTACTTTTGTTTATACTTTTCTGGGCCTGAGAGTAAGGTGTCCTTGATTCCCAGGCCTGGAAAGAAATCTTGTCTAATCAAAATGTGGAGGCAATAGCTAACATTCTATATGGAGTTTAGAATTATACACTAAAGAATTTCAGGATTACAAATATATGGAGAATATAAAAGCTAAAATCCTATGGCATGACTACCAGTACCCATGGCCCCAGTGTCATCTGAGATTCCAACCCCTTCAGCTGCTCTTGTATTTGTGACCTTCTCAGTGAAACCAGTTCCATGATTAATGTTGTTTTAACTTTGTTTGCCCCCTTTCTGTATTATTTGTTGTGAGCTGTATTCATCTACAGGGCTATCAGGTCTATCTGAAGAAACACTATGTGACAAGAAGAGCTTTTTATTTATTTTTCCCACTTCCTCTCTTAGTAATTGGCTGGGCAGCTTGGAGATGTGAATCAAAGCTGGAGCTGTCAGTGAGCAGATTTTAAAATGTCCTTACCGTTCCCCATTATCATTATGCTTACACACTACACCAGCAGCTAAGCTTTGGCTTGATAGTCACAGCCATCATCTCTTTTCCTCTGTAGCTTTCAAAATGTTCCTCTAAACCAGAAATTCCTGGCAAGGCATCAGGATGGATACAAATGCTTAATATCCATTTTACTAATGGTAAGACTGAGACACAGCTTGTTCTAAGTGGCCAAACCCAAGTGTGTTATGCAGTGGGAGATCTCCATGTGGGCAGCAGCCCTGCTGGGTGCCTGTCACCCCAGCCCTTGCTACCAGGACAGCCCAACTCTGCCCCTGCAGAGTCATCAGTGACCCTGGGTGTGCTCTCAGCAGTTACTGTGGTGCTGTGTTAAATTCCACTCGAGACAGGAGGAGGTTTATGCAGCTATTTGTTTTCAGATATCAAGTTGGATGGCAAACATTTTTGCTGCCTTGCAATGGGATTTGGAGTGGGGAAAACTTGAGCTCTGGGCTTTGTTGTATTTGTGGATACTTGGAGATTGGAGGTGAGATTAAATATAAAATTGTTTATAAAAGAGTAGAGTTGTTAAAATTGCACACAAGCTGCAAAAAATAGGTGTGCTGAGGCCCTGGCACAGAGAAGCTGTGGCTGCCTCATCTCTGGAAATATCCAGGGCCAGACTGGACATTTGGAGCACCCTGGGATAGTGGAAGGTGTCCCTGTCCATGGCAGGGGGTGGGATGAGATGAGCTTTAAGTCCCTTCCAATCCAACCTATTCAATGATTTTATAATCAATTGTAACCTTTATCACCTGTTAACATTCTCCTTCACAAATTTCCTTTTTATGAAAAGTCACTTATTCCTCAGCATCAAGCTTGCCTCTGTTCATTTCTGTATTCATTTAAACTGAAAGATTAATCCAACCACGAGCTGGCCTGTGAGCACTCTATTGTTGTTGTCCTCAAAATTCCAATTCAGTTTGTATTTTGTTTTTGCAAAATCCCATGATATTGCGTAAAACATTGTTATGTTTTGCTGTTACTAGATTGTGTCAAATCAGGAAAATAATTGGAGGATGCCATTCATCTCAGAATATTTTAATTAGTGGATTTCTTTATCTGTCTTAAATTGCCAACAACTTCTTCCTTGAAACTAGAAAAGCATGGAGGGCCTTATTAGATCTGTGTATTGCACTTGAGGACTGCTAGGAATATAAGTTTGTTACTGAAACGTGAGTTTTGCTTTCAGTACATTTGTGTTCTAGTCTCCCTCTTCCTCCACTGTCCCTCAATTTTCCATATGAAACACAGAGCTTCTACCTTTCCTTTTCTGTTAAAGGCTGGTTTGTAATGATGGTAGGATTCTGTGCATGCTAATACAGGTATTTGTATTCTCTACAGGGAAGGCAACATCGGTTCTGGTCTGTAAATATGTACACCAGTTTATGACTTTCATGAAATATTGTAGGAATGCAGAGATGAGAAGTTTAGTAGTACACTAAGAAAGCCAAAATCCAAACAATGCTTCAAAAGCTTTTAAAATAAATCTTTATGTTGGTGTTGACAAAACTGAAGTAGTGCCATTTGAGACAGATTTTTCCATTGAGAGGCAATTTCAAAAGCACAATTATATTCATATTTGGCCAAAGTGCTGTCCTATCTGAGGCCACCTAGATGCAGAGCAAGCTGAATCAATGCAGCAGCCTTTGGTCAGAGCTGAGGGATCTTTGTTGTTTCCAAGGATGATTCCCCTCTCACATGCAAGCTTCTAGAAGAGCTGATGATTTATTCCATAGTAAAAAACCTCCCAAATAGTCTGAGATGAAAAAAAAAAAATCTGTATTTCTGCTTTGGGCCATTTTGTTCACTAAAATTTTGGTAACTGCTTGGCTGAGGCAAACCATTAACCTTTGATAACAAGGCCTGACATAATTAATGCAACAAATTATATACAAACAGTTTAAGGCAAAATTTAAATAGTTTGGTTTTGGTTTGTTTTTTTTTTTTGTTTTAGTGATAGATTATTTCTTCTTCATTCCTTTTGAATTTTTTCCAATCCTTGTAAATATTTGTGACAAAACTGAACTGACTCAGTTTTTTTTACTCAAAAAAGATGTGATGGTCCAGCCTCTGTGATCATCTGTGATGCTGAATGCCCATCTAAGAAATCCTGTGGTCCACCAAATAAGGTGGTAACTTTTACCTGTCAGCTCCACAACTTGCAGAAAAGCAGAAGCAATTAAGATAATCAATAAAAGGCTGGGAAAAATGTGGGAAGAAGAAGAATCTCCCTTGCAATTCTAAAGCTACGAATTTCCATCCTCACTTGCACCTCTTGGGGAGAGGAAGAGGAGGGTGATGAGAGCAGGTGGCTCTGCTCTGCCCTTTTATTCCCTTTTTTTATTGATTTAGAGGAGGGGATGCAGCATCCTGGACCTTCAGGCTTGTGGCTGCTGTGGGATGCTCTGAGCACTTTGGAGACTTGGTAGCAGGCAAATTTTTACCAGTTTTTGTTGCCAAGCTGCACACCACAAATGTGTCTGTAAGCCCTGAGAAATAAATATGACTGCAGCTTTGTTTATAAGTGGCATAAAAACAACAGAGACAGTCAGTCAACCAGCTTTTATAAATTACAAT
Organism: Sitta carolinensis; assembly: GCA_032173965.1. Classification (NCBI taxonomy): domain Eukaryota; kingdom Metazoa; phylum Chordata; class Aves; order Passeriformes; family Sittidae; genus Sitta; species Sitta carolinensis. Next base: position 3,379,991 of record CM063288.1, on the reverse strand, counting down.
TTTAAACTGAAAACATAATTTGAGGTCAAGGCTGTTGGTCTGATTTCCAGGAATGTTTTTTTTTTTCTTTTAATTCCCTGATTTTTACCTCTTCCTCCTTCATGCACTTTTACCCATGTTCAATTATTCAAAGCAGAAATACATGAGGAGTAAGGAGTACTATTCTTTGAGGGTAAAAGATGAGGAGTTCAAATTAAATTGTGGGGTGTTTTAGCTCTTTGAGCAACTTCATGTTTTCCTGAAGTAAAAGGTGTGCAGCCTTTCAGATTTTTTGCTGTATTTTGGACTTCAGCTGCGGGCAAAATGGCCTTTGCAGATTTTAAATTAGTTATTTAAATTTAAAAACCCCCAACAAATCCCTAACAACAATTCCACTACTGCTGTAAAATTCTCCCAAAGTGAAAGGTGTGGTGCTTGCCTTGCTGATATTGGTATTAGATATAGGAATTTGTATGAACTTTTACTAATTAATCTAAGCTGTTTATTTAAATCGAACAATATTTGCTCTCATTGTTTATCATGCAGATGTCCTCCCTTCAGTTTTTTGGGTTTTTTTCCCTTCCTTTTACACTTTTAAGGCTTTTTATTGCTGCCTAATCCCTTCAAATGTACTGTATATCACATTTATGAAATGTATGGGTAGCAGAGAGAAGCAGACAACTTTGTTTTTAGACAAAGACCCCAGGATAAGGGGCAGCGTTTTTCCCCTCACAGGTGATGGAGTACGTACAAAGAATGCAGCGGATAATGGCAGTCCTGTCCTCTGAACAGATGGTGATGGTCCTGTTGCTAGGATAAGGCCTGAAGAATTTAGTTTTTAATTCCACATTATTTGCCTCAGTGCCATGAATATCCCTAGGTTTCCTCAGGCAAAAATACAACAAATACACAGAAAGAGAAAGAGGAGTGACATGCGGATAGAAAAGGAGACAGAGCACGGGAAAAGGACTGGAGCCAGGTCAATAGAAGCTTTTGGGAAAATGTCTGCTCAGCTGTCTGCAATCACCTGGGTTTGAAAGGCAGGCAGGAAGGAAGATTGGTTTGGCATGAGAACGAGGCCTTTGATGCTTTAGATACCACAGAGAAAAATACGCATTTCTTCCCATTAGAAGTCTGTTGACTTTCCTAATTAAGATAAACATGTTTCTGAAGAAGTTAGCTCTCACAGTACTACATTTGTAAAAACAACCATGCTTTTAAAATATATACACAGACAAGGACGTGTGCCAAGAACTAGTGCTGGTGTGGTCTTACAAATCACTTTACAGGAATATTTTTAAATCATTGCTTTATTTAAAAGTGAGCGGATTTCATTCCCTCCAGTCAATTAAATATCTAATTTCAACTCAAGTAGATAATAACCAAAGTATTTTTATATAAATGAATGAACAGTTAGAAAACTGTTAAACACACAGCCCTCAAGCATGAAAAATATATTTAACTGTTTTATTCTTTTATCACTAATTTACTACAGAGATTTTGCACTTACATCATTTTCAGTTTTGGCACTGGGGAAAGAAATCTTATTTAAAAAAATTAATTCAGATTGAAATTCTCAAGGATGCCTGTGCCACCTGAATTATTTGATCAACCATATTAAAGATCTGGTGGAGTTGTGATTTTTCCACAATGGCAGTTTTGAGAAAATAAAAAAAGCTGTGAAAACTTCCAGTGGCCCTGCTCCCACAACAAAGCACGTGTTGAATGTCAAAAAACGTTGGATGCATAAAAGGACACAGTGCCTGTAAAATGTGCAATACCTGAGGTTTGGGGGATTAATTGCAATATTCTCCCCATTCTAGGTGCCTGCACAAAGCCAGACTGTGATTTAAAGGAGCCCTATATGAGATGCTCTGGGATTGGTGAGTGTCTGGTTCAAATTGCTGATTTTTCCTCCATATGATTCTGGTAATTGGGATGTGATCCACGCCATCCTTGTCATGATTTATCACACAACAATGTAGTGAGAAGGAAATTACATGATGCAAGCATCTCATATTTTGTGCTTAAAATTAAGTTGAGACAAATGTAGATGAGACTATATAGGGCAGAAAATGCACTGTGTACCAAAATACATTGTATATGTTATTTATATGTGTGTGTTTATGCATATATATAATTCATGCTTTTGTCCTCAAAATTCAACAGAATTTCATTTTATCAATAACAGATTAATATGTTTCAGGAAGGGTTTCAAAACCAGCTCATTTGGAACAGAAACTTTTCCCGGTCTTCAAACAGTTTCTGTTTTAATAATATTTCTGGATAGATAATGAGGTAATATAAAATGCATCAGTATTTATTGATATTCAGTTCTCTGGGTATCACATTGTCTTGGAACCCCATAATCACCAAACAAACAAGAAAGTAATCTCTAACACACTAACTAATATATTCTGTTTCCAAGGACTCCTCTATTTTTACCTCAAACTTTGGTGAAATTGGTGATTGATTCATAGAATTTCTTCTCCCTTATCCTCATCATCTTGAAAAATATTCAACCAGCTTGTTGAATATTTGTTTTCTTTCTTAGCACCGCTAGATGTTACCTGGCTGTCCTTAATTTTCATTTTCTTAGGGCTTAGTCACTTGTTTTGCCTCATCCAGAGGATTAATAGAATTTTGCTCGATATTAGATGTTCATCAGGGGGATGTCTTGGGTGCAGATGACATCTGACTGCCTGAGGGACACAACTCCAACCTCTACGTGTCATGGTGAGGCTGCTGAGTAGATGCATTTTTCAATTTATTGTACGAAATGATGAGGTGAATTTGGTTCAGAGCCCTTCATGTGTAAATAAATAAAAATACCTCTGGAAGTGGATGGGAGATGAGAGAAGCCCTTTCCTTCGGAGAGGGAGAAGTGGTTTCCCACGCTGTGTGCTCTGTGATGCACACAGGAGCCCTTGTGGCTCATCTTGTTTATCCTTTGTGTTCTGGGCAGGAGTCAGAATGGGATAATGTGTCACTCCTGACTTTGCTCTTTTTCTGTAGTTTGTGTTCTTTCTCGAAGTGTTGGCTGCTCTTTTAGAAGCCCGTTGTGAAGAGAGATGTGTGTGCTGTTCTTGATTCCTGGTTCATAAAATTTCATACGCTGTGATTTTTTCAGATTATTAGAGTGGAATCCAGATTAGAAAATGTTTTATGTTTTAATCTCATTACAATGGTGCATGAATTTCCTTAAAAACCAAGTTTTCTTTGCTTTCTAATCTTAGACCACTTTTTTTTGTTTTTTTTAATACAAAAGCAAAAGGTGCCAGTGGCACAGCTACCTCATCTAATGAAACACATAGATTTCTCTTCTACTTATTTTATTCCTCACATTCATCATTCATATTTAATGCCACAGGCATTTGACTTCTTAATTCCCTATATTGAATTGAAGAGGCATGCACAGCATGCACTCCAGTTTAATGACTTGTAATTCTTCTTCATTGATGACACACTTTTTCACCTGGAAAACTTGTGGTGCCAACCTTCCTCTCACATGTGTGATACAGTCAGTGTCCTTTACAAGGTGGTGATGGCTGGAGAGGGGAATGACTGGAAAGTGTAAGGTCCTAACCTTAAATGCCTCTTGGACTGAGACAACATTGGCCAGAGGGTTTTTCTGGTGAGTATAAATTTATAATAATATATATATATATATATATATATATATATATATATATATATTTTATATATATAATATCTATATAAATATATATAATAAACACACACACACATATATATATATACACACACATATATACATATATACATATATATACACATATATATATATACATATTTATATAATTTTTTTTTTCCCATAGTTGAACCTCTATTGCTGACTTCTCTCCTGCTGGCTCTAGGACATGCCTCTTTGCTTATTCATTCTCTTTTTGTGAGCCAAATTTCAAGTAATACACAACTTTCCCACCCTGAGCTAATTAGCATTAATCTACTGAGTTAGGTTTGCCAATAATATTTCCAAAAAAAAGGTTTTGTAGACTTCAGCAGGACTAGGAGATCATATGAATGATAAATTATAGTGTCTGACATCAGTATTTTGGACTAAGATATGATGGACTAAGCACTATCCTGAACATTATTGTTTATTTACAGACATCTCATAGGACTGTCGTAGTTAGGGTTAGTTACTTGTAAAAGCTTAAGATTTTGGAATAAAATATTCTGTAGAACTGTGAAGCATTCAGGCCATTATAAGAACATTGCACCTTTCCAGGTTTTCAAAGCACTTTAGAAGCATTTGCCAACCCTCATAGCACTGAAATGTGGGAAGTCTTATCTTTTATTGATTTCCCAAGTGGGTTGACTGAGACATTGAAGAGTTCTGGTTTGCTAGCTGTGAGCACTCTGATAGCCAAACGCAGCCTCTGAAGGAAAACAAAGAATGACACTGAACTTCCCCTCAAACTGTTATAGGGAAACCTTTTGGAGAGGTTCCCTCAGGAAAAGAGAGGGAAAGATGCAGAGATGAAGTTTTCTGGTTGTTCAGGCAGAGCATTGCTGAGTGGGAACAGGAGGATGTGGAGGGATTTTGCCATTAAAGTGAGCTCCAGAGGAATGTCCTTCATTCAAGACTTGCTCAATGTGTGTGTCCCTCATGAGGATAAGAGGGCATGTGGATGGAGTGGGACAAGATTTTTATGGGAAAGGAGGATTAGGTAGGAGAACAGGTCCAGCTTGGATACTTGTGTTCCAGGAAAGGTGCATGTTTCTGGTCCTTTTCAGTCTATCAATTTTTTAGCAAGTTTCAAGAAGTAAAACAAGTTATACTTGAGTGAATGCAGTGATCAAGAGAAAATGAGTGTTATTCTGTTCATGAATGGTGATTTAACTGTAGTCTTAGCAATAGCCTTGAAGCTTTCCTTTGGAATTTATCCTAAAGGATTAAAAAATAAATTAATGGTATGTGTTGGAAAAGATCTTCAAACATTTCACCATAGGAGTACAAAACTCATGTCTGGGGAGGATTTCAGAGGTCATCTAGTTCCAACTGCTGTCCCAAGGCAGGAGCAGCTCTACCTGAAATGTGCTTTGGTTGTCAGGTGCTCTTTTAGCCTTGGAAATTTTCTGTTATTTTCATAATTTTCCAAAAGTCCTCCCTTCCACCCCTGCCCTTGAAGGTCTTAATGTATTTAGTGTTCTGATTTCTCTTTAGCAGTTAGAAATGTCTCAGAAAGTGGTTATTAATAAATCATTAAAGGTTTGCATCTCATTTCATTTCCTTGCTGCTCTACTACTCTTTATTTCCGAGCATAGTACAAAGTCATTTTGAAAACAGAGGGAGGACTCTTCCACAACTGAGTCAAATCTCAATATGGGGGTAAGCCCAGAGATTTTTTCCTTTACCTGGAATGTTCTTTGTTATTCAAGTTATTTGCTTAGATTAAAGATTCCTTAACCTGATCTTGCTCTATCTGGCATTGGTGAAGAAGAAATAGTCTTGTGTGCAAGGCTTTACAAGCTGCATAACTTGAACATGGAGACACTTCACCAATAGGGCTTTCCTGGGAATAGGGAATAGCAAGGTTGAATATAAAGCTTGATAACTACAGATATTTTCACTAGCACCAGTGGAGGTATGGGAAGTGATGAAAAAACTTATGAAAGGTAAACGGACTATAATTCATACTAAATATCTCCCCTTGTGCAGAAGCTCTTTTTAAATTACTCAGATAAATGAGCTCATTTATGGAATATTTTGTACTGCATGAACTTATATGGGCACCTGTCATGTATATATATTTTTAATGCTGAACTCATATAGATGGCTTAAAGTCCCCCTTGCCCTTTAGTAAATTTAAATCTCCCACAAAGCTGCTGTACAGTAGTCATAAAGAAACATTTATGGTTCAACATAATTTCCCTTCATTTCTTTTTCTCTTTCCTTTTTTTTTTTTTAAAAAGGCAGTTTAAAAGTAATAAAGCACTTCCTTCTGTAAATCTTTGATCTTTTTTCTTCCTAAGGGAAGATTAATTTGTAAATATGCTAATGGATTTGTATAATATGAAACCTTCATAAGAAAAACTACATTAGTTCATATGAATGAACACATCTATCTTATTCAATTTATAAACTAATGGCTGAGAGCATCAACAATGCATTCTGCTCAGTCTTGTGTCCAAAATCACTGCCTGTGATTCAAAGATAACCCAGAATTTTGCGAAAAAATGTAAGCTTGACCAATATCTTCATAAAAATTTGTTTGCAATACTGAGATTTGCTGCTGCTCCAGCCAGGAGAGTACCCTGTTCTGAAGAAATCCTAAATGATGGGAGTTGCATTAAGTGGCCGTAGTGCATCCAGCACCACACCTTCCTAGGAATCCTGGTGGTTTCCAGCAGGGTGCTGAGCCTGTAAGCTCAGTGGCTCCTCAGACAGGCACTCTCAGAAGCTGAATGACAGCAGAGTGTTTGCCCAGTTTCTTCCATAGCTGAGAAGCTGACCCTCACCAGCTCCTCACTGGGACAGGGATGCTGCTCCTTTCCTTCCAGCTGGAAGCCTTGGAGGGCTGTGCTTCCACCACTGCAGGGGTTGGATGCAGTGATCCCTGCAAGGGGGGATTCAACCCAATGCAAGTGCAGGGAAAAGTGGTTTACTGGAAGGTTTTCATACTCTGTGTCCTGGGTGCCTCTAGGCAATGCAGAGCTCCTTCCTCATTCCACTTTTCCCCACAAGCCCACATTCTCTTCCCATGTTTTTGCCTTTATTTGATTTATTCTGGAGCTTAGCTGAGAAGCCAGGGAGGGTTGAGGTTTTTCTCCAGCCCTGCCTGCCAGTGAGGCTGTGGCATCTCCTCTGGGACAATGGGACTGGCAGTGGAGAGGACATAGAGAGCCTGGGGTGGAACCTTCTGTGTCCAGCCTTTTCTCTCTGATAAGGTCTCTTTATTATTTAACTTTCTCTGTGGTCTTTTTCTCACGGTGTTCCTTTGCCTCTTTTCTTTCCTGAACTAAACCATCCTAATAGAAACTTGACATTAAGTGAATGTAAAAATCAGAGTCTGTGTGTTAATTCACAGGGCTGTGCTGTATGACAGCGTGGCACCCCAGCCCACTGGGAGAAATGCTGCTCTTAGCCATGGGCTCATCTCTCTGCCTCTCCACAAGGAAGAAATCCATGTACTTTGGTTTTATTCCCTTCAATAATTGGCATATTTTTAAATAAAAAGTATATGTGGGGAGGATTTAAATTGATTTTGAATTTAGCCTTAATTTTGATCCAATTTTGTTTGCAGAACCAAGCTCAGCGCCGGAGGAGCCTAAGTGGTGCTCTTGTACCTCTGAGCACCTCTAAGCTTTGTACGGTGATTTTTCAGGCCTGGTTTATTAAGGTAAGCACAGATATGTTGAACTTCAAGCCAGCATAGCCAATGAAGGATTGTTTGATGTGCTGGGGTACTCAGCGCTGCCGTCATTAGCAGCTTCTTTTCCCAAGGGCTGACAGATTTGTGTCCAGCTCCAGCTCGTGGCTTTCATCCTGCTGCCATAAACAAAGGTGTGCATTTCTTCAGGCTTGGAGCTTACCCAGGCTCCTTCCCTCATTTGATGCTATCGTGCCCTGGATAAGAATAGAATTGTAATGTGCACCTTGAGGCTGGAGAAGAGGAGCACAAGGAGGCAACCCACGGCTCATTCCTAATAGGGGTGGGTGGGAAGGAAGTGTCAAATGCTGCTCAGAATAGATGAATATTAGAAAGGGGTCTGGAAAGATCAGAAATAAGAGCGATCCAGATTTTTTTTTCCTTTCTTTTTTGTCCAGGAAATTCTTTTCAGGGCTTCTCAATAAGAGTGGGGATGAGGGTGAGCAGAGCAAAACTGGTTTGAGAGACGTTGCTGCTGTAATGAACAGAGCTGAGCCTGCAAGCCAGAGAGTCTGTTCTCTTTAAAAAAGAAAAGGCAGGGGGTGGTGGAGGGAGTTTTAGGCTTTTCTCTAGCAAAGTTTTCTTCCCAACAGTCAAAAATAATAGAAAGTAGACATAGAAGAGATCTGTTAATTGATCTTGTCCATATCTTGCCCAACACAGGGTTATTCCCTGCAGCATATTTACTAGTGCTGAGTTCAGCTTTGTTTTTAAAACCTCCAGTGACAATCTCCCGAGGGAAGTGGTGAAAGCCTGACTCTACAGCCTACTACATCTCCTTGTCGATCTGCTTTGCAGAGGGAGACTCTCACAGACCAGGAAATATTTTCTGACGTTCAGCCTACACCCCTCACTTTTTTTTTTTTTTTTTTTCATTTCTGTCTTATTAATTCTATTTATACTCCTCTGTATCATGCAAAATAATGTCCTTCCAGGAGCACATCACGAGTTCCAACACCAAAAGGTTATGTTCTTGGGAAAGAAGAGCCTTGCCTCATGTTGACTCTTTCTCAACCAAAGTAAATGCATAATTTAATTCCCCAATCCATTGCTGGCTTGTAGATGGCTGTTAAAACAACTGCAGGTAGAATTTTAGGTAAGCCTCTAAATTAAAGATATTATGCATGAAATGAGCCAATAAATCAATAGGATGAAACCTTAGCTCTTTTTATAATTTAATTTTTAAAATCTATATGTTTTCTTGCTTTACTTCATCAATAGAAGTCTTTCTGCAAAGCATGCTCTTTCTAGTTGCCTTTCCCCTGCTCCTAATCTTAGCACAGGATCACGATTTGGTCAAGGTCCTATTTAAATAGTTTTGGGTTGCCAGCATGGTGTGTTCTGATATTCAGATCTCATAATCCAATTTTGAAATTAAAGAGCTCGGGGCAAAAACACTCGCACAACTGAATGCATGTTTTTGAGCACTGTGCCAGTGTTTTCTTAAGAAGAATATACCAAACCTCCTCTTTCTCTTCCCAATTAATACAACAAATGTCATGCACAAAATCTCTCTTTAGCTCGTGCCCTGTGTGAGCACAAGAGACAGCATAAATGTAAGCTGGGCTATGATTTCAGGGAAGGTATCTGAATTCCAGCTGAATGCAGAAAATATGCAGAAGAGCAACTGATTTATGGTGCCTCATTTGCTGTCTTAGCAGAACGATGTTCTCTGTATTCCCAACAATAAAAGCAACAGCAAGGAAAAAATAAGTCAGCGTGTTTCCCCCCCCATACCAAGGCTTTTTCTCCCCTCTGCCCAAGACATTATTTCAAGTTTCTCAGTATTAAATCTAAAGGTTCATCAACTCACATCTTTACAGCTCTGTCTTTCTGTATACAGGACCCTGTCTGCCTGTTTCCTCTATTGCACTATTTTGTTTGTACTACTGTAATCATTTTGCTGGCCCAGATCTGTGTGGGTGTGCTGGCAGCTTTACAACAAAGTTACATGGGAACTGAGTTAAGGTTGAATATTTATTAGAAGAAGCCATCTGGCGTCAGGCTGTCTGTACAGGGGGGCTTATTTCTTTAGTAGTCTCTCCTTTTTCTTTCGAGCTCTTCCTCCCTCTCTCTCCGTTTCTCATTTACGTGCCGCATATATGTGAAAAGTGGAACACACATCTTGACATATTGATTTGATTCTTGATATTTATAGCAATTAACCCCGCTCGTGTGATTATCCCTGTCGCCTCACCCCATACCTCTCTCTCCGTTCCCGTGGCGGGGGATGCTCGGGGTCTGTTCCCATGGTGGCAGCCCCCCGGATGCTGCAGGGCTCCCACCGCAGCCCCTTCCCTCCCGTGCTGCTTCCCACAGGAGGCTCCAGGCAGCTCCAGTTCTGCTGAAACACCCCTCTGTGCTGCTCCTTCCACACTTTCCCTCCTCCAGCCCGTGAGCTCATGGCAGAGCGCTGCGCTCCTGCAAACTCTCGGCTCACCATGTTAAACAAACTAGCCAGCACGAGGGTGTCCGTGCTGTTTCACCATTTGTACGACATCGCCAGGCTTCAAAGTGCACCACTAAATTGCCAAAAGATGTTTACTTTACTTGCTTAAGAGCTCCTCGTAATTCAATTGTTCTCTCTCCCGCAGTAGAAGCACACATGCATCCTGAGCCGTGCTCTTGTGAGCTCCCACTATTTACCCACGGGCTTTCCTCCCTTGTTTTTTTGCAGGGCTTGACTTTTTTTAATTTTTTTTTTTTTTTTTTAAGGGCTTTGTCTCAAGGTGATTTGTTTATTTTTCTGGGGTGCTCAACCGCAAGGACCTTGAAACATGCAGCTGTCTGTGTCTGGCTGCCTTTTTTTACCCCCTCTGTGACAGGAATTTATTTTTTTCCAAAATAATAATTTTTTCCTTTTTTTTTTTTTTTGTTTTGTTTTGTTTTTAGTTTTTTTGTTGTTTGTTTTTTGTTTTGTTTTGTTTTGTTTTGTTTTTAAACATGGGCAAAATTTTAAACATGGGCAAAACATCCAAAATTTTTGGTCACCTTGGAAAACCTTGACCTATTTTTCCTAGCAGGCCAAGGAAACTGATGCAGTCAAGCTGGCAGCCCTTTCCCACCATTCCTGACTTTTGTAAGTTAATATTCCGACCTCACAGCCTTGCATAACCTCCTTGCTCGTCGGTGTGGTGGTTTTGGTGGTGATGCCAGGTGGGAGAAGAGGAGCACTGGGCAGCAGAGATTCTTTCCACTGACAGAAACAGTGAGTCATTACTGTCCTGTGATTATTCCCTGGCCTTTTTTTTGCCAAAAGTTGCCTGCGGGGATGAAAGGAAAGTCCTTTCTCCATGACCTGTGCTGGGGGTTAGCAGCCTCCCAAGCTCTGGCAGAGCCAGCACGTGGGCTGGCTTTGAGCACTGCAAAGCAGGGAATGAGGGCTGGGAGCCATGGTGGCTCCAAGGATGTAAACTGGGTGATGTGGTGGTTCCCAGCTTCAGCCTCCCACTGCCTTTCTGCTGATTGCATGAATGTCTCCTGTTGTCTCCTCCCCCAGGTAGTGTCTCTGGGCCTGTCCTGTCTTTCTGTATGTTTAATTTCGGAAAGAAAAAATAAGGATTTTTCCCCATGGTGTGATAGGATGGATGGGCAACAGCCCTGTTTATGGGAAAGGGATGGGGAGTGGAGCAAGGAGGAGAAGGTTGTGAGGGATGGGTGGTTAAGGAGGCTGGAGAAAGGAGCTGCTGAGCTCACCTTCCTTCCTCTTTTCTGGGTTTAAATGAAGGAGGTTGCTCCTCTTCACTAGCCCATGGTCATTCTTTCATCTGTGATATTAAAGGGGGCTAAGACAAGTACTCTGGGGAGTGCCAGTGCTCTTAGCTCCTGATTGTCCATCAAAATGGGAGTGAGTGAATCATGTAGGGTTTGTTTCCATGCCTTATGCACAATGACATGAGTGGAGCTGAAACCCACCAAAGACTGGAAGGGTTGTGTTTAAATCAGTGGGCAAGAGACATTGACTTTGTCACTGCTGTCCATTCATTTGTCCTTTGGCAAGCAAAGTCATCTTAAGCCATCCTGCCTTATTTGTAAAAGCATAGTGATGATTGCTTCCTACAAGTATTGCAAAGCAAAGGCTGCTGTTGGTAGCAGAATTCTGTGAGATGCTTAGAAGAAAAGTTGTGCCAAGGTGTGTAGCTCAGTTTCCTTTGTCAGGCCTACAAGTTTGGCAGTGATGTTTTCTCACTGATATAAACCCTATTTTATGTACCAAAGAACAGGCAGAACTGCTCATTACTGTTGTGAACAAAATATATAAAAGGAGGGTTGAGCTCAGGTTTGCTTTAAAGCTTGTTGCACTTATCATCTTCCCATGCTCTCTGTACAGGCAGTATGAGTATTAATCTCTGGTGGAATATGTCAGTGCTTGCCCTGGGCTGGTGTTACACAGACCAGACCAGATAATGCCTGAGCAAGGACAGTGGTGGGGCAGCAGCTTCTGACAGGGATGAGAAAGCAGCCCTGAGACAGGATGAGTGTTCAGGATGGAGCAGGATATGGGAGAATCTCAGTGCCAGACTGAGTACTTTCAGCAGTGAGTACTGTCACCAATTAAAATAACCATAAAAAGCCAGACATTCCTCACTGAAATAACTCATAACAGATCCCCAGTGCTGCGTTACCTTTCAGCAGTGCTCTGTGAGGGAGCCCTGGCCTCTGCAGTGTGGAGATTTGATCAGGAAAAGAGGCAGAGAAAAGCTTTTTCCCATCCCACACCACACCATCTCATTAGTGTCACTCTGTTGATGGACCTTCTCAGGCTCTTTCCCCATTCCTAAAACCAGCACAGCTTTTCAGCAATCCCTTTTTTAGTGTCCCCCTCTTTTCTAGGACAGACACTCCCAGAGAATTGCCCTGCTGGCTGATTTGGGGTTACCTCCCAAAGCTGGTGACTGCAGCATCACCTGTCAGCTCTCCTGTCCCATAAAAACACCAAATTTGGCCCACTGTGCTCCAGGCACAGGTTGGGAACTCCCCCAGAACAGAGGCAAGGGGAGCTAGAAATGCACACCAAGAAAGCAGCACCACTGAACCCCCTTAGCCCTCTGCTTAAAAAAGTGACACCCAGAAACCCCCAGAGAAGTTAATCTAATGTGTAAGCACAAAGTAGGGGAGAGTGTCTCTTAATGTGTGCCTCGAAGCTGACAAGCAGCTTGATTTCCAGTGCCAGAAGTGAGTAAATACTTTAGATTTGTCAGTTCCCACCTTTCCAGGTAGTCATTAAAAAGTTTCCATTGAGGCTTTCTTCTGTTTGATCAAATCTGCCTGTAGCTAAACTCATTATTACTTTTGTTTTTAAACACGTGAGTCTAGAGGTGCTGGCATGCATTTGAATGAAAAATGCAAGCTGAATAATAATAACAACAGCAAAGCAAAATACAGGCTTCAAAACATGAATCCAAGCAGTGTGATTTGTCTTGGAAGAGCTGAGGGTCTGAGCTGTAGTAGGACCACGTGGCCCCTGTGGTGGAGCAAACCCTCCCAGCCCCACAGTTATTCAGGGAGAGAGCCAAGTGACACAGTTAAATAACAACTGTGCTAAAATCCTCATTGCTTTACTGCTTTGAAAAAAAGGATGAGGCTGTGACAAGAATGTGTGTGTTTTGAATTTTTGTGTATGAAGTGTTTTGATACCAAACTCAGCCTATGCAGTGTCCGTATTTTGTTCTAATGACTGTTTTTTACAGCAGCAAAACATCCTTGAGATCTTAAAACTTATTTTTTCAGATGTCAGTGTGTCCAAATGGGACAGCTACAGATAAGACCCTTTTATTAGAGGGATTTTTGCTGCATCCCCCATCCCTCAGAGCATTCTGGCTGCTCCCATGGGGCTGCACCAGCCCCAGATACTCCACTTATGAAACAGAACATGGTTTAAATCCCAAACTCTTCTCTCTGCTGCCCGTTTAGTCCAACAGAATGTGTTTTATTGTTGTTTCTTGACTTTTTCTTTGCAGACACAATTCCTCTGGGCTATTGTTATTTCAACAAAAGAGGGGGAGGATAGGCTCAGCGAGTCACTCTGTGGCTTTCTGGTGAGGAATTAAGAAATACTCTAACAGTTTAATAATGATAATCTCCAAATAGTTCATAACGGCATTAAGGGTAATTAATGACATTTGAACAGTAAGAGTATTTAATCCCTAGGGAAATGTGATAGCCACAATTTTATTTACATCTGAAGTTGTTTCAAAGGTAAAGAGAAAAGAGTAATCGTTTTTAAAATGGCTTCATACTTGCACTCTTTCAGATTTTATCTTAATTTATTATAAGCAAATAAAAATAATAGCTTTTTTTGCCAATAATAAAAACTGCATTCCATGTTAGATCCAGCATTAGGTTAAAAATAAAGAGGAACTCTTATATGTTTCCTGTGGGATTAAGATTTTCTGAAAATTATAAATCACCAGTGATACTGTGGTTTACAAAGAAGGATAACTTCTTCTAAAAGACCCACATATTTACATTTAAAAAACCATTTTTCATGGCCTTTTGAGCCATTAAAAGAACTTAAATAATTTTGAGGATAAATGCTGTGTGCTTTACCTTTTATGTTTTAGCAGCACTTCTTATTTTCTCTCCACACAGCTGACCTCCCTAAACCTTTGAAAAACTCTGCTACATCCTTTTTCGTTTCCACAATTTTACAATGAGGGGAAAAATAACTCCTGTGATAGTTTTCGAGATAATACTCGAAGCAGCCTGGTTCAGATGTTTAGCTTTCGAAAGTCAACAGAAGGAAAAGGCTTTCGTTGACCTTGGGTTTTGAGAATAAATAGGATAACACCTGATTCGAGACAGGAAGCTTTGGTTGGGGTAAATATGCAGAGCAAAGCAGAGGGTGTCAATCCAGTTTAGCATTTGAATGCAGCCTCTGCTCTTTTGGTTATGCTCTTGAGCCTGTTTCTACTTTTGGCTCTTACATTCCACAGAACTTCTGTAAAATCAGCAGGGACAGTGCTAATAAATTTATAATGTTGTTTTGTATTTCTGAACATAGTACCTCAGTAATTAGGTGAAATATTTATGATGAATATAAAACAATGCAAATTCATTTGTTTGCCTGAAAGCCAGCTTGTTATTTATTTAGATTTATCTTTGAATGATTCTTAAATTGAATCACAGTATGAATGAGGGTGATATTTAAAGCAGAGAAAATTTGCTATAGTGTATTGATGCATTACACTGTATTAGCCAGTGTTAAAGCTATGCAGAGGATGATTAAAAACAACCCCAGAAAACAAAAAAAAAAAGCCCACTTTGATCTGAGAATAATTGTTTTTTGTCTTATTTTTGGTAGGAATTCCACAAGCTGAATTAATTCCCCACTGTTGAAATCTTTAATAAATCTTATGTTTCATTATAGCAAGCTGTACATATGTGAGCTGGATCCTGAATTACAGGACAGGTAGGAGTAGGTTCAGCATAATGTAATCTAATTTTCACCTCAGCTGGCTATATTTTCCTTCATGGGCTACTACTTCCAGTAGTTTTTGTCATTTACTATTTTCAGTCCTCTAACTAATTCTAATCCAATGAATATAGTGACCTATGAGAGGAAATGTCTGTGCAAAGTGTCCCTATGTTGATGATTATGAACTAAATTGTTTACTTCATTTGGATTTTTTTTTCCTTCCCTAAGTGAAAAATATCTTCCAAAAATAACTTCCTTTGCAAACATAATACTGTTGCTCTCCTCAGCTTTCTGCTTGACAGTCATCATGTTCATATCATGACTAAAGAAGGTTATCTTAAGGTATAAAAAAAAGGAAAATATATGTATTCAGTTGGAAAATAATGTTTTATTTTGAAACCCTTATGTGAGAAAGTGTGCATCCAGTCATAGGAGCAGCTATAGATTTTTATGATATTTTTATCTAATATTGGGTGGACTGCTAATGTGCTGAAAATTTAAAGAGGCTCACAGGTGGGAAGACTTCACTAAGAAGCACTTCAGCAGTGTGTGATATGAACATATCTTCTGCTTCTTGCTTGATTTTGGTTTTGGCAAAACAACCCAGAGCAGTCATAGGTGGCCAGCTCTCACATGAATTGACCAAGTTCACTTTCCATGAGGTTCTGTCTCACTGTCAAATCTGCAGCCAGTACCTGGGTGTTTGGGGCCCATATGGCCATTACCTGGGAGCTTTAGTCCTCAGTTTTAACATCATTTGGCGTCTATTTTATGAGCACATAAATAGATTTTAAAATAGCTTTGCCTCTTTGCGCGACGACATCTAGGCTGTGATGTTCAGACCGAGAGCAGGGCTCCTGGACAAAAGCAGGGAATGAAGTTTCTGCCTTATGGTGTCTTATGTTGCCACCAAATGTGCTGCCACCAGAGCACATGGACTGTGATACTGAGCAGGTGGGGACACAGGAATGAGCTCTGCATGTCAGTGCTGATCTGTGACACGCTCAGCCCAAGCTGGAGGTAGGCACCTGCAAGGATTTACAGGTTGGCATTTCTATTTTTTGTTGGCTCCCCGATATCTTAAGAGGGAGATAAAAAGAGGGCTAGGGAACATGTGGACCCTCTCCATAAGGAAATAGGAAGAAGACTGAGCTACTTCAGGACTTTCTTTTCCTGAGTTTTCACTGGGAAGTGCTCCAGTCACACCACCCAAAGTGCAGCAGGGACTGGGAGAATGGAGAACCACCCACCACAGAAGGTCAGGTGTGAGATTGTCTAAAGGACAAGAAGCTGCACAAGTCATGGAAACTGAGGAGACACATTCAAGGGTGTCCTGATGGAACTGGTGGATGGGGTTGTTGGGCCCCTCATGGTCCATCGTGTCTGAGAAGCCATGGCAGTGCAGCAAAGATCCCACTGACTGCAAAGGTGAAACAGAACCTCCACTTGTAAAATGAGGAAAAAAGGAAGGTACTCACTGTGCCCAGCAAGATGATGGAGGGATCCTCCTGGAAACTGTGCTAATGCACATGGACAATGAGGAGGTGATTTGTGACAGCCAACATGGATTCATTACAGACAAATCATGCCTGATGTGATAGGGTTAGAGAGTTGTGGATAAGGAATGAGTGACTGACATCGTCTACCTGGAACTGTGCAAATGCTTTGACATTCCCCTGCAGGATCTCCTTGTCTCTAAACTGGAGAGATTTAAAGGGCTGCATTTTCAATAAATCACCCATGCCTGCTGCTCGCTTTCTGGGCTCTTAAAAATTATCTGAAACATGCTGAAAACATAGAGGATCGCTCAGTAAATTTAGTTGGCTTGAAATGTGCTACTGCGTGTTACTATGAGAATGCTGTTCGGAGTCTCTTGCTGCCACACGCGTCTTTTGGAAAACAATTTCCTTTTTGGAAATGCAAATCAGGCATGATGGTGTGATGCCATAGTAAGACTGGGAAGTTGGAGTCTGATACAGAAATATTAGTCACAGAAGAGGTAATCGAGTGCTGTGCTATAACATTTATTACTGAAGAAATTTCATTTGTGATTCTGCCTTTAAAATTAAAATCCAGCCGTGATGGGCAGTCCTTGGCCCTTGTTCTGTTCCTACACTGAAAGGTCTTGCTTAATTTTCCTTCTTTACAGGAATTCCCAGGAAAAAGATGAAGTTCTCAGCTTCAGTAAGTACAGCAATACTCCTCCTCTTCAAACCTCAGTGGCATGAAATTTTCAGGGTTTTTTTTCATTTTTAAGATATAAAATATTATTTCTCCTGGTGGATTGCCCATATGGAGAGATTCAAAGAAATATATGAGGCATATTCATAGCAAAGAACAAGCACACATTCCCACTTTCCCACTCTCTCAATTACTTCTGATTAAAAAAAAAAAAAAAAAAAAAAAAAAAAAGGTATTTTTGAGCAAATATCTTAATTTTCAGGTTGTCTCAAGGCTTCAGAGCCCTGAGCTGGCAATGGCACAGAGGAGGGGGGTGTGCTGTGGAATGGTATGGGAGGTGAAGTCCTGATGGATTATTTCCATCCAGCTCCAGAAAGGAGGCTAAAAAAACCTTCTTTGAAGGAATATTTTGGTTAATGTTGCATTTCCTGATATTCCTGGATCACACGCGCGGTAGAGTCACAAGACAGTCCAAAAATCTAAAAATAGAGCTGCAGATACTCAAAATAGGACATTGGTGGTATAAATACCAGTTTAGCTCAGGGTGCAGGAGTAGCTCGTGCTCAGCTCTGTGCAGGGCAGTGGTGGCAGCCGGGCTCCAGCCCAGGCTGTCCCTGCTCGAGCTGGGCTGCTCCCCTGGGCTCACCCTGGCACCCGTGGCTGTGCTTGGGCTTCATAGAATCGCAGCATGATTCTTAAAGGGACCTTAAAGATCATCATTGCCACCCCCTGCCATGGCAGGGACACCTTCCACCAGCCCAGGCTGCTCCAAGCTGAGTCCAGCCTGACCATGGACACTGCCAGGGATCCAGGGGCAGCCACAGCTTCTCTGGGCACCCTGTGCCAGGGCCTCACCACCCTCCCAGTAAAGATTTTTTTTTTCCTAGCATCCAGTCTAAACCTATTCTTCTTCAATTTGGAGCCATTCCCCTTTGTCCTGTCACTCCAGGCTGTTGTAGAGGGTCCCTCTCCATCTTTTCTGTAGGTTCCCTTCCTATTCTGGAAGGCTGGAATTGGGTCACACTGAAGATTCTCTTGTCCGGGGTGAACATTCCCAATACTCTCAGCATTTCCTCACTGAGCTGCTCCATCCCTCTTATTTGCTGTGTGGCCTCCTCTAGACTCAGTCCAACAGCTCCAAGTCCTTCCAGTGCTGGGGACACCCGAGCTGAAGGCAGCAGTGACTTCACCAGGGTGGAGTAGAGGGGCAGCATGACCTCCCTAACTGTTTGGTCAATATAAATAGTAATATTTTACTGAGCAGACATGCTATGGTTTTTGCCTTGCTTTCCTGATATCATTTTAGAAAAGCAGTTGGGAGTGGCCCATGAGAAGTTAAAAGTGCATTTACTCTGAGAAAAATAAAAAGGAAAAATAATTTTATTATTTTTTTTAAATAATAATGACTTAAAATGTCAGATGGGCTTTGCTATTAAACCCTCAGTATGTTTTTAGTAGGGCACTGCTTGTTCTCCCTCCACCCCCTCAAGAAACTCACCCCAAACCCCCATTTATGTTGTTAATAACATAACTGCCTCCGTCCTAAGATGTGATTCTCTGCTGTGGTTGACAGTGCTGGGGAAATAGCTGGCTAAGTGATTCTTGGATTTTAAACCACAAAATGCTGATCCTGAGTCCAACATTCACTTTTAGACTTTGGGAGGAACAAGATTTTGACCTCAGAAAAGACACAGTGCCTGTAGTCATTAGCATCCTTGTGGATATCTTTTTCTTTAATGGAAGATCTATAGGAATAGACTGTAAGACATAAAGAAAATAAAAGTGCAAACATGGTAATAATGAAGAATGACGAAGGAGTAAAAACGAGAACTCAGAAAGCAAATTTTACCCAGGAATTGAACTGCAGATATTTCCACTCTTCTTATTGGCTTTCTGAAAGCCACTTGTGCTAACAGAGTTTTATGTCCATATATTTAAGTGGAGATCAGATACTATGCCAGTAGCAAAAATTTGCTTTAATTACAAGATGAAAATAATTTTTAGTGGAAATTGAAGTCGTTTAGGTCTCAATCCTGCAAAGGGTTTTATGCTTGTGTTTAATTAGTGTTAATGTCTCTAAGTAGTCCCATGATGAATCCTATTGATGAAAATGGTGCTGCTCAGCTTGGGTACAGATAAACGTAAAAATATGTCTTTGCAGGGTTAAGACTTGGTTTGCAATTGCACAGATTGGCTTTTCACTTGAGGTCTTGAAAGGAAAAGCTGGAATTCTGTGTCACAAATACATTTTGATTTCACTGTTTTATTGCCCTGGTGGCTGGACATAGAAACCTGTTGATTCCAGTTCTAGGCCTCACACAGACCTTGCACTTGTCCCTAAGAAAAGGTTTTAAATCCTTATCATTCCCCTGCTCTGATTTCCATGCTCTCTTAGCCTGCTATTCCCACTAACTATAGTATTTCCACTATCCCTCAGAGTAAAGCAAAGCAAGAGCAAATTATTCAGAGTAGCCACCTGCTTCTGTAGTTTAGATCACGTAATCAAAGAACAAGAGCACTACAGTGATGGAACATTCATTTCAGACAGCAAATAATTTATCAAATATTGAGGGGAACAGTGTGCTCAGTGTTTTGAGAAACAGTGATCCCTGATTATCAGTTGGTTACCATGAAAAGGTCAAATATTCTGAATTTTTGATCGCACACTGCATTTGTTGTAACTCAATACTTCTCCCTAATTAAAAAACAAATGAGGCCAGAAGATGTTTGTCCCATTAGCAATGTGTAAGTGAAAGTCTGAAAATAATTAGATATCTAGGATACAGTAAACTGGTAAACATTTTAAATTATTAAAGATATTAATAAGTAGCACTGAGGAATTATTTTTCCAACTAAGAAATGATTTTCTGATGAAAGGGACAAATTATTCTGTGTCAGTGAAAACCTTGCACATGCTGATGCTGAAAAGACCATGAAATTAAGTAAATTTCCAAGTGATAAAATTTTATTGTCCTGGTAGAACATATATATTTGAGATACACCTGTGCACACCTATTCTCATCCTCTCTCTCAATGTTTTGAATTTCTATTAAAATTTTTCTTAAAATTCAGACTATCAAAGTGACTCCTTCCACTAGGAAAATAAGGATTGCACACACAATGTGCAATAGTGAAATAGGGAAAGGTTGAGAGGTTTTGGGTGGGGATGTTAGTCTGTGGGGATTTCATCACGAGTTAGGCCAGACTAAAAATAAAGTTTTTCTCTGCCTGGTGTTCTATCTGCCTTTGTTCCATTATGAACATAAGGAGAGATGTTAACTTCCTTACATTAAAAAAATGCATTATATTCTTGTTTTGCTACATGATGAAGGCTGGGAAAAGCTTATTTATTTTTCTCTCAGCATTTTCCCAGTGCTATTTTACCATAGATAATGTTTATTATTTTTAACTACTTCCTTCTCTCTCCTTTCCCCCAACAGCACCACATCAACCAAATCTACAGGAGTTCTTCAGAACAAACCCTTTCAAATATGAACAAATATTTCACTGAGATTTCACCTCTTGATGGATCTGCCCCAAATCTCCTCTCTTGTAAATTATTTTCTTCACAAAACTGCACTTATTGCCAAAATCTGAAGGCCTCCTTGCTCTTTCATGGGATTTTACTGACCCAATGCAGGTGTGATGGTGCTGGAGAGGAAATGTGGATGTGCTGCAGGAACTATTGCAGCTGAAAGGAGAAGAGGCAGGTGGGGAAATGGGTTGTGTCTTCAACAATAGAAAGCAAAACATAATTGGAATTAAAAGTACATCTGCCAGTGATGGTCTAGGTAATGTAAAATTATAAATACAGAAAAGAGAGATCATGTCCTGCCTTGGCTGGCTGGTGAAGTCACAGAGACAAGAGTTGTATCATCAGCTTTAGTTAAGATATTTCAATGAACCTGGTGAAAAAGAAGAGATGAAACTTCAGTGCTGAAGACAAATAACCTTTCTTATCATCTCTGGTTATTGATAGGTTGGAAAGGAAATCTCTTTTTAGGTAAATTTGTCTGAAGTGTGATGCCATCTGTTATACTTCTTAAAATTTCCTCTGTAGTTAGAATAATGTAATATATTGTAAGCATGAAGCATGTTAGAGCTGTACTTCATTCTTTATTGGCTTATTTTAAAATACTGAGTTAAGTTGAAGAGAACTGTGCTTTTCTTCTAAGTCTTCAACCAAGATTTTAAACCAAAATCAAGGTTTCAAGCCAAACTTTTATACTTGGTTCTTGCATCTCAGGTATTACCAGTGTTCTATGGGCAGTATAGAATAATTTACCTGAAAATTGTTTGCCTTAGTTACAAGTTTTCCATGGTTTCTAGAACCACGAAGAAACAAAATCATAGATTATAATTTTTCTTTTAGTTTTCAGTTCCTCACAGTGGTGAAAATAGTACCCTTTTCATCTAATTTAGAAGGGCATTGAAAAGACAAATATCTTGAGTCTTACTGGGTATTTAGATCCTTCCTTGTGTAAATAAGCAGTGTGTCTTCAGAGAGAATTTCTGTGAAGGCCTGTGCAAAGGCTTTATCTCATTTGACCACTGTTCTCCTACCACATCCTGCATATCTTGTCCTACCTTTGCTGGACACAAGGTACTTGAAATGTCTTTTTAAAATCACTGCCTGACCACTCTTTGTTTGCTTGTATTTTTATGCAAGAAGACTCTTCGACAAGGGCTGAACTTGGTGCTTGGCAAGGTAAGCTGGAGGATTTGAAGATCCCCTGGTGAGATGATTTCCTTGTGTGCAGAGTGAAAATGAGGAATAATTCTGCAGGAAATTTGGGCTGATTTAAGGGCAAATTTGGGGAGATGGAAAGCAACCACCTCTGATCTGCAGAGAGAGGACCAGAAGGGCAATGAGATGCTTGAGCAGGGGGGGCAAAACCTGAAATAACAGGGTCAGAGCCATTATACCTCACAAGGATTGAGTTTAACCAAGCATACCAAAGGCTGTGTCTTCCCAGCACAACGTGTGCCCCTTCCTTCCCTCACCTGTCCCTGTGATGGTGGATGCCTGTCACACACAGTGTGGCACCACACTGGGGCTGCTCCTCTCCCTGGGACTCCCAGCTCCTCCTGGCTTCAGCACAGCCAGTTCCCTCTGATCTCAATGCCTTCAGCTGTTGTCTCCACACAGGGCACCCTCGTGTTTGGCAGCCACTGCTGGATCAGCCCATGGAACTGCTGCCATGGCTCGTCTGCTCCAGCTTAGCTCCAGTTATCAATCTGGAGGCAAAGGTCTTTGATCCCCACACAGGAGCAGTGCACGAAGGCAGAGGGACCAGGAGAGGTTTCACCAGGAAAGGAGTTGAGAAGTAGAGAAGAAAGTTGGTTCTGCTGGTTCTGAGAGGAAAACACTCTCCAAAAGGCAAAAAAATATAACCACTCTCCAAAAGCCAAAAAAAAAAAAAAGAAAAAAAAAGAAGTTCTGCAGTTGATTTATATTTCTATTATAGGCTTATCCTGTTAACTTGTTCTTAGAGAAGAGCTGTTCCCTGAGGTACAATTTATCCTTTTTAGAAACTCTCCTCCCCCAAGAAAGTTGCAACAGTGGAAAGAACGAAGTTGAGATGGTGTTTGAAGGAGGGATCTAAGAAAAGTGATTGAGAAGCTGGATTCAAGGCTGCATGCAAAGGCAAACTCCTTGGTGCAGGCACTCAGTGCCAATCGTTGAGCAGCACTTGTTTCTCAAAGAGAAGGACTTCATGAGAGTTGCCATGGTCATTTTAGAGGTTTCCCCAATGACAGCATTTTGCCCAAATGCTGTTAAGGTACTGTTTTGAGAACTACAGAAAGAAAATTAGGAATGATCCTAGCTGGTCAGATCCTTGTGGTTTACTTCTTCTCCATGGAAGTCGTGGGGCACACAGGGGATATGAATGTGGCAGGGGATTGGATGGGTGCAAGGGAGGTGAAAGATAAAGCTGAGTGAAGAGCTTGTAGAATACAGGAGGCATTTGCATCCATGAAGAGACAGCTTCTGAGTCAGGCCCGTGGCTACGTGCACACTCAAGAAATACACCCGTGCTGATAGAAAACAGATTTAAAAGGTAATCGTGAAATTGCTTTAGAGCTCTGGATGTGTTTGGAAGTTTGTGACTGGTTGTCAGTGATGTCATAACCATATTTATTATAGCTCATAAATGGATGGGTCTGACTGTTTTCCTTATTTTAATGTATAAATTGCAGTTTATAATGGCAATAAAACACGCCAGGCTGTGCATTTCAGGGTGATTATTGCATTTCTCAGGTGGTTAAAGTTACTCTAACTGCCTTTTAGCTCAGATTTCAATAGTATTTGCCCAGTGTTCAGGCCATTTTTACTTGTATTTTTATGTACAAACCTCAAATTAAAGTGTTTTATTGCTTTTTAATTAAAATGTTGAAGTGTAAAGAAGGAATGGTCACAGGCAGATGGGGAGGCACAGTAGTAGGTGTTTTGATGTAAGAGGGGAGTGTGTGAGAAGGGAGATGGGGAGAGGAGAGGCTGCAGAGCCTGTCACTGTGTTTGGGTATTTCACAGGTACCCACTACTGGTTCCAGTAAACACAAGGCTGAATGGAAACATTTGTGAGCCAAAGGCATAGGTGCCTGCCTCGTAAAATCTCAAACTGAGAAATGAGGATTAAATGGCTGTGAACCCTTAATTAAGTGCTCAGTGCCAGCGTGCCCTCCTGCTGGAGGCTGAGACGTGCTGATGGTCCCCACACAGGAGCTCGTGGGGAGCTCGAGCTCATGACATTCCTGATTTCCAAGGCAGAGAAAAGTCCTGTGCTCTCTCCCCCTCCTCCAGACTCCACCTCATGCGTGGCCCATTCACAGGGAATTCTCCAAAACCAGTGGCAATGGTGGGTTTTTAGTGGAATGCAGTTATTCTGGGAGAAGTAAATTCCTGGGGGTGTGAGTGAATGAATTCACCAGTTTGGGCCATGTGCGGGGTGAAAGATCTGCTCTTGAAAATCCTTCTGGGTGATGTCATGTCTCAGAGCCTGCAAAGCACCACAGCCCCTGTGGCAGTGTGTCTGTGGAGTGGTGGCTTCTCTGTGTGAAGGGAAGGACAGTCCCATCAGGACACTGTGGGGCAGGGCTGATCCTTGGGATGGATCTGCCACCCTTCCATTCCTCCACACCCCTATGGACAGGACCTTGCTGCTCTTACACTGAGCCCTGGACCAACCCACCAGTGTAAAACTGGCAGTGCCAGGTTGGTATCAACGATCAAAGAGATCTTTTCCAGTCCAAATGATTCTGTGGGATGCTGTCTTGCTGGAGGTGAGGCCCCTTCCTACCTCGGTCCTGTCAGCTTCTCAGAGTGTTCTCAGAGGGCACGGAATCCACAAGGCTCCTGCTCCTCTGCAAGGCTCTGAATCTGACAAAAAGTTACGGTCCTGTCTCAGGTTTGTGGTTATATTTCAATTTTAGGAGTTTCCTCCTTGAGGCAGGACCATGCATCACTTTGGGTGTGTTGGTTTTTGCAGCCCTTGATTGGTGAGGGGTTGGATATTTGTATGTAGAAATACAGAAACATTTAGGTTGGAAAAGATTTCCAAAACTATTGAAGGCAGCCTGTGACTAATCCCCACCTTGTCACCCCAGACCAGAGCACTGAGGACCATGTCCAGTTGTTCCTTGGACACCTTCAGGGATGGGGACACCCCCACCCTTTCCCTGGGGAGCTCCTTCCAATGCTTGAATGCTACACACAATCCAAGCTCTTTAATTTGGATTACCTCTTCTGGTGCATCTTTACAGGAACAAGTGTCAGAGGGCTCTAGTTTGTATCATATTGGTACAATTTTAAATACATTTAAAAAAATAATCATGGATATTCACGTGGGTAAGGGCATGAGTATTATAAATTTAAATTAGGGATTGAGCCTTTCATTAAAGGAAAAAAAAAACCTCCACCCAAACAGACCAAAACCCAACTGGTCTTGCTGCCTAATTTTACACAAAAAAAAAATGTAAATAAAATAATTTTTTCAAGGCAGGATTTTGCTTTCCCCCGTTGTTTCCCCCATCTCTATTTCTCCTGTGCAAAATATCCCTCTTGCATACCTCCCCTTTCTTCCCATGCAAGAATGGAAGAAATGCTTAATGGGAACCAAAGCACATTAGGAATATTAAGGAAAAATTACAGTATATACACTATGAAATGAAATGCATCTTTTGTGAATAAATCCCCCCAGAAATCTTATATTTCCAGGCATCCACTTACATACCTTCATGTAACAACTTATACATTCGTAAAACATTCATTGAAAGCAGCTCTGCAGTTTTATAGAAAACAACATGCCAGGGATGCAAGAATCTTGCCAGTTCTGTGAAAAATGACACCAATTAAAGCTTAAATTGCTTGTTTTCTCATAAGGTACATATTTTCATAACTTTGAAATCAAATAATTGCTGCTTTTATATTAAATACAATAAAACAAAAAGGATGCTAGTTTAGAGGAACTGCTACAAGCATTTTAATATAATTTTCCCACCATTTAAAGTCACAAAATATGGAAAACAAGTCAAGTATGCAAAGTTCCAAGGAGATAGAGAAACTCCTTCAGATTATTACATCATTTGTCTTTTGTGTCAGGAAATGTGTATGTGATTTCATTGTTTGATTAAATGCCAAAAAAAAAGGCATATTGCACTTATCTAACTGATTACAGATTTTATTCATCTGAAAAAGTATTTGTTCGTACTTTGACATTAGAAGGCAATATTTTTTTTAATGCTCCAAACAAGCATTTTCAAAAAATTATAATCCTAACTTCCCAGGCTTGCTTTTTATTTTGTATTAACAATGCACTGTACTAAAATTTCCCATACTGGAACACAGTCCCTAGTGGTTTTCAAGCTATAAACTGAGTAAACAGTCCCTTTCTTATTGAGTGTCTGTGTGAGTGCATGTTGTTTCTGGAATACATCATATTCATTTGCAGAAACCTTCTGTATGGATCTTTAACACTTTTTTTCCCCCTCCTTTTTTTTTTTTTTTTTCCTGAGGTAGCTAAAATAATAGCTTTTTAAGGCAGTAATGTAGCTGTGTAACTTGTGGGGAAAAGCACACTGTGGCTCACAATCTGAATTAAACGTGTGTCATTGGGGGTAAGTTTCATTTAAAATACCTACTTCTGCTAATTATTCAAAATGCTAATGCTGTGCTGCTGTACTATCTCCGATTTGGGTTAGCATGTTTCTGGCAATGCTGTGCTAAGAATGTAAGAAAATCAACTAAAAATATTTCCATATTGAGTTCTTTGGTTTTTTTAGTAAGAGCATAGAAAGGTGGCACTTATCGGTGACATTTTTTGGACTCTCACCATATCAAGGTTGACAAACTAAGCTTTACATAATGAAGAAACCTTAAAAAAAACTCAACAGAAATAATTTGAGGAGAAACACGAAGCTTCATCTGGGGACTTCAAGGTCAGATACCATTGGCCTGGCCTCCATTAACCCCCACAGGAAATCTTCCAGAATCCTTATTTTATCTTGAGTGGGTGTTCCCAAACTATCAGTCTTTTACTTTTTTTTTTTTTTTTTTACTTTTTTTTTTTTTTTTTTATATTCCTCCACTGAAATAGAGACACAGTTTCCTTTAAAAGACATGAATTTCATCTGGTAGAACACTTTAACAATGTTTACATGCCACAGAGAAATTTGCAGGGAGAATGGTGATATTTTAAATTGCTCTATTAACAAAACTCTGCCTAAATTTGGAAGAGGGGGAAAAAAAGATTTGAAAACTTAGTAAGCGATTAATAGTAAGATATTAAAAGACAGCTAAGTGTTCTCAGTCACTGGGGAAAATAAACTGGGATGGTATAATGAGATCCCTACAGTCTTGTGATCAATCCAAAGTAGCAAGAATGTAATACCAATGGGTTAACTAATTATTTGTATATATTTAAAAAGTCTCTCAGTAGTCTGAATCATGTCCAATGTGAATGCTGAGGATTACATGATCTATTATTAACCCATTACTATTGTGCTTTCGGTGTTCTTTGGCAAGGGAAAGCTCCAACAGGAATAAATTTTCTAAAATATGTGTCTTTTTAATAAAGCGGGTAATTTTTTTTTTTTTTCGGTGGGGAGGGAGAGTGTATCTTTTTTATAGTGTCATTTTAAACTCAAGTTACAACGTCTTAGATTTAAGAGACAGGCCAGCAATGCAGGCAAGGGTGTCTCCTGCAAGGAGACAGAGATTAATGCCATGTGTACTGATGATTCTCCACCACAATTTAGGATTCTGGTGGCGCCATGACGCCCGATTTTTATGGTGGTTTGCCAAGAGAAAATTACTTAAACCAATTGTGAATGCATTCCTGTTATACTTTTACACAACCACATTTCTGTACATAAATAGCATAATGAGTATTTTTTAAATGATCTCTCGTTCCAGATTCACCTACTTTGCATAAAACGTCAAGCACAGGAAGGAGGGGAGTTGAGGTTTTGTTTGTGTTTTTCTTTTTTCCTTTTTTTCCTTTTCATAACTGAGAAAGGTTTTCACATGGGAATACACTTTTTTTTTTTTTCCCCACTCCTTCTTTCTCCATGACAACTGACCACAATTGAAGTAGATTCTTCTTAACATACTGTAATGTGAGAATTTTCTTCAGCTGGAGGGTGTTTTAGTCCCTAAATTGAAAGCTGTTCCACTTCACTGCTTAAAATGTGAATACAAATGTTAGGATCAGTACCTTTGCCAGGTAAGAACTGGTACAGGGACAGCTTGAAGGCCCTCAAAACCAGAAGTTTTTAAGACTTTGTACATCTGAGGTCGAGAAGAGTTGCTAAGCTGAAATGTTCAAAGCCCAACATGATATCATGATGTTGAGGAGAGTGTACATCGGGCAAGCAGAGTATTTTAAAGCTTTTTTGCTAACTTCACAATTGCTTTTATCAACTTACTTGTTTCAAAATTTTTCAAAGAATACATTTATTCTTTTTTGCCCCAGTCTATGAAGAGGGGTTTGTGGAGCTGTCTGTTTTATGGTGTTATTTTTGTGAGCCTGCTGTAGGTCAATAAAGCAAGATTTATTAGTGGCTTTTAGAAATGTTGGTATTCTAATCATTGCTGTATTTTTAGGAGTGAGTCTCTTTGTTGCCTGAGCCACTTAATCTGTCTCCAGGAGTTTGATTCTTGGCTGTGCTCTGATTTGGAGGCAATTCTCAAGTGCAAGCGTGTTCATGCTGGGTGAGGGAGCTCACAGAACTGCTCTGTCCCTCTGAGAGTTTTGAGAACTCAAAATGAGATGAAGTATCTAGCGTGATATTTAATGGGAGGAGAGCTGTGTGTGAGCATGATGGGCTTGGAGGCCGCCTCTGCTTCTGGTTTTGCTGTGCTCTCAAAGATTTGTAATTCTTTTAAAGTCAGCGGCTTCCTACTGTGACTGTGAGAACTATGGTAATCAAGCCTGAAGCATTTGAATGACAATGTTGTCATGTTTAAATATTAATCTGACTGGAGCAGATAGAGATATAATGCTGGGAGAGGATAATGTGTGTCTATAAATAAGGTCTTTGTCCAGGCCAAAACGAGCACTCTCCCTTCGTCCTTAGGCATGGAAAAATCTTCCTGGTCTGACAGAAGGCTTGGAGGGGTCTGATTAAAAAAAAAAAATTTAGTCAAAGTTGTAATTTTCATGAAGAAAATGTCAATGTGTGTGCTGAGGAGAGGGTTTTGCTTGCTTTCTTACAACCAGCAATTGTTGGCTTTATTTGCTTTCTTACAAATAGCAATTGTTATTGCAACAAATAACAGGGAGTTTGCACAAAACACAGCAAAGCAGCTGATCCAACCATATTTAAATTTTTATGGTGCTCATGGTAGAGAGAAGTGTTTACTAAGCAGATCTCTACAGAAAAAAAGTTGGTCTCCAGTACATCTCTGTACCAATAATATTTTGGTTTGGAAATTAGAGATTAATTTAAAATTATAGCACTTGAAAAATAATTTCCTCTTGGTGCGCAATTAAGTTCAGTGTTTAAGTATAACTTAAGTGTCAGAATAACAGATTTGTAGTGCTCTGTGATGTTCCTGCAGTTAATACATCCAGTTGTATCAATATTGGCTGTTACACTGGGGCAAATACCTGGTCTGGTCTTGGAAGTACATTTGCTCTGAAAATTGGAGAAATATTCCAGGGAAAATGAAGAAGAAGGGCTAGGAGATTAAACAGTTTGGTAGTCAGGGTGGAAGAGGTTTTTCAGCAATTTAGGGGCAATGAAAGCCACTGGAAATTCTGAAGGTCTAGCAGTATGGAAGGAGGGAGAGAGAGGGCTTTGGAAAAGAGATGGGAGGGCCAAGTACACAGGACAGAGAGGTCAAGAGGAAGATTGGCAGGACAGCCAGAGTTTCTCTCCAGAGAGAAGCAGAAAGGGATGATTTCCTAAAATAGAAAGCCCAAAGAGTATCATCAAAGGATTCAGCTGTGGGAAACCTGTCCCGCTAAAGAGGCAGCAAGCCTCACATGTTTATTATTTTTTTGAATGCTGCAAGATGTAAAACAGTCAATTTCAATTAAAATAAAAAAAAAACATGTTTAGATTCACACTAACAAATTTGTCTTTCAGATTTTTCTTCAGAAAACTTCTGCCACAGTTCAAAAAGCCCCAGATTATCTCAGGGTCTTAATGTATCAGGAACTTCCCAGTTATTTGAAGCACAGTAAAAAATGGGGGTAGGGGACTGCTTTGCAGAAATATGGAGCCTTGTAATAAGAAAAAGTTGGACTTTAAATTATAAAATATAAAGTGTAGCCCGGTGTGACTCTTATCATTGTGTGACATTTTCAGACATTCATTTTTTAACTGCTCAAGTACCTTTATGCTCACCTGTCGTATATGTGTCACTACTTATGTCAGCTTGAAAAGTCAGGGCTTGCGGCTAGAATTTTACAGCAACAAGTGATATCTGTTACTTTGTTCAAGTGTATGAGATAATACAGTGTACATCAACTGCTGCTGCTGGAGAAACATTGACTTGTGATGTAGCTTTGTTTGATAGCTTAATTATTCATTGCTTTGTTACTTTTTGCTTTTATAAAATTGGTTTCTGTCAGGTTTGAAGTATGTCAGCTCAAGACCCAAACATGGATCATACTTGCAAAGTCAGCTGCACAGAAGTCTTCACTTGATGAACATGTTTGCTTTACTTTTGTGCTTCTATAAATAATGTATAATGTAAATTTCCAAGGGCTGGTGTCCTTTTCCCAGAGGGGAGGTAGTTCTGGTTCAGGAATTGAGAAAATTAAATCATTGCTGCTTCTGCTGAGGGCTCTGCAGCTTTATATGAGATGTTCTCTAGAGCACCTCACTCAAGGAAACTTCCATTTTTGGCTGCCAAGTGTATGGAGAGGGCACATATAATACGGGAAGGGTTGGGTGTTTGTGGAAGTTATACCCATAACTACCACAAAGCGTTTTTCTGCAACCTCTGCCTTGCACCCTGGTTTAAGGGGAAACTAAAAAAAAAAAAAAATTCTACCTCTAATGCACAAATGTTTGTTTGACATTTGTCATTATCAGGGTAGCCCCATAAAAACTCGATGCTATGTTTTTTTATCAATTTTATACCCAAGATAAAGAGGAAAAAGTTACCATTTTGCCAAAATATGCATTTAAGTCTTTAGCCTTTTGGTGAGTGTTGTGAAATTTCAACATTGGTGTGTAAGAAGGAAAAGAAATTCAAAATGCCCTTGTAAGGAATAATCTGTTTATTAATGATGCTTGGCTATCCCAAAGTCAGCCCTGTGTACTGGGCTGATTATAGCAGGATTTCAGAGTATGAGAGGCAGAATATTTGGATGAATTTACATGAATTTAACAGAAGCAGATTTTACTAGTGGAGACTGATGTGTGTCTGAGTTTCTGAGAGCTCAGAACTGTGCTGTAGAACAATAATCCTAGAACAACGATACCTGGGCTGCTTTCAGGAAGACCAAAGCCCACATTTGCTTAATTAATCTGCACTTTCTAGTTAGCCATGAAGTTTTTTCCCTCCATCTCCCCTCCAATCCCTTACAGGTGTCAGCCACAAGCTTTGGTTTGGTTTTGTTTGAGGAGCAGAGCTCTCAGGGAGGGCTCTGGGAGAGGAACAACCGAGCCACACTGCCATGTTCAGCTGACACAGCTGCTTATTGTACAACCTCCCCTCCCTGCTTGGCCTCTTGCCATGGATGATTTAAGTGCCTTTGGAGTCCTGGTGGGTGCAGGAGCCTTGCTGGGATGTCTCTACTGGGACCAGTGACAGAAGAGGGCATCAGTCGTGCTCGCTGCTTGGCAAACCCACACAACGCCAAGAGTGAGGAAATTAAAATCTAATGCTCTTCCAATGGGCAGCCTGACACATAATGGAGCTGGGGCAGCGAGCCTGGGTCTGTCAGGAACATCATTTTAACCCAACACGACACGTGTAACCAGGCATGACACGCTGGCCTGCTGGCACGGGGACAGGGGCATCTGAAACAAAGGCACTTTGCTGCAAATCAGATTCCCCTCACCCTAAACAAATTTATTTCAGTTTCTAGGATTTCATGATTAACAGGCTTTCTAGGATATTTACAACTTTCTGGAGAGAGAGCCTTTTTTTTTTTTTTTTTTAGTAAGGAAAATGTTAAATGGAACACACACATTGCCTTTGAAATGTAGCCATAGGAAGGTCATATATTTAGGTGTTACATATTAAAATATTGATTTTTTAGAATATAAAGCCCCTGCTTACAATAAATACAATGCAAGTCATAACCTTTATTATAAAAATATTCCAATGTTCCACAGTAAAGGGTCATTAACATTGCTATACTGTAGAATTTGATCATTACTGGAGGATACTATGTTTTGTTTTTAATCAGGCAGTGATTTATATAGAAACTTATTAAGAACCAAGATATGGCTCATTTCTGATCTCTGACATGCTTAGAAGATGTTGCAAATTAAGGGATTGATCCTGTAGATCGCTGGGCTGATAGGAAGAAATGTCAATAAGCAAAGAGTTCACTCTGTCACTGGCCTGTACCTTGCTCATCAGTAGATGTGCAGCATGTGCTGGGGAAAACTGAGATGCTAAAGCCGTCCTGACCCCAGCCTTTCCAAAGCCCCTGTACTTCAGGGGAAGTGAAGCGTGTGA
Organism: Sitta carolinensis; assembly: GCA_032173965.1. Taxonomy (NCBI): domain Eukaryota; kingdom Metazoa; phylum Chordata; class Aves; order Passeriformes; family Sittidae; genus Sitta; species Sitta carolinensis. The sequence continues at coordinate 3,347,875 of CM063288.1, read as the reverse complement.
TTCTTTCCTTTATTTTAATTCTGGATGAAGGGTTTAGAGCTGCTTTCTCTTTAAAGTGGAGAAAGCCTCACCCCTAGGAATGCATTGGGATGTTCTCACTTGAGGTGTTGGCTTTGCATCCTCTTGTACTTGCTGTGATGCCTTGGGAGGATGGAATAGAGACCAGCCAGAGCCAAAGGATAAAGCAGGGATTTGTTAAAGTGCTTCAATGGGCACAGCTGGGCAGCACCAGAGCCCAGCTGGGCCACACCCAAGGGGAACCCAAAATGGTCACAAAATGGACAACTGATCATGAGGTCTCACACTTTTATTAGTTCTGGTACATTAGCAAATTGGAGTTAATTGTCCAATTATAGCTTCAGGTTATGAATCTCCATCCTGCTTGTTTCTCTCTCCCCACTTCCCCATTGTTTTTATGCTCTTGGGCCTGAGATTTGTATCAGTTGTTCTTGTTCTCAAGTTAGAAAAGGAATTGTTTTGTTTATCTAATCTGTGAAGAGAGCTTACCAACACTTAGTATGAAGCCCAGAACTACACACTAAGCCAGCACAGAATCTGGAAAATAAAAGAGCTAAATTTAAAGCATCAGGTATGTGCCTCCAGACATTGTGAAGGGGCACCTGGGGAATGGGGAGCTTTAGGAAGGGCTGGTGGTGAGCAAAGGTGGCTGGGGGCATGGCTGTGAAGCTGGGATACAACAGGGAGATGGTGCCCATCACACACAGATGCTTCAGCTCCTTGTTGTGAGGACAGGAGCTCACAAGCCTCTTTAGTGGGCTTTGATGGGGTTCTTCCAACTCAAGATATTCTGTGGTTCTCAGTGTTGAAAATTCAGCCACACAGTGACAAGGGGAGTTCATGCCAGCAGCTTTATGTGACAAACTATCAGGCCTTTAATTAATTAATATAAATTATTCAGGTTGGATTGCGTCACTCTCCTGGAGTGGTTCAGCCAGAAGGTTTGTGCTGGGGTTCTCTTGGCATCTGTCAGCTTCACAGAGCCACTCTTAGTGACAAGAAACAGTGTCCCCTAGCAGTGTGACACAGAGCACCTTCCTGGAACGTGTCTCTGCCTGCAGTGCTGGCACCTCCTGGGATGGGCATTGCTGGGACCTTTGGGAGGGCAGTAGCAGAGCCAAGGGTGCTGAAGGGAGGGAAGTGCCACATGGCAATTAAAATAACTGCTGGAAATGTGGGGTTTTTTCTAGCACAAAAAATTTTGCCTTTATATAATTCTTTTATGTGAGGAAATCTGTGAGCAGTGTGATGTCGAATACTACCCAAGAAAATTTCATAGAGGGGAGCAAAATCTTCCAGTGCCAGAATGATCCAGCTACACATGCATTACTTATTAATGTGGGTGAGTTTGGTTTGAGGGGTTTAAACTTTTTTTTTTTTTTTTTTTTTTTTTTTTTTTTTTTTTTTTTGGGTAGTGAATGTTTTCCATTATTTTAATTGGGAAAAGCCTGATAAAAGCAAATGTACACTTCACGTGTCGAAGAACACGCTACAGCTTTTTATTCACATGTGAAACCTGCTTATATGTCACTTTATATGATTTTCTTTTTAAATTTTATTAGCTGAGTTTTTAGTGCTCTTTAAAGTAAAAGTGATAGCAACCAGGTGCATTATGGGCTAGATGACACAACCCTGCCAACACACCTACGTGAATAATTCCCACATTTCCAGGCTCTGCTGTTTGTGCAGGACCAGGCATGTGTTTTGTGCTGTTGATTCACAGAAGGCTCTCAGGCAGACACCATCAGCCTGATTTTTAGACCATAAACTATATTTCATTCCCCTAAAGTGAAATAATTTAAAAAAAAATGTTGTTCGCTGATTTTACATTTTTGTTCACATTATTTTTCTCTAATATTTTTCGGTTCTGATGAGAATTAAAAAAATTAAACAAATCAAAATCCCCAACTTTACTTGCTTTCAGCTGTTTGAAGCCTTCCCATGGCTACTCAAATAGAGAGAATTCCAGTTTGTCTCTTGAACATCCAACAATAAATATATGAATTTTTGAGGATAGTGAGAGGCACAAGCTGCACCCCATGTAGTCACTGCTGCCTCTACCTACACAAGGCTGCTGCTGCTTAAAATTTTATATGGCTATTTCTTTTAAAACACCTCAGTAGCTTGAAGCAAAGACTTTTGCAACCTGAGTTTTAAGAAAAAAAAAAAAAAAAAGAGAGAAAAAATGAACCCAAAAAAGCCTTATATTCTTTTTTTTTTTTTTCTTCAAGCCTTTGATCCTGACTCTGCAGTCGTGGGAACCAGGAGCAGTCATCTCCTGTGAACTGTGAGTAGGAAGCTGCGAGGGAATCAGCAGAGGAGTTTGAGCGTTAGGCCTTGTTTATGCTGGGGATTAAGTCATTTGTGGTCAGTACCCAGCACAGCTGGGCTGCTGCAGGCTCCCTGCTCCCATCAGATGACATTCCTGCAGGGAACAGGCAGGGGCACTTCACTCCCCACCAGCCCAGGGAGAACCCAAACCTGTCCCTGGTCCTCGTGTTCCCAACATGTCAGATGGGAGCAGCGCTCACTGGGACAACAGAAAAGTTCAGAGAATAAAAAAGGGTCCTGGAAGGGATTGATCAAAACCATAATTTTATGGCTGTAGCAATAAACAGCCAAGCCAAGCCCGAGCTGCAGGAAAGCTCAGAGGCTGCTGCTCTGTGTTTCTCAGGGTCCTGAAGGAAAAAAACAATCAGCATATAGGGAAGAGAAAAGGGGGAAAAAATTGTCTAAATTGCTGCAGTGCTCTGTCCGTGGGTCCATTTCAAATATCTGCCTGCATTCGGGAGTATCCGGGGTTGTGCTCTGAAAGTTTAAGACTTTTTCCAAAGGTGGTTTTATTGTCAGCCACTATTAGTGTAGATTTATTTTTTTCTAGCAGGCACATGGTTAACATCTTTCTGTGCTTCTAAATATAAACTCTTTTCCCAGTAGTATTATCCAGGTCTCATTCCTCCTCTATTTCTCTCCCTTTTTGTCTGTTCCTCTCCCTCTTTCTCCCTCTGTCACTGTGGATTTGATGAGGCTCCAAGTTACAACTGGATGCTGTGAGGATGGATTTCTGTTGAGATCTGTGCCGAGTTGCACCAACACTCTCTGTAAAGTTTTACTTTCGTGGAGTGCTATACAGTGACTTTTTATGTGTCTAAGAAATGGAAACATTTTGTCTCGTATAAAAAAAAAAAAAAAAAAAAAAGAAATATTTTTATACTGTGCTCCATTCACAGACCACATCAGAGGTATTCTAAGAATAGAATAGATCAAATATATTTTATGGAAATATAATGAGAAAAGGATGTGTTCCCAAAACTCACTCTGAACAAAGGAATGCAACATAGTCAGGAATACTTTAATGCGCCTAACAATTTTCTCATGTGAAAGGCTGAAGGAACAGCCTTGGTTTGAAGAAATCTTCCAATTCTCCCCAGGCACCCTGAACTTGAAATCAATCTAGGAAAGCTATATATTACAAAAAAAGAAAATGTATGGAAAAAGTGACTGAGGGCATTAACCATAAAAGACGTTTTGAAAAGAAAAATAACATCAATATGAAACATTTTGTCATGTTTCATTTCATTGATCATATATTTATTTTATGTGCTCTGGAGCGCTGAAGCTTAGATGTAACTACATTTCAGGAGCCTCATATTAGACCTGTCATTTTCTTTGTGGTGAAAACTAAATAGCAAGAAAAAAAATATAAAATAGATTGCAATTATTAGATTTGTGTTGGGTTCCATTGGATACTGCTTAAAATCTTAAAAAAAAAATGGAGCTTGGAAAAACAGACATTACATTAACAGCTATTAAAGGCACTGCCTGTGTGACAGATAGAGAAGTAGGAGGTACACCTACAATGTAAAATAATGCATCTTTTCCACGGTAATGCAATATGTTCACCTTAAATAGGCTTGTAATTAAACCTGCCACTGTTGATTAGATCAACCATGTAGGAAAGATGCATTTGTATTAGTTCTAATTAAATCTGTTTTAAACAAGTTGGAGTTACGGATTGTTTTTTCCACTCCCCAATACAATAAACGTGTATTTCAGATGCTGTATGTGGCTACCCTGCAGCAGAGCTGTGCTTAAAAGCCTTTTCTGTAGCTGGTCTCTGATCCCAAGTTTCTTCTGCCTCAGGCCTGAACTTCCTTTCTAACCAAAGCCCTCAATGATTTAAATTTGGATTGTTACAGGAATGACGGATGGAATCAGGCCAGTGAGAGCGCCGTAAGAAATTTGTTTTAGTGTTGGTAAGGAAAAATATTTTTTATAACTCGGTTTTTTGAGTCCTAAAGTGTTTTCCAATAACCATAAGGTTGGTTTAGAAGTTCCTAGTGGAGAGAAGTGGGGTAGGGAAGGCCTGAGCTTGAGGAGCTCTGGCAGGTTCTGGCACATTCGTGTCACTTTCTCCAGTGGTGGGTGGCATTACTCACACTCAGCCTCTTTGAAGGTTGCTGGTATAAAGCTCAGTGGGATCCAGGGTGTTCTCATAACCCCCTGCTGGAGTCTGACACCCTGTTAGAGAGAAGTTATACTCTCCTTGGATTGTCTGGAGTGAGGATTCTGGCCCTAAGTGGAAAGTTCCAGGTGTATCCAGCAATGCAATCTATAAAAGCTCACCCAGTCCCACTGTGGTGGTAATTTATTAGGGGCATTTTGTGCAGGTCAGGGCTCTGAGCAGGCATTCAAAGGTGCAAGTCCAGGGGAATATCAGCAGCCTTTCTCCCAGTTCACCCTCCCTCCTCTCAGTGCAGAGCAGACTGCAGGTGCACAGTGAAAAAGAAGGGATTGGGGATCTGGGGCTCCTCTCTGGTGCTGAACCTGTTGGGTTTTTGGGCTTTTCATCCTCCTGGTCCTGGTGGCTCTGTGTGGGCACGGGCCAAGCCCTTTCTCTGGGGCAGGCTGTGTCTGGAGAGCAGGGGTGCATCACTGGGCCTGTCCCCAGGAGGGGATGATGGATGATTCACCTCTGGGCACAGCAGGGCTCTGCTGCTCTGGACTCCTCCTTTACTGCCAGCAGCCAAGTGGGTCAGGAGTTGTGATCGTGGCTCTGTGAATGCCAAACTTTATTTCTGAAACAGCCCAAGTGCACTGAAAACCTTCAGGAACCGAGAGGCTCTGTTTCGCATTGTAACACAACTGGGAAAAAATTAACTTGTGCTATGTTTTCATATTGATTTTCCTTCTCTTGGTGGAGCATTTTCAATTTAAATGGCAGCAGACTGAGGCACAGAATGGGGAGGAATGTTCTGAGCTCTGCAACTGGGAAAAGAGCCTGGTTTTATGATTTTGTGTCCATGTTATCCAATTAAATTTTGTCACTGTCCTGTGATTTCATGTCCAGTGCAGTATTGCTTCCACAGAAAAGCTAATTATGGAATAAGATAAGTATGAAAGTGCCCATATTTAATTACTACTATATAGTATATTCAGGAAGAAGATTTTTTTTCCCCTAAAATTATTCTAATTAACACGAAGGAAAAGTTTCTGCTGATTTTTATTGTCACAAGATAGAAAGAATATTATTTCATGCTACCATTAAGCTATATTTAACTTCCATCTTTCTACCTACAACAGAAAACTTGAAAATTGGTCTGTTGGATTTTATTTCTCCTTTTTAGCTCATAAACGTTTTCTTCAAGTACTGTTAAATAATGATACAATTTTTAGAATATCAATTATCAGCTGGTAAAAGTTTCATTTTTGTTTTTAAGTTCTGTGTTTTGTCCTTTTTATGTTTCTTAGCTGAGGGGGAAATCTTCTACCTTCCAGAAACCTGATATTTTGGACCAGATCCCTGTCTGAACAGGTTGTATGCTGCCCTTTTCAAAATCAAGCTATCAGAGGATGCCCTTCAGCAGAAGTGTTAAGAGGACTTGGTGAGCTTAACATGTTTCGCCTGCTTAATTTAATTTGGAAAAATTCAACCAGAAAATGAAGTTATTAACAGGTTGGTACATTCAGAGATAAGATGATGTCACAGGAAAGCAGTCAAGTGGGCAGCTTGTCAAAATATAAAATATGTATCTGTCAGAATCAAATGATAGATAAGCTGTGGCTGGGTGTAGGATGCAGTGAAAATAGTGTGCTAAAAATTGAAGCTGAATCCCACCAGTCTGGAGCACAAGCTTTTAGTAACTATTGTGGTGAGCAGAAATACAGCAATCCTGGGACATGAACTGGGCTGCTTAAACACGGTGTGTGCAACTTCTGGCCAGTAGCCAGAGGCACATTTATCACCAAGAGACCTCCAAGAGACAGCAGAGACCTTGAGAGTGTGGCTGTTCCAAGAGATGGGGACTGAAAGCAGCTCTGGGGACCCCAGTGTGAGAGGAACTGGAGCTGCTGGGAGAGTCCCGAGGAGCCATGGGGCTGCTCCAGGGCTGGAGCCCCTCTGGAGCCAGGCTGGGAGAGCTGGGGGTGCTCACCTGCAGAGGAGAAGGCTCCAGGGAGAGCTCAGAGCCCAGAGGGGCTCCAGGAGAGCAGGAGAGGGCAAGAGGACAAGGGTTGGAGGGACAGGGCACAAGGAATGGCTTCCACTGCTGGAGAGCAGGGTTAGATTAGAGATTAGAAAGAAATTCTTCCCTGTGAAGGTGATGAGACCCTGGCATGGGTGCCCAGAGCAGCTGTGGCTGCCCCTGGATCCCTGGAAGTTTCCAGGGCTAGGCTGGACAGAACTTGGACCAGCCTGGGACAGTGAAGGTGTCACTGCCATGGCAGGAAGGTTGGAATAAGTCAACCCTTAATGGTCCCTTCCAACCCAAACCGTTCAGTGATTCTCTAGCTGAAGCTGGAACACCCCATTAGCTCAGATATGCCAACATGAGCATTAGTAAATCTTTTCCTGGGTAACTTGGGAACTTTTGAGGCCCTAAAATGTGAAAATTATCTGTCTGGCCAGGGTAATGGGCATTTCTGTGTTGGAGGGGTGAGACAAAAGTGAGGAGCCCCCAGTGTGTTCTCCAGGAACACGTACGCGTCGTGTTCCACCACAGTGCCCTTCCTGCCTGCTGGCTTGTCATCTCAAAGAGCTGGCACCAGGAGGTCAAAGTGAATAAAATTGGGAATTTTAAATGGCAATTTGGAGTCTTGTATGAGCAAAACAGAATAGGCCACTTAGCAAGGAATGCAGTCGAACTCCCAAATATTGTGATGGCAAAATGAAGGAAATACCATGATAATAAAAGTCAGTATTGTGTTATCATTGAATTTGGGAAAATGATGCCATTTGTGTGGAACTTCACTCACTGCAAGTTGCAAAACTCAGCTTAAAGGCTGTAAACTCTTGGGGACAGCTCACAAAATGTGTCTGTTCACTCAGGATCTTCCATGATGCAGAGTTTAATTGTGATGGGAATTCTCAGGACTAGCAGAATACAAAGAGTAGAAGCCCTAAATAAAATGCTGCTCTTATATTTAAAAGTCAGAAGGGACTGATCTGACCCCTTGATCTATAGGCCATAGTGCTTTGTTCACTAATATCACCATGATATTTCCAATTTATGCTTCAGCTTAAATAGTTCCTAGACTCAGCTTGAGATAGAGGCTTCCTTGGGAAAAAAAATAAATTTTAATATGTTGTTCTATTATAAATTTTTTTCAGTATAGAAAATATTTCTCACTTATATTTCTTTAGCCCTCTGACCTTCAGAATTTGATCCTTATTATTTATGCCTGAACAAATTTAACTTTTATCAAAATCCTTCTCTTTTGTAAATGTAACAGGTGGAGGTTAAATTCATAATGGTGCTTAAAAATTGTCATTTTTTGTGTGTTTTTTTTTTTTTTTATTTCCCTGAGTTAATTCCAGAAAGTTTTCCAGGAATTTTATTGTGTTGTTTGCAGGACTGAGTATTTTTTAATTTAGTTTGGTGGGGATTTTTTTGTTTTCTAATACTTTCCCCAGTGAGGAAACAGCTACACTGCTGCTGTCCTCCATTTTATCTACTCAAGGATCACATTCTTCCTTTGGAACTTCAAGCTGTTGGCATTTTATGTGCTATACTTAGTCCGTATCACGCTAATATTTTTTATTCAGCAATAATTGTAAAGGAGATATAGAATGATCTATAGTGCTGCTGTACAAATTTAAAACATCATAGATATGTATCATCTCTTAAAGCGGAACATAACATGCATTTTTTGGTTAAAATCTGAAAATAAATCACAAATCTCCCAGCATGAGGAGCTCTGTTTTAGACTTGTGTAACGACAATGCTCTCGTAATTGAAAGAAAAAAAAAAAAAAAAAAAAAAGGAAATTTGGGAGACTGTTAGTCTACATGTGGCAGACTTTTTTTTTTCTCTTGAATTGAAAATAAAAAAAAAAATCCATTGACACATTTGGACTGAAAAACTCTTTGGTGCACATGTTTTATATATGTGGGTTTATTACACAGATCATGTGTCTTAATTAGGTAATTTATATTGTGTTATCCAAAGAAGATGTTCTTGTTCAATTGGATACACAATGAAAGTTTAAGAAAAGTCATTAATCCTGTGTTTACAGAGATCAGAGCATGCTATGGAACAACAACAACCACAAATATATTTCTATGCGCTGAGGCAGTTACCTACGAGATCATGTTCCTGGATAATTGTGTTTGTAAATACAGACATATACACAGTATAGGTGGGGATTAGTCATATTTTTAGTGGGACTTTTTCTTCCTAATTCTCTTCCTGAAACCAAATATATTATATTTATCCACTGTGAGTCTTTTCAAGCAAAAAATTAATGATAAATCAAACTGATCTCAATGAGGAAAGTTCAACATTTTGTTATCTGGGACAATTTGAGCACTGATGTTTCAGAGGGGTAATGGCAGCTTGAATTTGAGCTCTCCTGACCTTTTTTCCCTCCTTCATGTAGAACCTTGATATTTCCTAAATGAGTGTTTTGTCTCCTTGTACTAATCTGATGCTGTTCACCCAGAAACTGAATCTAGCTATCACTAGTTAGGCTAATTAAGATTTCTTGGTTTCTCTCCCTCTTTGTCATTAAGCTGGATTTGAGCTTCACATACCCTTGCAATTACTTTGAAATTCCAAGTCTCCTTGCAAATACTTTGAGAAATCTGAAAGCTAAATGGTTCCCAAGTTTAAAATAGGATGTTCCCTAGTTGAAAGGCAAAAAAGCAATATTGTTATATTTGTATTCTGATGAAATTCATTATGTACAATATAATTTTGTCTCCATAACAATCTAGTCTTCTTCAATTAGGGATAAAGCCAGATACTGTATTTTCTCTAGGTCTTTTTAGTAATTTTTTTTCCATCGAAAATACAGAAGGAATTTGAAGTGCTTGTTACTGGCAGTAAAATATATGTTTGCAGAGTTTTTCTTCTGTTTATTGTAAATCAGCTATAGAACAGCAATCCATGGCATCAGTCCAGGAAACTGAGATTATGAAGTTAGGCAGTAAAAAGATGAACAAAAAATCGTCTTTATAAATCTCGATGAACATCTTGCTTGCTACACAGTGAGGATCTTCTCCAGCTCCCTTTGAAGTCAACAAGAAAACTTGCACCAACTTCCAGTGGGATTTGACTCAGAAATCAGGATTTCCCACATTTGTGTCCAGTTTTGGGGTGGGATATGGCGAGAGCAGGCAGAGAGCTGTGACTGATGGGATTGGAGCAAGGACCCGGGATGCAGTGGGGGAGGAAGATGAAGAGATGAAGTTATTTATCACACCAATTCCTTTATTCTTGGAATAATGGTGCCACACTGGTAGCCAATTTGTTGATGTGCTACAAGCCCTCACTGCTGTCCACAGCTCCAGTCCCCTGAAGAACATCTGAAGTGTAACCTAGGAGAAATCTGTTGTAATTTGCTCTCCTGCTCTCTGTATTTATAAGCCTACAATATTGTAAGTTTTTGCTGTGGGTGGACAAGCAACATCCACTCATATCAAAGAAGATACAAGTACAGATAAATATAACTTTATACATTCATTTTTATATAACTTATGCAAATGTATGCACAAGTTAGTCACAGTCCCCAGGCTGGCAGCAGATCTGATGTGGTCATTGTTGTAGCTTTGGACACTGGTGTTGCTGGTCAGTCCTGCTGCCTCCAAGCAGGGCTTTGCAAGTGTAAGTTTGTCTGCTAGAGAAGGTTTGGCTGGATGGAGAAGGCAGGATGGGACATAGAGGGGAACAGCCACTGCAGTTCTAAATCTCTCCAGCCAAGGTGTGACTTAGGCAAACAGCATGTGGAGGCTTGCTGTGTTTTTTCTCTTGAGAGCATTAAGAAGAAGGGTTGAGGTCTGAAAACTGAGGCACGAGGAGCTGGCTTGTGCATGGACTGCAGCTCTCACTGTCATCTGAATATTCAGAGTTATTTGGGTTAATCATCTGATGGCACCCCCTGCCACAGGCAGGGACATCTTCCACCAGGCCAGGCTGCTCAGAGCCCCATCCAACCACCTCCCTGCTCAGCCTCAGCTCCTCATCAGCCACCTCCTGTGACAACTGAGGGTTGTTCTCCACCTTTTAATGAAATAAAAAAATTGCCTTTCACCCCATCACACCGTTGGTTGTTCCTGAAAAGAATCGCTTTCTTTAGCACTTGCTGTTGAGTACTAACTGACCATCTTAAGAAACAAATCAAAGACTACAGGCACAGCAGCTTATTGTTCTTTGCTGTGTGAACTTATCTGTTCCCCAAAGACTAAACAGAACAAAAGGGACAGTCTTGGTATGCTGGGTTCAATTGTCAAAATTAGTATTCTTAATGTTCTTCCTTATTTTAAACACCCATGAATAACTTGGTCCCCACTGCTTAGATTATAGATTTTAGTGTATGAATTTTAATAATTCTAATTAATGGTGCTATCTTTATTATATTACTTTGTACTTGGGTTCACTCTTTCATCACAAGATCTCAAAGCACTCTATTAAGCTGCACCAAATCTTTGTAAAGTAGATGAATTTTAGCCTATTGAGTTTATGTATTGGATAAGTGTAGTAAAGGGAATGAACAGTTTCTCCAAAGTTCATTTCAGAGCTTTGCATTGATTCTCTGCAATATTTAAACACTGGCAAAATTAGGCTCCAGAAAACTTGACTCCTACTTCTACCCTCTAAATTATGGATCTCTTTACTCCCCATTTTGAATTTCAAGTAATCTTTGAAAAATTTGTATTCGTAAGTCTTCAAATAAGAATAGCGATAATTATATCAATATTATTAATATGCGCTATTAAAAGAAATAAATCTACATTTGCAAAGCTTTGATGTGCTTACAAAACCCGAACTTTTAAATGAAAGTGTGTTTTTAAATCACGTACATATTACAGAAATCTGTTAAAACGTTCTCACAAAGACCTGCATATGCTCAGAGCAATGATTCACTGGCAGCTATGCCCTGGGGCCATCACAGATATCTGATGGAACAGACTAGCTCAGAACCTCACAGGCTTTGTTTCTCAACCCGGTTTTGTTGTGTTTCCTCTTATTTGTTAATTATGGTAATTTTTAAAAATCTGTTTGATGTATATATATATAAAATTTCATGTGGTTTTTATGGTGTTGTAGTTTTGTGCTGTGAGAATTACCACCTGAAGAATCAGTCTGCTAAATTCACAGCAGATCTCTCTGGTGGACTGTTATCTCTGATAATCTCACCTTTCAAATCCACCAATTATTGAAGATATTGGAGTACTTTTATTAAAAGTTCTTCCTCTCCTTTCCCACTGCTCTACACCAGGGTGAGAATTGGTCATTCACCACATGGATTTTCTTTCTCTAAAGGATTTTCATATTTAAGACTTGTTAAATAGTTCAAACTGCTACATCATTACTCTTTCTTTTCCATTTGAACATTTTAAGACACTTAGCTGGTTTAAAAATAATGAAATTGTGACCTTTAGTTGACACTCCAAGCTCATGTTTTGAAGGCTATGCTTATATTTTGAGATTGCTGCCTAGGAAAATCAAGACTAACTGAGCTGACTAATTCTGAGTGCTTTCCTCCTTACAATGCTTTTTGGGGGGGCAGTTTTAGTCTAGAGGAGCATGTTTAAGAACCAGTCTCTGCCCAGGCTGCTGAAGACAGAAGGTGCTTGAGAGTGCAGGAAAAGTGTTTTGAAGAGCAAGATTGGACTCCCTGTCCCTTCTGCACTAACCACCAGCAGCTGGAGAACAGGCTGCAAGAGGATCACCTCTCATGGACATGTGAGCAAGGGCTGGAGGCTTAGCAAAATCTCCAGAGGAAAGGTACAGTTTTTTTGCTGCCTTGCCTGATTGTCTGTATTTAAATGGAATGGAATTTTTAAATCTAGTAAGGATTTTTGTAAAATATGCAAATTGTAGTCTGTGGACTTTCTGTACCAGGTAAGTGCAGCAATACATGGGATTTTTTTTGGTTTATAGTTATTTTTTACCAAATTGCTGAACAGTGCAGCTAAGCAGCAACAGGGGGAAGACTTAGGTGAGGAGGAGGAGATAAGAAAAGTTGGGGGAAAGACAAAAGGATATCTGTAGGTGTCCAAGGAATCTTCAGCCTTTTGCATTATAATTTCAAACCCCAGGATCAGTGCATTCTAACTATTCCAGCAGAAGTTTTGTTCAGGGCAGCAGTGTATGGGAAGATGTCCCACTACAATTTATGGTTCTCAGTAGCGATGGCACAGTGCCTGTACCTATCTGGTTCCAGGTCATATGTGGTTAGAACATGTTTGATCTCCTCCAGAGGGCAAGGAGTATCCCACAGCCACCTTAATTTCACCCTCTCTGGCATCTGCTGAAACATCTGGTGGTAGCTGGTGTTGGAGACATTACAGTGGATGTGTTGGGAAACCCGTCTGGCTCAGGATGAGAGTTTTTCTGCTCCTCTGTGCTGCACAGCATTGGGGGATCTGGAAGTCCTTCATGCTCTGACCTTTAGGAAGGTGAAATTCTTGGTGTAGGGCTGCCATTGAAAAAAAACACAGCATTTCCTGCTTAAAACTTTGTGAGGCATATTTTTATTTTAATTGTGTACTTATAACCACTGGTTAAAAATGGGATATTTTTAACTGTTACCTCAGACCATTGTATTTTAGTATAAAACCCACCCTTTGTTTCCCAGTGATACTCTTTTGTACAATGTAGTTATGTGGGGAAAGTGTTGACTAGTAATCATTTACTTGGTCAGACGGGTTAGTTTTCCTTCAAACTATGCATTTCATTTTAGCAGTGGCATCTTAAATAGTTATTTAGAGAAGAGCTGCAGAAGATAGAAGCTTCACAGAGGAGGGGAAGGGAAAAAAAAATCCAAAATAAAAAAAAAAAAAAAACCAAAAAAAAAAACCACCACCACACACAAATTGGAAGGGCTTAGAATAAATTATTGCATGTCATTCTGTGGGAAAATCTTCCCGTACGGATGCTGTGTTGCTCACAATGTGAGTGCCAGATCCACTCAGCTCTGCTTTGCACTTCTGTCACCCTTATCACTCAGGAGACAATCCTCTCCTACTGTAAGTGCTACCCTCAGCAGCATGGGCTCGTTTATAGGACTTGCATCTTGTGCTGAAGTCAGGCACCCAAGAGGCACGGGATGAATTGACAGTATAGGCAGATGCTCTCAGCAAAGGAACCAGGATGTTAAAAGAGCTTTAGCGTGGTTATTGTTTTGCCAGGCAAATCCATGTTCTTGTCATCAAGGTGTTCAGGAGTATTTCAGCCTCATTGTACAAGCTGAATACAAGAGCTGCAATCAGGAGTTACATCATTTGGTGAGACAAGACCTTGAGGAATACAGCAAAGGGAAATGTGCATAATTAGAGCAGTTCAGTTACAAGGGAAAGGGGCTTTGATAGTGTTAGAAATGCAGCTGAAACATGCAGCCTCCATTGCCCTGTCATCAGGCATTAGATGGTAGATGTCAACGGGCCAGGGGGATCTCAGGATCCAGTGAGAAAGTGTGGGGTTCCCTATTTGAACCTTTCCAACCCTCAAAAAAACATCTAAGGTGACTGTCTGCTGAGCCACAAGGTCTCCTTCTCCATTTGTGGACAAACACCAAACCAGAGATTAAAAAAACAGTCAGTAACTGGAAAAAAAAGTAATTTAAAAAGCAGTTTGTTTTGATAGTTTTTCTCAGAAAAGAATGCTGAGAAATAGGAGCATGACCAATTCCTCTGGCACCTCAGAATTCCTGTAAAGGAAGAGGCTGACATGAAGAGGGGCCAGACGTGGTGACAGGATACACATCGTAGGTCGTCGAACGCCTTGGGGCCAGTGCTCTTCCCATGGTGATTTCCACACTAACAAAGTTGCCAAAATCCTTCCTAGAAATTTCACTTGGGGGAATAAAAAAAAACAACCCAACTTTAGTGACACCCGTTCTAAGTATGCAACATCCAGCCTGCTTTATTTAGATTTTTCACAAAATATTTATCACTGCCATAGTGATATCTATCCTAAAAAAAGAGACCATGTTTCAAAGCAATTTGACCTTCTGTAGACCCTATCCAGAGGACATCTCTATTCTTACACGTGTATTATTGGCAAATGTTTTGAATTTTTGAGTTTGTAGAGGAAAATGTTCAACATCTCAGGGATTCTTGAGCCATGGGAGACTGCTTTCCACCCACCACCGAGTAGGTTACCAGACAATACTTAATGTTTAGGTATCAAATATGTTGTAACTATCCCTGGATGTGCAGTGAATTAATTACATTGCTGCTCTTTGCTTTTTCTTTATTCTGTAAGGCAAGGCTTGCTGGTGAGGCAGTGTGTCAGTGGGGCACTTCCAAGGAACACCACTCAAGGAGCACTGGAGGAAGGATTTCAGCACTGATGCTCTTCCATCAGCACCAACTGGCATCCCTGTCATTCATATTTTGGATGAGACTATGGCTGGAATCCTCTCTCTCTCAAAGCAAACACCATAGCAGGACCCTGCAGGTGAGTTCTTCTGAAATGAACGGATTTCATGATCATATAAAACACAAGGTTAGACTTTTTTTCCTTGAGGCTGCTGGCTGGGCCCTGCTGGGTGCTGTGGAACGCCAGCAGTGCTATGAATATCAGGAATGCTAATAATGGGGTCCCATTTCTAACTTAGGAACAAAGGCTTCATTGCGTGCACATAACTTCCACGGGCAAGCATTCCTCTTGTCTTGCTGGATGTAGGGTGTGGCTCTGCGTGAATAACCCCAGTCCTTTAAAAGAGTACTGGAAGACAGTCAAAGAATTGTTTCTTTGCCAATAATTGTAGTGTGGGGAGGCGCCAGGCTCAGGTTTTAATCCTGCAAATGATTCCAAAGCAGGGAAGGAGGTAAATATAGAGTGCAATCTGAGATCTAGGTCTTCGTTGGGTTTGGAGGGCTGTTTACTGGGGGTTTTATTGCTGTGCTCTTGGGTTCTGTTTAAATTTCATTTTTCAGTAGTTTAATTAATTTATCCTAATTTCCTCTGGACAATTCACAGTGTTACTCATCGCTAATTGACTCCAGGGTGTTTAACGTGTTTAAGCCAATATCAGAGGTCAGAGGAACAGTATCTAAAGACCGCACGGAGAGCATCTGCATATTTGATCTTGTTTGCACCAGATTCCTGGCTCTCGCTGTCTCAGGGATACCCAAGAGGGTCGCAGTTGTCATAAGCATGTCTTAAGTGGGTGCTTCAGAATTGTCCCGGGTTGGTATGGAGCCAATCCAGCAGCTCCCTCGCGTGAAGTATGCGCAGCGGAAGAGGGAGCGAGGCAGGAGGAATGCGTGGCATTCCCCTCCGTCTCTCTGGCACAATTGTCCTGGTGGTCCTGTTTCAGCTGGTGGAATCCAGAACAGCCCCGTGGCTGTGCTAGGGCACGTGAAGCTCCTTTTTCTGACCCTTATATGGCACAGGATCGCAGCACGACTGGCAGGGTGGGTTTGCAGCTCCTTTTCCTCTTGGCTCAGCCACAACGAGCCCAAACACGACGTGTTTAAGAATCTGGCCCTGTATTTCCAAACTCCATGCAAATATGGTAATAATAGCTAAACTGACATTTGCTTTCACTTCTGTATAGTATGTCTTTAATATGATTACTATCCTTAACATTTAAAGGAACTTTGACAGTTATGTAATCCCTTCAACATTTAAGTACAACAGGAATTTATTATTAAGTGCAGTGGCTGGAAATGGAGCACTTTTTTCATTCACACTATAAACAGTTATGTTGGATTAGTAATCCTGCTTGTCAGAGTTGTTCACTGTTTGATATTAATCAGTAGGTTTATGAAAGGTGCAATAGAAGGCAGAAATGAGCAGTGAAGAAATTGTAAACCTTGGTTCCATAAATTCGGACTCTTGCTCAGGTTCACAACATTTCTTGCAGTGACCTCAGACTGAGGAGAAAGGAAGTGCTGCATTGTGGTAGTGGAGCCTCTGACTATCTTTTGGTAAACATATATTTAGTTTCACGCTATATAAATGCAATAGCTGGTAGTGATGAAAGCCCAGACTTTTGAGAACATTTTTAGGTTGTTTTGTAAAGAGCGTGTTTTTCAGATTGTTGTGTAGATCGAGCATGATACAACCTAGCAAAACACTTAATGATCAAATATTACATGACAAAATGAATGCCATCTCCTTTTGGTGCTTATCCACTATTAAAATCATGTGCAAATCACTTCACCTGAATATTTCTACCTAATTTGTGGGTTGTTATCTTTGAGCTACATAATTAATTTCTGTATCTTGCAAACACTGTTGCACTGCAGGTTTGTTGTTGATTTTTTCCCTTTTTTTTTAACACTTCTGAGTCTCTAGCATATATTCATGCAGCACGTACAGAGGAGCCAGGTCTTCTGGTTGGAAATGTCATCCTGTGAGATCTTCAGATGATCAAAGTGACAATGACACCACTGTAATTCAACATGTCTTCAAACAGTGCATAATAAATTAACATGATTGGTTAATGAACATGCATGATTAATGAAACAAAATATAGACATATAATAAAGGCTTTTCTTGTAAATGTCAGTCATCTTCCTTGTTCAAATGACTTAGGATATGTCCCTTATACACCTTGCTGAACAGTTGACACATATATGTATGTAGATATAGAGTAGTGAAATCAAAATGCAACATACAACTTTTCCTCTATAAGTGTAATTATACTGAATAATAGCATATTTGACAGGTTTCAATACCCAAGTTTATTTCAAGATAATTTCCCCCCCCCCCTATTTCTGAAATCTTGCTTAACACAGCTTTGTTTTGGCATTGAAAAGAAAAATCTTCATTTAATAACATTGGACTTCATTAAGCTATGTATATCTCTCACTGATCACTTTTAAAGCAATGTGGCATTAGCTTTTTAAATTCTTGGGGCTAAATTTAGCATTTGCTTGGGGTAGGATCAAAAGTGTCAAAAATCTGCATCACTGCCTCATTATCAATCACCGGGATATTTTGGGAGAAGCAGTTTGATTTGCATCGTCGGACCTCCTACCTAGCATCACAGAAGGCTGTGCATCAATAAAATTAACTTTTGTCACTCAAACTAAATTGGGCCGAGGCGGCCCTGCCAGCACAGCTCATGTGCGTGCAAAGAGCGCGGCTGAGCGCGGAAACGCTCCAGCCTTCCTCGGGAAGGCGGGGGAGAATAATCCATCCACTCCTGGGTGCTGTCCCGGAGCTTTCTTTACGTCTCAAAAAGAACTCCAGCAGGCAGGGCGGTAGGTCGCGCTCACCCGGAGCCAGCAGCAGAGGTCTGGATGGCTGGGGCAGACCGCGCTGTGAGCGGAGCCCTGCCCGGCTGTGCCTCACCTGCCGGAGCCCCGCGCTGGGATTTACGGCGCTGCCGCCCTCCGCTCAGCTCCCCGTCGCTCTGGAGGAAGCTGCTGCAGCTCTCTGCCGAGCACAGCGCACCTCTCATCTCCTGCCAGCTCCGCAGAGCAGAGCGGTTCCCCACGGCAGGATCACCACCCTCGTCGCCTCCTCCATCCTTCGCCAAGCGGGACACGCTGCTCTTCCAACATCTGGAGGTCTGGTCTGCAGCACGGGGTTCACACGCTCCCCTTCTCCATGGATCTAGTCCCAGCCGTGCTGGGAGCCTTTCCCAGTGAAGCCCAGCAAGGCTGGCTGTCCTTGCTGCCAGCGGGCCGCGGCAGAAAGGCAATAAAAAGACAAAAAGTCACAGCCTTTCCACAGCATCTATTTTTTTTGCTGAAGCCAGAGTGGAGGGAGGTGAATGCGTCCTGCCTAGCTGCATCCTGCCTTGCAGCCAACCCACGCAAGAGACAGAGTTGACTTTTCCTGGGCCTTTTGGCAAAAGAAAGAATTCTGTTAAGTCTTGCCCGTTCTGAAACACTTTGTGTGGTTTTAAGATAAAAGTGGATGTTCCTAGGCATCGGTTTCTAAATAACTGATCATCATTCAATAACTGCTTTTTTCCACCCCTCCTCTCACAAATTTCTGTCAGGTGCTCAGCGCTGTGTTGTAATTATTCACGATATTAGCTGCTGAAGATATGTCCGTAGTACATTCGGTCCTCCTTCCTCCTGTGAATCCATCCGTAGCCCATTGATAAGGTCTTCATCCATGTTTGCTGATAGGTTTTGTTATTCTTTGAATTCGTGATTAAGAATGGTAGTTTTCTGTGTTTCCGGGGTTTTGGTTGGTTTGTTTGGGATTTAAGCTGTTCCGTAGCTGCAGTTTGCCCCAGGAACAGAAAAAATCACTGAGCTTTTTATCCCCTCAAGAAAAAGGTAACAATTTATGGAGAGACTGCAAAAAGGCAGGATTAGGGGATTTTAGAAAATGTAAACCTTTTCCTTTTCGTGTTGTACAGACCTTTCCCAAGATGTTATTTTCTAAGGAAAATGTGCTACTGTAGTGTAGATGGATGAAAAGTTTAAATTTGAGTTTGAACAAAGTCAGCACATGTGCACTCTCCATCGTTGAAATAATTGTTCCACTATTGTCTGTGAAAAAATATTTAGACTTTGATCTACTTTTAAAGCCAGATAGTTCTTGAAAATTTTCCTAAGCATTTTCCCCATTTCCTGAGCCAAGGAAATGATTATTCAAAGCCTAAGTCAGCTTGTTTTATCTCAGAGGAAATGATGTTACTTAAGTGTACCTGGTAAGGCCAACTGAAATATTAAGAAACCTCAAAAGCTCACTTTTGTGCAAAGATTTCTGAAAAGGGTAAATCCAAACAGGACAAAATAATTTCTTTTAAACCCTTAAGCAAATGAAATGCACAGATTTGCACTGTCCTTTCAATAATATTCTTCAAATTCTAATTAACAAGTAAACCAGGCCACATGCAAATTCAAATGAAATTTTATTAATTTTTATCAAATTAATGGTATGGGACATGAAAGGAAATAATCTTTAAAATATCAGCAGAACACTCACTAGTAATAATGCTAATTGACTTCTCTTTGCTCTATCCTACTGTGGGGACTTGGACAAATCAGTCAAAAAAGAAAGAGATGGGCTTGTATGAATTGCACTCTGTGCTGGGTAAGAAATTTCTTCAAGAGACTGAACAATTTCATGGCAAGATCTGAGCCAAAATATTAATGGCAACATTTGGTAAACCTGCTTTCACCTTTTCAATGCTTGTAACAATCAAGCTTTAGTTTGACATTACCAAAAAAAAAGTACTTTTTCCCAACTTTTTGAAATTTGAAATTGTTCGTTAAATTACTTGCAGGAAGAAAAGTGGGATATTCCATTTTAAAATATTGTTCACCTCTGACATGTGTGGCCCTGGTGTAGGTCATTTGGACTAATCATGGGATGAGCTCTGCTGGGGTTTGGAACCAAGTCCCAAAGATGAATTAATGGCATCACTTGGAAACGGGTTTTACGACTGAAAGTAAATAAACTGTGCAAAAATTTAATCCAGAAGACAAAATTAATTAGTATGAGAGGAATCTATCAAAGCATCCACAAAAATAGGAGAGCTACCACTTGTTTGAAGCAAACAGTCCCTTCCTTTCCCTTCATTGCTTACCCTTCAAAATAGAAGGTAATTTCTAATATTTGCAGACTATATTTTTTTTTCCTTTAAATTTATTCCTTTGTAACTGTCCCTAAACAGCCTCTGTCTGAAAGGCATTTGCAACACTGCCTAATTTCTTTCTAATTTCTTCAAGGTTAAGAATATCCATAGGTATCCATTCAGGGCATATTTATTCAACTGTTAGAAAGTACACCAAACTATTGTGTAGTGTAGACTTTATTTTAGGAGGAAACATAAACACGAAGAAACTATAATCCTGGTGTAATGTAGGAATCTAATTAAGACTAATGAGGCAACATTAAATTTAATGTATGATGCATTTTATATGCCTTACCATTAGAGCTGCAGCAAGCTGTTCGTCAGAGCGTCGAACTTTGGTGAATAAGCCCCTCAAGGCATTGTTAAACAATCTGGGCTCAAGCCTTCTCCTGCCCAAGGTTGTGTTGGGCTTGGAAAAATCTAGATGTAAATTGAAATTTGGGGGGGGGGAAGAAAAATGGGGGAGGCCTCAAGAAGTTCTGCCCATCTTCGAATCGCTCAGCAAGCTGATAAAAAGGGAAGATAAATGGATGGCTGCGTGTGACACCCTCGAGGAGGTGCCAGGCTGGGACAGAAGGGAGGAGGGCCAAGAGTAATGTGTGAACTGCTGTTTGAGAGGCACCTATAGCAACGGGAGGGGGAAAGGCTGGGATCTGTGACACAGTTTATCAAAAAGAATGGGCATGGTGATGGCTGCTTAACAGCTAATTAATGGTACAGCTTATTTTTTATTTTTTTTAATATAATTCTTATTAAATTCAGTAAGTCTTTACATGTACTTAATTGTACAGAAAAATAGAAGTGTGGCTCCAGATATAGATTTCACTCTCCAGAATCTTTTCCCCCAGTAAAAATGGAAGACTCCTCCAACACTACAAACAAAACTTTTAACAGTGATTTATCACATAACCCTTCATAGAGTCTGTTTAAGTCTCCATTACTGGAGGGATCTAAAACTTGTAGATGTGGCAGGTGGGGACATGGGTTAGTGTTGGGTTTGGCAGTGATGGGCTAACAGTTCAACTTGATGATCTTAGAGGGCTTTCCCAACATAAATGATTTTATATTTGGCTTAACACACAGGGAAGTATACAGGATATGGTGAGGGCAAAGATGAGTTTGAATGAAGATTGGGTGCTGAGAAATGGGGAGATTTTCAGAGGAGCGTGTAATGAGTTGCCTTTGTGGGTTTGCAGTATACACTGACACTATGGTGATGGGTCAGAAGTGCAGGCTGAGCCGTAGCTTGGACAAATTCATGGGCTCTGGTGTTAACTGGTGATTGCCAGCTGCTGTGAGACTGGGCCAGCCACGAGGAGAAGGTGAGGTAAGGAGGATTTAGTGGTGTGGGGAGAGGGGATGGGGAGGGCCAGTGTCAAAGTGCACTTCAACCCTGCTGCACCAAAAGCTGAGTTTCAGCCTACTACATCCTGGAAATTCATTCCAGTTTATATTATTGCATGTGTTAGTGATGGCTTGAATGTTTGAGACTTTGAAGTATTTCATCTACACGTGAAATTGGAATTTTTTCCTTTTTTTTTTTTTTTTTTTTTTTTTTTTTTTTTTTTTTTTTTTCCTGTGGAATATAGCCATGGAAACCTGTAAATCTGTGTTGGAAAATAAATGACTGTTCTTTGGTGGCTATCTTGTACAAGACATTATTGTAAGTGCAAGCACCAAGTTATACTTTTGACAACAAACAAATGTCACGAGCTGGGTTGGAATTGGGGATTCAGCAGCAAGGAAAAAGATGCTGTCAGGATGACTGGCACTGGTGCTATAGGAATGTTGCAAACGTAACTATTGCACAGGTTGGGGCTGGGGGAATGAGTTATTCCTTGCAGGAACATCAGAGAGCACCATGAAAGCTCAGCTGGGAGCAGAAAAGAAAACAACACTGCCAGAGGGGCTTCAGGGGGGTGGGAAGGAGCAACGTGTTCACAAGTGTTTGGGGATTGACCTCACTCAGCTGCTATGGAAGTGTGGGTGGGGGGGACGACTTCAAGGCAAGCAGATGTAGGCTGATGCTGAGAGTTTTTACAATCCCCTGGTGTGTGGGGGACATGCTGGGACCACCCCATCGTACCTGACCCGCCTGCCAGAGAGATGGAGGGAAAAAGCACAAGCAGGGGGGGTGGTTTTCCCACCACAACCTGCTCTGGTCTTTCTTTTCCTGGAGGGAATGCCACTGTGTGCCTCTCTCTGTGCAATCCTGAGTGGGGTTTATGCTGTTGTGTCTGCTCCTTGTTCAGTGCTGAACTGAAGGGAGGTGGAGAATGAACTCAAACAGGGAGATGTGAAGGTTTATGGAAGCAGGCAACTCCTGTGACCCCCCCAGTCCTCATCCCCTTGTGCTCTGTGCTGGTATATCCACAGAAAAAAGTCTCCACTGAAAGTGCAAATTTATTGTTAAGGGAGTTATTAATTTATTTTTATTTTAGTTTTCCTTCTCCAACATCCTTCTAATTTCATTAATACCAGTTCCTGATGTTTCTTGTGACTGAGCTAGAAGTATGTATGCTTTCCAAAACACAGGCACAGGTCATATTTTTTCCCTTTAGGATTTTGTCTTTTCCTTGAACACATCACATTCTGCTCAGCTTTTTCTGGCTGGGTGCTCTTTTTCTGTGTTTGGATCCTGTGGATCTCAGTTCTGGGATGTTCTCCCAGCTTGGCCTCACTGATCTGGCCTCCAGGGCAGCCTGTGCCCCACTGGGGTTTGTAGCACACAGGTTTAAACTCATATTGTAACCAAATCAATCAGGGCTAAGACATTTGCAAGGCTCCTTAAATCCCACCACTTGGTGTTTAACACAATCCTAGGGAAAATGTGATAGATAAACCTACCTGCCTTTCCTTGTTGTGTATGAGTGTTGTTTGGATTTAGGTCAAATTCCTTGAATGAGATAAACATCCTTTTTATCTCGGTGTCCTGTTGCAAATGGCTTTTCCTTTAGGAATTCATTCTCACCCTCCTCTGCAGCCAGCTTCCTTCTGCTTTCCCACTGAAACAACCGTGGCATTACCATAGCTTGGGGTTTGTGTCTGGGATGTCAGGACAAACAAGGATGGCATAAACCTTGGGAAGTGTTTGGTCTGCTAGAAAAGCACTCAGATGAGCTCCAAATAGGATTCATAAATTGTACAGGGATCTGGTGGTTGTCAGAAGTCCTTAGTTTTATTTACTGCCAACGTGGCCACGATGCAGTGGGAACTGCTAACTTTCCTGGTGCAGTGTTTTTCCCTGCTGGGGTGTGGGTTGTGTTCTCAAAATCCATCTGGCCATTACTTGCTTCCCCATCACAACTAGCAGCCAAGGTGGTTTTTACATAACCAGCCTTCTGATCAAAGAAAAGAGGTGATTCTTGCCCAAAGCTGTTGCAGGGCTTCCTCCATCCCTGCCTCTTTGGCCGTGCCCAGCTCTTGCAGGCACTGAGCTGGCTCAGGGAAGGGTTAGTCTTGCCTGCTCCCTTGAGCCTCTTCCCTCTGTAGGGAGCCTCTTTTAAACAGTAAATCACCAGCGATGATCTGGGAGAGACTGATCCTCCTCACCTCTTCAATAGGTAAATTGCCCTTTTAGAAGAGTGATCCACGCTCCTGTCCTCATTTTTCATATCTCACTTAAAGAAAAAGAAAAACAAAAAAAAAAAAAAAAAAACAGAAAAGAAAAAATAATCTTCCAGAGACTTTGACTTCAGCACAGGCACTTCAGAGTCTTTTTCTAATGTCATTCTAAAGTTAAAAAACAATTTGACTTCAAGGGAGATACAGCCTAATTTTTTAAAAACTTAATAGGATTAGTCATGGGAACTATTTTTAGCAAAAGTTCAACTTTATCCATGTATTTTAATGTGGGAAAAGTGTGTCCTTTTCCCTCTGCTAATGTTTGATGTATTCCAGCCCTCCTGCAAGTGTGTTTGAGTATCTTAGGGGCTCTGGAGTGGAGGAGAACTTCCTCTCGGATTCTCTCTGTTTTCTTTCGTGAAAATGACATTCCTAAGCTGTTTCACTTTCTGACAGGAAATGGAGCCTTGCCAAAATGATTAAAGTCCAAGAAAGCATAACAGTTCCAAAGCTGCAGCAGTTCTTTAGGAGTCCCGAGTTTGACATTGTGTCAAACAAATGTGAAATATTGTTTAATAAATTTGAATAATACAGGGAAAGGGAAAAATGGTTCTTGGCTTATAATGCTGGTGCTCTTTATTAAGTCTGTAAAGGCCTGCCTAGCTCTAATAAATTGAAATATATACATAAATATACTTGTGCATGGATAACAGTTTAATATTGTAATATATAATGAACAGCGCACAGGCACCCCCCACATGCAGACATTGATTTATTCGTGCTATGACCATATATATATTGATATGTGTGTGTAGACTCCCTCACAAGTTTGTATATATTTATACACGGAATTACCATTCACAGGCAACTCCTGTGCCTGATTCATACAAGAAATATCATAAGCCTTATTTATAAGGTGTGATGTGACATTATGACTTTATAAAAATACTAATCTAATGCTAGATAAAATACAATTGTTAACGGTTTCTCAATGGTTTTTAATTCAGTGTTTGTTTAAAGGAATTATTTTGAGACCTTTGCTTGTGCCAAACGACACCTTATCATGTAATCCCAGCGTTACTAGGATGGCTGAGCTGGGGCTTGGGGAAGCAGTGGGAATTCTATGGCACCCAAGAGCCTGGCTCTGCCACCTCTTCCCATTTAACAACTCTCTCTGCCAGGAGGGCTTCCAGCCACTGAGAGTTTGACAGTTTTCAATATTAAGGTATTAATGCAACAGCTCTATCAAAATGAGCCAGACTTCTAAGAAATTCCTGTGCTGTCAAACCCGAGTGTGAAAAAGTCCTGCCAGGCTCCAGTAGTCCTTGGGTTACTTCTCAGAACCCACAAACACCCTTCAAGATTTGTAAATTGGCTTCCAATTATTTATTTTTTTTTTCGGTTGTACTGCATTCACAAAAAGCACGTTTTTAAGTTGCTGTCTGGACACAAGACCAGGATTTGTTTTTTTTCTTCTTGATTTTAATATAAAAGCTGTATTACATCATCACTAGATTCCAGAAGCTCTGAATTTTTAAATTAGTCTAACAACTTAAGGCTCAGTAAAATTGGGACAGTTGGCAAGTTTTCTAGAAAACATGAAAAGTCGCTCTGTTGGTTCTTGCAAGAAAACTTCACTCGTTTCCCTCTGTCAGATACATTACTCCTCCACCAAAATATATCAAATATTCAGGAACTTATGAAATAACAAATACGTTCTCCTGACACGATCTCGAAGGCAAAACATTCTTTAAGTGAGGAGGTGCGCTTCAAAGCAAAGCTGTGGGAAAGGTTTCTATTTTCCATTCTTTGTATGGAACTGCCATGGTATTGGATTAAAAGGAGTCCCCTTTAATAGTTTTGCTAATGGCTTTTGAGATTCCACGTCGGCGGAGTTGAGCCGGGACCGCTGGTGCCGTCATTCAGCAAGGACAGCGATTCAGGGCCACTTTTCAGACGAGCTAAATTGATCAGACAAGTCAGTCAATGTCATTGAGCACTATTTGTCACTTCATAAGCAGCTACAATCTGCTGCTCTATAAATGCAGAAGGACCGTCGAATAAATCACATCAAGCAGTGGGAGCAGATAGTATCCCTTCATCCATAATTGGAGCGGTCCTCTCCTGTCACTTTCGCTCATTCCCCGCAATTCCGGCGCGGATTGACACTGACAAAGAAAGAGCAGCCGCTGTCAGAGGAGCTGGAGTCTGCCTGCTGCTCTGCTCTCTCCCCACTAATAGATATCTATCATAATATTGCATTAACATCACAAAAAATCAGACTTATAGCTCTGCTATCTGGGTGTATCGATGACATATGCAGGGGTTTCTCCTGGGTTGCGGGGAAGGCTGATTGATGCAAAAGGAAAGCTCCTGATTGAAGCCACTTACCAAATCCATCAGCCACAGGAGTATTTACTGCAGCGTGTGCTGCTGTTTTCACAGACAAAAATATGATTAAAAAATAAAATAACGAGAGCGTGATTTGTTTTGAACAGACCTATTAGAAATTTGTTAACTGTTATTTGCTGGTGCAGGGGTACATAGTGGAATTATTCTTATGAAGTGATTTTGTGGTTATATAGTTACCAAAATAATCAAGGAAATGGAACACTTTTAAAAAATATTATTGTCTGTTTAGCAAAAAAATAACCCCCCCCAAAAACAACAAAACAAAACAAAAAACTTCTCTCTGGTGCCTGGTTTGGCAAATATGTGTTTTCTAAGTGAACAGATGAAATCAGAAGAGAGTATTTATTACAAAGGTGTGCCAAGCTAGGAACTTTTTTCCTGGAGAAATGCTGGATGGTTCCTACCAGGAATGTTAGATTAATCAGCTCTCTCAGTCCTGGAGAGGAACCACAGTGGAATACCCAAACTGCTGTGTAGTCACATGTAAATCTCTCTGACAACCTGGAGGCACGGATCATTTGTTCAGTGTTTGGTTCCAACAACAACCTCGTGGAGGAAAATACCTTGTTTGCTTATGAAAAGATTGTAGCTGAATATGTAATTACTGAGAAGAGAGCACTGGGATCCCAGGTCTCCAGGGTGAGGATCTGGATCCTTTTTATTTTGGGGGAGAAAACGCCTTAAGTCAGTTTGCCTGTGTGTAAACAAAGCTTCACATTGCATGTCTTGTGGCAAAGCAGTGAAATGCTTTCTTTTCAAAGGTGCTTGGTGTAAATGTCATGTTCCTGGCTGGAGTCTTTGCTGGGCACAAAGGCAAAGCATAATATCAAATGACTGCTGCAGTTTTCAGCCTGGGACATCTCTTGACCCGTGTGCACAGATGATGAACAATTTCTCCTTTCTGGGTTGGCTTCTTTGCCTCTTGGTGCAGAAGTTGTCCTGAAAGTGTGCCAGGAACCTAAGTCATAGGTAAGCAGTAGAAATGATTTTATCTATGAAAGATGCAATTCTGTTAATATTCACATAAATTCCGTCAAAAGCATAGTTCAAAAGAAAACACAAAGCAGTAGATCATAAAAGTATTCATCATTAAATGCAACTTTGGCTTGATTTTAGATTAGAATAATAGAGTAGTTATGCTTAAAACTAAAGTGTGAGACAAATCCATGTGCATTGGAGAGCTGAACAGCATCCAGAGGAGGCAGCTAACACAGGAGCGTGTTCATTGTCAACATCTGATACTGAAAAGGTCAATAGTTAATTAAATAATCCATCACCTTAGGATAGAGAGCCGTCCTCACTTCTGACAATCAATGGCAGAAATATTAAAAGGTCAGAAAATGAGTTACTATATATTGTGTTTTCTTACTGTGTGTTATAAAGATGTGGCTCGTGTTGAGCGGTGTGGGCATGAAGACAGGTGGGAAGAAATATTAGCTGTTGCCCAAATATTTTCTTTGATGCTCTTTTACCAGGCTTCTTTATGTGTGGGCTTCTGAATCGATGGACCTCAAAGACGTAGTAAACTTTTACAATGACAATTTAAGGCTGTATCACAGAATTTATAGCACACTTTCTTTATTTATCAATGTGTGTTCAGGAACATTCTTCTCCTGCGCTGCTTGAAGTGATACTGGGATAAACTGGGTGAACGTGCTGATATTCAGGTTTTGTTTAGATATGGGATAGATACTTTGGGAGTCCAAGAGGCATTTTTTTTGGTGCTTATTTCCTAGATCTGATGGGTATAGCAGGGTAAATGAAGTCCACTCTATAACCCTGGTTCTGTTGTTCTGCCAGGGTGTGGGGTGTACCTGGTTCCAGGGTTATCCTTATGAATAATTGCATTACTTGTTATAGTGTAATGTTTTTGAACACTGAGTGTTCATGAATAGTTTAAACTAGTTATAATAACAGTGTTGTCATAACTATTCTTTGCCTTTTCTGGTCGTCTTTTGCAAAAACCTTTCCCTCTCTGGTTGCGGGGCTACTCCTGCATTGTGTCTGTCAAATGATGAGTGTGGGTGACTTGGTGCATTTTTCCATTCCTTTCTCAGGGTAGGCTGAAGTTTTCTTGTTTTCTGAATGGAAGCTGGGTTTTCCATATGAAGGAAAGCAACTGACTTATGTTTCTGTGCCCAACACAGCTGGAAGGGGCTCCTTTGGGTGATGCCCTTCTCACCCACTCCAACAGCCCTTTTGTGTTGGGACCCTCCAAACTAAAGGAAGGGCTACAAAAGCACCAAAACAGGGATGTGTTTCCTCTTCTCTCCACAGTGCAGGAATAATATGTATTTACTAATCCCCTCTCTGTTCCTAAATTTTCTTAATTTTACTTTCCTGGTACATAGCTTTTACCCTAAGTGTAAAAGTCACAGTGCTGAATTCCAGCGAGCGTTATATGATTATTTTATCTCTCACTATAAAGAGTTTTGAAAGACTTTGTATGAGAGGCAATATAAAAATAAATTGAATTGAACTATGCCTTCACCTCCCCACTTTTTTTTTGTGCAGAAACCTTTAAAGAAAAATCTGCAATATAAGGACAAAAGAGGAGATTAAGACTGTGTCATGGAGAAGGTGATGCTGGTGACAGGTCCGACCCTGACTGAGCAGTTTGGTGGGTTTGCAGTTGGTTGTGTATTAATTAGATTTTAAGCATGTTCACAACTGGGGAAAAGCCTGTTTGTATTTTTTAGTGGGAAGGTTATTTTAAGCCATGAGAAAGGTATTAGGTATTATCTACTGTGGTGCATTTATATAAACAAAGGTCTACCTGATGGCTGTGCAAACATCTGTTCTGTTCCTACCCAACACTGCACGGTTCATTAGCACTTACCCTGCTGGCCCCTGAAAGGCCAGTTCTGGAAGCACATAATCTTACTTACAGATCCACAATTATGATAATTTAACTTTTAAAATAAAATATTCTTAGCTTGGGGTAACAAGGGGTTTCCTTGCTGTTTGTTGTTTGTCTGTTTAGTGTGTGTGTCTCCCACAGTAAAATTATGATTTTATGTTTTACAGTGCCAGCTCAATAAATTACATTAATAGATGACTCCTGGTTCATGAGAAGTGCTATATTTTGACAATATCAGCCAACCTTACCATTTGTTTAAGCAGGAAAAGTGGGGAGCCAAAATAAAGCTGTTTCAGAAGAAATTTCAAGAATGTTTATGAAACTTTCCTCTAGCTACATTTATTAGGAGTAGAAGCATAGTCTTAATTTGTCATGCAGAATTCCAGGGGAGTGAGTAATTTCTAGAGCTTCTCTAAATCCCAGGACTTAATATTTTTCTGCAGCAATTTGTTGGTAAACATGGAGTAAATTGTATAGGTTGCAATGTGACAAAAAGGTATCTAGGATTTGTCATCTTCTGCTAACAGCTGTTGGGTTTATTTTATAGCATCTCATGGGGTTTTTTGGATAAATGCTCTGCTGATGGCAAGCAAAAGCACCCTGAGGATCTCTGATGGTGGGCACACACAAAGTTTAACTGTAATAAGCTGTTTGTCAGGGATTTGCTCTCCAATGGATCTGCTCCCCCAGGGTTGCAGCTATTCCCACCAGGGTGTCCATGTGTTACCTTCAGAGAAACCCACACTGAACAGGAGGCAAACTCCAGGCAAGATGGTAATCTCCCTTCTGGCAGGGACAATTTCATGATGTGAGGAGGGGAATCAGAGCTTCCTAAGGAGGATTTTTAAGGGAATGGAGCTCATGAATTTTACTTGCCAGTTTCCCTGGTGCTGCAGGAACACAGGATAGTTTTTTTTTTTTGCTCTCTTTCTCATCTTGTGACATCCTGTAGTTGTGGACTTTGGTCTTTTATTTGGTAGTCTGAGGCAACACCTGTCTTTGTGGTGCGCCTGCAGAGATGGGTTCATGGTTGGATTCCATGACCTTAGAAGACTTTCCCAACCTTTAGTGATCCTATTGAGCAGTGAAGCTGGAGCTGATGCTGAAGGTCCCAAATCTACCACATCTGTTTTTGGGGCTAGCCTTGGACTGGGACTGGTGTGGTCTCGTGGATTGACTCTCTAGCACTGATGGACTGCCTTGGGTTTGCCCTTGGTGTGCACCAGCACTTTAGTGCCATTCCAAGAGCACCCAGAGTGTTTTCCAGACCCCTCTTTGCAGTGGGATGGGAGCAGGGACTGTGAGATGTCTTTCAGTAGTCTCTGGACTCAAGAGAAAATTCCTGCAGAAACACACCTGAACATTAGGCAATGTTTTGTGGCCTTCTCTTACATAGCACAATGAGCTGTGTTCTCAAAACTCTACAATGTTAGATGTTTCTAGCGTGTTTAAAACTATTCCCATGCCTTCACTCATTGTGCAGGAGGCAGGTGAATATCTCCTCAGGTGCCATCAGTGCATCCCCAGGTTGAGCACAGCAGAAACCTCAGTAAATTCATGGAAACCACATTTTAGGCACATTATTACCTCGGGAGGGAGATGAGCCTGTCTGTGCTAGACATGTGCTTCCTTGAATCCTTCCAGAGGTTTTTCATATTTGAGTAATGTGGCAGGGACTGAAGCAGCACACCAGCTCTCATGGTCCCCTGCTCCCCAGATCGATTACACCCTGTCACACCAGCACAGCAGAAGGCATCGTCTGAGGGGAAAACCCACTCCTTTCTCACTGCATTCCCAACAGCTTCAGAACCTCTGCCAGCACATGTTAGCTCTGATAACATTTTAAGATACTGCTCTGCTGAAATGAAAGCCTTGCTTGCAAGGCCACGCTGTCTGAAGTTCTCCCATCCCTCATTTAAATCCGGCGTAATTAGCCCCACTACAGACCTTGTTGTTATACATGCTGAAGTATAATGGCTGCTATTATAGCAGCTTGCAGCAGCAAAGATATATGATTTTGAACGATATGTCAAGGAAAAATAAACATGTTTCATTTCTTCATTAGATAATGTTTATTTATAGCACAATATATATCTACCTCCACTGTACCATTAAAGTTTTGACTGCTTTTTAACTATAAAATTTGATATTGTTGTGGCAGCTGCACTACTCAAATGATTGCTATAGTACAGCTGTTATCAAAGAGTAAGATTTATAGCTGCCCTACATGGTGTAAAGATATGTGCATATTTACTTTGTGTTTTACTACTTGTGTCCTATATTTTAATGACACAAGGTGAGATGAAATAGTGAAATAATAAACTCTTTTTTGCTGCTGCAAAAGCAAATGACACTATTTGTTTAAAGTTTGGTGTTAAATTATCTATTGTGCTATGATGAAGTTTTTTCTCTCTGCTATTTTGCTTTATTTAAATATATTTTACATGTTAGTAGCAATCTTAGGGGGTTTTTTTTACTGTTTTTGCTTTTCAGAGAAGTGCTCTGGAACTGGAGTGAGAACGACATGCTTGATGAAACATGTCAAGCTACATTATATTGTAGGTAAAGATCAATATTTTAACCCTTGGATGGATTGTTAGAGGACATTGAGCAGCAGCTTCCCTCTTTGGTGTTTTTCTAGGAAAATTAGATGAATGTGTGAATAGGGCACCAATCTCCACTTTTCTGAGGCTGCTGTCCCACATGACCCTATTGCAGCAGGCCCCTGAGCAGTACACCACGTATGAAAAGAGGCTCAGAAAATCTCTTGGGAAAGGAAGGGGTGAGAAAATCTGTCAAGCTCAATGGCCAGAACCTGACCATCAGTACAAATCATTTGTAGCCAGTGTTGAGCTCTCCTGCCCAAACCCAAGGCTGCTTTCCATGGGATTCGAGTTTTCTAACCACAGCACACAGAATTGCAGGCACCTTTGGCTGCTGTTTTGATTTTGTTATTGACCAATGTCTTTTTACACATTCTTCTTTTTTTCCACTGGTTGGATCTCACTCAACAAGGACTGCTTAACCAAAAGGGCCTGCAATCAGAATTGGGTTATTTCATGAAGGTTGAGGTCCTTCAGCCTTCAGAAATGTGATCGAGTGCAGTGGATAGTCCCATGTAGAAGAAGAGAATTTTAAATTCAAGCGTTCTCTGAAACTCCAAAACCAGAAGGAAACAAAAGGAGAAATCAAGCTACAGAGGATGGATGAGTGATAGACTTTAGATTCTTATTTAATTGTTATGACCTGCTTTGTGCACCTCTATTTGGTTGATATCAAGGCCAATCCTGCCTGTGTGAAATTCCATTATGTTGTATTTTTTGTGTGGGGAAGAAGGGACATTGGTTTCCTCTTAAGATAATCCATAAGGCAGTATTTCTCACTCTAGTCTGTGTTCAGTTGAGTCAGTCATATATTTGTGCTTCCTACCAAACTCTTTCATGTATTAAATCTACTACATTTATCTTTTTCTTGCAATTTTTCTTTTTTTTTTTTTGAAACAGGAAAACATAAACTACAGCAACTTGTCTGCTCTCCTTTGAACTCACTTCTGCCTGTTGTCTTGAACATTTCCTATGCCTGCAGTAGGTACTTTTACCTCTCCACCATAATTTTAATATATTTCAAAGAAATTAAGAGAGTGTTTGAGATACCTCCAGCTGGAAGAGCTGAGCACTGGACAACTCAAGGTTCACAGGTTCTTGCTGAAGATGCAAACTGCACTCATGGCCTGGAATGGTCAGGGCTCTGCCAGGTTCTAGTGCATGGTACCACCTCTTTTGACTTGGTAGGGAAAGCCACTCCTCGTGTTTTTTTTTGTTTGTTTTTTAGCTTTTGTATCTTTTTTGCCACTGCTGCACTTTGAAAGCCATGTACAAATGAAATGGAAACAGGCTTTCTCATGAGGTCTCCTTTCCTTCCTGAATTTTCTTATGTCATAAATCCAAGAATACGACTTATTTTTTTAGTTTGTTTGTTTGTTTGTTTGTTTGTTTTCTGGGACTGACCAAAAGTCTATGACAAATTAAAAAAAAATAAAAGAAGAAAAATAAGAACTTCATGTCTTGTAAAATTTTGTCTCTAGGTTTAAGAAAAGCTCCATGCTTCCTATTATTTTACTCAGCCATTCCTACCATGAGGTTACTTTGCCTTAGGGTGATGGCTTGTTGGGTTTACTCAAGCATTACTTCTTATCAAAACTCTGACCAGCACCTTGGTGATCACTGGAGACCCCAAGCACAGGGTCTTTACAGGGAATTTACAGGCTTAGTTAAAATGCAAATTACTGTTAATTAGGCAAACAAGCTACCAGTAAAGCAGATATGGCAAGTGAGTTGACATTAGGTAAAGCAGAAGTGATAATTAATAACCCAACAATTTGGATGGGTCATTGGTTCAGCTCTGCTCCATCAATAGATCTGTCTCTGTGTGTTTTGGCTGAAGCTGCACCTAGAAAAAAGGGTTTTTTGTGAAACCCACTCTGCCCAGGCCAGACAGATGTGCCACAACACATCTGCCTACCAATTCCAGCAGCTTTTTGCAGAGGTAGGGCTCTCCCAGTGTAGGGGCCCACTCTATAGGTATGGAAACCAGTATTTTGGAGTAATTCACCTTAAATGAGCTTAGTATTAGCTTTCAGTCCTTTCACTGCTTTTTTCCCAAAACCCTGCCAGATATTACTGAAGATCAGATTTTGCAATTATAGAGTAACCACATCCTAATCCTGGGTTTTCCTGCTAATCAGAAACAATTTTTCTTTTGTCGGTTGTGTTCCCTTAATTCATTTTGTCTTAACTCTTTCACTACACTTAAAGGAAGATAGATGCCTAAAATTTTCACCTCTGCTCATATGGGGAGCTTTTACACTGACCAGACACCAACACTAACTTTAATATTATGTTACAAAAATATGCTTTGAGCATCTTAAGCACATGATTCTTCGAGGTTCAGGAAACAGGAATGAAAACCAGTAGCTCTGCTATAAAGACCTCTGCATCATCTGTTCAGTCCATTTTCCTTATTTAAAGTAGACAGAAAGAAAAAAGAAAAAAAGAGAACCATAAAGAAGATAGAAAATAAGTAGCTGAAAAACCCACTGAAATAACACACCCACTAAAATAATGAAGTCATAAACACAAGGAAAATTTGTGTTAAGGCTACAAAAATACTTTACCTCAGTTCCCTTGGGGCTTGTCTTTACAAGACACATGGCCCTTTTCACTTTATGAGAAGAGTCCAAGATGCTCAGCTGTATTTCCAAGGCTGGGCAGCACTTTAAGAAAATATTGTAAGACTGCTATGTCTGGTCTGACCCAGGACCCTGTTTGAAAAAGCTTTACAAATAGGCTGGAGCAGAGGTTTGACTTGAAGTATATCTGCCATCATCTGATGGTGCACCCTGGCCCATTAGCTGATTAATTAGGGAGTTGATCCCTTAATGAGGCACCATCATCCCAGAGCACTCCTTTTGAAACTCAGATGTTGAGTATCTCAACTGGGTGGCTCTTTCTTTGAGGCTGAACAAAAGCAAAACTCATGGAGCCATAATTTGTTTATCCTTTCTCAGGCACCGTGTCACTGTTTTGTGCTTCACAAACATGTTCCTATCAGAGAAAGTTTTGGGTTGGAAAGGACCTTAAAGGTCATCTAAAATAAAAATTTCATCTTTCTCTCTGCCATCTCTTTTTTTCTGCATATTTTCCAAGGAATACAAGTTTACCTCTTGCTCCCACACACTGATGAGGTGATGCAGAAGTATTTGCAGAACTACGCTGACTCTGGTTTGCATCCACTGAAGCTATAATGATAGTCTTAGATAGCTCTGCAATATTTACTCCTTGGTTGTCTCCTAGGTCTCAGAAACCCTTCCCAATGTCACACAGAATTAACATTTCCTGTGAAAGGAGTAAGTAAAATTATTTATGTGAGTAAATACTGCTGATTATTAAAAGGAATTGTATACTTTAGTGATTATGGCCACATTTTGACCAGAAGTGTTTCGACACTTCAGCAGAGTGCCAGATTTTCAGCAGGGTTTGTAGCTCAGTGCCTTTGATTTCAAATCTTGTGGCCAGTTTTTTATGGGGATGAGCACCCAGAGAGCTCTGGGGGTGCTGAGCTCTGAGCTGGGGAGGGAAGGGAGCCTTGGGGAAATCCTGCTCTGCCTGGGGCAGCCTGGCAGTGGCTGCTGGGGTGATCCCTCCCCAAGCTCCAGCCCTGCAGAGCGTGAGAGCCACAGGCAGCTCTGTCCTTCAGCAGTGCCTGCACGTGTGGGTGGCACA
The DNA here is from genome assembly GCA_032173965.1 of Sitta carolinensis. Taxonomy (NCBI): domain Eukaryota; kingdom Metazoa; phylum Chordata; class Aves; order Passeriformes; family Sittidae; genus Sitta; species Sitta carolinensis. The sequence continues at coordinate 3,312,739 of CM063288.1, read as the reverse complement.
AAGAGCAGTTGGGAATGTTTTTAGGGAAGTTTCCTCTCTCTTCATGTGTCACGTCAGTTAGGCAGGGTTGCAGCATTATCTGATGAAACAAATCTCAGCATCTCTTTGAAGAAAATGCTTCTGTGAGAGGGTTTCTGCAGATACATAAAGCTGGACTTGTGTTTGAAACCACAAAGAGGGGGCTGGACACAGCTGTAGAGGTGACACAGAACTGATTTCACAAGGGCTCCCTCTCCCCCTCCACGTGACAGCCAGGATGTGTTGCACCAACAACATCCCTGTCCTCCTTCCCACTGAAAAGGTTTCACCTTTTCATGACCTCATGGCAGGAAAGAACCTTTTTGACTAATATTCACTAGGGCAATGGCTCTCTTTAGTGATTCAAAATGAAAATTGTTCTGCCTTTTTAATCACCTTTTAGCAGTGTAGCAAAACCATTACTAAGTTGCACTGAAATTATTTTCTTATGATCATATAAAAGAGGAGAAAAGTGTTCATATTGTCTTTGGAAACTCTCACTTTAGTGACAGTATTGAATACATACTGCTATGAAAAGACATTTATAATCTCTTAAATTTACTCTGTCTCTATCTGATCTGGCATTTGCTCCTCTATGCTGGTGACCATATGTGTGTGCTATAGATCAGTGTGCATGTGGTGCATGGAAGGAGGAAGAGGGCTGACCAACTAAATCCATCAGAAAAAAATATGATACAGCACCAATCTGCTACAATGCTTTTCTCAGTGTCCAGAGACTCTCCTTTCCATCAGGGCCTCTCAGTTCTGCTGCATTTTTCCAGAGCTCTGTTCCCACCCTGAAAGAGGGGTGGATGTAACAAGAAATGTATTTTGTCAAGGCTGGTTTGAGAAATATTTTGGGCGTTGAGTTTAATTTTCTGCAAAGTTTCCCTTTGTTCTGTTTTTGGGTTTGTTTTATTTGTTTAGCTGTTTGTGGGGTTTGTTTGTTTGTTTGTGGGTTTTGTCTTGTTATGATTTTCTCCCATAGGTGAAGCAGGGCAGGAATTCTGTCTCAGACGTGGGAAGTGTCCTTTCCAAGCACACAAGGAAGTCTGTTTTGCAGGAGCAGGTAAGATGATCCATTGCTTGACACTGCAGGGGGTTATCCAGTATCACACAGGTCAAGGGGCCGTGTGTGCAACTTGTAAAATTTCTCATCTGCTCCTTTTGCACTGGAAGGGGAGGGAGTTGGTGTTCATTGCCCCTTCTACTCCGTAGGATTTCTGCTAGGGATTTAAAAGATGCAACTTCTCTACTCCTGCAGCAAAGTCCAGTGCAAATTCTGTGTCAGAGATGTTTTTCTGGAAAAAATAAATGAGGAAAAACCTGTTATAAAAGAAAGTCCCTTCCTAGCACATAGCATTGGCTGAATTTTCTTTATGTTTCACTCTGATATTTCTCTGTCTGAAGTGGCCACTCAAGCTAATGCCTAAAAACCCCAAGAAATCACATTTGTGTCAGTTTTCTGCCTTGCTGTTCAGTGGTCTGCAGCTTTTTCATGGCACCTGGAGATAATTTAAGATGTTGGTAATTTTCAGTAGGTGCAGGAAGTGTGTGTCAGTTGTCAGCATCTGTTGCTCTGCTATGTACAAAGACCTCATTTCTGGGCATATAAAATTCCCAGCAGTGTTTTTTTTTGTTTTTTTTTTTTTTTTTTTTTTTTTTTTTTTTTGTAGGTGAGACACAGGTGAAATAGTGGAATGATTAAGACTGAAAAAGACCTTTAAGACCCTTAAGTACAGTCATCCACCCAACACCACCACCATGTTCTTCACTAAACCATTTCTCCTAGTGCAATATCCACATTATTTTTGGAAACTCCAAGGATGGTGATTCCAGCAGTTCTCTGGGAAGCCTGTTCCAATACTTTTCAATTATTCCCATGAAAAACATTTCCCTAATACCTAACCTAAACCTCACCTGGTGCAATTTGAGGCTGTTTTGTCTTGTCCTGTGCTGCCTTGGAGAGGAAACTGAGCCCACCTCACCAAAACATTCTTTCCTAGAATTGTAGAGAGTTATAAATTATCCCCCAAGACTCCTTTTCTGCAGCCTAAATAACTCCAGCTCCCTCAGCCACTCCTCATCAGATTTGTGCTACAGACCCAAACCCTACTGTCTTAAATTAACCTGGAAAAAAAGGGAATTATATAATTTTTCACAATAGCTATCATTTATTAAAAAGCACACAATTTTCTAAATATTTCATATGATTTCTCATTCCAAATCTACTGTTAATCAGTGGGATGGAATTTAAAATAAACAGCTTCCTGGTTTTGCTGGGCAAATGTTCCTGGCATGTGAGTTGCAGGGAGTATGGAAACTGGAATTTGAAGCAAGGATGGCATAATACATTTCAGGATACACCTTGACAGAGGCATAATTCACTGCAGGTTCACTCCACATGGAATCTCTGTATTTTTATGGCATGTACAGTTGGTTGTAATGCCATACTGGGTATCGTGTATAACATCAAAGAGTTAAGTAAGTATAAAGGTATGTTGTATTTCTTCAGCTCATGTCAACAAAATCCTTTTCAACCTTGGATACCTCTTGCTTAAAATCCTTAGCTCGTCTTGCACTTTTATTTGCAGCATTTCTGTCCAAAAATAATATTTGTAACAGGAAAATGGAATGACTAGGATTTCTTCTTTTTTGTTGTTTTTGTTATAGTCTTAAATTATTTAACTCTTAGGTGTCCTTGGACAGCAGACAAAATTCTACCAAATAAAGTTAAGTTCTTGGAGTATCATCAGCTTGCTTTCCACGCTGTCATGAAATTGTTTTCTTAAATTGGGCTGCTTCCCAAACAAAATTTTCCTCTACTGAGATAACGTCCCACAGCAGATTTTCTGAAGCCTTCAGAGATTATTCCTGGGCCAGGAATGAAGGCTTTGCTGAGAGAAGCAGCAGAGGGTTCTTTGGGGACAGGACCGAGCAAGGCAGAGAAAAGCCAGGTGTGACCTGGGAGTTGTGGAGCTGCTTTCACACACGGGGTGAACCCAGGGTGACAGACCATCCTGAGGAGGAGGGACTGCTCTCAGTGGCACCCTCTGAGCACTTTGTAGAGTCATATAATCATGGGGTGGTTTAGGTTGGAAGGAAAATTAAAGCTCATCTTTTTCCAATCCCTGCGTGGGCAGGGACACCCTCCACCAGACCAGGCTGCCCCAAGCCCTGTCCAGCCTGGCCTTGGCAGTCTGAGTATCTGAATCCTTTAGGAAGCAAAGAGTCTGGATGGGAAAGCTCTACTGAGGTGATGTTTGCTGAGCTGAGGTGTACATTTATCCAGGGAAAGGCCTGGATCAAACCCCTGTGTTCTCTGCTTCCTTCGGAGGTGACCCTGAAATTCCACCAGACAGAGGAATGATCAGGCTGCCCTCCCCAAAAGAAGACAAAGGGAATGATTGTCCAACCTTTGCCCGTGCTGGTGAGTAGTTACTATTAGCTGGCAAAATGTGTCAGGAGCTGGGAGAGATTTTGTTTGACCAAATAGTTCAAAATAGTGGTTGGAATTGAAACCAGCTGCTGCAGATACTGGCCTTTGCAGTAATGTAATTACAACAATCTTTGCACTTTCTATATTGCTGCTTTTAGCAAGGCAAATGACTTTCAGAAATTTATTTTTGTACAGTGTATCTGAAAAGTGCCCATGTCTGAGGTGGACAGATGCCAGTGGGGACATCACGTATCGTGTAACATATTTCAGCTCAAGGCTCAGAAATGTCACAGGATCCACAGAATCCTTGAAGAACAGAGAGGACCTGAGCTTCTGATGTGTCACTCAAAGGAGAGGTTGTACATGACACATAGGTTGCTTTATACCACTCTGTAACTTGGTGTGCTTATGCAAAGAAGTGCATGTGGGATCGATGGCATATGGTATATTAAGAAAGAATAACACCAGATTTTAAAAAAATGTATTCACCCATTAAATGGTGTAAATTAAAGTAAGCTGTCAAAATGACAGCACAATAATGCCATCTTTGCAATAGCACATACTGCAGCACAGTTAAATCATATCACTTTTGGGGAAGAATTACAGATGAGATCCAAGAAAAAAATTGCTTTTGAAATGCAATTCTTTGTTAGTTAAGAATCATCATTGCTAGCCAGGATCCCCTATAAACACATAAAGCATAGAGTCAATGTAATAAATCATGATAATTTATATCACAGCTAATTCTGGGGAAGTAGCATCAGGGGTTATACTTCAGATACACTTCATATTACTCAAACTGTAATTATTTTCATTAAAATATAAAATTGCTTACAGCCAAGTTACTTGAAACACACAGCATTGCACATTTAACCATGTACACAACAGGGCCACGAGAGTTCAAAATAAGTAAACTCAAGTGTTAAATAACAGCACTTATACTTTTTAATTGCATATCTTTGCAGACACAATCAATGCACTTTTAATATTCCTTTTTAGTGAAACGTTGGACCGGCTTTTTCAATCATCGTCACGTTGATTAAAAGTCAATGTCAAAATAAACTTGAGAAAATACTGTTAGGTGCTTGTAAGCACAGCCTCTCTAATGGTTTGTACATGTCAAGAGGGCAAATTTTATTCCAGGAGGAGAAAGGGAAATGCTTCAAGTTTGTGAGAAGGCGAGCAGTGGAAAGCTGAAGAGTTTGAACGTTTTCAAGTGTAATAATTTATAACACCACTCGCTCTCTAGTGCCTTTCTCTAACAATCTCAATGGGTTCTACAAACAGTAATTAATTACAGCCTCCAACACCTCTGAGAGGTAAATACAGGCAGTATGAGGTGATCTTCATCCATCTCTGGAGCAGAGCAACCCCACAAATCTCTGGAATACACGGGGCAGCAGGAGACCTCCCCTCTTGGCAGAACCCAGACAACTTAGATATATCTATCTTTATTAAATTGAGAATCAGAAAATGAGTAATGAAATTCATCCTAAAGCCTGGGGTTATTTTTTGGTTTTTTTTTTTTTTTTTTTTTTCCCTGAAACATCATTGTGTGCAAAGGATGGATTTACTGCAGGGGAAAATCAAAGCGGAGAGCTGAAAATGCCCTCGCCTGTTCACTTCAAAAGTTAAGTGACAATGGTGAATGATGCACAGATTTCCAGAAAAAGGAAGAGTGAGTTTTTAGGTGTGCAACTGGTCCTTGAAGTCAGTGTGAGTCTCTAGCCCCAATTTTCAGTAATTTCATTGGAAAATAATTGTATAAATCTCCTAGTGAACATTTCTTGATGCAGGTCTCATCCACTGCTGCAGACACCATCAAGATCCTGGAAATCCGTGGCACAGCTGAACCCTTTGTGTCTGTAAGAAAACTCTGTGTTCAGACTGATGAAGGGCCCAGGTACGTTGACCAAGACTCAACTCCAAGGTTGACTCTTGGAGGAATTTTTCCGGATGGCTTTTCCAGCAGCTGATCCCCATGTTAATTCCAGGTGAGTTTAGAATTTATTTTGAATCTGAGCCTTCTTCCCACATTTCATGGTGCTTTTGGTGTCTCTGACACATTGAACCCCTAATTTTCATTTAGGCTAAACCATCTCCATCTTTTCTAAGTCAGGCAGTAGTGAGTCCTCAGTTTGTTTAATATCATAATCCTCATTTTCCTGCAGTGGAACAGCCCAAGTTATTCCCATGATGGAAAAATGGAGGAGCTGCTTTTCTCAGTATTTATTGTGTATTCTCACAAACTGAGGAGCGCTATGAATGTTGGAATTAAGGAACTAATACACAGAGATTAGGGTTAAATCTCAGCACTAAACTTTTTGACGTCTAAATGATGTCAGCAAAACTGGTTTTCCATCTTTCCCAAGCCTGTTGTGCAATGTTACAGGAAGCTGAGGATGACATTCAACAGTCTTGTTAGGAATTTCAGAGGAAAAGTGATCATCAGGAAAGAAAGATCATTACAGCTCTCTGGTGTTATGGATTAAGATGTTTTTATGGAAGTGAAAAATGTGCTTAAATTCAGGGGAGGGATTTGAACTCTGGCATTAAGGCAGGGCAGTTGGTTGCCATCACTGTTTCCTGACTATGTGACAGTGAGCTTCAGCTGGAGATGTTTCCTATGCCATGTCATAGAAGGGAAAATCCAGGCTGGTGGGTCCTGTATCCAATGTCTGTAGTGCTGCCCCAATGAAAAACAACCTCATGGAGACTGCAAACATTTTTGTGTAGGATTGATACTTTCCTAGGAGAACCTGAAAGTCTCCAGGTAAATCTAAAATATAAAAACTTAAGCAATCTCACAATGCTGAATGAATTTCCAAAGCACAAGATCTCTGGACAGAGCAAAGCAGACCTGCACTTCATTCTCTACCCACACTTGAATTGCAGTATATTTTGTCCATTTAGATTAGATGTTATGAAGAAATTAAGTGGTGAGGCCCTGGCACAGGGTGCCCAAAGAAGCTGTGGCTGTCCCTGGATCACTGAAAGTGTCCCAGGCCAGGCTGGATGGAGCTTAGAACAACCTGGGATGGTAAAAGGTGTCCCTGCCCATGGCAGAGAGTGGAATTGGAGGAACTTTAAGGTCCCTTCCAACCCAAACCATTCTATAATTCTGTGGCTTGTCCTGTCACTTATATGTAAACAAAAAGTGCATTATTTCATCCCTCCCACCATTTGTTAATTTTAGAACCTTCACAATGAGAGACTAAAACAGAAGAAAACAGGTAAAGTAGTGGAAAGCAGTAGAATTATTTTGGATTGTATGAGATACCAGCAATCTCCCCAGGAGTGTAACTTTTTTAGATCAAGTTGACATTTAAATTGCATTTTGTGCTGGAAAGAAAAGTCAGTGGGAGAAGAAGGATATCAAATGAAATAGTGGCACATGTGGTGAGTCACATTTGCTATTATTTTGTAAGTATTATAAAAATATATCTGATTTTATTGGAATTGACAGAAAATTATTAAAAATTTGAGATAAAGTTTTCCTTTGGTAAACTGTGCCTTACAGATGGCACATCAGAGAAAATTCTCTTCTTGTTAAGAAATCAAAACAGTTCAGGGAACACGGCAGCATCAGGATAATAATAGTTGACAGGTACAGTGGCTGTGAACAAACACCCATATCATGGTATCTGAGATACCATATTTTCCCCACTAAAATTAAACCATGAGCTCTCTTTGACAATGCTGTGTTAATTATATGACAGCATTTGCTTCAGTTTGGCTTAATACTGCTTTAATTCCCCCACTAGCAGGCCTTTTTGGAGTTCACCAGGGATGTTTGGTTAGAAACCTCTTTCTACTCCTCAAACCTACCCTGAGTAGAGCTCCAGCAGCTGCTGGGGATACTCTGGGCACAGACAGGAGAAACAAATCAAACATAACCATGTAGTAACCCTGTAGTAACCCTGATGCTTGACCCATGTGTTTGTGTTGAGCTGTGCAACTTTCACTGCATCTCAACTCAAATTATGTTCTATGCCTCATGTGGCAAAGGCCAGGGTGGAGTAAACATTTTTTAAACTGCATGGATCAGGACAAGAGTATTTTTATGATGATTTGCTATTTCAGAATGAAATCAAACTGATAGTAAAATTGACAAAGTCGTAACATAAAATACTGTCAAAAAAAAAGTAATCAGTCTATTGTTACATTTCGTAAACTACTTGATTAAATTGGTGTTTAAAGCAATAACAGCTACAATTTATATTACAATATATTGCATTTTTATGCACAGTAGAGAATTAGGCAAAATATCATGTCAATGAGTGCCACTTCAAGTAAGGTAATTAATTGCTTCAAGGAAGGTAATTAATTCTATAGTAAATAAATCTGTGGTATTAGACAACTTCAAAGCTAATGTACTGGGGTTTTTTTCCACATAAGGCTTGAATTATACAGGAGCCTGTTCTCCTGCTGACTCCCAGTGTCCCCACCTCCCACAGGTGTTTTTAGGAGAAAAAAATCCCTAGTTTTGGTTTGACCCAAAAATATGTGTCAAAATTATAGAGGCTACCTGATTCATTCAGGGAAGGATTCTTCATCCTGATGGGATCAGCCACTAAGGGTTAGGACTTGGATGTTACTTTCAGGCTTTCCAGTAATTCCAGACCTGCCATGGCTTACAGAGGAAAACAGCCATTCCAAAAGTCAAAGGAGTGCTCTTCTACCCCCTTTCCTCTTCTCTTGCCGTGCCATTACAGGGGGAAACCTGCATTCGTTCTGCACAGCAGAGATAATTACAGTCTGATAGTCTTAATGAACAAGTTTATACAGAAATGTTATCACTGTGACAGTCGAGAACAGGCTGAAGCACATGTGTGGCGAGGAGACCAAAAGCTGTGCTTGAATATATATGAGAGAGCACGAGCAGCATCGAGCCTCATTCTTCTTAGACTCCTTGAATCGTAGCCTGGGATGCACAGGAAGCCTTGCAGTTGCTCTCTGCTTGCAAACGTGAGGGGGAAGTGAAATTAGCATAGATAAAAGTAAACCTAAAAGATATGTATCTGTGCTGGCATGCAGAACGGCAGGGTCAGTGAAATCTTTCAAAGCACTGGGCTTGGATTCAGCATATTCAGAAGGTAAAACATCAAAACTGGGGAGAAACAGGCAAGTGAGAAACGGTGCAGCAGGAAGAAAACAGAAATACTGAATAAACCCGAAGCTTTTCAGAATTACTACTTCCAGTGAGGAGGAGTGTCATGAGAGCATGGGGAAAAAAAAGGCCTGCAGAGCCCTATTTTTGGTGGTGCTGCTCACCACTGTGTTATCTCCCAGAGCTGCCTCCTTGCAGAGCTCCCACAAGATTTCACTCATCCTTTTATGCCACATGCAGAACCCCAGAGCAACCAAGGGTGTTGGGGCACCACCACCCCCAGCAGCAGCTTCTGCTCAGTCAGGACAAAGGGCTGAGGCACCATCAACCTTTCTCAGCCACTTCCTCTCTAACATCATCTTCCAGACTTAGAAAACAAAATGTCATGAATGAAAGAAACCACCCAGCAAAGTTATCTGAATGGCCCAGATATAATTGTTGTCTTTACCAGTGATAACGTTTCTTCAGTGAGATTTTCTCCATCACTGTGAAAACGGCACCAGAAGAATCAGAAAGCTCTACTTTCCCAGTGATTTATTGAATATAAATCAGGCATTACTGATCAGGTGGAAAGAACCAGACCCAAAAGTATATCCCAGGCATCGAGATTCTTTCCACTGACTGGAGTGAATTTTGGGTCAAACATTTGGAAGTATGGGCTGAAACGCAGCACAATATAGAGGAGAAATGTCAAGTTTGATTGCTGGTGGAAGCCTAAGAAAGCAGTGCTGCTGCTCCAGAGGCTGAGGCAGGAGCTGAGGAGATTAGCACGGAGTTGACAAGCTACCCTGGCTTGGGGAATCCATTGGAGGTTTCTCCTTGTGGCATTCCCCAGATCCCAATCTCCTCTGCCTCTACAGAACCTGAAAAATTTTAAAAGAAAAAATCAGTATTGTGGCTTTCTGCAGCAAATGGAAAGGAAGGGAAACTGAAAAAAAAAAAAAAATAAAAAAGAAAGGGAGAGGGAAAAGCAACCCCAATCCTCCTTTTCCTAACCACCTGTGGTGCATCCATACTCCAGAGCAGAGCTCATGTAGATCAGAGATGGAGCAAATCCAGAAAGGTCTGCTAAAGCCCAAATAAAATGGGATAAGGATCTGACTCACCACTTCCTCTGGTTTTTGAAAAGCCTAAGCTACATGGCCATGGCTTTTCAAATCCAATCCAACCAACCCTTCCTTCCCAGCCGGTGCCTGCTCCGAAGCGAGCTGTTCCCGTGACTCACGGGGACGGTTGACCACCATCCTCAACAGTGTTCCTTCTTACACATTTGGTACAAAGGAGGCAAAAAAGGATCCATATTCCATTTTTATGGAGACACAAGCACATACACAGCAATGCTTGATCTGAAGCCAGCTAATGGAGAGGATATGTTGAAACCACCAGGCATATTGTTATGAGGAGAACAATAGATATTGGCAACATTGTTTGATCCGTGTGCCAAGGGTAAAATTAAAGCCGTATGTTCACCCCACCAGACACAGATTGTGGATGGATGTTTACGTAAACAAAGGGTTTGCTGAACTGTGTTATCATTTTCCTCCTTTGGCTCTCCAGCTTCTAGGCCAGGTACATCAATAAACTCTTTTCTGGAAGAGTCTGGATGAACCACATCAAGAGCAGCAGTTACACGAAACCTTGGTTGATTACCATGTGGATATATAATAATTTCTTTTCTTCCCTTAACCTCCTAGAATAGCAGCAATCAGAGCCAACCCCTTTATTCTTGCAGGGGGAAAAAAAAACCCTCCTCTATAAAGACCCCAGAGATTTTTCAAGAGAGCTTGGGGACCGGATCAAGAACAAGCTGTAGCAAAAGCTTTCCTGTTTCCTACCTGTGCTACCCAGCATCCCAACCTCCTCAGTGTGGCTTGTGGCGTGGTTAAAGCAATTGGTAGAAAATGAATCTGGAAAATTTCCCGGAGTGTACAGCTGCCCTTTTAACTTACACCTCACCAACCCACCCCAAGTCAAGGAGCCGACATGTGGTGTGTGCTCCTCAGGGAGCTGTGGGAGCACAAATACAGCTGTGCAGATCTGGCACACGGGGTTTTTGATTTCATATTTGCTTGCTGGCCAGGCAGCAGTGAGCTTTCAGGGAAGAATTACCCATGACTGTCTTGTAAGGAAAGAATAAGGCAGGGAAATAAAATGAAAAAAAAAAAAAAATCTTTCAAGGGTTTATCAAACCTTGTTGTCCAAAGCTCCCAGTTGGAATATGCTGCAAGCTGCTTGTGCATTGCTGAGCTGTGTACACAGGGCTCTTTTGGGGGCTGTGATTATTGCTGCTCTTCATGGAATTTTATAAAAATTCCTGATAGATCTGGGGGCATTGAAAACCTTTCACTTTTTTTGGCTTGACTTTGGATGTTTATTTGTAAAATTACCAAAATTTCTCTGTTTAAGAAATTATGAGGGAAGCCTGATGTATTTGCTTTTTCAGCATTTAAAAAAAAAAAAATAAAATTGGAGTGGCTACTAATTTTAATGAATTTATTAATTTATAATTATTTTTTAAAATAATAAAAATTATAATAAGGCCATGAGGTTCAGAGCATAAGTCTGGGACTATGCACACCTCTAGCTACATCAACACAAAATTCCTGATTGCTGTAAACCAGAATTAGATATTTATAAATGCCTACATCTTCGCTTTCTTTGTGGAAAATACCCAAGTCAAGGAAACTTTATTAAAAGACTTGTAGTGACAAATTTCCTCCCTTTCTGCATGATATCAGCAGCTGCTCTGCTTCAGAAAATGCATACAGCAATTTTCAGGGTTATCTCTGTATTTCTGGCTGGCACCGATGCTTTTGGCAGAGATTACTTGCAAGGAAGAGTCTGCTCCATCTTATAGGTCCTACTTTGAAAACAGGCAGTCACAGGTACTGAAAAGATATATATCATCCTCATTCTATCCTGGCAGTTAGCAGGAGGACTGATCACTAAACTGGTCTAATTCAGCTCTTCTCAATCACTTGCAGAGATGAGAAAGTTGTTGGAGAGATATCACCTGGAGGCTCTGGGATTTTCTTCTGAAGTCATTCTGAATTAGCTGCTAATGGGGAGCTTTCTTTGATAGCTCTTTTATAATTAAATGCAGCTGGATGGAAATCAACCACAAAGGGGACTCAAGTTTGTTTATCATTACTTCTGACTTTGTTAGCAGATGTTTTCTGAGTACTGTGGTAGCTTGTTTAATTTGTCTCCGTGTAATGTGAAGCAGGTAAACTTTGATTAATAAACTGACAAGTACATTCCTTAATTTATTTTAGAAGTTTCCATCTATGTCTGTTATAGCACATGTGCCAAATCCCAAAAGGAAGAAAATAACTGTTTGTGTTTGATTTTTTACTGCTATTTCTCAGTCTGAGGCCAGATGAAAACGTGCTTGTTGGTAACACAGCCTTCACCTTCAATGGACACAACCACCAGCAAACTTCTGCCATGTGTGAAAACTGCATGTTACGTTTCCCACTGGGCTATTCTGTGTTAATTTATGAACAAGAATTCACCTTGGTTTACAGGTTGTTTATTTTTCTATTAATTCCATTGGAAATACCCTCTATTTTTGGGCTCAGTATGTGCCTAGCCTCACTAATTGTGGTGGATGACTGCATGCCCTCAGTCAAGCACGTGTAATTTATACTTGATGCTGTCAGTAAACAGTTATCTTAGAAAAAAATGCTTAAATGCAAGTATAAACAACTGAACTTGAATGCTTACACACATTTTTTCCTAAGTAAGACATCTACATCTATGTGTGAAATTCAAAAATCCTGTCTGGAGCCTTTTTGCTGTGCAGATTGAGTGTCCAGTGCTTTAACTGAATTATCTGAAAATCCTGTAGTGTTCCAAGCAACATTTTAAATTAAATAGATGGTCCACTTCCTGCAAAGTGTTTCAGATTAACATCTTGGGGATAGTTACTAAAACTGCATAGGAAATACATATGCAGCAGTTGGTTCCCATACATAAGATGAACAGCTTCTCTCTTATCTTCCTTTCTGTACTGCATGTTTTCCTTCTTTCTCCCTCTCATTTATCTGCTTCTAATCTGCAAGAAAATCATTTCTGCCTCTGTCTAGCCTGATCTCCTACATTGCAGAGCTGACCCTACCTCAATTTGTAGCCTTTATTCACCGCTCATTTTATTTTTTTCTTTTTTTAAATCTGCCCTTTCTAATGGCGAGGACTGGGACATCTGCTTCACATCACGGTGTGAAGTGTGAAGCATCAGGTTTTTGTAGCTGTCCCACGATGAAGGGAAGGCTGCCCTCCTCACCCTGGCCCGTGTCAAGGCCACTTCCCTGGGCTCTGCACACCTGATCTGGGCACTGCTCATGGCTGGCTGGGGCTGTGGAAATGGGAGGTTTAGAAATGGGAAGGGTTGAGGGGAAAACCAGCATTGGCTTCACAGACACAGCACTGCCAGGAGACTGGGCAGAGCTGGGACCATCAGGTGAGATAAAATTGCAATAGCTCAACCCAGCTACCAGTGGGTGCTGGGTATTTCTAGTCTTCAGAGAGAACCAGGATATTTTCTGAATATTTGGTGTCCCTTTCAATTTTTGGTACTTAAAACTCTGCAGGTTTAAATTTACTACAGTTCTTTGTATTTGTTAGAAACAGCCTGTTTGTTGTTTTTTATTCTGCAGCTTGAGAAGTTGCTTTTCAATAATTAGTTTCTATTTTTTTTAACTAGAGTTAATGAGTCAGGAATAGAATTGACAATAATTCTTGCTTTTTTTGAAATGAACCTTCCGCAAGAGAGAAACACAAGCCCTGTTACCTCACCTGCTAGCAAAAATACATTTTCTTGTGAGATTCTTTGCACTTCGGAGGACTATTGAGGCTCTTTGATAACAAAATGCAATACAAATTGCAGCAAATTAATAGGAGAGCCTTTTTGAAAGGACAATCAAATGTTTTTCAGCGGACCTTGTCCTGATTTGTGGCTGTTTGGTGCAGTCAGCTGTGAACCAGCACTACTTGTGTGTCCCCTGCCAACAATGAGGGCCCAAAAGTCAGGAATTAATTGCTGTGTGACTCTGATTTCAGGGATTTGGATACCTGAGCTCCCAGCCATGAAACCTGATCATGGGGGCATTGGCATGTGGGGCTGTCTTGCTGCAATAATGGGATCTCTGGGCTAATATTTTAACTACAGGAAAATGTAGGCTATGCAGAAGATGATGTGTAGAAAAAAAGAAAAACATTCCTGAGTCATCCTTTTTTAGAGCAGAACGAGGCATGAGATAGTAAATACTGGATATTTTACTCTGCCTTTATGTTTCCAAGACGGGGTAGTGTTGCAAGCTCTCCTTACAAACCCCAGAGTTAAGGGATTAGCAGAACAATAAGGTTTCCTCTATATTCACGATCCAAGAAGCAGATTAAAAAAGGGATATACCATTTGATCAGCAGCTTCCTGCATATGGAAATCCTAGGTCACCTTGCTGTTGCTTGATGTCTAAAGCCTCTCTTAGGTTTCTGCAAGGAAAACGTGTGTTTTGCTGCAGTTTTAAGGACAAAGAGAGTGGAATTTAGCAGTGCTGGGATATGCCAAGAAGTCGAGCGCTGAGCCCACGCAGGTCACCAGGGAGGGTCACCACAGTCCAGTCAGGTGGTGGCAGCTGAGATGGTTTTGTTTGCAGCATTTTCACACATATTTATTCAATAAGGCTTTTGTTTTACTGAAACCAAGAAACACTATACAGCATTATCCTGAGTTTGAAGTGACAGTGCCAAGGGGACTTCAGTAAAGGATTTGAAGGCAATTGAATCTGAAAAGTAAAGCTTTGTGATTGCTTAGTTATTTTTTGAAGCCGTGCTTACATTTAAGATTTATGTACAGAAACAGACTATATCAATAGTAGTGAAGTGGTTTCAGGCCAAGCCTTTTTCAAAGAAACTTATGAACAGAAGGTCATTTCAGAGTTCTTTCTTCTCTTGCAAAGAGACAAACACAAATCCCACCTCACTGTATTTGTATAATATATAATACATTATTATGCTGCTGCATTTTAGTAAGTGCTTGTACTTCCACAAAAATATCTAGAGCTTTATTCTTGATTATAGTGCACTGCCAACTGCAACTAAAAGCAATTGTTATCCTCAGAGTTTCAGTGACCTATTAGGAAGATATAAATTGTGACAAGATTTTTTATTTTCCCTCTCTGTAAACTTCTGAAGCCTCATCTTGCACAGTCTAAACCCCATCTTAAAAATACATAACACAGAGATTTTCCGAATCCTCTGATGATACTATGATATTGAATCATCTTTATATAATTATGCTGGTGAATATAAAGTATCATTGTTTTCAGTATCTTTCATGAAAGCTGTTTTGACCTTCAGATTAAAGGATCCATATGGATTTCCAAATGCAAAAGTTGGAGCTCCTGTTTTAAAAACTAGAGCTCCGGTTCGGCACGCAGACATCAGATGTGCTTCCACTTGAAAAAACGCAATTGTAGCAGCCTATATCCCGTCTGAATCTTTCTCCTGGGTAAACTCTTATAAATGAGTGCCTCGTGCATAATGAGGATTGGAGGTTAGCTGTTTCCAGTGAATTCCTTTTCAAAGTGCAAGAAAGAAGCAGCAAGGAGGAGAAATCCATTGGTATTTGAGCTCTGTAGGATGAAGAGGTTTGCTGCTGGGGGAAGATCAAGAGGAGGCAGTAGGAATATTTTGGGCACTTCTGAAGGAGAGATGGAGACCATCTGGTAGAGAGGATGCTTAAAGGAAGAATGCCAGGACAGAGATAAAAGTAAAGGGAAAGGAAATAGTGACTGAGTAACATCAAAGAGCCAGGCTGACTATAGAGCAGAAATGAAGTAGTAGCAGTGACCCAACATAGGGAAACCACGATACAAATGGTGACACTGGGCAATGGATCCCTAGGACTCTGTGAAGGCTCAGGGGAAAGGCTCAGTGTTTTAATTTCAGGAAAGTCTCCAGGAAAGTGGTGTTGACATCTTTGGAAGGCTTATAATTTAAAACTGATGCAGTAAGCAGGGTTCCTGCTGTTTCAGAAATACTGTCCTGGAGTCTAATCCAGATACTGTCACTGTAGCAGAATTTCAAATGGAGAGACGCCAGGAAGAATGTTTCTCCCTCTTCAGCATCAGCATCTTTTCATTTGAATGATGTGAAGGGTATTAGAAGTTTCCGTTGAATTGCCTCCTAAGGCTCATGTCCTGAAGCCATGGTTGGTGTGTGGTCCTTGCCTGTGTTGAGCTGATCTCATGTGCACAAGGGAGATGCTGGTTTTGCTTTGCTTCTGCTGAAGCAGAATAGCTGCTGGCCAGCCCTTTTCTCTTGCCAAAGCCTGGAAAACCTTTCTGTCACTGGAATTCCATCCGGAGGGAAGCTGTGACAATCCCCATGGTGTCTTTGGGTAAAACAATGCAGAGTAAAGCAAGTCTGCTATTCCCTTGTGTCTCAGTTCTCCTTAGCATTGCTTCTCACAAGCCCTGAAGGTAGAGAGTCAGGGCAGGTGATAAATATAATTATAAAGGCTGTGCTCCTGTCTGTCTCCACCTTCCTTCTTCCCATCTGCCTTTAGGAGGAAACTCTGCCTCCTAGAGAAACTGTACTTTTTGAGTCTAAATACATCTGTGGATTTAAGTTCAAGGCCTGAAATAATCTCTTGAGTGTTTTTTTTTTTTTTTTTCCCTTTTTTTTCCCCTTTGTTAACAAAACTTGTGTGCTGCTTTTTTACTGAAGTCAGTCCAAGGAAAGGAAAAGAAGAAAGTACTTCCACAGAGTGATTAATCCCATCTTAAAACAAGTGTGTAAGACAGGTAGGATAAGTCTCTCTCAGAAAATGCCAATCTGTCACCACTATCTATAGAAGGAGCCTTCACGAGTAGCTTGGAGTAGGTGTTTGACTTTTACACAGTTAAATTTAGACAAGATGATTGCCACTTTATAAGTCAAAGTGTTTGTTTATCAATGATTAACCATAATAGAATGAAAAGTTATGAGAGATAACAAAAGTAAAAATATAATGCCATTGATGGAGATATCACATCATAAGAAATAGCAGCGACAAATGCAGATGGTTAACATTTACATCCCCATTGTTTTTACTTTACTGTTAAATCTTCCCAGATTTTAGATCTCGTTTGATCTGAAGAAGGAAAAAATTGCCTCTACTTTGGTGTAAGCAAAAACTGCTGAAATACCAGTAGGATAAAGAAGTGATTTGTCCTGGAAATGTCAATTCTTATGTGTAGGGTCATTAATCCATAAAAAGAATTTGCAAACATTTATAAGTTTCCCTTAGTGTTGTTGGTGTCTCACTTGTCATGCTCCTGACTGGGCTCTAAATGAAGATTGTACTCAGAAGATCCTGCAAGGCATGAGCTGGCAGGACTCAGTTTTGCATGTCTTGACCCAATGTACACAGTCAGTTCCATTGAAATAAACACTCTTGTCATTTAGGAGAATTAATCCTATTTCAGGCTGTTCCCCAAGGGCTCCATTGCATATGATGCTTTCACCATTCATTACCATATTACAGAAATAAATAGATAAAATTCACTTTTCTTATACAAAAATTAATTCTTGACTATAATGTCGTTTGCAAAGTTGATAGAGTTTGCAAAAAAAGAAAAAAAATCCTGCAACACCTCAGTAGTGCTCAGCAGCTTCAGCATATTGGGACGCTAAGAATTTTAAACAAAGTTGGAAAAAGCATATGGTATATATGGACGGGAAATCCTGTGGTAGTTTTGATTTCACAAAGAAAAAAAGTAACTGCTTAAGTTCATAAATCTGTTGTATGCAGTATTCAAATAGAAATATTCATGATCTTAGCTTTCCTCTTCTTTCTTTTTTTTTTTTTAAACGTTGCTTTCAAGTACAGATGGGCCCATACCGCAAGTTTGGGATCCAGATTTGGATTTGGACCTGACGTTTATCAGAGTTTAGGAACAGCTGAACCCAGTGCCTGAGGTCAGGCTCTGGAGGAATTGACAGCCTGCTGCAAAGACCTGGATCGAGTGGATCTCACCCACATTTCAAGGCACAGGTGTGGAAAATACAAGGACTCGATTTGACCTGTCTCTAAGGTATTTCAATTTTAAAATGAAAGACTTTTAGTGGAGTGGGAGGCTGTGATTATTGTTGTGCCTAAAGGATGAAATTGCATATGGGGATCCGATTGACTGAGTGCTGTTGGAGATTGTAACAGGAGACAGGAACTGCCTAAAATGGTTTCCAGCTTAAACACTTGTCCAAGGTCAATAAGAGTATCTGTGAGAAAGTTTTGAGATGCCTGATTTAGTGCCAGTACTTTTACCACAATAGTGTTGCCCCATATAATTCTTGACTTGTTCTAGAAAAGGATAAAATACCTTAATAACACCATACACCTAGGTGCAGAAAGAGACTTTGACTGCAAATGCTCTGAGTTCCTCTTCAGGCTACAAATCCCTCATATTTCCAAGATTAATGGCTTCTAATCCGTTTTTAAATGTTCCATGTGGATAGTGAAGGCGTAACTATCAAAACACTGTAAAATCATAATGTCTGTGTAGCTATAAATTACTGTTTTCAAAACGAGCTGGAGGTCTCCAACTTATTCCTAAGTGCAAATTCTTAGATGGTATAAAATTGCTCCAAAAAATGACTAGGAGCAAGTTTTGTGGCTTTTGCCAAAGGGAAGCCAGTTGTGGGTCTGCCCACTAACTCCAGAGCAGTGGTGAGTCTTGGTGACACTGACATTGTCCTAACCAGTATAGATTGGATAGATCAAAATCATTTCAGATCAGAGATTGATTGAAAGGCATGAGGCTTTTTGCATATTTCTCTGATATGTCTTGTGCTTTTCATTTGTCAAGTTCTGAATTACTTTGTATGAGACTGATGATGAATTCAACTCATGCTAAAGTACAAGTTCCATGACAGATTGTTTTAAAAAAAAAAATTTATATTGGCTTAAAGTATTTTCTTAAGCCAAATTAATGCATGACACTCCAGAAAACAGGTGAAAGAGAACTTTAAACTCATTATTATTTGAGTTAAATACATATGCAATGATTACTTCTAAAGAAAAAAAAAAAAAACAACATGATTTAAAAGATCATTAGGACAGTCTTTTGTGGGGCACAGAAAAAACCTTTACAGATGTTATGGGCTCTTTGGGGTTATGCTTAAATAAAAATTTGGAGAAGTGCCTCATTTGAATTTATACTCCCTTTGTGGTCCATCAAAAAGGATTCATCTCCTATTCAAATGACGAGTCAATATGTTAGTCAGATCAAATACCACTAATAAGATGCTAAAAATGTTTCTGAGGAACAGGGGGACTTCTTTAACAAGCCATAAAGTGCTTTTTAATCCATTTTTGACTTGTTAAGTTCGTTGTGATTCTCACAACTGTTCCATCATGACGCAGTTTCAATCCTTGGCGCAGATGGAAAAAATCAAGGTGTAAATCAAGGGCAGTGCATGGATAATGCCTTTCCTCTCCAACACTTCCCCAAACCACTGTGGTCCTCCCTGTACTTCTCTATCTCACATCTATTTAAGACACTGGTGCTGGTGGGTGTTTTGGGTTGATAAAGCTGTTTTTGATGAGATTGCCAAATCACAGAGCCCAAGATGTGCTAAAGATTCGAAGCAACATGAAAGAATGAAGCTCTGTCTCTTCCCTACAGCAGAGGTGGGGGCCTCTGAAGAGAAGAGATGCTCCTGGTGTCCTGAGAGAAGGGAAGATCCCTGCACCCAGAGCTCTCTCTGCTCTGCAGAGCTGACTGCTGAGTTTTCTGCCTGTGGCCAGCACTGCAGCTCTGCTGCAGACACAGCTGCACGGGGCCCGGGGGCGTGGGAGTCCTCAGGACATCTCTCCACCAGTGGCAAGAAATGCTGAATAGATGCAGATATCATGAAGAGGCTGATGAGGGGGTGCTTTTTTTGCATATCTTCCTGGTGGCATCAGCAGAGAAGAATTCTTCTGTGCTTTAGCTCTGAGTTCAAAGAATGATCCTTAGCGTTTGTCTGATAGCCAGGACGTGTCTGCCAATCTGCTGATGGCAGTGGCAAAACCACTCAGCCTGCTTGGCTTCAGCTGAAGTTTCACACCATTCACTTTATTTTTTTTTATCTTTTTCCTAAAAGTATTTAAGTTTTGGGATGTGAACTACAGTTTAAAACTAAATATCTACTTGAAAATAATAACAATAAAAAAAAGTAAAAGTGGTTTTGATGAGTGTTGTTATCCTTCCTGTCTTTGCTCACCTCTGAAGAGACCAGAATAAGTCAAAATTCAAAATTCACTACCAAATCTTTGCAGATCAGCCTGAAAATGGCTTATGAATTTCCATTCATGACTGTTTATATTTGCTGAAAACACAGTGCATCTGACCATCCCTATAATTTCTGACTGAGTTTGTAGCTGACAACATTGTGACAAGTTTATCTCTAGATTTTCTGTGAAACAGAGGGCACCAGCCCACAACGTACTTTATTCCATAAATATAAATTAGTTCATTCATTGAAATAAGTTTTTCAGGATTTGGTCTGTGAGTATCAACTGTTTGGGATGGAGATAATAAATATCAGTGTTTAATAAATATAGTAAATATATAAATAAACAAATAAATAAATAAATAAAGTTCACTAAGGCTGTATTTATTAGTCTTTTGACATTTTTTATCTGGCTCCTATAAAGAAGTCTTTGGAGCTGGGACAACAAACTGGTGCAGGTAAATTTCCTACATTGTGAAAGGATCTGGTATTTAGTTTATGGGAATCAGGCCTGAGCAGATGTGAAAAGTTCAAATAAAGGAAGGCCAGATAAAACTCACTTTTGTGGCTGGAAAATCAAAACAGATGTTATTATTCAACCACAAAAAAATCTATTTGCACTTAAGTAGCATTAGGTGTCTGACTAGCTGCATTTTTTTTTTTTTTAGTGAAAACAACAAAATGATTATAAAATTATATAGGCTGATAAAGTGCTTTAAAATGTTACCAGTGGACTGAATAGTTAGCTAATAGAAAAAACCAAAGCAGATCTTACAAGACCAACAGAAATATGAGTAAATCTATTTTTGAAGGGAAAATGAAAAAAGATACACTGGAGGGGCAACAAAATGTAATGGACTCTCCTCTCTGAACCCTGATGTACATCAGAGAAATGATGATTTCAGATGGGTGGCTTTTACACTGCCCATAATGTTTTCTGGAGACCTGCCCATATGGAAAGGTTGATGCTGGCAGAGGATGACAGGTGCTGGAGATCCTCAGGAGCCCTTGACAGCAAGAAAACACTTGCAGGGTGTGAATGCTGCCAAATAGTCTTGCAAATTATTTCTGATTAAAAAAAAATAATCAATTTGGTTTCAGAAATGTACCTGTCAAAGAAACACCTAAAATACATGGAATAATACAGGAGGACCAAAATGAGTATTTTTGTCTGTGAAAACGGGATCAGGTGGGCAATGAAAATAATCTCTTTTTTTTTTAAAAAAAAAAAAAAAAAAAAAAAAAAAAAAAAAAAAAAAAAAGCTGCTCTGATTTGTTGGCCTGACATGTTTCTGCTCTTGATATAGAACTTTTCCACCCTTGCTTGCTGTGAGCTGGAGGTAAATTAAGAGTAGGTCCTGTTGGCTTGCTGGAGTTGGTAAAACTTCTCAGTAAATTGTGGACTTGCTGGCTGTTGCTTCCCTCTTCACTGAGAAATGGAGTCTAAGACATTTTTTTAATCTTAAGAATGGCAAAAGAGAGGACAGAGCTGCTTTTGTTGCATGTGTTTGGCTTGCTGCAGGAGCACTGAGGGTTTGCATGGCTGGGAGGACGTTGTGTAACAGCAGAGCTTTTTCCTGTTTGCAGTGTTATTCAATATTTGATCATTGCTCCTCTTCTTCCCCATCTTCAGCTCCACCAGGTGTGATCCCCACTGACCTCCCATCTCCCATCCAGGCTACCCTTCCAACTCTGCCTCTTTTCCCCAGGTGGAGCTGCCCTGCACTGGGAGATGGAGAACTGAGGTGTCTGGGATATGAGATCTCTCCCAACCCTCCCATTTTCCTGCTGCATTTCTGGGAAAAATTCACACAGATCTGCTCTGAAGAGCTGGACTGCTCAATGCAGGGATAAGTGGGATAACTCATCTTGGCTATCCCACCTCATACTTAGGGTTAGGAGCCTTGCTCAGTGAACCTGCACTCATTTATTCTCTGCCTGAATGCCCCTAGAATCCATTGTTGCTCTCCAGTCTCCTCTCTCACATTAAGATTATGGAGAGTTACCTCTCAGTTTAATTTAAAGGCTATTGCAGCTGATTTGGGCTCTTCCCTGGTCTCAGAGCTCTGTGGTTAGCAGTCATCAGTGATAATTCCTCTCCATACCTGGTATAAGAGCATTGTAGCTCCTCAATCACTCAGGTCTTCTGAATCTTTTGTCTTATTTTAAAGTCCAGTGATGCCAGAGGCCACACCTTGTAGAGAGGTGAGTGCTTAGCCATGATTCATGTGCTTATAAACCTGTTTGTTGTTCTTGGGAAGAGTTCAAAACTGGAAAAAAAAAAAATACCAACAGAAAAAACCTCAAAAATTAATAAAACCCTACTCAAAACATAATTAAATGCTAATTCTAAAGGTGAATGCCTGGTTGACTTTCAGGCAATGTCAGGGTCTTAAAGTCGAAAATCTAAAGTTTTTTAAAGATCTGAAATTCCTATTAAAATCAGTGGTTTAGCAGCCTAAATCCAAATGAAATGTGGTGTAATTAAGACTTCCAGGACACTTGGGGTTTGTTGCTAAGAAATGATGACCTGTAGGCAACTTGCAGCATTTTCAAGGGACTATGTAATTTTAAAACTATGAATGCTGGTCATTTCTGTCAGGGACCTTAGAAAACCTCTGTAAAAATGCATATTCCTTAAGGAAAAACTTATATTTTTGTGGCATCAAGACCCAGCTAATACAGCTTCTCACTTGAACAGGTTCTTCACATTCTCACTGAGATTGTTGTTGAGATATTCCTGTGAAGGTGGGAAAAATATTATGTGAGAAAAGGTGGCGGGACCATTTGTCTTTGCCTTCTTTCCTTATGGAGATGCTAAGCATCCCACTGATGCAAAAGGGTCAGAGAGTGCAAAATGTGTAAATAATTTAATAAGGAAAAGAATTGCAAGACAGAAACTCACCAGAGTCAGGACAATAGAGTACAAAATGCCATAAAAGATAATAGGCTTAGATGAATTGGCATGTGTTAGTGATTATGCAATCATTCATTTCCCACAGATTTCTTTTTATAGGAAACCTTGGAAAAATCCCTAAAGAACTGACCGAGTCATTTAACCACAACAGGTTTCTTTTCAACATGGCTGGGAGTGGGTGAGGAATATTCTCACATATTCCTGCACTCTTGGCTCACTGTTTGGGAGTGCTGGAAGCAGGGGACAGAGGAGCAGGGTGACTCAGCCCCACGCCCAGTGGCTCCCCTGCCACCCTGCAGGAGCACAGATCCAGGTGGGAGCCCTCTCATGTGATCAGGAGCTCTGGGGTTTGGTCCATGGCGCTGGGGAGGCTGAGGAGAGGGATTTCTGCTCCAGAGAGTGTTCCCAGATCCGGGCTGGATGTGAGTCCCCCTGGCAGGGAGCAGGGGAGCTCTCCTCGGTCACTGGCAGAAGGAGTCATTTGCTTCCTTGCTGTCATAGGCTGTTTAAATACTTGTATTTCTGGCAACTATTTTCCTTCACCACTGAGCTAAGGAAAACAAGACCTTGAGCTGCACTTCTGAGTTTCTTAAAGATTTGGTTTTCTCTTTTTTTTTTTTTTTTTTTTTTTTTTTTTTCCTTTTCAAACAGACTGTTTCCCTTGCATCCTTCAGAGCACCCTCTCACAGCCTCAAAATGTCCCTGCTGCTGCTTCCAGATGTGCCACTGGAGGAGTCACCCTTCACCCAGCACCCTCGTGTGTGTAACATCTCTCAGATTCTCCTTCTGCTAAAGCTTCCTGGTGCTGGACTCCATGATCCTGCTGGGTCCTTTCCAACCTGGGATGCTCCACAATTGGCTCTGCTCAGCCCTGTGGAGCAAACATGTCCAAGCCACAGAGGTGAAGGGAGGAAATGAGCAGGTTTGTAGAGTTTCATGGAGACTTGTGGCCCCAAAAAATGACACCCTGGATCAGAGTAGGCAAGATGGGTTTAGTCACACCCATGGCATATGAACCTTCAATCATAAATTTGCTGGCATCACTCAAATGATCTTAGTTGGGTGCAAGGTGTTATTCTTTTTTCCATATAAGTAGCAATATGAAATGGTAGAAGACTTTGAACTTGAACTCATTTTAAAAGACTGAAAAACAAAATCGTTTGGAGGATCTGGATCTCCTTCATGTTTCAGCTTCCAAATCCAGAATTCTGATGCCTGAGAGATGTCATAAATGAAAACCATTCACCAGGTTACAGACGTTTCTGAATATGAAATAGTTTATTATTAGAAAAAAGAACCAAAACAAAACAAAATAAAGCTGCCCACTAAATCCTGCAAGCGATTAAAAATTGTCATTAAGAGCATTTGCCAATATTTATCTTAGCTTAAGTTAGATGGGCACAGTTTTGACTCAGCATGATTTTTTTCCCCTTAGCTACATTATGAAGTCAACTATGAATAGCAGTGTTTTCATTTGTGAGATACATTGTCTCTCTTATCAGTTTCAGCTCTCTCCTGTTAGAGTTTGACCTGCAGTACCTGGATAAAAAAAAGTAAAACAGGGTGAGGGGCTGTACTAGAAGGAGAGTTTGATCAACCCCTTCTCAAAACACCAATACCTCACTAAATCCTTCCTTTTCCTTCAAAATATCAGCAGACAGCATCAAAACCAGCTTGCTGGTAGAGCTCACCTGAAGACTTCAGGTCACCAGCAGTGCTCCAGAGCTGAGAGTTGTGCCTGAGTTTGTTTCTCCCACAGTATCTGAGCTGATCATGGTTGCATGAAATAAGAAAAGCAGTCAGCTCCAGTTGGCTCAGGGCAGAGCTTCTAAAAGAGAAAATTTCTTGACAGTCACACAATAAATTTCAAAAAGTTGTCATCAGTGAAAGCTGTGCATGATGGTTCTCACCTACGTTTGATCAAAAATGGCTCATGATTTCAGGTTCCTTTGAATTGGTCACTGAAACTGGTGCTGCTACCTCTGCTCCTATTTTAGTTTTCTTATAATCATAGAATTCTTTAGGTTGGAAGGGACCTTAAAGTTCATCTTATTCCAGCCTCCTTTGCCAAGGGACATCTTGCACTGTCCCAGGCTGCTCCAAGCCCATCCAGCCTGGCCTTGGGCAATTCCAGAGATCCAGGGGCAGCCACAGCTTCTCTGGGCACCCTGTGCCAAGGCCTCCCCTCTCTCACAGGTAAGAATTTCCTCCTAAAATCTAATCTAAATCCATTCTTCTTGCAGTAGATTACAGCTTAAAGCCATCCCCCCTTGCCCAAAATCCCTTTCCAGTTCTCCTGGAGCCCTTTTAAGCACTTGAAGTGGCTCTAAGCTCTTCCCAAAACCTCTCCAGGCTGAGCAACCCCAGTCTGTTGCCACCCTTCAGTCTTTCCATGTTTTTTACCTGTGATCACAGTCTCCATGCATGTCCTCAGTGGCCAGGATGCCAAGTTTTAAAGTCTTTTGCAAATATGGCTGAAATATTTTTTTGCAGTTTGAAAATACAAGTGCAGTGTAAACTCTGAATTGCCCATCCTGTTTCCTTCCACAGGGCATGGACACCAGCCGGAGTTCCTCTTGCAGCAGTGCACTCAGCCAATCAATGCCTGGGATTTTAAAGCAGTGTTAATCTAAAGCAACGAGTTCTGAATAATGTTTATTAACTATATTTTAATGACTTGTCAGTTTTCTAAAACACATGCTGAAGTATTTTAGAAATCACTTAGTAAATGCAGTTTTAATTCTGTTCCCATATTCATGGGCTGCTACTTACTTTGAAAAAAAAAGAGAGATTAGAAGGTTCAGATTTAGAGCAGCAAATTGCTCTGCTAATCTGCAGGTATTTCTCTTCTTGATATGGCCACTAATGTCTAATCTTAGCAACGCAGGCTCAATCATTGTGCTTTTTCATTAGAGCTGCAATGAACTGTGTGCCAGGGACTTGAACTCTGGTGACAAGCTGCTCCGAGCCTGCAAGCTTTCACAGGAAAATGTTCTGTGTGAGTCTAAAATGATCCTGTTAAGTTTGTGCAAAAGATGGGGAGTTCACCATACGAGCTCTGGTAGGAGCAGAGTGCCTGTGAACCCCTGGGCACTGTGGGGTTAGGGCTGGCCAGGGACAAGAGTCCATGCCATGAGAACATTTTCAAGCCTTTTAATTTGTTTCCACTTCTCATGAGACAGAAAAAAAAAAACCAAAACTTTGAGAATTTTATTTTTTTTCCCCTGCCAAATGTGGTGGAGTAAGGCTATGGAGCACATCTTTCCTTCTGGATGCTGTCAGCAACGTCGGGAATGTCTTCAGAGTTGGGATTTGGACCTGGACCTCCCGCCATCCCTGGGTGTGTCACCATCAGGCTATGGGTGAGTCTGGATTGTCTTCCTCTGTCTTTTCTCTGACTATCCAAGCCCCTCACCCCAGATTTATAATCCTGGCAATGACATTTTTTGAGAACAAGCTACATCTCTGTGAAAGTTTCAATGCTATAACAATTTTTGGATCAACTGGAGTTTTGGTGAACTCTTTTTACTGGAGGTTTTAGTGGTTGTGACTGGTCTGTGACCTCAGTGTTGTGATGTGTCCTTGCTGTCCCTCTTCTTGGAGCATGGAACAGACTGGTTTTGGTACAGAGCTCAGTAATGAGAGATGGTCAATGATATTTATTTCCTTATGAGTTGGGGTGATGCTCTTGAAAGGGAGTTAATTGGAAATCCTCACCTAGGGGTGAGAAGTACCTCCAGGGAGTTATTTCCCAGGTGTTGCTGTGCATGGAATTCTGGATAACTGCCTGCTTTCCAGTTTTTCCTGTTACACGAGCTTTGCCTCCCTATTTTCCTGCATTGGTCCCAGTATTTCAGTGTTTCTGCAGCCAAGTGACCATGCAGACTGCTCCCAACATGCTCAGAGCTTATCCACTTCCCCGTAGAACAATCTTCCCTATCTTTGTGGTTTTCCTCTGTCTCTATAGTCTCCTATTTTTTTTTCATAATCTTTCATCTTACTCATTCCAAGTATGTACTAGTGTTGATCCTCCCCTAGAAACTTATTTCTCAGTTCTTTTCCTCCTCAGACAAAGGGATTAATGATATCCTTTGAAACCACTGGTCATTTGACCATGGACTTTGAAGACAGTGAAGCTCTTGAGGACCAAAATTATGAATACAGCCCCAAATCAGTCTTGATTTAATATTGAGAACTTTACAAGCCTAAACCTCCACTTTCTGTTTTTCTCCTTGGACACATGGCCCACTGTGTAAAGAATTCAGGGTGTGGGGGGCACTGAAAGAAATCACCATCACTTTCCAGAGCAGACATCAAAGACAAGCTCACTTTTCCCATTGCTTTTTATCTTTTTTATATTTTTTCTATTCCTAGTGCTTACCTCTTTTTTTTTTTCTTTTTTTTTTTTTCCCGAGCTGCTGTTCTAATTTTTTTTCCCACTTTTAATTTCTCCGCTAACTTTAATTAGACTCATGAGCTTGATCACCAGGTGGGTTTTCCCAAGCTTCCACAGCAATGCTTTCCAATCAGCAGCAGGCTTGCAAGGGAATTTTGTTAAGCTGCAGATAGGAGAGACAGGAGCCTAATGTGATCGGATCTGGTGTGCTCCACTGCTAAGTGTTTTTTATATCTGGTGAATTTGCCAAGAAGTGTTATATATTTAATTATTTTCAAGCAGGCAGGCTCAAAAGCCCCCGATCAGTGGGGTACCAGAGTGTGAGTGAAGAGGGATGTGGTGTTAGCCAGGGGAATGATTCACAGCTCTGAAGTTAACCAAATGCTCGTGTATCTCCGGGAAGTGGCTCTGCATCTTCCAACTGCCTTTTTCTGGGGAAAAGGCAGTGTAGGGAAAAAAAAAAAGAGGAGAAAAAAAAAAAAAAAGATATAAAGTAAATCCCTGGATTCAATTCTGGAGAATCTCAGCAGATGTGAAGTTCAGTGCTAGGAAGGAAGATTGGCACACACCTTTTGGGAGTTTTGTGCATGGTTTTCCTGGGCAGGTTCTTACAGTGTAAGTGTTGCCTGTCTTAAATGCTAAGTAGCATAAAATATGAGCTATCGGGGTAAATTGCAGTTTTTTGCAGCCTTTGCTTGGTGTATTTGCATATTCAGAATCAGCCTTGGGTTTTCTTGTTTTTATTCTTTTTCTTTTAAAAGTACATTTACCTGGAGAAGGGCTTAGTTCTGAGTGCACAAAATAAGCATTTTCTCTGCAGTTGACTTTAATCCTACCAAAAGAATTAACACTCAGAGCAGAAAACCTTCTTTTGGCCCTACAGGGCATTAGAACATCTCAGGTACTGGCTGCTGGTTTAATAAAAGGATAGGATTTCCATTTACTTCAGGCAGGCTTAATGTATTGTTCTTGTAGTGAGACAGTCAGAATGAGTCAGGAGCCAAAGAATACACTTTATAGACACAAATAATCGTAAATTCAGAATGTCACCTTTAGGCAGAGGCATTTTTATTATTGTTAGTGGAGCTGCTGAGTAGGTTTGATGTTTTATTCTCTTGAGTACTAAATGTTCCAGAGTACCACAGCCCTATCTTTATCAGGCTCACAAGGAGGGAGCACAGCCAAACTTGCTTCCTATACTTCTCTATGATTGATAGCAGATGGCATGCTTTAAAATAAACCTATCCATTAGCAGTCCTCAGTGTTTTTACTCAAGGCATTTACAACTGTCTCAACCAGAAAACACATTCTCTCCACAAGCTCGTTTCAGTCTGCAACAGCTGTACAGGTGCAAATCTTTCATTAACTCTTAAACCGTGGTGAAATAAATGCTGCACTGTATTTTATTTTTAGAGGAGGAGGTTGCTCTTCAGAGGCAGGGTGGATTCTGTTCTCCCTTTGCATGTGGCAGAGGTTGGCGTTAATAAATTGATATTTAAATATGGGCGGTTTTAATTTAATTTTTTTTTTCTTTTAAATCTTTCTTTTTCTTAGCCCTCTGTAAACCTTTAGGCTGTTCTATTGCCCAGAGACAAACATGGCTGTCTGTAGGTATATAGGAAAAATTGGTGAAGTAGAAGTACTGAAGGAATTGTAATCCAGGGCTGGGATTCCTGTGGGATAGCAGCCACCTCCTTCCCTGTCCTGCAGCATCACCTGGAGCGGCAGCCCTGGCTGGAACCAGACAGAGGAGGGGCTGCAGGTGTCCCCCACCTCTGCCTCACTATGGGATTATTTTTCTCTATCCTGCTTTATTGGAGAGTTGCAGAGAGGCACACACTCACATGCCCACACACACATACATTTCCAACCTGATTCTGAGCTCATTGCTGGCAGGATACTCCATAAATAAATTGCTAAAACCTGTCCCTCTATCCCAGTCATTTTGCCTAGATTCCTATGTAGTGCTCATAAAGGCTGTTAAAATTTACCCAGCAGTCCTTCCAATACAATGAACTCCCAAGCACCTCCCCAAACATTAGTACACTACCAGCAAGAGCTTAAAATATTAGTAGCAAATCTTTAATATTAGCATTTAGCATTAATATTAGACAAGATCTTAAAATATTAGAGCCAGATAAAAGAGTATTAACAGGGGTATAGGAGTCATTAGGCAGAATAACCATCACTGACTAAATGGATGCTGAAACTTTAACACGCAAACCAGTGCATATGATAAGAACTTCACAGAGACAAGAGGATCCTTTCATTTAAAAGGAATTTGGAGAGAGGAAGGTTAGGGATTTGAAAGCTGGTAAATAAAACAACACAGCAGGAGAAGTTATATAGAACGTGCTGTCTTGTTAGTGGTGATCATGTCCTATGTTATTTTTCTTAAGCTGAAAAGATAAAACAAGAAGACAGGCAATATTCTGTCACAAATAAATGGAAATTGGGGCATTTTTTGTATAAATCCAAAGTAGCAGGAGAAAAATACAAATGTGCTCTCAGCACTGTAAGTCTATGTAGGGTAAAGGAGGTGCTAAAATGATTTAGCATGATGGACTGCAGCTACCATGTTCTTTTTATGGCACAGCAAATAAAATCCAGGGAATTTGAGCTTGACAGCATCGAGGTGGGGCAGTTCTGGCAATGTGGGGAGCAGAGGTGCTGTGGGGCAGCCCCTGAGCAGGACTGAGCCCTGGGGTGGCAGCGGGGACCAGCCCCTGGTACGGCTCTGCCCTGTGAGCACCTGGAGAATTTGGTGCTAAATGAAACAGGAGGGGAAAAAAACAAGGCCAGCTGTAGACATAAGAAGTTTAAGAGCATCAGTACTTGCTTCCAGCTAATCTCTCTTGATGACTCCTGTAAGCAGCCACGGCTGGTCGTCCCTGTTAATTATTCAAAGCCCCACACCAGTTTTGCAGCTGAGTGGTGTAAGAGGATGTGCAGTGTCCCCATTTCCCAGTCTGACTGGGGGAAAGGCATGAGACATCTCTGAGTGACATCCTGTTTTCCACACTGGAAAGGTGAGACTGGAAGAGGCAGCAGCTGACCCCATTCCACAGCCACATTGTCACCCAGAAACCTCCCCTCTTCCTGGAGGGTCTGATGAGCTGGATGCAGGGCTCATCAGGGCATTTCTTAAAACTATGAGTGTGATGGCTTTTTCTGAAGGTTCAGGACTGCATTCTTGCCTGCAGATTAATAATCCAAAAGATACATGATTGCATTCATTAGTGCTCCATCAGAGGAGGAAACAGAGGGAATAGCAGGCACCTTGGGATCCATATGATGTCCATCATATCTTCAGGATGCCAGACACCAAAGGGTCAAGACTGTGCATATATTCCCCCATAAGAAAGATGGGGACAAATTTTTATCAGGGCCTGTTGTGATAGAACAACTGAAAGAGGGTTGGTTTAGCTTGGAAATAAGGAAGAAGCTTTTTAATCAAGTGGTAAAATAGTGAAGAAGGTTGTCCTGAGAAGTGGTGGCTGCCCTGCTCCTGGTCAGGCTGGATGGGACTCTGAGCCATGTGGTCTGATTGAAGATGTGCCTGCTTGTTGGAAGGAGTCTGGACTAGATGGCCTATCAGAAGATACAGAAAGCTATTCCCAGAAAACAATCCACTCCAAAAGGATCTGTGCTAGAGACAACCCTTGAGACAGTGTTGGTATGTGGGATGGGTGTCTGCTGATGCCTAGATTATATGGATATAAATATATATTATATATGTGCATCTATATCTAGAGATATACATACACACGCAGTACTCTACATTATATAATTTTTTCAGTTTCATTATAGCAAATAGAATTTATTTCATTATAGTTTTAAGATAGCTTTTTTTTGTGTGTGGTACTGGCTTTTTGTTTGCTGTCCAGGAGTGTTCCATCCACACAGGATGACAGGTCCTTTAGCCTGAAGGAGAAATTCTGAAACACTTGTCAAAGATGGCTGCTCTTTTTGGTTTCATGGAGGACCACATCCCAAGTCCATCCCTGATGTGATTAGGAGCTTTCTGAAGAAAGCTTTGCATAAAATGTCTTCTACAACATGCAGAATTTGTGGTTTTTGGTTGTCACTGACCTCACTGTGGTTGTTTCCAGGACTCAAGGTGCACAGGTGCCCAAATATCACTACATATGCCCTCCTACAAGGCAGGGAAATATCTCTTTTTCTTGTTTTTCTAAATGGGAGTCACGTTCAATCCCTCAGTTAAACATATTCTTAAGCACTGTATGAGCTTGGGGCCAAAGAACACAGTTTATTATGATACCACAGGTTACTGGGAATTATGTAGGGCCTTTAAAGCAATAGTTTCATTTAACAAAGGAAAAAAGAAAAGTCCTTTATTACCCCTCCAAACCCTTTATTTATTAATGACCTAGAAGGATGCAATGTTTTTATTATTAAGAAATGAACAAATTTTGCCTGGACGGGGTCCAGCGCACTCGGAACTGGTGTTGCCTTCTAAAAGCTCCTTTTTCTAAATCGAAGAATAAATCCCAATTCCATGTCTGAGCTGGCAAATGGAGGGTAGCCAAGGGGGATAGGGAAGGGGAGGGTGGAGAGGGGCTACACTTAATCCCCAGTGGATTTACCCTTTCTGTGAATGAGATGGATTTCTGATGCTGGTCTCCATGCCATTCATAGCAGTGTTGCCAGTAGTAAATTTGTGCTTGAAGAACCCCCCATGCCCCTGCTTTCTTGCCAAAATTTAACTAAAATAAATCATATTTTGGAAAGCTAATTATGCAGCCAAATAACAGAAAGGTATTAAAAAACTGTTGTGTGCCTAATGTTAAATGAATTTAAATTGGCAGTAAGGAACACACACACTAAAAATAAATCCAGTAATATGGGCAAGAGGAAGTAATGGAATTTAAACAAAAATGTGATGCCAAACTTTGGGACTGGTATTCAGGCCTATTGCAGAACTAACACCGTGCATCCATTGCACACAAACTTTCACAGTTTAAATGTTCTGAGTTAAATTTGCTGCTTTTTCATTTTATTGTATTTCTTGGAAAACTAAAATATCAGGGGAATGCAATATTCCTGCCTTCATTTCTATTACAAAAGGTGTATATAAGTCCTCTTTAAGGGAAGAACAGCTTGAAGCTGGGAGGTTTAAAAGCAGTTAAAAAACAAAGTACAGCGTAAACAGAAGCAAACCATTAAGAGAAGAGAGAAGCAAAGGGGAAAAAAATACCAAAAAACCCCGAACTTTAGGAGATTAAAAAAGTTTCCCAAAGGATCAGCATCCTTGAGATTAAACACTCCCATATGTAGGCTGACATTTTAAAATGTGAGTCTTATGAAAGATAAGGAGGAAATGGTGAGAAATGCAACCTTAAATATTTGGAAGCACGACTTCCTGTATTATGTGGCAGTTGGCAAAACTTTCCAGGGGAAGATGCACGCTGCAAAATCCAAGTGGTGAGATGCATGAGTTTTCCTGAAAGTTCCCTCCTGTTGCTTACTGGTTTGGTGTTCAAACACTTCCACACCTTTGGAATAGCATCGCAGAATCCCTTCAAGGTTGCTTTTAATCTCAAAGACAGATGTTTTAGATCAATCGCTCAAAACGGAACAGTTTAGCAGTCAGAAAACACTGTCAGAAAAGATTTGTTGTAAGGAAGACAAAACCGTGAAATAAAATTGAACTTTTATCCCCATTTGGATGGGAACTTCGCTTGGCTGGGAATCCCAAGGGGATGAAGGCAGTGGCCTATCATGTGTTGAAAAAACAAACAGATGACAGTGCTCTGCAGTAATCAAGCAAACGCTGCTTCTGGGAAATGGTGCGATCGCCATTGTTCAGCGCTGCAGGACCCAAAAGAAAGAAAATTGTTGAAGAAAGGAAGGTGGCCTCGTGACTGGGGTGAGGGAAGACAGAACAAGCTGCTGCCAATGGGCCTGAGTTCCTGCTGGCCCTGGAAAGCCGTGTTTTGGTTAAGGTGTGACATAGCAAGCCTTGGCAGAGTGTCTGGGCTTTGTTTTCTAGTGTTGTTCAGAATCAGGAATGATGAACATACCATCAATGGAGGGTGTCAGTATTTCTTAGATGCAAGAGCTCTCTAATGGCACATCTTCCCTGGGAGGGTGGGCAGGCACTGGCACAGGGTGTCCAGAGCAGCTGTGGCTGTCCCTGGATCCCTGGCAGTGTCCAAGGCTGGGCTGGATGGGGCTTGGAGCAGCCTGGGATGGTGGAAGGCGTCCCTGCCTATGGCAGGGGTGGGAACAGATAAGCTTTAAGATCATTTCCAACTCAAGTCATTCTAAGATTTGAAGATCTTTTTATTTCTGAAAATCCAATGAAGACAGGGCAGTGCCACTCACGTAGATAACAACAAACTCTGTGCATCCAGCCAGTACAACAGAAGTGGCTCTTTCATGACAGCCCCAACCTCCTGGGCAAAATCAATATCTTCCTGCCTATCTCTAGATATTTTACAGCAGAAATATTAAAATGTACTCTTTCCCAGAAGGCTTTGTTTTGTTTTGTGTCCTGTGGTGGCCTGTTCATATGCTGAGCTGGAGCTCTGTTTGGCAGCGTCTTTTGGTGTAACCATATTGCAGTGTGGTACCTGCTTGGAAACGGCACATGTTCCTACCAAGGGTGGTGTCTTGGAACCAGCTCCACCCCTTTGGCCCCCTCATCCCTGCTCCAGTCACCACGTGCTTTTCTCTTGCCTTGTGCTTTGCTTTGGGAGGTTTTTGCAGAGCGGTGCCTTTCCCTGCCCGCCTCCCTCTGTATCCTCTGTGCTGGATGAGTTTGCATTGTGTGGTGTTTTCCTCCTCATTTATTGCAAACAAATCTGGTCTCTGCCATTTGTTTACTCTTATACTCTGTCTTTATGCCTTGGTATGCATTTTTAATTAGATGCGCTTCAGTTCTTTCACTGCTTGTTAACACTTTCGTATGGTAAGTACCGTCTCCACCAGTCCTATGAGCCTTCTCCGTGCTTAGGAAATTCGGATTTGCTTCTCCTAGCCACGATTATCATTTGATACAGAGGCTTGTCCCCTGGCTGGCCTGTCTGCCGAGTGCTTACACTCTCCTCGTGGACTTTTAAGGTTGTTCCCCTACACAGCCAGCACAATCCAAGTGCCCTTATTCTGCTTAAAAATATTCTGCATACAGAGAAATAGTGTTTTCGCTATTTGTCTGGGTTGTTTCCGGACTTCAGCAGCTCCAGTTTGGATGCCTGACATGGAGAAGTCCTGGACAAAGCCTGCAGTGTGTGCAGATCAACTGCCTGCATTGTGAGAAGTTCTTCTGCACACGCAGAGCGGGTCCCAGGGATCAGGAATGCGCCGAATTAGCCCTGAATGCGCTGGCCATCAGTCCTGTGAATGGAGGATGGATGTGTCTGGAGGGGAATACTGGAGTCCCAAACACATGACAGCTTTCAAGAACTGCATCTTTCCTGAGTGCCAGTATTGTTAAAGCATAGAATTACTCCTTTTTTTCTTTTTTCTTTTTTGCAATAGTGTGAGCCCATTCGTGCTTCCACTGTTCTTTTTTTGCCTCCACATCTGACTCATGCCACAGGCAAAGGACTTCACCCTTTCTAACTCCCCTCTATGCCATCAGCTTTCTGGAGATGATCTGGGAACTGCAATGGAAAAACTTGACCCCACTCCACCCTTTCCTTCCAATTTGCCCACCCTGCTGCAGCACTTGCCTTGTGTGGCAGAACCTGCACGATCTCCAGGATTTCGTACCCTGCTGAGGGACTGCAAGGTTAAAAAGTGACTAAAATGACTATTTCCATCTCAGACAGTCTTCCCTGACCCCGCTCTCTGTCTGGGGGTGAGGTTGCCAAAGGTCACAATCCACTTCAGAGTGCACAGAGATCGATATCTGCAGAAGCCAGTGCCTGGATTTGCTCCCTCCTTTCCCTTGCCACTGCTGTATTTCACAGTGAGGAGCCAAGAAACATTTCTCCTCCCTTCCAAGAAGAAGGGAGAGGAAAAAAAAGGAAAAAAATCTTGTCTCCACACTTCCTCCCACCAGGAGGGCATTGTGTTTGGCCTCTGCTCCACTTTTTGTTATAAATTTGCATGGTGTGATGTTTGCTTTGGCCGGTGTGGTAGCAGGGCAGCAGCTGGCACGCCGGCACCGCGGCCGGCTCCTTTGCTGGAGTGTCCTGCCAGCCCTGGAGAGGAGATGCTGGGAAGCCTCAGGAGGTGGAACGCCCTCTCCGAGGGTCTGGGATGTCCAGGGATGCGTTTGGCTCTCGGATGTGGCGATTTCAGCGCTGGTGGCCGAGCAGGAGCTGGGTGCTGAGCCTGCGGAGAGGCATCGCGCCGCGGAGCGCCCTGGCGCTGGCAGCACACGCACTAATGGGTCTTTTCCACTTTAATTTCTGCTCTAAAATGACTTTTTGTTACTGTTCTCAGACTCGGCGCCAACCGTCACGCCACACACCAGATCTCTCTTTCTTTTCTGCCCTTAGCTTTGCAGAGAAGCCTTTAAAACAAACAAACACAAAACTGTGAGAAACCGAGGGAAGATATGGACTGGCCCACTCGTTAGTGCTGGAATGTGGAAACTATGAAGACATCTTTTTTTATTACCAGTGCTGGAAAGCACAGTCACTGAGTGGGCTGGGATACAATTTATACTACATGCAGTAGTTAAAAAAACTGCAAAAATGGGTGTAACCCTGGGCTGTGGTTCAACTGGCCTTTCAGCCCCCACTTGAGATCGGGCCATCCCATGGGGAAACTGTGGTTTGGAATAAGAGCACGCATTTAATTTCACTCGGGGAACTTATTGGAGTTGGCACTTCAAGAAAGAAGCTGAAGTATATTTTTTGTCATGATTAGTGGCCCCCCTCACCACTACGTTTGATTATGTTGGAAGCTGAAAAGTTAAATTCTTATAAAATGATGATTTACAGTCCGTGATTATCCAGGTAGGGTGCGTGGATTGCGCCAGCTTGGTCATGGGACTCCAATCTCATCCTATTTCATTGCTGTGAGAAAATAAAACTAGAATGTAAAAAAGCTGAAAACACATCCTCTGATTGCTCAGGGAATTTTCTTAGTCATACATTATCTTTCCTAGTAGTTTCAGTTATTTTGTCTCCACTAAAACCCAAAGCAAAACACTGCCCTGACACTTTCCCCTTGATTCTGGATCCGCAGTGGCCACATTTATTTTTATCTCGTGTCGTCTCTTCCCCTATGGTTATGCAAATCCATGGAATAGGGGGCAAAGGGAAGAGGTAATTTTAAAGCCAGTAAATTCCAGTGGAAGGTTTCTTTAGTGGCTCTGAGCAGGACTGTCCTGGGTGCTGCTGGGAGATGGGGCTGCCTTCAAATAGCACAGGGGTAGGTGCCAAGTGGGGAGGTTGAATTTTTTCCTTGCAGACACATAACTTTGCCCACAGGATTGGAGTCTCTTGCCTTAATGCTCTGCTAGGCTTCTGGGGAAGTACAAAGCTGTGCCTAAGGAAGCACACGTTAGGGAAATGTGTATCCTTATGATCAGCTGCCACATAAAACCTCAGTGTGGAAAGGGTTTGGTGGTGGGTGAAGTGTGAGGCTCATGAGAAAGATCTTGGAGAAAATAAGGGGCATCAGCATTTCATTGCTTTTCTCAGCAATCTTTTGCTGTTTCAGTTAGATCTTGCTGCATTTTGATATGCTGGGGTTTTTTCTTTTCTTTTTTTTTTTTTTTTTTTTTTTTTTTTTTTTTTTTTTTCTTCATTCTTCCCTTTCCCCCTGTCCAGGGAATTATTTTGAAATAGTAAAATCTATTTTATTTCAAATTTATCTAGTTTTTGTTCCCCTCCCTCCACCTCTGCCCTAATACAACAATATTTCCTTAAGCTCGTATTTAATTCTTTTGTACAGTAGTAGATAAAAACTTCCCTGGTTAAAAATCCAGCAGGAGTAACACTGAGATGTGCTTTATGAGCAAACATGAGTGTGCCAGTGTACATGTGTGGATTTCAGACCTGTAGTATCATAGAACATAAAATCATTAGGGTTGGAAAAGATCTCCAGCATCACTGAATCCAACCTCTGACTGATCTCCACCTCTTCAATTAAACCAGTGCCACGTCCAGTCGTTCCTTGAACACCTCCAGGGCTGGTGACTCCACCACCTCCTGGGCAGCTGGGCCACCCTTTCAGTGAAGAAATTCTTCCCAATGTCCAACCTGAACCTCCCCTGGCACAGCCTGAGGCAGTTTCCTCTTGCCCTGTAGTTGCAGTCTGCTCTGTAAGTTTTACAGAGAAAGTTGGGGATATCCAGAGTGTGTGGCACATGCAAGAGCCTCCTGCCAGGGCTGTGCTCCATCCACTGCTGGCTTAGTCGATGCAATTTGTGGTCAATGTCTGGAATCACATTCAACGCTTGTTTGCTCTTCCTTTGAGTACCATTGCTCTGCTCATTACTGCAACGAATTAACCACAGCCTCTAATCTTCTGTGGGGCCTAAAGTTTCTGCATCCAGCAACACATAGAACCCTCTCCTGGCATGATGTGTCAAGGGGCTCTAAATGTGTCCTTAAGTGCTGCTTAAACTAGGATGAGTTTAAATATCCATTTAAACTTTTCTCTGTTTTGGGATGGGGAGATGAGGGCATGAATATTTATGAAAAAAAAAAGGCATTTAGGTGCAAGGTCCCACGTTTGGAAAACTTGGCTCATGAAATGAATGCAGTGAGGGTGCTTGTGGTTATATAAGATAAAAAAAAAATCATAGCTCATTTGGATTAATCTCTCAAGTTACTACGGGGGCATATTGTGTTCACAGTCATGTTGGCTGATTCTGAATTTATATTCCATTTTTCAGCCTAATAGACATACATGGTTTAAAATGCCTGACAAGGGCTATAGGGTTGGGAGTATAAACTCTACTTTCATGCAGCACTTTCATATGGATGCCTGACCTTCCTTAGAAAGAGCCGAGTCTCTCCCATGTCAGTCTGCAGAGGAACTGCCCATCTGAATGCCAAAATAAGTAGAATAAATTATTTCCTTGAGACACACACTCGAATGTGCTCAACCCCAGCGTTCTTTTTCACATGTTCAGTTCATTTGTGAATTCTCTGGAAGTGGAGTTTTTTTGTTCCAGCTTTTGGACTGCTTGTGATCTGGCTGGAAACTGGAGCACATGGAGCCTCGGACGTAATCAGAAAATGCCGTGTGAAAACGAGGAGTGCTGGGAGCAGCATCTTTGTTAAATTCCAGCTACTCCAAACTTGTTCCTTGCTGCTCCAGCCCCAAGCTCGCTGGTCGTAGGACTCTGTGTGCAGTCTGAACTGATTTCTGAGCCCAGCTAAGGGAAAGAGTTAAGCATGTTCTCCCTTTCTCGTTGGCAGAAAGTTTGCAGTTTAAAATTACATACTGACTCTGGTGTAGAGACACAAGAAATTATAGAGCAGACACTGTCCAGGACAACGTATAATTTAAAATGTACTAAAGAATGTATACCACATGGCAAAGTAAGTGAAGTGCTTCTTCAAATATAAGTGTTTTGCATAGAAAGGCTGTAATTATCCACTCCTAGGGAAATGTTTGCATTCATTCTAAATCAATATTTACTATTCATCTCTTGTGTTCAACAAAACAAGGATTTAACATTTTTTTGTTTTAATGAGGTACTAAGACTACAATAATACTACAATGTAATTGTCTTGATACAAAATATTGCTAAATTGCGTTGCTATTTTGGGAGCAAACAGTTTTTAAGAGGAGGGGTGTCCCTGTTTGTGAGATGTTACTGCAGTAACACACAATTCAAACCCAGCCAAGCAGGGAGACTCACCAGTTCCAAAGAGCTGTTAAAGCCTCCTCTCTGTTAAGGCCCTTAACTGGGATCATTCGGGTGAGTCCTCTGTCTCCCCCGAAAGTATCAGCCTCTTTATAATGATTCCTTTTCAGCTGGCATCTCAACAACCATGAAAACGATGAGATTTCTTTCTCTGGTTTTAAGCTTGGGTGTTTTTTTTTCCCCCTCCTCCCAGCATCTTTCAGCCAGGCAGCAGCAGCCGAGGGCAGGCGGTAATTGGGCTGCAGCAGCCTCTGCACTCTGGTTCAAACCTGTTGATGCAAATGGGGTTTCCTGAATTTTGCCCTCCTGGGAAAATCTAGGGGGGATGAGAAAGTTTGCAGGATGATATCAGAGCTCAGTCCTTTATCTTTTTAAAGGAACTGATCTACCTTGAAAAAGTTTGATGTGGTACTTGGGGAGGACATGGCAAAGGGAAAAAGAAGTCCTAAAATTGCATGGGAAAGTCACTGCCCATGGTGAGGGGGGGTTGGAACCAGATGATTTTAAGGTCCCTTCCAACCCAAACCATTCTGTGATTCCTGCACCAGGACTCGGGTGGAATGAGAGCATCTGAGAAGGATCAGAGTCTCTGGGAGGAACAGCACATTTAATCACAGCCTGTGGCACTGCTATTCTGTGGTTAGGAGGATGTTCTTGCACCAAGCATCCCTCTCTTTGAATTTACCTGGCATGTCTTAAGAAGTAGTTCTCAAACTTCTCCAACTTCAAAAAAACCCAACAAGCATGCATTTTTGGCACTGCTGTGACTCCATGTGAATCAAATCAGATAACTGGAAACACTTTAGTTGGAAAATCCTTTAAAATCCTTTTCTTTAATCTCTATTTTTTATTCTCATACACTGCCCACCATATTCCAGGCTCTGGTCTACCCTTCCCAACACTAAATGCCTCCTCTTCTGCTGCTAAAACTCACAGTACAAGCATAGGCTCTTGAGTGGATTTCAATCTTGTGCTCAAGCAGACCATCCTGTATTTTTTCCCTGAGTCTGAAGTCATTCTTGTCCTCTTAGAAAATCATGCACATAAATGGGGTCAATAGCCCTGAGAGAAGAACAGTCTCTTTCCCAGCAAATGTTATTGTAACTGGTGTTTTAATTCTCCAGATATCACTCTCAGTGTACTGGGGAACAAAGGGCTGTGTAGTGCCTAATCATTCAGCAGTGATCCAGGGAAAAAGCAGAAGGTTAAGAGCAAGTTCCTAAAGTCTGTAAAATCAATGGGACACTAGAAAGGGAACTGAAGTGTACCAGAAGGGACCTCTTGAGGGTCATTAAAAAAAGCAGAAACTGATTATGAACAGAGCTTTTACCCAAAGAACTGGAGGGGGCCAGCAAAATCATCCTGCTGCACTCCAGTTAAATGTCTAATAGTGGAGACATTTTCTACACAGCTCATAAAGGATAATGAGGATGCCTTTGATAGCTTTCAAGAAAGTTGTTCTTGTCAGTGTTGACAAAAAAATGATCTGGGCAAGTACTCTGTGCTCATGCAGCCCATGGTGATCGTACACAGATGGTGGAAGGGAAGATGGCAGCCCAAAATTCTTCATTCCACCCCTGAAATCCTAAATCCTGCATCCTGTCAATCACAGGTGGGAAAAACTGGATCGATCTGACAACATGACATGAACTGCAGCAGTGGTGGAGCTTGGTGTTGCCTACTGGCTTGGTGCCTCACCTTGTTGAGATGGGGATGTAAGGAGAGGTGACAAAATCGTGTGACTTCATCCAGAATGAGTGAGAAATAGTTGTTAGTCCTAGAATTTATGGAAATCGATTGCCAATGGCAAAGTTTGGACTAGAATCTATTTGCTTTCTGCTTAGTTTCCATGTTGGGAAAGCAACCACAGCAGCAGGATTTGAAATGTTTGTTCTCCTCCTGTCTCTGACCCTGATCCTCTGTGTGGTTCTGGGCGAGTCACAACTTTGCTGTGATTCATCTTCCCAAGGAAGCAAATTAGTATGATCCAACTTGCAGATCTTACCAGTGAACTCTAAGAATGATTTGTAAAAAAACAAATTAGGTGGAGTTGTGTTTTAGAAGTTACAGGTTTTATTGATCACCTTAAAGCAGAGATCTGGCTCATAGAGAGCAGACTCTGCTCTGCTTTTAGACTATAGAGCAGCTCTGTTGGGGAAAAAGACCAGAAACCTTTCTAGTAAAAATGAACTTTAAGTTCTTTGTACTTCAGACGAAACAAACCTTTTGTCCAGAAACAGGCGTTCACAGGGATGAACTGGATATGAGTCAGTCCAACAGTTCTACAGCCAAATTGTGAAACTTTTGTGTCACTGCCCTGTGATTCCAGCTATCTTCAATTAATAGAAAAAAATGCAGGAAATTCAGGTGGAAGGAATGCATGGAAATTGAAGTCAAAGAAAAATATTTGTCGTGGCCTTGGCAAAGTGAGTTTTCTATGCTGAAGGAGCTTTTAAGCAATTAGCATCTGCTGTGTGCAATTACTGAGTGACACGCAGCCCCAGATGGAGGGCTCAGCAGCCAGTGGCCAGCTGGATTTGGGTCTCTACCAAGGGTACACTCTGTTCTGGGCTTCACCTGGCCCAGGAGACAGCCCTGCCTCTGCCCCACGTTGCACAGTCAACCTTGAGTCACTGGTGGGGGAAACAGTGAGACAACTCCCCCAGGTCTCTCAGGTCCAAAGCTTTCTGAAGTCACTGGAAAGATTATGACTGCAGAGGTTGACCTCTGAATTGATGCACTGCCCCCAGTTTTCCAAAATGAGGTAAGCTACTCAGCTAAAATCCACCTCTCAGCTGTAAAAGTGGCTTGATGTGCACCAGCCTCTGGAGGGATGCATGGCTTGGGAGCCTCAGCATCTGAAATTGCACAAAGAAAATCAGCTCTTAAAGGGAGAATTTTGTCAACAGGCTTTTTTATTTACAAAAAAAAAATGCAATTATTTTTTTCTTAGAAGTGCTGAGAGGTATCAGACACAGCCACAGAGACTAATTCTCTGAAGTAATATAGTTCTAAAAGTGAAACTATAGTTCAGTTTGTGAAATTCAAAGAATAAAAATCAAAACCAACTGACAAACGGATTCTGACTACTCTGTATCTAAAAATGGGCCAACCTCATTTGGTCTATTTAAAAATTGTGAACCCATAATGCTCAAATGCCAAGTTCAGCATGATGAAAATGAGAATGGTTGAGGTATAAACCCTTGGAAAACAGGGTTTATAATGGAAACAGTAATTGACTCTCAAATACCGCATCAAAAATACAATGCTATAATACAAAGCCTCCTTCTTGGGATCCCAACTCTGCTTCTGACCTCAGGTTGGCAGACAAACACCTCACCACAGAGCTAATTAATGGTTATAGGTTTGGTGTTTTTGTTGTTAGTTGTTTTTTCTTTTTTTTTTTTTTTTTTTTTTTTTTTCTTTTTTCATGAAAGTGGAACATGGCAAGTGAAGAAAATTTGTAGGAGGAAAGCAAAATTGGCCAACAGTTCAAAAGTTCTCTCTTGTAAGCTTTTGATATTTTTCCCAATCACTGATTCTCTCTCAGCTCCTAAGATTGAGGAGATGCCATGATTCTGCTCTGGATGAACATTTCATTTTGGCTGATGATTTTATCCACTTCAGCTTTACAAACAGTTTAACTCTTCCTTCAAAGGTCACAAATTTGGTTATCCTGAATAGAGAAGACCAAGAAAGATTAATACCTTTGCTGCTGCTGACTTTCCCTGTTCTGCATGACTCTAACAGAGAGGAAAGGTAAAACAAATATTCCACTGATGTCATTAAAATTGCTCCCCAGAGCCTTTGCCTGGGCTGGGCTGGGTGCTACTTTTGCTGCCACTTATGGTTCCCATGACATCCTGCTACACAGAAAGTACCAGTTCTAGCTGAAAATATCATTAAAGGTGGTGAAATGGGAAAAATTAGGAAGTTCAACAGGGGAGAATCAGCTGTGGCTGGTAAATGCATGTGTGGACCTGTTAAATGAAAACTGAGATCTGCATGCATTTAAATTAAAAAAAAAATAAAATAAAAGGAAAAGAAAAAGAGAAAGAGAAATTCTACCAAATTGATTGAGCTTGAAGTACTTAAAAATTACTGCTGTTCTGTGCAGCAATAGGTTATCAAATTCATGTTTGCTTAAGTTTGAAGAAATTTCTGTCCATAAATGGTATTTCAGCTACAGATTCAAAATGAAAGTAACTGCTTTGGTTTCTTTGGGCACTGAAGATTGTACAGAGCCATAAGCTTTGATCTGGGTAGAGCTACACCTTCAGCTCTGCCAGCCTTGCAGGGGCTGCAGTGGTGTTTGCAGCTGGACCAGGTGGGTGCACAGGCAGAGCAGCTCACAGCTGCCTTGGGGATCACTGTTTTCACTTTTCAGATCCAAAGGAATAGGTCATGGGCATTCCAGAAATATAATTTACCTCTTCTTAGGCAAGCTTCCCGGTGATGGCTCCATGGGCACTCTTTTTTCTTACCTTTAGCCATTGGATACCTTTCATTTCAAGCCACCCTGTTGATGTCAGTGCAGAGAATCTGGAACCTAACCCAGAATATTATTGTTAAAGCTTTTTTTTCCTGGAATAGAGAAAATTTACCTTTACTGGCAACCGTGTCTTTATTCAAATGCTGCTCCTTGTGAAAATGATTGGGAAATTGCCAGTGCAAACAACAAATAAAGACTCCAAGAACTGGCCCTTTATGACGAGTGATTTATGATTTATGCTCTAAACCATATAAACTACGTATTTCTATTTGGATTTTGAAAAACAAGCCAGGAAAAAACAACAATAGCTAAGCATAAAAAAATGTGTACAGTTGTGGAATGTTAGTACAGTCTTTGGCACAGCATCAAATAGAGATAAGGCTCGATTCTATGGGGATATTAACATTTTTTAAAGCAATCAATGTGAAATAAATCCGAGAATGTATATTTAAATTATAAAAAAATACAGCATGAATATGCATTTTGTAGTTAACTGCTCCCTGTTGTTTTGGGCTCTTGTC
Source organism: Sitta carolinensis (assembly GCA_032173965.1). Taxonomy (NCBI): domain Eukaryota; kingdom Metazoa; phylum Chordata; class Aves; order Passeriformes; family Sittidae; genus Sitta; species Sitta carolinensis. The sequence continues at coordinate 3,268,784 of CM063288.1, read as the reverse complement.
CTGCTTTAGCACAATTTTTGAGGAGGAAAATCCTGACTGGAGCACAAGTTACATTTCAAGTCCTATTTTAGGTGGTTTGCAAGAGTGGATTTCCCTGTTTTCCTTATCATTTTTCCTTTGATTTGCTTTTTTAAGAGTATTATCCAACTCGGCTTGGCATGGCTCAAGTGCACAACTGCAACCTTTTCCATGACCCAAAAGTCAGTGCCACTCTGTGGGTTGGCAGTTTGCAAATAAAACATATCCTTAATGAAGTGTGGAAGCTCCTGTTCTTTCCCTTCCTCAGGAGACATGCCTTAATCTCTGGCTCAGAGCCTTGTCAAATGCTGCAGTACAGAACTGGCAAGCTCAGTGCTGCTAATGGATTGAAACCTCCACCAGGTTGTTCATTTCTAGAGGTTGTTTTTTTGTTTTTTTTTTTTTTAATTTTTGCTCCTTTCTCTTTTTTTTTTTTTTTCCCCCTAAATACTGCAGCAACCAAAGCATCACTCCAGCCCTCAGTCTTCCATAATGATTGGTTAGGGACCTCAGTGACAACTCTACACTGCACGTAAGAGAAATTGAAATTATGCCACTAAAATGTACCAAGGATTTGGTTGCTTATGTAGGTCAATTATTAAGGGAAAAAATAAGATTAAAACCAGGGGGTTGTTCTGTGCATTTGAAGTTATTCCCGAAGATATAAAACTGTGCTATTTATGCTTATAACTTGTGACAGGTTGTGTAAGTCACAGGCATGTTTTCTCTTCTGCAGCAGGAGCTGGAAATGTTTGGATTTTTCACTTTTATTTCCTATTTTCTCTTTCCAGGAAGCGACCATAGTCTACTGAAAAAAATCAGAATAAGATGACCAAATTTACTAAAAATGCAGAACCAGTAAATATCACAGTTTTTTTGTTTTTTGTGGTTTTTTTCCCTCTGGATATGTCTGATTAATATTGAGACAAGGGCAGTCATTATCTGTAGCATAAATTGAAATAAATTGATAAATTTAGAAAACTTTGTATTATCTTCAAAATTTTTTTTTTTTTTGCTTATAACACAGATATGTTCTGTGATCTCACATTATCTGTTCTAAAAATCCTGGGGTTTATACAGCTGAAGAAAATTATCCCACAGAATTATAGAATTTACCTCTTTCCTGAGTCATTTTGAGAGGGGTCCAAGCTGCCTGATCAGGGTACAAAATGCAAAGCACATTTTCAGCATGGTGGGCAACAACCTGCATTGCAACCTGTTGTTGTTCAGAGCTCGAGGACTTTCACGCCAGGGGTAAAAAAAAAAAAAAAAAAAAAAGAGAAGCAGAAAGGGGGGAAAAAAAGCAAGTATTCCATCCCTCCTGCTAGGGGCAGGAATTTGTAGTGTTGCTGTAGTGTCTGCTAGTCTGGTTCTGTCAATGTCAATAACTCTGTGACATCCTGGGAGGAGGCAAAGCCGTGGGATGCCGGGGACTCGGGTGCTGAAAGGTTATCAAGTGCTGGGTGTGCTCCGTGGCACTGTGCCTGTGCTCCTCGCAGGCTCGGGGGCTCCTGGGGGAAAGTAGGTTACCCTCAGTTCTGCTGGTGGATGGAAGGGGTGAAAAGGGGTTTTTTCACCTTCCTGCCTTTTTAGATCCACGCTCTAGCACGTTGCTGGAGGGGCCCCGGTGTGATTTCTCCGCTGAGCAGATGGGAAGTCAGGTTTTCCCAGCAATGCTCTGGCAAATCTGGGGTTTATTGTTATATTAAGGTTGGGAAAGCTCTCTAAGGTCGTGGAGTCCAACCCCACTAACCCATGTCCCCAGGGTTATCCACACAGCTTTTAGATCTCTCCAGGGATGGACACTCCATGCCCTGGGCAGGCTGCTCCAGTGTCCGGAAGGATTGCCTCTCTGCTGATGTTCTCCACGGAGGTTCTGTGCATCTCTGAGAACTGCTGGAGTAACTATGTTTTTCAAATATACTTCCATCAGTGAGGAATTTATATAACCTGTGATGACCCTCATTATTTCCCTTCCAGAGGATTTAATTAAGGAAAGAGTGGGAATATCCGTGCATCATCTCATATAGATAGTCTAGAACCGTCGGAGCAGCCCAGCAGCTGCAGGTCACTTGAAAATACTTTTGAGCTGCCTGCTGGAAGAGGTGGCTTGCAGTCTGTAAAGGGGACAGATTTAGGAAAGGAAATAGGATATGATATAGAAATTGACCCAGCTGTGAAGCGTTATGTCAGTTCAGGGAGTTTCTGGAAGAGAAAATATAAAAGAAAGTAATATTTGGTTACATTTTCTTAGAAGGCTAAGTTTCATATTAAACATTGTATGCCTAGAATACCTTGAAAGAAGACTGAAAGGGCACCAGAGTCCTAGGGAGCAAAAGGAAATTTGTTGAGGAGATCAGATGCTGCAGAAAAGCTGAAGCTTAGAGGCAGAAACAGTGTGAGCTGCCTGGAGCATGGAAAGGTGTGAGTGGAGGGGTTAAAACCAGTTTGTTAAACTTGTGCAAGGATGGACTAAAGAGTTTAACAGGAGGTGAGAGGACTTGAGGAGCTGCTGGGTTGTGGCTGCACTATTTAGCTGCTGGATTTTGGATGAATGGCTTTGAAGTGCAATGTGTGGATCATGTCCCAATCCTCACAGAGTTTTTCTCCTCTGCCTGCACAGACCTTGATTGGTAGGAAAGGCCCAAAGTGGCTAAGACACCTATTAATGCAAGGCCTCCAGTTGTAAATCAATATCTGAGGTAAATGGTTTTAACTGTTCATTATGGAAACTTCATTCTGAGAACAATTACAAGTTTAAAAGTGAAAGTGAGATTTGGCAAGCAGCACCCATACTTAATCAGTCACGCGGGGGCTTCTGTGCTTAAGATGGAGGTTGCAGCTTGTTTGCTCTGAGAAATGCAGTGTATTCATTCATCATGTTTATTCAAATTAGGGCTTCCGAGGAGTAATGACAATGTTATTGTGCAGAATTTCCTGCTGTGGTTTAAAAAGTGCACCTGCCACTATGAAAATCTGGGAAACTGGCGATGGCAGGTTTAAAAAGAGTTCAGCATCTCAGTGTTAAACTGTGAAAACTAACAGAGCACAAGCTCCTGTGACCACCTTGACAACAGCAACCTGTATTTGTAACTTTACATTTCCTCTTTATCTCATAAACTCATTGTTTATGTCACTAAATGTGAACTTTTATTTTCAGCACTAGGAATGTGGTCTGTATCACAGCTGCATTAGGAAGCACCTTGCTAATTGCTGCAGGATAAATTCTGGTATTACTTTTTATTTTCTCAAGGAAAAACAAAGTTTCATTATTATCTTCGCTTTTGCAGAGCAATATAATTCCTCGATGACATTGAGTTGCATAAATCTCTTCCTTAATGAATTTCTTTACATTTTATTAAGGCACTTTACCTCTTATAAGGCATGATTATTATTGAGAAGCACATATACTGTCTGTAGGAATAGTTACTGTTTTTTTCTCTGTTCTTATAGAAGTCCCATTGTCAGTTTTGCCTCCCCCTCCTCACAATTAAAATAAATAGAAATAACAAAATCAGTCTTGCTGTTTTCTCCCTTCCAAGTAGGTAGAAGAAAATTACTTGATTAGATTATAGGGTTTGTATATGTGTTTAAAGAATTTATTGTGGGAAATCTATACTAGAGCCAAAACGATTAATGGTAATTAATGTTCCCACATTTAATAACAAAAGAATTAACAGAGAACAGCCACTTACCATAAAGGGTTTCCTTGACATTTCTCACTAAAAATAAAATTTCTGAGCATGCCACGTGGATTTTTGGGACAGAAGAAAGAGAAAGATTAGGCAAGGAACCATCTCACTGTAATTTAAACCATTATTTCTCTGACAGCTTTTTATCTCCTGTCTGGAAGAAATAAACATATTAAATTTTTTATTAAAATAGTTAGGCTTTGTGAGAGTACTTTTTTCCCCAGTGCAATAATAAATATTTATTTGTGCCAGAAACAAAGAAGTTTCTCTACGAGGCTTTTACTGATGCTTAGCCAAAGGTAGGATTCTCTTAACCTCATAAATTCAGCTCTTGTGCACTTGCTTTCTCTTCTTCAGCAGCAATTTTTGATGTGTAAGTAGCATTCCTATAGAGACTGGGTCACCCACTGGTATTGATCACCTGCCTCGCTGTCCTCCTCTGACTTGTTTATGGAGCACGAAGTGCCCGAAATCACTTAAAGAACAGCTCCAAAACACAGAGTTAAGCCACAGCCACAATAAATTTCCAAATAAATAACAAAGGCTTTCCAGCAAAGATCTTCAGACATACGGGCTGGACACTGGATGTGGCCAGAGAAGGAGTTTAACGTGACCTAGCGAGCTCTTGCAAAATCCTCCTTCTGTTGCCTGTGCTCTGCCCGTCCCCTGTTGTGTTCCATTGGCATGGCTTTAAATATCACCTCCTCCCCAGCAGCACCACGGGGGCAGCCTGGCTGGATGCTGTAATGGGAGGCTGGGCTTGGGCACTCACTTCAGAAAGGGGATTGCAACCATTTGGGAAAAAAGTCTTGGCCAAACTGTCCAGTGAGGAGTGGAATTCCATCCTTTTGAAGGGAAAAAAACAACAAACCACACCCCCCCAAAAAAAAAAGAAAAAAAAAAGAAAAAAAAGAACATAAAAAAGAAAAATACTGTCAGATGTCCATGTACTATTAGCACAAAATAATTCATACTGAATTCTGCTCTTACTGTTTTGGTGGATCTGGATGTGCTCTGCCTCTGATCTGGATGTGGCTGGGGTTCCTCTGTCTGTGCTTCTGGCAAATGTGGTCAGTATTTAACCCAGACTGTATTTTTGTGCTTGCCATCTGCTTGATTCTGAATGTCAGATCCACAACTGGCCTGGTAGTTATTGCTATTCAGCTATTTTGAACCCAGCTCAGTGCAGCAGATAGGAGAGGATGTACTGGTTGTGTGAAAAATGTCATTTGAGCTGAATCTCTTCCCAAGAGTTAAACCCAAATCTTATTGTGAAAATAATAATAAAGTATGATTTTCCTTTTTTTTTTTTTTTTTAAATTGCATTTTTTTCTCCAATTTTGTGCCTTCTTGGCTTCATTGCAATTAGGAAAAAAAAAGAAAAAAAGGAAATCTAGGCTGAGCATGTAAGAGTTTTCCATCTGGTTGGAATACCAAGTCAATGGGCATGCCCCACTAATTCTTTACTAAGAAATTTTCAGAAAGATTTTATGTTTTCAGGTGTGGAAAAACTTTAATGTGACTTAACTGGAAATGTTTAACTAAAGTAAGCTGTCAACTTCCTACTGTAACTCTTCCAGCCTTTCTTACCCGGTCAGGATACCCAGATTCTTGTTTAGAGCATCTAAAAAAAATAATTGGAAATTATTTTGATGACTCACTACAACTTAGAAATTTGGATATAATGCAGGAATGCTGGGAAAACTGCTTACAGTTATTTCATGTTAGGGAAATTACTTAACACTCATAGTTATTTGTATTCTTCACAGGTCTGATTCAGTCTTACAGTTCTGATGTCTCAAACAAACGTCAGCACCTTTCCAAGGAGCACATTGACAAGTGGATGAGACAAGCAAGTGGGCAGGAGAAGACATCTGCCTCCAATATTCTGATGTGCCTTGAGGACCTGTGTCTGGAGGTAGGAGAACTGCTGCAGCATGGCAGGGAGAGCTCAGGAAGGATTTTTTTAAAATTATTTTTGGTGCCTGAAACCCATGTCATATTGGGTGCAATTTGCCCATCTCTTGGGGCAGCAGCACCCATAGAGGTCAGAGGTGGTTTGTGGCTGCAGAAATTCCTCCAGATCAAAAAGTGACGATTTTATGTCAGTGGCTGGGGGAAAGATGTGGGAAGGAAGGCTTGTAAGGGAATGATCTGTCTCCTAGGCTGCAGGGCATTTCCAAGATGCGGCCCCCACTGCAGGAAGGTGAGGTCAAAAGGTGTTGTGGTGGGATTGGAAAGGTTTATCCTTACTCTTGTTGGATGGTGTGCACTGTGCCTCCTTTGAAAATGGTGTTGCATGTGCTCCAGCTGCTGGAAGGTAGCTCTGCCTGCCAGGCACAGATGGGACAGTGCAGGTGACCACCCTTGGAGGAGACTTTTTGTTTCCTTACCCCCACGCAATCCTTCTGCTCAGAAATGGTCAAGGAAAATACAAATACAGGTGAATAAATCTATTACACAGAGCTACCCAAAAGCACTTATCCAAACCCCGTCTTCCAGAAATTAAAATGTTAAGGTATGTCTGATTATAATCCATTTATTGTTTATGAATTCACAATCCTCTCAGACATCCCCAGGTACCAGGTTTTGCTTCTGGATCTCTGAACCAGCTGAAGAAAATGTAAAACCAAATGTAGACAGACAGCTCCCTCTCGGATACACATCCACAGAGGCTGAGGAACACTTGTTATGCTAGCCAGGGTGTGGGATGAATTATGCTGAGGAGATTTGCTGTGGACCCTCCTGTCTCAGGCCAGAGGCTCTGTGTGCCAGGCCCTGTGGGAGCAGAGCAGACAGGTGGAGCTGGGGATGCTCGGGCTCGCAGCGTGGCACAGGACCAGCAGATCAATATTTAATGTGAAGGCAGTTGCAGCCCCTCACATGCATAATTTATCCCTGCTTTTGGGTACAGCTGGACCGGAGTCAAGCCGTGCTTCCAGGCTGCAGGGGGATTTAGAAGTGGGGCCAAGCGTTTCAGATGGTGCTCACCTTCAAAACGGGGGCAATTCCAAAGCCAGGATCCAGCTCTTTCCCTCCCCTCTCCTTTGCCCAACACACAAACAAACCCTTTGGGGAGGTCTTTGAAATTTGTGTCGAATTACGCCGACTTTCCTTCACTGAGAGCACACAGCAATGTTTGTACAGAACAGAATTAGGGCCCCAGAAAGAATTAAGCATTTCAGAGTTTAATTAAGTGCGCTAACAACACATGAGCAAAGCCAGTCTCATAAAAGAGAACTTTATTGTAAGAATTGACACAAAATAAAAGCCCTTTGGGATTAAATTAAAAAAAAAAAAAATCTTAAAGAAACCCCACATTATGGGGAGTAACCTGGCCACCCTGGCTCATTTCAGTGAGCAAACATCTCTGCTTGGGATTTTTTTAGCCTGACAAATGATTAAATTCCAGAGGTACGATAGCACGCGATGCCAGCGTAACAAGGTATGAGCAAGAGGGATTTGCTTTTGACTAGTTAAGAAATAGGCTTACTAATTCACAAATTTATTATAAGATTAGCCTTTAATACCTGATAATCACCTTCGTCAAGGAAAATTTCGTCTCTTCAAAAGGCAAATGAAATTTATAGATGGGTCTTGAGCCAGGCTCGTGGGTGGTAGGCAACATTCAGGAGAGGTCCAGCCTTTCTCTCAGAGCAAGGGAAACAGAAACAAGACAGGCATGGCAAAATCTTAGATGCCATAAGATTATTAATCTCTTTGCAGAAAACAAGTTTGATCTCTGTCAGGTTGTCCATTAATTTTGATGGAGGTACTTTTAAGATCTTATGTTTGCACTTCAGTGGGGCTGTTACAGCTAAATATGCAAGTAAAAATGTTTTCTCATAACATATACAGACAAGTGTTCCCATTTGAAAGGTGATGTTGTCATATAGATATAAGAACATCAGTATTTGCTAGTCTTGTTATTATCTTTTTTGCAATAGCCCATCTGGACCTGAACTAAGAAATGCTCCCAATGTGTTAGGCTCATGCAAACATCTGGTGCAAAAAGAGGCCTTTCTGCTCAAGGACTTTTAGCTCCAACTAATGAAAAAGGCAAAGTGTGGGAGAGAAAAAAAGGACAGAGAAAGAAAAGAAAAGAAAAAAAAAAAAAAAAAAAAAAAAAAAAAGAAGATAACTTTTCACAGTCCCACAACCTTTTGCTGACAGATGGAAGTCTGTGTCTCCTGACTCCCAGCCGAGTCCCATTGCCAGTAAAGGATATTGTGCAAATGTTGAGCACAAGTTTATACCCAAGCCATTCATGCAATGAGGTTGTGAACAGGTTTGAGGGTAGCAGAAGCCCTGTCCTACCCCAGAATTGATTGTAAAGACAAAAAACAATACAAATACTCACTGTGTTGCTGTCATTAGCTTTCAGATTCAAAAACTACAGGCTGAGGACAATATTTTATCCAGAGATGCTGAATCTGGAATTAGATTCCCCTCCCTGGGTACCAGATATCACATCAATTCTTACACACTTCTGCAGAAACCAGGTGAAACTAGGACTTGAGAATCAGCACTTGTGGAAAAGAGGTGAAAAGTCAGCATTGTACCCTGAGGTGCAGAATTTCTGAAGTCTCACTGCCACTGCAGATTCGGTATTTGGACCCTTCATCTTTTGATATGAAGGATCCTTTGCCATAGTGCCTCAGTTTCCCCCAGGTTCTGTGTCTCACATTAATCTCTTGGCTGAGCCCAGGCCAGCAGAAATGTTGTTGTAGAGCCTACTAGAAATGCTTGGGTTGGAAAATCTCTGAGATGATTGAGCCCAACCATTCCCCAGCCCTGCCACCACAAGGCCATGTCCCCAGATGCCAGATATCCACTTGGCTGTTAAATCCCCTGGGGGGATGGGGACTCTACCACTGCCTGGAAAACCCCTTTTGGTGAAGAATTTTTTCCTAATATCCTAATTTTTCCTAATAACCTAAACTTATGACTGCAGTTTTTTCTTCAGCAGAGGCTCTCTTTTCAATCCCCTACCATCCAGCTGCCAATGTTTGCAGAAGTTACAGGAATTTAATTATCTTCAGAGCTCCTACCTCTCTATTAAATTGGATTGAAATAAGCCAATGAATTGGCAAATGGTTAAGGAAGTAAAGGTCTGGCACACTGGGCCAGTGTGAAAGCTTCATTGCTTCAGGAGAGTTGCCCAAAAAGAATTGAACCCAGAAAAGTGTGGGATTTTGAAAAGTATAGCAGCATGTGAACTGTAACAGGGAGTGTCTGGCTAGGGAGTGAATGAAGGAGAACAAATAAAGGAATTAAGTGGAGAGGAAAGCAAAAGTCAGAGGTTGGACCCCTCCTTGGATGACATGGGGACAGAGATCAGAAGTTTCCAGGATTGGGAATACATTTTCCCCAAAATTAAAAACTAGTTTCAAACTTTAAACATTAGACAAATCCTTGCTTGTTCAATTTAAAGAGGTCTCAGGCTTAGAGTTTAATTCCTTCACTTCTTAAAGGTTTCTACACTCTGGAGCAGGACACAGAAAGTCTGCCCCAGAATATTTGAGTATGGAGCACCCAGTGCTGAAGGTCCTTGTGGGGCTGGGACCTGCCTGGGTTCCTCCTGGAGAAGGGACAGGCAAAAAAAAACCTCTGTAAGAATCCACAGGCTTCACTGCACCAGAGATGGCAGAGGAGCAAATGTGTTCCCTCGTATTTAAAGGGACAATTTCAAAGCTAAATCTGTTTCTGAGCAAAGACACAGGCAAGGGGCCTTTGGAAATTACTCAAAAAAATTGTAGAGCTTCCTGAGCTTGACCCAGGCAAAAATACTAGGACCTGAATCAAAAGGAAATATTTTATACCTTGAATTCTTTTTACCTATCAATTTTTCTTTTCTGTTTGGAAATGCGTTTTTCCTCTTGTGGTTGAGATGAAAAGATTGAAGTATGATAATGATGCTGTTGACGAATCATGTTTGGCCATGTGATAACTGAGCATTTTGGACAGCCTGGTATTGGCTTTGCACATCCCTGGGAGTGTGCAAGGCCAGGCTGGATGGGGCTTGGAGCAACCTGGGATAGTGGAAGGTGTCCCTGCCTATGGCAGGGGGTGGGACTGAGTGGTCTTTAAAGTCCCCTCCATCCCAAACCATTCTGTGAGTGTGTGTGTAACACCTACAGTTCTGCATAGAAGGACATCCTCTCTCTCTCTTATTTTGCTGCTCTGTGTGTGTGTGTAAATATTTGTGGTGGAATTGATAAACTAAATGAGAATCCCACTCCTCACAGGCACACAAGCATTGCTGGATCAAAGACTGTCAGCCAAGGTGAGAATTGATTTCTCAACACGCTGATTTTAAAACTCATTTAAAATTTAAACTCTTACTAGAGGCATTTCAGTTTAAATTTCTACTTTTCCCATACTGGGTGCTTGCACCCCTCTTCCATGCATGGGGCTGGGATAAGCAGGATTTTGGGGAGGGCTGATGCCCTCACCTCCCACTCCGACTGAGAGCTGCAGCTCCACAGCCCTTCTCCTGCAGCCCACAGGTTGTAACAAGTGTTCAGTCACACCAGCCCTCTGTGAGATTGTACCTGCATTATTTATTAGCCAACAGACATAACTCTGTCCCTTTTTTCTCCCCAGCTTTAGTGACTGTGCATTCAGGGTCAGTTCACTCACCCTTCTACATGCTGTGGAGAGGCAGGGATTTTCCATGCCTGCCCTTGGCTGGCTCTCAGCTCACTTCCCTTGCAGATTTGGGGGTTTGCATGGATCCTGAGGCACTTGTGAGTTAAATTAAAGTTTTCCTTGCAAAGAGGGAAATGAACTTGTGTGGAGCATGGAAGCAGGTGGGCTGATCTGAGCAGAGTGGTGTTCCCACATCAACACACATGACATGGTCACTCAAAATCATTTTACAGTTTTGATATACAAAAACAACTGAATGAGGAACACAGGACAGAAAACTGAAAGGCAAGCCTGCAAAACTGTCCATATACTCTGACAATGGAGCTAATTTTCTTTTTGATTTTTCCTTTTTAATTCCAATAATAATTCCTATTAGTTAGGCAATCTAATTTAGATTTGCATTTTGTCTTTTCAAAGCTATCCTATTGCAAATAGTTGAGGAACCTTGCCCTTAAAAAATGATGATATTATCCTGACAGCCTGGGACTGCTGTTGGAGAAAAGATTTTGCCTGAAAGCATTTCAGGAAGTTACAAAACTCCTTTACATGGCCTGTTGGATCTGTGTATGATTTCCAACATTACACAAAATAAATACCAGGAGACTGGTGTGGTTTATACAAGAGTTTATAGAGAAAAAAAATCCACCCACCAGCTCCCTTGCTGAGGATTACAACCAGGTCTCTGCTGCCAAGTTCTCTGTTTAGGTAAAGCATGAGAAAATCTACCATTTTTTTAGTCACAAAAGGGGTGCTACAGGGGGGCAGTGAGAAGTTGACAGCTCTCACTGCTTAAAAGGCAGCTGTTCCTTCTCAGGTACTATTATTAATAAACCCTAAGGTAATGTTTGCTCTGAAATATGTCTAATTGAAATAATTTACCCTAACCCTTAGAGAATTATGAAACTGTTTTCATCATGTTCACACACAGCAAAATAATTATGAGATGCCATATGGAAAAGACATCATGTGGTATATGTATTTCTGAATGTATACTTTTTGAAATGGTTCCCACAGATAAATCATACAGCTAATTTACAAAGAGGAGGTGGATAGTAGTTCTTAAGTATGCAGTTTAAGTTTAAAATGGTTTCAGGCTGGGTAAATTTACAGTGGTGATGACATGCAGTAATTGCACTGATCACAGGATGTATATCACAGAAGATGTCGATAATGCCATTAAGTCACACTGCACAAAATGGAGTGAGAAAATTCTGCTGGTGACTTTCTGCTATTGCCATAAAGCACCCCCCAAAGCCCCTGCAGGTCCTGTGTGGTCCTGAGCTCGTTTTGCAGCTGATATGTACCTGACCAAAGCACTGGAAATAGTGTTCCATCCTCTGTGAGTCTCGGAGATGTTCCTGGTTTACACTTGGAATGCTCTAAGCAAAGGCAAGAATCTCTTTAATATATAAATTTATACACATGAATACAGAAATTTATTTTGAATGAAGATCTCAAGAGAATATCAGTTAAAATGCTGTTCCTTTCTGTCCATCCCTTGGAGGTTTTCCAAAAGATTTTATTCCTGATGTGTAGTTACCTGCATTATCTTGTACATGGATGATATATCTCTGTGATTTGATGCATGTAAGTTTGATTATGCACAGACATCCACAGGTTTGGTAGCAGGAGAATTCTGCAGGGCACTTCTTGGTCTTTTTCCAGGAGTAATTGTGGCGCCTGATGAGACATCTGAGGTTCCCTTCCTGGTAGTTAAAAAGTTTTGAAGGTGCTTTTTTGAATAAGGAACTCTTATTAACATTTCTAGAAATCTGGCTGGAGATCAGGCTGTCTTGTCAGACTTCTGGTAGTTCTTGGTTCCAGATGGATGGAAGTAAAAGCAGAGAATATGTCATTGCACCCTCACTGTTCCATGTCCCATTGGAAACCAGCAAGGACACAAAGCTATTCCATCCTGTCCACTCCACTCTCTTTATCTTTGAGGATCCTTCAAAAAAAAAAAAAAAAAGGGCAATTTCAAACTCAAGCACTTCAGATTTGCCCATGTCTGAATTAGCTCACCAATCGCTCCTGCAATTATTTCTATGGTGATTATAGGGAAATATCTGAAAGATGTGGAGTGCACAAACTAATTCACCCTCAGCTCTGTTTTGCAAGAACTACAGGCATGCACGGCAGCTGCGATGTTTATCCCCCAGTAATGACATCATTACCCTGCATTACTGCTCTAGGTAGTGTATTTGTCAACAGCCAGGAACTGATGAGCACAAGGAAAATATTTACCCAACTTCTGTGCTGTGGCATTACCCCAGTAATGCCATTTCAGGAAGATCACACTGCATTCCCGAGATTCGTGCTGCAGAAACCAAAAAAGCTTTGACATTTCCGTGCGTGTAACACCAGCCTTCAAATAACCACCTTTTCGAGACAGTAATTACAGTAATTCTGGTTTCAAAGGACAAATAAAAAATAAAAAAAAAAAAAAAAGAAGGGGAAAAGCGATATTCCCCACAAACATCTAAAGGTGGGAGTTTTCCAATACCCTCCCCGTGTGTGGAGCGCTGGGGACATCCATATTTGATGTCTCCCTAATCTTCCCAGGAGTAACTACATAAGCCAATATTTACTCTCTCTGTCTGTACAGATACAGTATCTGAATGCTGCTGCTGCTGCATTAATGTGAGAGTATTTAAAGCGAGCTTTTCTGCCTCATCCCTGGGAGCTGCCTGCTCAGGAGAGGGCTCGCCTGGCGCCTTCCCCCTCTCTGTCATTCCTGCTCTTGGATGAGGAATGCGAGGCTCTTTCTCCATTTCTAACGTTGCACAGACGAAAAGGCAAGTTCCCCTTTTAGCAACTTCCAGTCATTTGTTTTTATGCTCACTGAAGGTGTATCGTGGTGGGTGTTATTGCAGTGCCCTAAACCAAAAGTCACTTTTTTTTTTTTTTCTTTTTTTCCCAGTGAGTTACAGTAGATTATTATTTCACTACAGTATCTGAAAGCATGAAATAGAGATTTATGATACTCTTGTGTTTTCCACTTCAATTCATGTAATGTGGGGAAGGTGAAGTGTCTCTAGCTGCACAGTATCCCTTTTTTTTCCTCTTTGGAGCAGTGTGTGCCATGTGATTAGAGGATAGTGAGAAGGTCACTGACCAAACTTTATCTTCCACACAGTTTCCCACAGAATGTATTCCTCCTAGGGAACATTTTCTCAGCTCAGGTTATTTCCAGAAATGTTCTCAAACCATAAGAGCAGTCCTTGCAGTAAAACATTTCATTCCCACTTTTTATCCTTTATCTAGCAGCGCAGTGTTGACAGCATTTATGTTTCTTCTATTGACTGGGCCAAGAACAACAGGATTAATGAGCTTGTCTCTTCATGAGTGCATTATGTTTTTTCCCTCTGACCTTTCAAACATGGGAATCTTCTGTTTGCAATATTTCTGAAGGAAGGAAACCCCCTTTTTGCTGGAGCTGGTTTTGATGTCCCCACACCTCTTGCCAACCTGTGGTCTGGAAGGAAACTGGGAAAGAGCAAAAGAGGGAATATCTTTATTTCCTCATTTTTTTGGAAGAGCTGTCTGGGGGGATGTGGGATATTTTAAGGGCTTTCTCAAGCCTTGAAATTCTGATGATAAATCTTGCATGGCTGCCTGAGGACTATCATGTTACAGGAGCTGTTCAGGAGATGAGTGGACATTGCCCTGCTGGCTTAATTATTTATTATTTCCAAAGGATTGCATGTGTTTAGACTGGACAAGGAGGGGAAGGAGGAGCCACCAGATTCACAGCCTTCCACAGAGCACTCTTCTGCTTTATCTTGCCTATTCCTGATTATTTTTGACACTGGTTAGCTGGAACACAATCAAGATAGGATCATTGCTAAGTGCAACTGGACGGGGAACGTGAGGAATTTTCCCAAGGATGGGAGCACAAATATCTTTAAACACAACAAATAGCTTTGCACATATGACATCTTTTAGCCAAGCTCCTCAAAATACCTCAATTAGATAAGCTAAACATAATTAAATTTTTGCATAAGATCATTAGGAGTGGCTTATTCCCATTTTTCATCTGGGCAAACAGAGGGACAGAGAGCTGGAAAAACTCCCACTAGCCCAAAAGTTATCTACATAGGCAGGTCTCAAAGCTCTTAATTTCCCTTTCAAGTTGTCTATTTGCCCTTTTGGTGGGAAAAGAGGCACCACAAATTTGTGCATTCACATTTTGCATCTTGAGGAGCAGAAAACCTCTTTATGGAGGTAAAAGTGGTGTAGTGTCAGTCCTTTAATCTCTTCTTTCCAGCCCATGGTGAATGATGGAGAAATCTGCCTGTTATTTTGGATAGGGAGAAGCAGAAGAAGTTCTATGGATGTGTACATAAAGAGTTGTGTCTGTGTATGTAAAACCCACAAAATTTATGAAAATATATAAAACATATAAATACAGAGATGTATAAAACTCAAAATATAATCTAAAAATGACTATAAAAAGAAGCGGAAACATGAATGTTTGCAAACACTTGCAGAATATGTTTCCCAAAGGTGTGCAGTGCTGCTGCAAATAGCAAAAACCCTTTGCCAAGTAGGAAAAAGCAGCTCTTACCTTCTGACTGATGGGAAAATACCATTGTCCAGGGAACTTGCTGAGCACTCCAGTGCTGGCTTTGCTTCGTGTCCAGGGTGTAGAGGGCCAGCACTCTGGGCTGGGATCCAGGAGGGCCAGAGCTCAAGCACTGTGCTCAGGCTTTAAGCAAACTCAAGCTCTCTGTGTGTGGATTCAGGTCATCCTGGGACTGTGAGATCAAGCTGAACTAGACATGTGGACACAGCCAAATTCATCCATGTCAAGCCCAGGAAGGGAGCAGAAACAAATATTCCTGCTTACTTTAATGATTTAAATAATCCCACGTATTAGGGGCAGGCTGCTTTTGCAGAGTTTAGACTGAAAAAAAGTGATTAGAGAAGCCAAGAAATTTCTAAGCAGCTCCTCAGAGTAATATTTCATGAGATCTTGAAATATTTGCTCCTGAGAATAATACTTATGTAGTTAAAAAAAGTAATTCAATTGTGTATTGTCCTCACAGGAAAGAGTTTCTAATTTTTCAGCACGATTATATTACATATCTAAAATTTGGGGTTCCTGGGCTTCAAGCATTTGAGTTTGATGCTTGAACTCTTATGTGTTTCATTTAGGATTTCTGGTTTAGCTGCACTTAAATAACCAGAGAAACCATTTCATGAATCCACATTTGTCAGCATTTAGGGAAGTTGAACATAACTGTGATTCTATGAAACTCTTGTATTCTACTTTTTTTTTTCTTATAATAATATATGCACAGGCCTAAATCTGCTGGTGTCACTGTTGTTTAGCAAGAATAACATGGGTAAAAGCTAAAGAACCTGCAGTTTGCTTTCTGCTCCCTCAAGCAGATGAGCTCCTTGTCGTACACTACTAAAATATTCTCATAAAGCTGCAAATGAAAAGAATTTTTGGGTTGTAACCCTCAAGACTTTGAGATTTTTAAATCCTGACACTTCAGGATTAAAACAACCCACCCACATATCTATCAGGGAACGGTGAATACATGTTTGTGTAGTTTGCCTTATTTGCATTTGTTGGTAATTAATTAAAAAACATGAGTTTAATTAAACTTGGAGTTAGGGGATTCATTAAAATAAAAACAAAAAGCATTTCAGTTAAAAATGTAAAATAACATGTTGAGCTGAGTTTGCTGGTGCAGCTTAAGGATTTGCAGGGGAATGCCTGCAGTAGGGAAACTTTGGGGACTATCACACTTCACACAGTTGGAGAAGAGCTCCTGAACAAAGAGAGGCTTTGTCAGCAGATAAATTTCACCTCGTAGATCCTCACATTGGAATAGCAACTTTTGCCCTCAGTTTCTTTCTGGGCTGAGTCTGTGCCTATGGGAAAAATGGCAACCAAAGAAGCCCAAAGGAAAGGGTTGCAGCATAACTGGAAGGATGGTTTAAAATAAGAGCTAGAGGGAAAAAAATAAAATAATTAAAAAGCTTAAATGGAAGAGGTACAACTCATCAAAAATTCAAGACTAAATTACATCTACCTGTTTATACTACCATGAAAAGTTAGCTCTCTTTTCAGTCTCTTAGTCACAACTCACTGCCTTTAGACTTTTTTTCCCATTGAGAACCATGGAAAGGGCTTGATTTCTAAAAAAAGACGTGCTAGAATGTTGAAAGCAAGAATAGGAAGAAAAATCATCTCAATCAAAAATTAATTGTTTATTAATTGTTTTTCTCTGCTCTCTTTGATTTTGCCCCTCTTGCAGGACGGGCTCATCCCTCCAGCAGAAAAGTATGAACTGCAGAAATCTTGAAGTTTTTGGAGTCTGTGCCATGAAAATTGTCACCTAGAACAGAAGTGAAACCATTTTACCCTCTCAGGATGAGAGGTGAAAATCTTCAGGTTTAGTGAAGATCCCCTGGAGCAGTCACCCAGGTGGGATTTTTGTCTACAAAAATCTGCATGCTTCTGGCTCCTGAGGCTTGGGACAGCCCCAGATGGCAATATCACTGCCACCTCTGTTCACCTGGGGTGAGGGAGCTGGCAAAAAATCACTGACTTTTATCAAACTGCCTCACAAATCAAGAATTTCTACTTTATTCTTCCCCTGAAGTATTTAATTTGGGGAGGAAACAATTACAATAACGGAATATAATACTCCCTAAAAAATTCCGAGTTGCATTCATTAGACTCATTTTCCTATGAAATTAATTTAAATCACCTCAGCAACGAATATGAAACGCATACAAAAAAGAAAATCTCAATTAATTTGCCTGGAGGTGTGTCACGACGGTGGCTTGGCAGGGTGGTGGAGGACAGCTTCAGTGTGCAAAGGAGAAGGCTTAAAAGACAAAAAAAAAAAAAAAAAAACACAACAGAGAAATATTTTGTGTCTGTCTGAGATGAGAAACCATCTGTGGGTGCCCATTTCCTGCAGGGCTGGGCAGGAGGATCCCACTTTAGCAGAACACCTGCACTGGCAGGGGAAGGTGCCCTGGCAGGCAGCAGATGCTCCCCAGCTGAAGCCTTTCAAAGGAGACACCTTGAGAGCTCCTGCCCGGATGGGATAACTGAATCATCCATAAATAGTCTTTAAAGGCAGCATTGTCTGCCTTAAAAAAAAAAAAAAAAAAAAAAAAAAAATGGAAAGGAAAGGAAAACGAAGTAGGGGTTTTGTGTGTGGGTAAAGTAAATAACGGTTGGAAATACATGACTTGTTAAAAGCTTTTTGAGGACCCCACACTCACGAAATCTTTTAGGTCATGTGTTTGCTTTCTGAAACATTTGGTAAGTAATAAGTGCCAAGGGACTATATGCACTCCATCTGGAATTAGCAGATTCCTCTTTGTTCAATTGTTCCTAAATTTGGAACCAGCCGACTTGCTTAAAAGTATTTTGATTTGCTTTTAAATAAATATGGGAGATAAACAAAGCCCAGGACCGGGAAAGGTACATTATTAGTCCTCTCCCTTTGTCCACACAACTCTTAAAGGGCCAATCCTGGTGTTTGCTGTTGGTTTATGGTAACAATTTGTTTGGAGTGTCCATCATTTTTCTTCCTTTTTTTATAAATAGTATCAAAGAAATCAGAGCTGGAAAAAGAGCTATTAGATCACTGAGTCCACTCTGCTGCCAACACTGTCCTCTTCCTTATGGAGTATTTTTTCCATTTCTTTCTTCAGGTTAAACTTGGAATTAAGTTTAGAGTCTGTAGGTCTAAGGAGAGGTACAAGAGTAAGTGGAGATTTCACTCTTTTCTCCTTTCCTAACAAGAAAAATACCTCATTTTCATCACCCACATCCCTACACAAGGCAATGGCACGTCAAAAGATCAAGTCACCTGCTTGCTCCTTGCAGGTGTTGTAGATTACTACCTCATCCCTGTAAAACTTTAATTTTTGCTTGGGGAAAGCAGAAAAGGAAGAGAAAAGCAGCACTTCTCTTATCTTCCCTTATGTCCTATAACATGCAAGAGTCTGAGACCAGAACACCTGCTTGTCCTGTATGAAAAGAAACTGCATTTCCTTTAGGGCCTTTAAAACTTTTTTAGACACAAGTCTTTACAAACAAGGTTGAGAAAACACTTCAAAGAACTGAAAAAACCCAAACTGGAATATCCCAAAATTACACCAAATTCACGACACGTAATTCAGCTGGAGGAAAAAATTGACCCCGGAAAGGTTTTCAATGAAAAGCTTGTAAAGCAGGGCTCAGGAAGGTTGTCCAGCACTGTTACATTTGGCATGTGGGTAATTATTGAGAGGTGCAGATCTGTAGATTTGGGATCCCAGCCTAAGATGTTCAGCCTGTGTGTGTTGGTCTGCTTCCATGGGTTGGAAGGGACGGCTGATCCCTCTCTCCACCGGCTGTGCAGGGGGCTTAGGGAGTCTCTCCTTCCTAAGCCAGAGCTGCCCTTCCTGAGCTGGGTCTTACCAAGCATTACAGAGCAGGATCAAGGTCTTTATCTCGTTCACGGCTGCTCAGAATTTCTTTTCATCCAAGGTTTATTCAGAATATAAGCAAACATTTTATTTCTGCTTCAAGCTTTCCTAGGACTGCAAGCAGCGCAGCACAAGTTACTTATTTCCCTGTCTCTACAAGGCCTTTTTATTTGGTCTAGATACACATCTGTAAGTAGTTTACCCTCTCATATATTCATATATACTGTAAGTCAAAGGAGCTTAAGTTTTCACTTCTAGCACTGCGTTGCAATCACTCTGTTTCACGGGGTGCTTCTGATGGGCTGCATCTCAGCAGCCTCAGGCCTTCTCTAAGTCACTGTTCCGACCTTCCCAGCAAGCAGGAACTGAAACTATGGTGAAAGATTAGTGTGGGATATTCAAAACCTACCCATAATCTCTCCTACCTCTTTTCCTATTCCAGTCAATCCTTGTTTTGACGATCAAATCTGTATTTCCTCTGCGCTTGAGGAAAGTCTGTCAGAGTGATGAAGTATCAGCATCACTCAGCAGGACCTGTTGAGGAGCCAGTGCTTGTGATTGGCCCATCACAGTGTTGATTTATCCTTTTTAACTCCAATTCTGTGAGTATGAGCTCAGGAGCTGTGTCAAAACTTTGTGGACACTCTGTTGTGTGCACACACCTTAGGTCAGGGAGCTTCAGCATGGTTAGGGTAAGGGTTGGACTTGGTGAACTCAGAGGTTGCTTCTAACCTTAATGATTTTGTGATTCCAGAACTCGAATTCTTAAAGAGAATGAGATCTCAGCTTTAAGGAAAGTCACAGTTAATGTATTTAATTATATATATATATATATATATATGTGTGTGTGTGTGTGTGTGTGTGTGTGTGTGTGTGTGTGTGTGTGTGTGTGTGTGTGTTTATGTTAGGAAAATGTTTAGTAGAATCTGGTGATTTGGAAAGGGAGAGATTTAAAAACACTGTTTGAAGGGTGTCCAGAAGAGCTGGAGAGGGGATTGGAGCAAAGGATGGAGGGACAGGACACAGGGAATGGCTGCCAGGGCCAGAGGGCAGGGTTAGATGGGATATTGGGAAGGAATTCTTCCCTGTGAGGGTGGGCAGCCCCTGGCACAGGGTGCCCAGAGCAGCTGTGGCTGCCCCTGAACCCCTGGCAGTGTCCCAGGCCAGGCTGGATGGGCTTGGAGCAGCCTGGGACAGTGGGAGGTGTCCCTGCCATGGCAGAGGGTGGCACTGGATGATCTTCATGGTTCCTTCCAACCCAAGTCATCCTGTGATTCCATGAAAATACAGCAAACTTGTTTCCTTCAGAACCTGCAATGTGAGTAAATACACCTGCTAAGAAAAATGCTAATAATTTTCTGATAATGTGTCCTGTTCAAGGAATTTTGTAAGGCAAGAAAAGAAGAAATATTCATTCTTGCTCCGTGGAACTGAATTAAAACCTTGTCATTACCACCTGTGAGAGGACAGAACCACAGCTGCTCTATAAGTGAGAGACCAGTGGTTTCTTTTTGTTTCTGGTTATTATTTATAAATTCTGAGCAGGCAACTTTGTATTGAGACTAAACTCATTTGCAGCTTGTGAATTTTTTTGACAATGCATATGTTCATGCTTCACATTTTGTCATCTCCTTTTAGGAGACTACACAAGTTTCCATCATTTCACTTGGAAAAATTTCTGATAGTTGGGCAAAACTGTCTTAGAAAAAGGATGAAGAAACTCAGAGAACCAACAGAAATATTGAATGGTAGATGAGACCAATCTAAATTTCACGATGAAGGAAGAGGTTATCAAAGTTTAACTCTCACAAACTGTGGCTTTTTTAAGGGGATGAAGACAAGTGGTTGTGGCAGGTCAGGTTATCACATTGTGCTATACTTAGAACTCTGGACTGGTTCTGTGCTGTTGTTTGTTGAGATGACTAAGTTGTCATTTTTAATTAGCTTTATGCTCCTCTCAAAGGCTAATTACTTTACTTTTTATCAAGAACACTTGATTGGTAATGACAAGGGTGTCATGGTTACGTATTTTTAGAGAATTCCCAACCTGCACCATTGTGTGATTTCCTGTTCCCCCTGGATTCTTTGTGCAGTAAAGCCTTCAATAAAAATAATGGTTAAGAAAAATGGAAGTTTACTGAAGATATTGGTGGAATAAAGGCATCTCTTGATTTCTTTTTGGCAGGAAGGCCGCTGCTAATGTATTTACTCAGTGTAAAAACCATTATGCTTAGTTTACCTCCCTGTCAGCAACACTCACGTTGCTCTGTTACCTTCACTGAAGTTACCTCAGAGAAACTGAATTTGAGACCTTCCTTTCCCCCCCCTCTCATTTGTCTGTAGCTGTGCATCTCCCCTGGTCGTCATGGAAATCTGGACTGACTGAGCTGCATCTTTATTTCCAAGTGTGGATATTGCACAGCCAGACACTGACTTTCAGAGAGGGTTCACCATCTTTTTTACCAATACTGGGTTGGAGGGCCCTTGAGATAAACATGAGAGGTGCAGTCACAGGGGAAATCTCTTTTCTTTATCAACCTGTAGATTGCTGTAATCTGCCCTTGTTTGAAACAGCAGCAGCCCAAAAAGTGATGTGATGTTTCTGTGAAGGCTCCCTCAATGGGGAGAGACACAAATACTCCCCTGACATTTTTTAGAAATGCAGTTATACCCAGAGAATGGCTGCTTTACTCCTGTTCATAAATACGTGTCAGATGTGTGGTAAACCAAATTCTCCCAGGAGCTTGTCCTGAAAGAGGGAAAGACAATGATTTAGAGTCTACATGTGCAGTCTAAGCTGCTCTGGTACCTGCTGCTGGAGAGAATTCCCTGCACCCACAGCGTCCCCATGCTGGGCTTAGAGCTCTTCCCAAAGCAGAAGCCCAGGGGAATCTAACAGTGTCCCAAACCCTCTGGAGAGGCAGAGGAAGGTGGGAAGGGAGTCCCTGGTGACAGCAGCTCTCGTCACATTCTCCAAAAGGTACTGGGAGCAGGATCAGAGGAGGGATCTTCGTGAGCTGGATGGTGGGATGCTGGCATGGCACAGGTGTGCACCCAAGCTGCCAGGGGCAGCTCCTGGAGGGTGTGTTTGGCTGGGGAGCCTGCTGGAACTTCTTCAGTGGCAGGAACCTCGGGAGGGATGTCTCTGTAACCAGGCAGCTGGAGATGTGAAGATGTTCTGGAGCCAAGGCTCACTCAGTCCCCATGTTTTGACATTCCCAGAGCCAGACAGGGAATGCAGCAGCTCCAGCCACTGCAGCAGTGTAATGTGAGTCCTTGCAGTCTGCCTGTAAAAAACACCTTCTTTACTGAGCATCTCCTCTCCTTGATGAGCCAATAACATCTAGGACTTAAGTAATTAAAGTAAAGTTTCATTGCTTGTTGACGTCAGCACCAAGGAGCAAGGAGAGAGACAGGTAAGGTAGGCTGGCAACCTCTCTGGCAACCAGGTATCTGGTTCCCTGCTTCCTCTGCTGCCAGAAAAATAGACAGGATCCTAAAGATATCAAATGCCTAAATCCTATGGAATTCAAAGTGAGTGAGTGTCTCAGTGCTGTGGGGATCTGTGTTTAATCTCGCTATGCCTTCATCTGTCTTATAAGTAAAGTGTTCCTTTCCCCTTCACAGTAAAGAAAAATTACACATATGTTATGGGAAACAAGGTGTTTATTGTTGTCTTTGAATATATATAAATATCTAAGAAAGACATATTTATTTACCTTTCTTTTTTGAGTGATTATCATGTTATAATTTTCAATTTTAGAGAGAAATGCTTGTTGATGAACATGTTGTATTCCCCAGCTGTAATCTGTTTCCTCTCCAGAAGTTCACCACCAGCAACAATCAGCAAGAAGGTGAGGTAAATACCTTAGAAGTCAGACGAATAATATCCTTTCCTCAATGCAAAGCTGAGCCTGCTTCACTTTCAGGCTAACTTTCAGCATCTCTGATTTCTATGTGGTGCCTTGCTTCCAGTATAAATAAATGATCCCACATTCCGTCATGATAACATATGCTCATGCAGAGCTCAAAATTAGAAGGAATATGAAGTGTTCTATTAATTGCATGAATGTTGATTGTTAAAATCATGTGCTAATTGGTAATATCTGTGTGCAGTAGGTTCCTGCAATATGTGTTAGATTACATTAACTGTGCTCGTGACTCAGATATCAGCATTATGCCTTTCGTAGAAGGAGCTTTTTTAGACTTTGTGTAATTAGGTTCTATAGATTATCAGAGTAGAAAAATTAGTAGAAGGCTGTGTAAAGGGCATGTGAAGTTAGAGGCACGAGGAATACTGAGCTCCAAAGATGCATCTGCTCCTCTTTCTCGTGGTGTGCTCTCCCTCACATCCTCTCCAGAGTAATTCTCACCGTGTTTGTCTTGAGGTAATTCCCAGGGAATCAAGCACCTCACTGCCACGGTGATTACATCTGGAAGTTGTCTCTTTTTTTTTTTTGAGTGGGCTTTCTCTCTTTTCAGTCTTCTCCTCTGCCTTCCCAGGCTGTGATCCAAGAAGCATTCAGGTACATTGCAGATAAATGGGATTATTGCTGTACTCACCTATCAGAGGGGCAGTTGAGCACAGTTAGCAACAGGACTCTCCTGTACCAGATGTGCTTCCTCTCCAGTCCTGATCCCTGGGGGGGAAATTCATATGGATCTGTTTTGTTCACTGATGTTTTAATTTTATTGAGTGCCACGAGTATTTATTAAAATAGGCAAGGTGGAAGGATCTGGGGCTTGGAGCTAAATGTGGTGAGATGTGTGTGTTTTCAAGAAATGTGGTGGTTATTTCCACGCTGTGTGTGACAGGCAAGAGGGCTGGGCTCCAAACTCACCCAGATCAGGGATTTTTAATCAGGAATGTAGTGACAGGGCAAAGAGGGCTGGGTTCAAACTGAAAGTGGAGAAATTTAGATTGGATATATGGAAAAAAATCCTTCCTTTGGAGGGTGGGGAGGCCCTGGCACAGGGTGCCTACAGAAGCTGGGGCTGCCCCTGGATCCATGGAAGTGTCCAGGCCAGGCTGGATGGAGCTTGGTCCACTGAAAGGTGTCCCTGACCATGGCAGAGGTTGGAACTGGATTATTTTTAGGCTCCATTCCAACCCAGGCCATGCAAGTTTTCACATTTTCAAAAAGAAAGACTAAAAATTAAAAAAATAAAATATATTTTTTTTAAATTATAGACAAACACCAGGCTGATTTTTCTGTTGTTGAGAAAAAAAAATTAAAAATTAAACACTTTAAACCTTTCATGGGTTGCATTGAGAAAAATATTCAGAATTGAATTCCTAACTAACATAATTTTAATTCATTTTACAGCGGACCAGCTTGGTAATGATGCAATGAATTAAAACAGGTTGTCTGAGAGGAAAAATGGATGCAGTTTTGGTAAAGAGAGCATTTACAAAAGTGTTAGAAGTCTTCAGTCTTATCAGGGTTGTTGCTCTAATATCACTTGATTTACTGATCTTGAAACAGGCAAAACCTCATGGGTTCATGAGCTTAATGTTAAGGCACACTTCATCAGTTGTCCTGAGAAATGCAAAGATTTAAGAGGAAATCAGTTTTAGCCCCCATCCAAAATGTTGACACTGAATCAAACAGAGCATGAACTATATACACAGTTTTAATTAAAAGAAAAACTGACAAATTACCAACATTCTAGTGTTCAGAAGATGGTTATCTGTTACAGAAATATGTTTTCTAATGCACATGCTCTCATACATGAAATAGTTTCTAGATTTATTTTATTATAATTGTAAACTATGGCACAAACACTTTATCTTACCTACTTAAAAAATGTAAAATGTTTTCCAATTTCTTAGCAAGTCCCTCTCCTCCCCCCACTTCTGATTCCTAAAACGCTGCATTGAAAAGGATGAACAAATTTAGTAGACAAGATGACCACTGGAAATATGTGGAAGAACTAAAAAATAAAAAGAAAAAATAACCAGAAGGAAGTGGCTTACTGATTTTTAAGATTAAAAAAAATTAATCTAAAATGACTACCAGCCTTCCAAAGATTAATTGTCAAATTAAGTAGGTAGACATACAGTGGTCACTGGCTACCTGGGGGAATGAACTGTTAAACTGTTTAGTTCAGTGCAAATAATTAAACAGAGATCAGCTCCTCTGCCTCTGTGGGAACTCTGCATATTCCAGGGAAGGTGAAGGAGGTCCCATGAGGGCCCAGCCACTGGTGGGAGCATCTGGAGTAAATAGTGTTTCTAAGGAGGTAAAAGTAAACTGGGGAACAGAGCAAGTTGCTACTCCAGGGGGAATAATAAAAATCAGTTTTTTCTCATTTCCTTTGGGCTGCTAAAAAATTAGGTAAATATTTGGAGAGCGACTTTTCACATGGGCATGGAGTGATAGGACAAATGGGAATGGTTTAAAACTGACAGAGGGCAGGGTTGGGTTAGAAGTTAGGAAGGAATTGTTCCCTGGGAGGGTGGGCAGGCACTGGCACAGGTGCCCAGTGGAGCTGGGGCTGCCCCTGGATCCCTGGCAGTGCCCAAGGCCAGGCTGGATGGGCTGGGAGCAGCCTGGGATGGTAGAAGGAAAGGGGTGGAATGGGATGGAATTTAAGGTCCCTTGCATCCAAACCTCTCTGGGGTTGTGTGAACTGGCAAGAACAGAGTGGGGGGCAGAGGAGCTGTGCTGGGACCCCTGTGCCAGGCAGGACCTGTGAGCTCTGCTCTGTGCCCAGCCAGGAGAGCTGTGCAGCTCCCCGAGCTGGGGCACATCCCGGCCGTGAGCAAGGCAAGGGGAATGCAGCCCAGTGCTGCCTGCCCCCAGTGTCCCCTGTCACATTGCTCTATCAGGGGATGTCCCTGCACAGCTCGCTGTCCCCAGAGCCACTCTGCAGCAGGGCTGAGCTCCTGGGGGGCCGTGGTGAGGAGGGCAGGCTGGCTGACAGCAGCCACCAGCGGCTGCTCCAGTGGGCTCGTGGTGCCCAAGGGTGTTGCTGCTGCTGGGGGAGGAAAGTTGTCTCTCCTCAGGAACCCCTTCGTGAGCTGCTCTCAGCAGTCTGCAGAGCTGCACCTTCCACAGGTGAGCCAGCAACCCCTGGAAACCACTGCAGCCTGCCCAGAGCCTGCAGAACTGATCCCAGGGGTCACCCCTGCCTTTGGTTCTCCATGGGCTCTGTGTGCAGCACCCGAGTGGGCTGGGGGCTCTTCCTGCTTGACCACGCAGTGCATTTTTCTGGCCATTTTTAAAAGGTTTTTTTTTTGGTGACCTATCAGAAATTATTTCTGCCCTCCCTTTAAAAACTATGTTTCCCTGCTGTTAATCTACCCCATAAAAAAACCCTTAAATATATACTGTGAAAAATGTTATGCCTACTTAAGCAAGATAGTTGCCTGTAATAGTGCACCATAAAGCAATCTGAAATGTTTATTGTCCGATCCTCGACTGCAGTTTCATTTCTTTTTAGCAGTTTTTGTATCTACAGAATTTTCTACACTGTGAAAGATTCAAAAGAAGTTTTTCCCTTTCCCTGCAAACAGAGTCATTATTTGTCCAGCAGATCCTCCTGTCAGTGCAGATACAGATTTTTTTGCAAAACTTCCACTTTCCTAAACTTTTTCCAGTAAAAAAAAAAAACATTGTTTAAATCAATAGCAAGCCTTGATATGGTAGGCTTTAGAGGGCAGACTGACTTCCAAAGGAGCAGATAATGTTAAACAAGATGTCTTTTGTAAAGGCTTAAATAGGAAATCAGGAAAAGAAAAGGAAAAAAAAAATAAGGAAGACAAAAAAAAGCCAAGGTTAGGGGGTGGTAAAGATGTTGCTGCTGGATCTAACTCCAGAGACACAATGTGTATTTCATTGCCACGAATAAACTGTATCCAGGGAACCAGCAAATGAAAAAGTGAGGACAGGAGATATCTTATTTTTGTTGTTTGTTTCCAAAGAGTCCACCCCCACATAGGTCACTTGGAATTCATTTGTCTACATCCTGGACTGCACGTAGGGAAAAAAAAAATGCCTGGGATCTGAGAGAGAGGAATGCGATAGGGCATGGGAATCACAGCGTCACGGTGGCCACCAGAGCATAGTTTGGCTCCTCTTAAAACAAGCAAGCACCGTTGGACCTCAGTAAGAGCAGCAAAGCAGCCGTGCTATCAGGCTACCTATCAGAGCCTGAATGCTTGAGAAAAAGTGTGTGGGATTTCAGCCGGAGCCTGCGGCGTTGGGGCTCTTGGAGCGGCTGCTGCCTTCCTCCTGACATCCAGCACTACTCGGTGACCTCGGCAACAATCCAGCGTACTGTTACAGTTCATTTCAATAATTAAACAGTTCAGGGATGGCAGAGCTTTCTCGTTGTCAATAGAAAATCAGGGCTGCAGTTTGCTGCTTTTTTTTTTTTTTTCTTCTCTTTCTCCCTTCCCCTTTCCCTCTGCTGAAATCCGAAGTGTTTGTTTTTAATTATATTAGCTAGAGACAATTAATTTCACAATCCGAACAAAAAAAAAAAAAAAAAAAAAAAAATTAAAAAACCGCGTTTTGCGAGAAGGACTGGCAACTGGTAAATGCAATTATTATTGTAGCACATTTTCAAAGGAAGAGATCCCAGCTCCAACAAAGTCATATGTATAAAATTTCAGTCATAGAATATAGTCTCAAACAGCAGATTTACTCTGCAAGAGATGGGAACTGCTCTCCCATCTGGAGCTGGGTTCTGTTCATGCCACGTGGACCCATTTGATACCCGCTCTGAAAAAATGCCATCCAGCAAACCAGCCCCCTGTCCATCAGCTCCTCCAGGGAACTGCCTGATGTGCCCCTTTAAACTTGCCTGACGTAGAGATGATTAACACCAGCCCCTTTTTAAGCGCAGCCTCTCAACAACAACTTAAAAAAAAATAATAAAAAAAAAACTTCTCTGTGCAAACGGCAGCATTTACATTTCTGCTGCTGGAGCAAAAAATGAAAATAATTCAACTTTATGTCTTGCAAAATTTCCTACAATTAAAAACCTATTTTTTTTTGAGGCGCTGGCTGTGCCCCTTTCATTGCCCATCTGGCTGCCTCCCAGCTGCTCCCTGGCTGACTCCCTGCTCTGCCACCAGCGTGGCGGGAGCTGCTGCCATCGCCAGCCCTTGTTCCCAGCGCTGGTCCTGCAGGATTCTGGGGACACAGCCTGGCCTCACTTACACTGATTCACTTTTATGGGACTCAGTCAAAATGCTACGGATTTGTGCCGCCGAGGCAAACAGCAAAATTTAACTCTTCGGGCTGGGAGTGCTGGTAGGGATTCAGGTCCTTGGGGAATGTTTTCTGCTGGCCCTGGTGACAGCCATGCCAGCCCCTGCTGTCACACTCCCATTCCTGATTTACATGCCTCACAGAGATTTTACCTTTTCCCATTTCCTACCAGTGTCATTGACATAAGAATATTAAAACCAAAATATGCCGAGGCGTCGCTCCTTGGTGCCTGACATCCTTATTCCCACTGAACGGTGTTTCGTTTCCCAAACAGCTGAATCCTTCCAGTGGGGAGGCTGAAGAGGGAAGACCAGATCCACAGAAGGGTTTTGACACAGATATGCTTAAATTGTAGGTCTGGTAGATTATTTTAGCTTGAGTCAGGAGTTAGTCTTTGCAGCCTGCATGGAGAAAGTCAGAAGTCGTGGATGGGGGAAGCACAGCTCCAGGAATCTAACCAGGAAAATGTTTCTGTTCAACAGCTGAAGCATCCAATGGAGGGAGCATCCCCTCCTTGGCACTGCAGTGGGTCTCCCTTTCCTGGTGCTCACCCCAGGCAGGATCCTCAGGAGCTGCCCTGGTTCCAAGCAGCACCTTCATTTTGTGAATACCATCCCAGCCCACAGGGAACCCAGCTCCATTGCCATGGGTTTTCCAGAGGGACCCCGGCCCTATGGAGCCCTTGTTTTAAACCAGTAAAATAAAATTAAAAAAAAAAAAAAAAAAAAAAAAGGAAAAAAAAAAACCTACGTGAGTGAATTGAATCCTTATTGAAGCAACCCAGGAAAGCAGAAGCTTGACTTCCCAGACCCACATAATGGTTTGGGTTGGAAGGAACCCCAAAGCTCATCTTGTCCCATCCTGCCTGCCATGGCTGGGACAGCTTCCACTAAACCAGGTTGCTCCAAGCCCTGTCCAACCTGGCCTTAACTTGCTGAGGTATTGGTGGACAGCAGCTCTCGTGGGACATGGGTGGTGATGACCTTTATTTGCACCCCCTTTTTGAGGCTGTCAAAACATTTTACATTAAAATAATCAACAGAAATTAGCCTGTGGGTTCCAAGCACCAAGGAACAGCTGTCTGAGGATTATTTTCTGTATTAAAGGTCTAAAGCAGGAGTTAAACACAGATCTGGCTTTAAGGCTGCAGGTGAGGTTCTCAGCTTGGCCTTTGCAGTTCACACCTCCAAGCCTGACAAACCTCTCACCTCTTAATTTTTGGACTTGATGATCTTAGAGGGCTTTTCCAAACTTAATGATTCTGTGACCTACCAATCCAGCCTCGGGAATGAGGAGGTAAAAATATTCCCTGTGCACATGAATTTGCAAAGTGGAGTAGCAGCTGCTAAAGGTGGAGCTGCTCCTGATTTCCAGGAGAGCTCCCCAGAACCTTGCAGAGCCTCGTTGATCTACACCAACATCAGAGGGACCAGCCTTGCCCTTTGCCTGGGATTCTGATTGCTCTTTTTTTGGCGGGAGGAGAAAACCTTGCAAAGCTGAAATGAAATATTAAGCCTCATTCTTTCCAGGTAAGTGCATGCCAAATCTCGCAACGATGTTGGCAGGCTCCCAAAGTTGCAAAATAATGAAGAAAACATTGAGTTTAGGACTCTGTGCCCATTTTAGCAACATTCCTTGTAACTGCAATTAAAGCTGCCACTGATTTGACCTCAGGAAACATAGCAAATATATAGTGGAGTGCTAAAAAATCACCTTGAAAAGGGATTGAAGTGTACTCACAGTCTTGTTCTTAAAAGACAATAAATAAATTCATTATTTAAGGCCATTAGGGTCCTCATCTGCTCATCCATGGTAGGTCAGACCTATCAAGCCCAGCAGGAGCTGAGGTGCCTGGGATTAAAAGTAGCTTTGAGCATCCCTTGGGGTTATTCTCAGCTGGTCTGTGGATGTGTTATTTAACACTTGTTGACGTAGACTTTGCCCACATCTGGACCACCTGGGAGGGCATCATCCCACAAGGCAGATCCAAATCTTGTCTGCAGGATGGGACAAGAAAACAGTGCAGAGGTGCATAAAGGTGGTTTAAGGACATTTGTGTCTTGCTGCTGTTTGCTGTTACCATTATTGATGAATGCTGTTGTTGCAGGGAGAGGCCTCTCAGTGTGAAATCATTTTTTGTTATCCCTTGGTCTCCACTATTCTATTTTTTGCAGAAGTTACTCATGACAGATGCAACTTTCCTGGCTCCAGAGGTAGTGAAAATAAAACATAACGCATTACAATATGTTACGAAATATGAAATATGGAATTCCCACACTGTAAGCCTGTTCTAGCTAGAATAGGCTGAAACCAAAGGTTTTGAGCTCTTATCCTTGAGGATATTGCACAGTAAGGTAAAAGGTCTCAGAGGAAAAGCTAAGATCCTTGGAGTCACTGTGGTGGCCTCACGCTGACCTGTAGAAGATTGATTGCACTGATTTATTGTTCAAATTCATTTTCACCTATAAGGAAGAGGCAGAAACTTCACTTTTTCCCCATTTCAATTTTTTTTTTAGGCTACAGAAGAAAACACCAGGAGCATGGAAGCCCCCAGTGGTACCAGCAGGAATGTTATTGGTGCATCTGTGTGTGACACAAGACTGTCCACACTTTTTTCCTGACACAGCTCTCTAATTCAGTTCAGAAGAATGACATGAGCTGCCTGAACATCTGTTAAAAACTGCAGCTGAGGGAAAAAAAAATATTCTCCTTGGGACACACCATGGAGCAGGAGACTTGAACCTCCAGCCATTGGTTTCAGTGGCAGGGGCTCAGACCCACTGACCTCTGGTTGTCCCCTCAAAATAGACTGGGAAACCAGAATTTTATAGTTAGGTGGTTATTTCTTCTGGAGCCAGGAACTGCAATCTTAATGACATGATTACAGCACTGAAAAGTGATCTAAAGTAATAAAACAGAGGATATTTACCTTGAGGACAGTTGTGTTTTGTTATATATTTAAGAGAAATAACATGCTTGGCTAAAATACTTTTAACACATGGGGTTTTTTTTGATTGTGGATTTTTATTTTTTTTTTTTTAAATATGTAAAGGTTTCCAAGCAGAGTGACTCATGAGAGCAACACTCCAATTCCTGTTTCGTGAGCTGACTGTGGATGTGAACAGAGCTGCTGGGAACACAGGACCTGCTGCAAACATATTCCTACTTTTGAACCAGCAGCTTTAACTTTGTAATGCTTCAGATTTATTCATATTTTCAGGATTTTTTCTATGTTTCTGGTTGTGATAAATTTTATTGACAGTAAGCAGGAATTTATTTTTGTTTGCTGGTGGCTGGGCAAAGTACTCAGCAGGGGTAAGGCTGAGACATGGAAATAAAACTGGACTAGGATTTCTGATCTACAGGTGCCTCTATCTGCTGCTGTACTCTATGATATCTCTTTTGAAAGCCTGGATAGTTCTATCTTGGGACAGGTGAGGTTTCCTGACTCCTTTCCTGCAGTGAAGAGGTACCACAACCTCAGTTCTCTGTTGATTGAAGACTTTCTCCTACTTTGCATTGCAAATATACGTATGACTAATTCAAACCCACTGTTTTTTTTCCTACTTTTTTTCTCTCCAGTTTTCCCTTTAGCTGAAATAATATTTGCTTCTTCTGGGTCTTGAGACCAATGAGTTCACTCACAGTGAACAGGTTTTCTTGGAGCTTCAGCTAAACTGAAGCTGTTGTGTTGGGTGAAATGAAATTTAGGATATTTATGATAGATCACAGGTCATAAAGTTTTTCCTAATTTTCTGTGTATCTCTGGCTTCTCTACTTCTGTTTAGACTTAGTAGATGTCTTTAAATTCTGGATTTAGCCAGGTGCTACTAACCTTCAGAAAGTTTTGTCCCAGTTTACTCAACAGAAAAATCCAACCCCCAAGTACAACTAGAAACCAGTAGAAAAACATAAAAAGGTCTGATTTATGCTGGATATCAGAGGAAATCATCTTATACCCTCTGATATGCAATCTATGAATGTAGAATATTTTGGCTGAGTCATGAGAGTCTCAGAATGGCACTAGATGTTGACAGATATATTGAGAAGAGCTAAGCAATTTTTTCTACCAACGCAGAGGCAGGGGAGATGTGTTCATTAGTTGTTGGTGAAATATCTGAAAGCCCTGCAATAAAGTTTGGTAAACTTTTTACCTTCCCTAAT
Organism: Sitta carolinensis; assembly: GCA_032173965.1. Taxonomy (NCBI): domain Eukaryota; kingdom Metazoa; phylum Chordata; class Aves; order Passeriformes; family Sittidae; genus Sitta; species Sitta carolinensis. The sequence goes on along the minus strand of CM063288.1, from coordinate 3,236,590 downwards.
CATGGGCTTACCTGGGTCACAAGCATTAGTCATGGATATTCATTGCAAACTGCAAGCTCATAAAAGACAGCATATGGCAGCCCGAATTTCTTGCTATATAAAGTTAAATTCACAGTAATAACATCTGTGCAGAATTTAGAGCCCCACCAATTAAAGTGAGGTCAGCGTGCTGAGGCAGAGATTGATGGCATTCTGCAAATCTTAAACGACAAGTTAAGTAGGTATAAAATAAACAAACAACTTTATTTCTTATTAAAGAGCAGACAGGAGGGGTGAGAATGCTGAGTGCTCAGTAATGAGGGCCAAGGGGAGCAGGGCAGTGCTGTGGGTTGGGGCTGGGTTGTAACTCAGCACTCAGGGGTGCACGTGGAGCAGGCTCTTGATGCCTTTTTCTTGGTGGAAAACACAAGTAGCAAATGAAAACTGCTGGGCAGGACCCTGAAACCCCAACCTGTGAAACTGGGGCTACAAAAGCATTGAAAGAAGAAGGGGGAGACACAGCAGGAGTGGCTGAGGTCACTTGGTCTGTTCAGATGGAGAAGAGGAGACTCATCCTGGTCTGCAGCTTCTTCAAGATGGGGAGAGGAGGGGCAGGTAACAGCTCAGTTCTGGGTATAGGCTGGGACACCTCCACCATAACTTAGGTTCTAGATTGTTTGTTTTCCTTAATGGGTGATGGAACTTTTCCAAAGTGAGTTCTGCCTTAAGTTTTCAATGTTTTTGCAGGAAGAAAGAGTTAAATTGCAAGTGGTGACTAAAATCACCGTAACTGGGCTGACCCCACCATGGAGCTTTTCTTTGAGTCAATTTGGCTGTCATATTGCACTTGAAATTTAGGAAGTCCTTGTCAATAAAAGCAAAAGTACTGGAGAAAACTTCCTCTTTCAAAAGGTGGAATTTAGTAGGCAATTATCCAAACCTGCAAATATAACTTAAAGGTTTTAAACCAACAGGAATTGAAAAAGATAAAATTGTGCCTTCACCTGAAGCCTGGGTAGCTTCTATCCTTTTAGTGCAATGTGACCTTCAGGTCATTATCCAAAGAGATTCAGCTCAGACTTTCCCAATTCACAGCCAGGATTTTTGCTCATGGTTTTCCACAATGCACATGAACCTCTGAAGCAACATTTCCAACTCTACAGCAGGGTAGAGGGAATGGGAAGGAAGGGGAATACATGTTTTGCTCAGTTGTGAAGCTGGAGACAAGGAAACTTGCGCTTGTTTGGGGTTTTTTCCCATGCAGTGAGAAAAACATGCAAATGAAGTGTGAAAGAGAAATTATTCTGAAAGCAGACAGGAGCAGCAGCATTGAAAGAACAGGGCCATCAAGAGAATCCCAAATCCAGGACTGAGAGAAATCCCAGAAAGCTGGGGCTAACACCACCACACAGATGGGCAAAGGGGATATTTTAAAGGGAATAGTCAATGACAAACAGACCTTTCTTTTTTTTTTTTTTTTTTTTTTTTTTTTTTTTTTTTTTTTTTTTAAATTCTATGGAGATAATTTGGAATAAGATGGGTGAAGCCAGCTATTATATAATTTCAAAAACCTGCTACCTCACCATTTCCCAACAGCCAAATCCTGCTCTTGTGTGTGTCCAGTCAGGCCAACCTAAATCATGCACTCATGATTTAGTCATAGAGTTTTCTGTCTCCAAATCAGGAAAAAGGCTGAAATACCTTGTTGGAAGGAGAAGTTGGGAAAGGGAAATATGTTCTGCTGACCAAAAATGAAACCATGTGTGAACAATAGAAATGCTGTACTGGTTATCTTTAAATCGATGTATTTATCAGCACCATATCAAACCAAGGGTTTTCCTGGCAAGCTCTTTGTTATCATAAAGGAAACTCACAGCTGGCAACTCTGTGTGGTGGTCATTCACTAAAAATGAGAATTTAGTATCTTCTGGCCCTGTATCAATCTCCACTAGAGCCTTATGTATAAACTAGTGCTGAATATTGACTCAAAATTTGGAACAGGAAGTGCATTTCTTAGCTTAGAGATGAGCCTGATCTCTTTATTCCTCCTGTAAAGGATAATAATGTCTTATTTAGAAGAACCTGTAAAATGTTTCTGGCCTGCTCTCTGTGTCTTGTACAGCTAAAACACTGGATTTTGTTAAGCAAGGAGAGAGACTTCTCTTAGCTTGGGAGTCATCCAGGGAAAAATAGGTATAGCCTGGAAGTATGCAGGAAAGGTGATGATATTCTCTCTACTGCACTTCCCAGCCAAGGTTGTATCATATTTCTTGGATACCAAGGAACTTGGAACTGGGGAGTTATCGGACGGATTTACGGCTTGGAAATGTTTTACCTCAAAAAACCCTGGTGTGCCAGAAGCCAGGAGTGTAAAGGAAGTGTCTTTGTTTTGAGAAAGGTTCTGCTGGAAGTGGGCGAGCTCAGCCTGTGCAGAGCTCAGCTGGTGCCAGCAGGGACATCCCCAGGGCACGGCCCCAAATCCTGCCAGGGCTGGGTCAGCCTCCTCCCTGTGAGCCCTCTGCCTACAGGGCTCCTCATTTCGCTGATCCCTGCAGAAATTTGGGGAGCAGAATTGCCCCAGGTCCAAAGAACGAGGTAGACATGGAAGCTCTTGAGTAATCTGGGACACAACCAACGTCCCTCGTGCTGTCCCCACTCCTCTTGAGCAGCTCAGGCCCCAAAAAGGGGCTTGCAGTGCTCAGCTCTTGATTTATTTTGTTTCTAAAAGAGGATTTTCAGCCCTTGATATGCTGGGAGAAGTTTTGAAAAATTATCAATTTTGATTTGCAATAAAAAGCACACCTCAAACCAACCAAACCCACCCTAGCAACTTTCAAATTGAAACAACCACAAAAAGCAAAAGGGAATTTCAGCCAGTTACAGATGTAATTCACAGGACTTTACATATTTATATTCTGTATAGAGAACACAAACTTTGGAAAGATAGAGGTGATGCCTGTTTGTGTGCAGAAAACAGCACTTTCCTTGATTTCTTTCCATTGTGATGCAGTTTGCATGTGAGTTGTTGGTGGCACCTTGTTTCAATCCCAAAGAAAAACGTGTTTCAGTGGATGGCAGAGGCTGTGCTGTGTTTGTTTGCTGGATAATAATTAGTTAATTCTCATAAGGGTGTTGTTCTAGAGGACACAATGTTTGCCAAGGTGGTGTTGAACCAGCAGATTCTAATGCTAAAATTCTAAATCTGAAAATTTCATATGAAAATGTTCACTACTACTCAATTTTGGCTTTTTTTTTTAAATGGTGTCTGTACTCAGCCACACACCAGGAGCTGAGAGGAGCCTGGCCAGCGCCACACATGATCAGAAATAGAAATCCTGAGCTCAGCCAGTAGTGACTGGAAGAGTTTTGGCTGGATGGTGCACAAAAAGCTTTGTGTAGTCACAGGTTTGTGGCAGAAGAGTTTGCCAAAGCAAAAAATAACCCACCTCAAAAATGCTCTCATGGTTATGCTGGGGATTTGGTTGATTTTTGTTGTTTCCTTTTTATTTACAGAAAAAATAAAAAAAAAAAGAGGATTGAAGGCTTTCCAGGCCTTAATTAATAACACCTATAACCAATAATTCTATATACAATTTTATGCATAATTTAATATACAGCGTATTTTATACATGAACCATATTATTTTATACATGCACAATATTATTTTATACACGCCTAATACTATTTCATACATACCCAGATATAACCATGTCCCAGTGCCTTGCTCAGGAGATACATTCCTGGCTTCCAAACTCCTCAAAATGAGTTCAACCTGTGTGGCCCTGAGCAGAATGGCAGACAGGCATATTTTTTATTGCTGATTCCAACTCTCATAAATTCTTAACTTGCTTAGAATTCGCCAGATTAAATGAAAAGTTACTGTAATTAGGGATTTATTAAAACATGAATCCTTGACCCAATAGAATATAATAACTCATTTGTTTCAAATAAGGCCTCTTTAATTGTTCCATCATTGGCCTAAGCAGCCCGTGCAGTGCAGAGTCACATGGGTTCTCCAAATCCACTTGCAAAATGCTCTCTGAAATTCTGGATCCCAACACCACTCTATAGGCAGAAGCCCCTAAAAAAAAGTGTCACTTTAATTAAAAATTCAAGTGCTGAAAGCCCTTATTATTCTGCACTACAGAGCAAAGTATGTGAAAAGACTCTTTTTATATGTAAGGTTCTATTTTAACTTTTTCTGTGATCAACCTTCCCTCTCTGTATCTTCAAAACCAATAGTTATTGATTTACAATCCTATAAAACAAGACTGTAAAATCTTGTACCACGGAACTATAAATAGATATTTTTAAAAGATATGAAAATTGCTCCCAAATCAGGTCTATATAAGGCACTAACCAGCAGAGAGACATTTTGCAGGGGAACATAAACTGCAGAGAATAATTCCTATTGAAAATGCAGAGAATGATTCCTATTGAAAATGCAGAGAAATCTGAGACTACACACAAACAATGCAGCCAGAATGAAGGAATTACCTATTCCTCCTCCCCATCTTTGAAACAAGCCTTCTCTTTTTTTTTTTTTCCTTTTTTTTTTTTTTTTTTTAATTGGTTGGCTGTAGAATGCATATTGCTATATTTGGGTTCTGTTTCCCTCTATAAGAATAGTCCTACAAGGAATTCCCAGTAAAAACAGCGTTGCAATTCTACAGTACATTAAAAAAAAAATACCATTGGAAAGTGTTATCCAATGGGCAGATGTTAACTTAAAGTGCACATTGTTTGGAGAAGGAGTTAATTAACAACTTATTAATTGGATAGAAAGTCTGAAACTGTTGTACTTCTAGCAAATACATAATTTTCTTCAAGTATTATTAAAGCGTTTTTGTTGTACCTATTAAAGATTCTTGTCTCTAAGTTAATTTCATTATGCTAATAAGCTATCATCGTTACAGAACCTAAGCTTTGATCCATGTTAATTGTCGTGATCTTCAAAGACAAAGTCACCACTTACTTTAAATGAATTTTACATCTTTTTAAAGAATCACACGGAAATTAGGGGAAGTAATTAATTTTTTATTATGTGTCTCAATATTTTTAAGGGAGGAAGTCAATGGTATTGGCTAGAATTCATTTTAACATTTAACTAGGGAAAACAGCATGAGGCAAAAAAACGTTCAGATGCAAAAGATTAAAGAAAATTTGAAACTGGGACCTAATTTGTCTTGATAAACTTTGGTGTTTAATATGCTTCTTTTGTTCTCAGTGTGAAACTGCAGGGTTTTGATTTGTAAAAACTTTTTGAAGAATTAATTCTTCTTAATTTTTATTCCTTTCTTTTCTTTCCTTGTACTTGGAGACAGTGGAGTTGACCTTCAAACCATAACACTTTTAAATATCTGTGAATATACAAGGTTAAATCTATTAGTGGTCTGAGATTAGCTGTACTACACTTGCAAAGTGTGCACCTTCTGCAGCAAATTTTATCTTCTGGTGAATGATAACAAGCTTACATCCACCCTACAAGTTTTCAACAAATAATAGAATATGTGCTGTAAGTGATCTCTTCCTCTTTCCTTTAAGTGTTGGTTATTTTAACCCTTTGATGTTACACAAAGCTCAGTTCTGAGTCTGTAAGGCATTTTTCTTACTGAGATCAGGACCCAAATTGTCATCACTGCTGGGACTGAAAATTGGCAGTTCTCCTTTAGTTTTTTCAGACCTCTTCAGCAAAATAATGTAAATAAGAATGCAAAGGGAAAATGTATAAAGAGAAAAAAAAAAAAACCCAACCAAACAAACAAAAAAAAACAGAAGTGGAGAGGTTGTGCTGTGTTTTCCTGACAGGATTCACTATTTAAAGTCCTGCTTTCTGTCTAATATGCACAAACAAATTAATACAAGCATCCTGTTGCACTAGAAGTGAGAAGTGGTGCATTTTTAAAAGGCAGCAGACAAAAGTAATTTAAGGATGGTAGCAGTGATTGTAAAAACAGCCAGATTTACCCACTTCCTCCTCCCTGGTTAGCAGCACATAAGTGCTGTAAATGCAAGAAACCCTCAAGTTTGAGCTGAACCTCAGATTTCTGCAGCAGGCTGGTGGCGAGCCCAGTGCCAGGATTTTTCAACATTAGTGCTGAACTCATTTAGGTTAACACCAGGCTTGAGTGACCCTCATCTGGATTTAACCTCTGCCCCGTCAATCCACGGACATACTTTCAGATCTCAGCATCAGTTTTGCTTTTTTTTATTTTTATTTTTATTTTTTTTTAGCATGGATGACTTTAATCATTAAGCAGCTTTCATAACTGGAGCATATACATGTTCTGCTCTGTGCTCTTTGGTTTGTAATCTCGGGTTCTGCCCAAATAATCCCCACTGAATTGAGCTGAAGTTCAAAATTCTTTGATTGAGAGTGTAGTGATGATTTGGCACAGGATTCTGCTGCTTTTCTCGTTTTGTAGCAGGGGCTTTAGTGTGCTAAAAGGACAGATGTGTTGTTCATTATCATTATTAGTAGTAGTCGTAGTATTAAGGTTGGGTTCAATGGCCTTGGAGGTCTTTTCCAAACTAAATGATTCTGTGATTCTCCTATTTTAATATTTGGGTATTTGTTCCATTAAAGAATTTTTTATGAAGCAGGCTTTTCTTTGTTTATTATAATTTTTAATTTAGTTTTTTAAGTGTCAGTTTTAATTAAGTTCAGATATAAACTTAATAATATAAGTTTAATATGAATTCTTCTGTTTTGATGCCCTTTTGAAAAAAATCAGGTTATAGTAGGCACAGTGCATGGCACAAAGGCATAACCCACAGTGCTGTACAGAGAAGCAAGAGTTTTCTCATCACTTAAATAAATCCAAGGAAGGTAGTGGCTCCCAAACCATCCTCCCCTCTGCTGAGCAACTGAAAGGTGCAATTCTCCCTATCACATCTTTTCTTAATAATCATAACAGCCCATAAATGTTTATGTAAATACACAGTTTAAAAGGACTCATCCCAGCAGCACTGTGCTTGTCAAGTGAGTCATTTTTTCACCTGGCAGGATGATGTTGTAAGGCTCAGTTGTCTTAACTAATCCTGGCTAAAAAGCAAAATTCTGTTTTGTAAGAAAATTCCTGGCCAGCTCTAATCTTAACCTCTTGCATGTCTGTAGCTTCTAAATCGATGTCACAGTTGTAATAGCTTTGAAAACCCATATGTTTGTAAACTAAATAAACCTTGATATTCAAAGGAGATGAAGACAAGAATTACATCTCTTGGCAGTGGTGCTCTGAGCTCCGTTTCAGCTCGCGTTGGCTCCTCATTTTTATGCCCGTGCACCACGCCAAATCTGCCTTATCTATGCAAACATATTAACACTGGCTGTTTGCTAGCGCTGTGATGCATCAGCCCCTTATCTGCAGTTCTGACCCCAGTGTTACATAACAGCTCGGGATCGCTATTCCTTGATCGTTCACTGGGACCGCCTTCGCTTTCTCGGCTCTTCGCTGGGAGCTGCCTCTGCTACCCACTGACTAAATCAGCTCCTGGCTGCTCCCCGACAGCTAAGGCAGAGAGGCTGCCAAATTGCTTCCTGCTCAAAGATCTCTGCCTCCTTTCTGTGCCACGGGCCATCACCCTGCAGCTCCAGGGTTTTTCCCAGGTAATTCTCCCCATTGTATTAAACTTGCGAGGTTTGGCTTTAGTGGTGCAATCCCAGTTCTTCCCAAAGCTGCCCCAAACCTCTGCTCAGCCTATCTTCCACACTCTGTCATTAGAAGAGCTTTAATATCTTCTTAAAACAAATGGGTGTTCTATTAACATGTGAAAAAATTCTTCACTAAACATAATAAAAATGCCACCCTAAATACCATATATGAATACTGATAAATGTTCCTTAATACTGCCTACTAAGACTATTAATGCCAAAAGAAGAAAATAAATATTTGTCATCAGTTCTATGTGGCCAAAAGTCTTCCTTTAGGAACAGCATAACATATTCCTTTACAGTATATAATTGCTTTAATTATCTTTTGGCCTGTCCACAAAAGCTTGGTTCCATCTCTCTCCCCACAGTGTTCGAAAGAATATGCAAATTTTGATCATTCCAGCTCTCAAAAAATAATAATAATAATAAAACAAACAAACAAACAACAACAACAAACAAACAAACAAAAAAAACAAACAAAAAAAAAACAGAAATAAAAGCCTGAAAAGAATCGCTTTTAGCTATTTAGGAAAGGCTCAGAAAACTTTCCTAAGCATGGCTGTGGTGAGTGCCAAGAACTTTCTTATTTGTGGAAGATGTCCCCGAGCTCTTTGCTATTGTTCCGAGGTCTTGCCCTTGCCCAGTCTGGCTTCTCAGCATTCCTACAGCAGCTCTGTTCATCCCCCATCCCATCTACAGTGTGGAGCCTGCAAACATGGGGAACTGAGTCAAGCCCTTCAAACCTTCCAGGCTCAGTTAGGAAGCCAAAAGCATGAAATGTAGGAGTATTTAGGGTTTCTCTCCTCTTCATGAGGAATTTGCAAGATGCAAGAGCTTCTATCGCTTCTCACGGCTGTAAATGTCTGGTTAACAACCTCCGAGAAAACTCAGGAAAGCCAGAGGGTGGAGGGCTTTGGGAGGCTGGCTCTCCCAGACTTTCTGGTTCCAACCCACCCTTTGTGATATAACTGAGAAGAACTCCAGAGTCCCTGCACATGGCAGGCAATGGCCTGCGTGGTATTTAGGGTTGGTCTCTACTGCAGAATAGCCATCCTGCAACTTCTCAATTCTTTCTCCTTTTTCCTCCCTGGCTATTAAAAATTCCATTTTTAATGCAAAGCAGAGCTGGAGTTCTGTGACCACCCTATGAGCAGAGCAATCTGTAACTCAGTTATAGGAAATCATTCCCTTTAAACAAGACACTGAGGACGTGATCCAAAACAGGATTTCCAGTATTCCATGACCTAGATGACAGCTGGATTGACCTGCCTCTATTATGCTCAAAAATAAAACGGAAAATGATCCAATTTTCCAATGTGTTAGTGAGAAAACACAAGTGAAAGGAAGTCAAAGAGCAGCTTCTGATGCTCAGTGGAGGTGGCCCTTATGTTGGACAGATTCGTGCATATTCCAGCACCTGGAGCTTAGAACTTTTCATCTTGAAAACTGTGGTTGGTAACTGGGTATTACTTCCTTTTTTATCTCTCAGAGAACTTGCTGGTGTTCTGAGAAAAGCCCTTTGATTTCCCTGTTTTCCAGAGCAGTCGATTATGAAAAAGAAGCTTGACTCGGGACTTGCTGTGGGAATGTTATTCAAGCACTGGTTAAGTGCCAGAATGTGTTGGGAAGGAAGAGTTTCCAGAAAAATATCGCCCTGATTAAAACCTGATTTGACTGAGCTTTCTCTATGCAAAGGGTTACCAGAATAGTAAGACAATGTCGTTAGTCAGATTTTCCTTCCCTTACTTGATCATTACCAGTGATGGTTTTACTGCTGCTTTTTGAATGATTATTGTAACAACAACTCATCCACGAGCTACTTAGGTACTGCTTGCCTCACTCCTCACATGACACTTTAAATGTCTTGTTGATGTTTGTCCTTGTTTGGCAATTTTTCCACAATACCCTTTTATTCTTTATAATACATTTAATTGGATATATGAGGAAAAGATGGGAAGAAGCCATAATACCAATGGGATTTTTGCCCCTTACATTAAGTTCTTCATGAAGCCACCCTTGTAATTATCAACAGAAAGCAGCCTATCAAAGGACAAAATTAAATCAGCAGACAGCAGAAGACAATAAAAAATGTTATTTTGATAATTGAACGGATTATACATTTTTAATTCTTTAATAAGGCTGTTTGTAAAGTTCATACATTTGGTTCTTTTCAAAAGTTAATAAATACTGTGGGCAGACCATATTTGATAGTGGTTGAGTGAGATCTTTAAAAATGGCCATGGCCATGTTACCACTCTGTAAATATTGACTGAACAAACACCCACCACGGGATTTCTGTGAAACACAACTTTTTTGATCTCTCTTAGCCATGGATGTGGTTAAAACACCCTACTGTATTCTGTGAGTGCTGTCCTGCTCTGGTAGGAGATCATGAGATGGTGGGGTTAACTGTCAGATGCTTTACTCTTCTAAAGACCTTTGCCTTTTAACTAAATGCTTGCTTATCTTTCTAATTTAACATAGTCCCACATTCTTTTTGTAGTAATTTTGGACTATCTGATAACATATAATGGAAAACATGTTTATGTCTTCCACTAGTTCTTGTTGCATATTTCAAATGCTTAGAACAACAATTTTCAGAAGCTTTCATTAAGGTTAATTTAAAAACTACATTAAATACAAACAGATTTTCTCACAAACAAAATGCAATGTGTACTTAACAGACTTCTGTATGTTATATTTGATAAACTACCTCATATAAATGCAAATTCTGACTTTCTGCCAGAACAAGGTGGTACAGAAAATATTTCTATTAAACAAATAATGCTGGGAGAGCAAACTTCAAGTTACAGTATGTTACACTGAGAAAGAATTTTTTTTTTTCCCGCTGAGGTCAGATATATATTTATTTAATTTGCTTTGAGTACTTTGCTACTTTTACACTAAAGATGATGTAGCACAGCTCTATATAACAGGCAGGTACATGTATGCATAGGATAAATATCCATTTTTAGCCCATTCCTTTCTTGATGTTATACATGGGTATTGCTAGTTCTTTATGCTTTACAGAACAGCTGTATGGGAAGCTCTGATTACTTTGCTACTTTTACACTAAAGATGATGTAGCACAGCTCTGTAAAAAAGGCAGGTACACGTATGCATAGGATAAATATCCATTTTTAGCCCATTCCTTTCTTAATGTTATACATGGGTACTGCTGCTTCCTTTTGCTTTACAGAACAGCTGTATGGGCAGATGTCATGCCAAAACTGAGCCAGAAGGGTTGGGAAGAGGAGGAGCAAAGCTGGAATTGTGAGGTATGACCTGAACACAGAGCTTCGTGTGCGTTTTCCCGGGTGTCAGCTCATGGCTGGATAACTCACTCGGTAAAGCAGCCTGAAAACAAAGCTGCCAGAGGCGACTCTGAGGAGCATATGATGGGAACAAATGGAGTCACCACCAGTGGGGCTGCCATTGTTGGTGGAAACCGGGACACCCGCGCGGGCCATTGTTCACTGCACCTCGTCTGGTTTATGTAGCTCGCCGGGTTGAAAGCTGGATTGGTGCTAACCTTGGCGTGGGGGGGACTGGTGCCATGTGGTTCCAATTGTCCACGGATGCCTTCAGCTCCTGCTGCCAGAGACGAGCCGTCCTCCTGCTCCTCCCACAGCTGTGGTGCTGCCCCGGCTGGCCCTGATGGTGAGCGCTCTTCCTGATGCGGTCCCTTTCGGTGGGGGCTGCTCTGCAGTCTGCTGGGACAGAGGGTTTATTCACTCTTCCCTCTGTCCCAACAGCTGCAGAGAAGTTTTCCCTGAATGCATTTTGCTGTGGAAAAGGTTTTTTTTTGTTTTTTCCTTGTTGAGCTGGTTCCTGACTCGCTCTGATGCTGGTTTTGGTGCAATTGTGGGAATATCTGAGGCTGTGAGTTGTTCTCCTGAGCTCTTTTCATTTGAAGGTTGTGCAGAGTGAGGCTCACGCTGGTTTTAGCACCTATTTCTGTCCTGCTGGTGCACACAGCTCTTGTCTGGGAGCGTTTTTTGTGGACATGGGGGTGATGAGACCCACAAAAATAGTGAGTGATCACTTCAACCACCACCAAATTACAGCCATGCCCGAGGCAAATTACAGCAGCTTTCTGACAGTGTCACCATGCTATCTTTGTGACAGAGATGGAGATAATGAGAATTAATTAATCAGTCTTTGATTAGAAAAAAGAGGAGGGGAAATCCTTGTGCTGTGATTCCACTACAAAAACACATGAAACTGGTGAGGTTTTTGTTTGAAGTTACTTCCCAAATGTAGGCAGGTGTTTGTGATGCAGCTCTCAGGGTTTCCTGGCTGCTGGCTTGGTTACCCATCACTGATGGACCACAGGGGCAAGAGATCCTCACTTTATAGAAAAATACCTGTTCAACACTAGCACCACGAGACTGATGGAGATGTTTTTACTCTCACAGTGCAAAAGCTCTCCCTTATTCAAAGATCTTGCAAGTCCCAGGTACAATATCCTTGGCTGGAGTCAACCCTGCCTTCTTTACTGTCCCGGGGGTGAAATTTTGTCTTGTACTCTTTAGACTAATGGCTAAATCTTAGAAATTGGTCTCTTATGATAAAACATGAACTACATGGTGCCAGTGTCTGACTGGAATTACAATTATCTAAGTAGATTCATTTGTATCCCTTTCATAGCAGCTTTTTTTCTGGGCACAAGATTTTTCTGTGGGGCATGGGAAGAACTAAATTAATCTTATAAAGAGGAAGGGGTTTACACTGAAATCGATAGTTACAGAATTAACTGGGTAAATGACTTTTTCTTAATTCTTTCTCTTCTCAGAAGATGAAGTTTTGATGGGTACACAAATCCAATGGCTGCCAAAAAACTGATATTGCATGAAATATTTCATCTCAGCTGCACTGAGCAAGTTGGGACTTTGGTATTAATGAAAACAGAGAGTGTAAAAAATGTCAGTGTTGAAGCAGGGAAAAATTCCCTATTCTGATTATTAAATATGAGTAGCTAATGAAGTTATGTTTTCTAAAAAAATTGTCACTTTAAAAAGAGCTACATGGCTCTCCTGGGCAGCTTTAAATAAAAGCCATATATGCAGTTATAAGCTTGGATTTAGATAATTCACAAACCCATGGTCTTTGTGTGATTTCAGATGAACAAAGCCCTGGATTGCACAAGCAGCAGGTGTGCCACACCGTTGAAATTTTTGATGCAGGCTCAGTGGCTGGTTTCATCTGCAAACCCCAGGGCCCAATTCCCAGGCCAAGTTCATTTCCCTTTGTGCACCTTTAGTGCCCAGGGCTGTCAGATTTTCACTTTCAGACAGGTGAAAACAATCTTAAAATTACTTCTCACCACCAAACCTCCAGCTGAACTTCAGCTGTTCTTCAGCTGCATTTAGGGGGTGCAACCCCAGAGATGCTGCAGGGTTCCCAGCCCAGCCATAGCACTTCTGTGTAATGACAGTGGTAAAACCTTCTCACATGCAGTTCCCAGAAATGAATTGTACCAAGAGCATCTATAAAAGCTGCAGCATCCCTGTAAAGAGCACATAATGTCATCATTTTTCAGTGGTTATCTTCTCTAAAGGCAAATAATCACTTTTCCCATTAATGGTTGGACTGAAGCTTTTTCCTTCATTCTGATTTCAGCAAAGGTTAAGGGCAGAACATTTAACATGTGCATGGGGATGCTACAGGGTGACTCATGTGGCTTCCCACTGCAAATTTGGAAGGCAATATAGTACCTAGGAATTTTTTTTTCCTTTCTGTCCTGGGGACTATTTTCATTTTTACTTTTCCCCTTCACTCATTACTCCAGAAACTTTTACAAGGGCATATAGTGACAGGACAAGGGGGAAGAGTTTTAAACTAAAAGAGGGGAGATTTAGGTTTGATGTTTGGAGGAAATTTTTTGCTCAAAGGTTTGAGTAGGCCCTGGCACAGGGTGCCCAGAGAAGCTGTGGCTGCCCCTGGATTCCTGGAAATGTCCAAGGCCAGGCTGGACAGGACACGATTTCCACAACCTGGGGTAGTGGAAAGTGTCCTTGCCCATGGCAAGGGGATGGAATGAGATGATCTTTAACATCTCTTCCACCCCAAACCATTCAAGGCTTTTTCTGTGACTGTATGAAATTTTGGTCCATCCTCTAAAGCTGTTTGGTCTCCTACCAGCTTCTCAAACTCCTCTTTGCTGGGCACAAAGCCATGGTAGCACGAGCTCCTGGCTTATCAGTGAATAATCTATACCAAAACCAGTGCCACAGCACTGGAGTGTCCTTTCTCTAAGTGCTATTAACCACTTTTATTCAGAGGTACCATAGATGAATGCTGCTTTGAAGAGGAAAGAAAATATTTCAGCAGCAAATCTTTTAACCACGTGCTTTCTGTTTAAAACACACATATTTTGCCAAAGCCTATCTAACCAGTGGACCCACAGAGTTACAGAAACTTAAAATATGAATACACATATCTTAATTCTGGCTATCATTCTGCTCCAGGGCCATCATGTTTGACTCATATACTGTGTGCTAAACCACTGTAGGACAGATGTTCTGCTGGGGGGAATGCAGATGTGGTATCAACACCTGGCTTGTCACTGGCTCCCATGGTGGGTACTTGGATTAACATCCAAGACACCCACAGCATACCTGTCCCTCATTCTGAATATGCCTTTTGCATTTGGGAACTTCCTCTTGGATTTCTTTTACTTCTTGACACAGGAGTGTCAAACCCTGGCACCTAAATCTCAGTGTTAAAAATTTCAATTCCAAGCTGTGCCTTTATGCTGTCTACTTGCAAGTACCGTGCCACAGCTGCCTTTTTTTATTTGTTTCCAGGGAGCAATCAAAATCAGAGACCTAAAAACTGCAGATTATTTTATGTTGAATGTTTTTCTCTAATTTCTAATTTATCGTTGGCCTCAATGAGAAGCAAGCTCCTGCGTCAGATAGAGTTTGTATCCATCTAGGAATTGTATGGGAGAACCTTCCCCATCTTGAGGACCAAGGGCCAAGTTTAACTTTCCTTATGCTATGTGTTAGCAATTCTCAAAGCTGGGACCACTGGGAACATTTAAATGCATTTAGTTATTTCTAGGCTCATTATTTCACTGTAGGGCTTTACTTTTAATGCATTCTGCCCTGCCTAGTAATTTTACTTGTGTACAAGTTCTGATCTCAAACCAAAGTTTTAATTTACTGGGTTTTTTCTGTTAAAAAATAAAATTCTGCTTTTCATTGCCCTGTGCTTTAAAAAATTACTTGTGTATACTCCTTGCTAGAGTTTACGGTATTTATGAATGGTTCTACATAAAAGGAATGAAAATAACAAATTTTATAATAATACCACTAAAAGCCATGGCTGGCTAAAAAGTAGAAATCCCTTCCATTACATATTTTCTGTTTTTAGAAAAGAAATTAATCCAACTCTTGGATGAAAATTGAAAACCACAACATTTTTCATGTGAAAGGATTTCCAAAAATACCATATTTTTGGAAATTCACAATTTAAGTTGCTGATAAAACTGAAATTGATTTTAAAAATTTAACCACTTAAAAAGAATATTGTGCTTTAGTGACACAGAGAGAAAACTCTTCAAGCCAAATACTGTTTTCCTTTTGATGGAGAGGACATTTTCTATTAGAAAAGTAATTTTGACAGAAAAGCTCTGATATGGTCTACTAATTAGAGCATCTGGTGCACCCGGCTGGCCTAAGGTAAGAGCAGCTATGAGTATGGAGCAACATTTGCCCAACCTATTCTTTCAGCTCATTCAGAGAAGAGCCATCAGAGTCTCCAAGAAATAATTCCAAACGTCCTTGCCATGAGCCAGACCTTGTTCTTGTCCAGTCTGTGGCAAAAAGGAGGCCTGGGACGTCCCCACGGATGAGGAAACAGCAGGGAGGCACCACATGGATTGTCATCAGGATTCACCAAGAGGTGAGGCCAAGAGCTGCTCAGACACCAGAAACACAAAGACTGACCCTGACCCACTCATGTCCTGAGCTCTCTGGAGAAGGCCAGCCAGTGGCAGTGAGGCATAAACATCCACATCCCTTCCAGACATCCTCGTTCCTGCCTTGAGCCTCTAGAAACAAATTTAAGAGAGAATTTTCTACTGAAAAGAAAATATTTTATAGGGATCACAGAATAGTAGAATGGTTTGGGTTCAAAAGGACTTTAAATATTATCTCATTACAGCCCCCTGCCATGGCAGGGACACTTCCACTGTCCCAGGCTGCTCCAAGCCCTGTCTGACCTGGCCTTGGACACTGCCAGGGATCCAGGGGATCCACAGCCTCTCTGGGCCCCCTGTGCCAGGGTCTCACCACCCTCACAAGGAAGAATTCCTTCCCAATATTCCAGTCTAAACCTACTCTCTGTCAGTTTGAATCCACCCCCCTTGTCCTGTCACTCCTGGCCCTTGTAAATTGTCTCTCCCCATCTTTCTTGCAGCCTCCCTTCAGGTACTGGAAGGTCACAATTAGATCATCCCAAAGACTTACATGATTGGGGGGAATATTTCAGTGGGAAAATTTTGATTTCATCAGTCTTGGTAAACTTTATCACTTTGGCTTTTTGTTTTTTGTAAATGTTAAAAATTCATGGATCTATGATTTTTTTAAAAATACTTTCAAAAAAAATAAAGTCAACAAGATGGGGTCAGCTGGGGTCCTCTGAGCACTGGGTTACTCTCACAGCTCATAATCCCATTTATGGATTGGCCAAACTCCATCTTCAGCAGCCTCTGGGGCTGCTGTTTTCTTCCATCCCTCATCCCCATGCTCTTGTGGGCCAGTTGTGGGGAGAGCTCACACTGCAGGTCCCTTTATCAAGCTTCTCTCAAAGCTCATTAATGATATCCATCGATATTTGGGTTAATTGAAATCTTCTCCCCACTTCTTTTACCCCCACTGGTTTATGTATAGCCAGGAACTGCCTCTCAGCCTTTGATTTACAGGGCTGAGCGTGCCCAGCTCCTTTAATCTCCTCTGAAAACACCTGCAGGCTCCCCTCTGCTCACCCTCCAGTCCCTCCTTGCAGATGTTCTCATCAGAATTAATCTGAGCTGATACCAGGTTAACCTGACACGTGCTACCTTCCAGAAACCCATATGGCAACACTGCTCATTTTGTATTTACTTCCACATCCATAGTTTTTTTTTTTTTTCCTTCTTTCTGTTCTCATGCCCGTCTTAAACACCATTTTTCCACCTGACGGGCTTGAACTTGAGATGATCTTTTCTCTTTCCCAAACGTTCCTCTGTAAATCCTCATAGGATTTACACCACGTGGTGCATTTCAATTTACTCCATTTCTCTAAATTTCACACAGTTTCTAGTCCAAGAACAAGTTTGTCATAATGAATTAATCTGTTATAGAGACAGCCAAATACATAGGAGAAAATGCACATAAAAACACACAGAAATAAAATGTGTATAAAAATATGTGTTTACATATATCTATTTTTGAGAAGGGAAGGCTTATAGAAAGAGAGATATATAACAAAAATATGAATTAATTTTAGTTGTCATAATATTTCTGGGTCAGACTTGGGACATAACACTATCAGAGTAGAGGGAGAATTTGTGGATTGGACTTTTCGGGATGGCTAAATGGGGAATAAGGTGCAAAACAGGAGATGGGATTAATGATTCTTGGAATCTGACCTTATCCACTGAAATGAAGACACTGCTTTGAGCCACACGTGTTAAGACTTCCTGCAGTCCTGCAATAATGAGTTTCACAAAGCCACTTTTTGCATAGTTAAGCAAATACACTGTTAATTTGAGGAAATGATAGTCAAAGCTCAATAAACATTGATAGGGACAGCATGTTATTTAGTCACATAAACTCTTTTTAACAAACTATGAATCAACAGATAAAAATAATTCAAAATTAACTTGCTAGACTCCCTAGCCCTAAGTGCAAGCACAGTTTCCATGGAAGTCAGCATGTTGTAGGGCAGAATTTAGTCTGTGTATTTAATTCATCTTAATCACTATTATTAATTCATAACTACTGTTTCCAGAAATGTATTCAGTTAGTTTTACATTAGTCAAAATCAATTGTATGTGATTTATTTTGATCATTCAAGATTACAATTTTGAAGTATTTGCTCTCATCCTGTGTGTCAAGCCAGGCAAAGTGGGAATGCTTTGCTAAGGAAGAGTCACCTTCTCTCATCGATTTAGGCTCTATTTCCCTTTATTGGGAATTCACATATTCTTTGACACAATCCTGGTTCTGCTAGGTTTTCACAGTGGGTAGTGAAATGCCATTGAGGTGTCCAGCTAGACCCACGGTGCTTGTTCCAGGCTGGTGGCCCAGGTGGCACAGGTTCTCTGTTTGCAACTAGACTCAGATATAGGAGAGTTGGCCAAAATCTGTCTCAGCACTATCTCTCATCAAACATGGTTCAAAATTGGCTGGATCTTACTTCATCCAGACCAGCAGCTTTCCAGAGACTGATTTCAAATAAAGGGTTTAGCTTCTTCTGGAACCCCACCAACTTCTGTGCTGCAAGAAACATGATATCCTTGTGCAGACTTGGGTTTTTGGGCAGGCCTGCGATGCTTAAGACATGGAAATTCACTTGGAGCAAGTGTTTGGTGCCTCCTGTGATTTCAGAGTGAGCAGAGTGTGTCAAGTGCTTCTCCAAGCACATAAGGGTACAGAAGAGTTAGAACTGGAAGATACCTTAAAAACAATCTAGTTCATGGCCAGGGAACCTTTCACTAGAATTTATCCAGCCTGTAGGAACAATGACTATAACATATCTTACTTTTACAGGTGGCTTTGCTGGAGATTCTCATGGGAATAGCTTAAAGAATCAGGCCCTCGGTTTACAAATGTAAGTGGTGCCTTCAGGTTGAAGGAGGGCTTTGTTTGGCTGTTTTTCTTTATCATTATACTGAGCCCCACTCAGTCTGTGTCTCCAGTTTGCACTCCCTTGTGCTCGTTGCCAGCTGGAAACACCACTAAGGAATAACCCTGGATGTTAAAGTCCATTCAACTCCAACCCTTGATTATACATCTGAAGACATTCATTACCTTCCCCACATATCTTAGTCTTTTCTCCCAGTCTTCCCAGTTAAGGGTTGCCATTTTGCAACAAAAAAGCACTCCTATTTTTGTCTCTTTGATGGCATCTCCAGCCAGAGACAATTCTTTCTAGTGGAGGGAAGCATCCTGGTGCTTAAACCTGGGATCCACTCGAGGGGACCCTCCCTGGCTTTGCATGGCTCAGGGCTGCTGTACAGTGAGCTCGGTTAAGCTGAATTCATAAAGCTTCAGTGGAATTAAAACAGCATGCTCATACCAAGATGCCTTCACTTCCTGTGCCTTAATGTTAAATCCTATAGTATTGTGAATCTTAAAGATGATTGAGTTATTTTTAAACCACTGGATGTCTTCCAGTCACTCTATTTCACACTGGATTAATTATGTAAGAATACTGACTTGTTCGTCACTAATGTTACAACTTTTAAAAACAACATGCTGTTTAAATTCAAGCTTGGCAACTCTTGCCTGAATCCCCTCAAAATTTATGGCACCACACCCATAGCATAATAAAATCTTTAGTGGTCCTTTGTCTTTTAGCTTGCCTTCTATTTTTTCTCAAGGGTGTTTTACGCTGGAAGATGCATACAAAAGTTGTCCAGATGTTATTTGTATCAGAGCAGGGATTTCAGTCCAGCTATCTGTGGTTGCAAATGTTTATTTTAATGGGTTATTGTGCAATCCTTGCTGTGCGGACCTCAGTGGCCTTATATGTATGTTCTCAGCCATGCCAGCACACTGCTTTTGGAGGTATTATTTTAGTCTAATCGCAGTGGAACTGGCCACTGGGGAAGCAAAAAATGTAACACCTGTAGGAGCCCGGGCGGTGTTTGGCCGAGCTGGGTGCGAAGCTGGTGGGCGTTGGGTGGGAGCAGGGCTGAGACAAAGAGCTCAGCCTGGCCACCATGGGATGTGCTGGGAGTTTATTTTACCGTAGCTGTTGCAACAAACAGAAGGGTGGGTTTATCAAACATTTTTGGGAGCCTCGTAAAATCCTAGCCCATGTTTCCTTGATACTGGAGTAAATTGTTTATCTCGTAACTAAAACCACGCCATGTGTACACCAATTAGGGCCGCAGATTTCAGCTCATTAAGATAAATTTAAGAGGAGAGTTTCGTTATGTGCTGTGCTGTAAGGACTGTGAACTGTTGCGGGGGGAAAAATGTGCAGAGCTCGGAGCCTTCCCTGGAGCCTGTGAGCTGGGCTGGGCTGTGCAAAGTGCTCAGGGCTCATCTGCAGGCTCTGCTTTACCTGTGCCGGTCCCCTTGAGACCCAGGTTTCTCCTGGCAAAGAGTTTAAAGCTAAATTTGCATGCTTAAAGTGCCCAGCCTTGCATTTCCAAGAAATGTGAGCAAGCAAGATGACGGCAATTAATGACAATGACACTCATTTGCACATGCAAAGAATCGAGACCGTTTAACCTTTAAAACAGCTATTATATTTTAATGTTGTTCTATGTATTAACATTCGCATATTATTTTGATGTGCTTAATTAATATAAATAAGCTTAAGCCATTATACTGTCATTTAAACCCACATAATTTCCTTTTTGTAGGAATTTGTGTGTAATTTACACTGTTGCATTCAGCTCCCAATGTTCCAAGATCATGCTTCAAATAATTAGATTTCAAAAATACAATTGGAATTGTTCTTTGTCTTTTGATTTTTCAGCAGTAAACACATTTTGAACTTCTCAATAATAAGGACCAGGGGCTTGTTTTCAAAAGCCAAAGTCGATGTTTTGAAGCATCATATTATTCCTGGAGCTTGGGCTTTGGTTAGATGGCCTGGTGAAATGGGTACCATCAGCAACACGGACTTGTTTGCAGTTCTGCCCAGCCTCACTTGTTTTCAACACTGTTCAATTACGCAGGGCTTTGCCACTAGGAAATTAGCCCAAATAACTATCTTACCCTCAAATTGAAGGTATCATGTCAGTAGTGAGTGGCATCACTCCTGCCATGGAGATGACTTAATTTGGAGAGCAGATAACAGATGGCACTTTATAAATATGGGGCTGGGATAGGCATTAAATATTTGTGTTCATGAGATTGGGAGAATATGGGATGTGGCCTTTGTGAGGAGACCCCATGTTCCCTGTGCATGATGCATCCTTTGTGCCAGCCCCCAGAACAAACGGGCCAAATATTTAATCTTAATGGAGCTCCTCCATGCCAGGGAAATCCTGGGTGTAATAAATGGCAAATCCTGCAGAGATGGGGGCAATTCACACCCAGGAGATCAAGCTCTCTTTCGGCAGCAGGGTGGGAGCTGCAGGTTCCAGGGGTTACTCCACCTGTGGCTCCTGGTGAGTGAAACCCCGCAGCAATGCCTGGGAAAAAAAACAAATCCCTGTCTCAGGTCTTGGCAGGTGGCTCGGAAATCAATTGCTTTTCATTTATGTTCTGCAGAAAGTAAACGCATTTGTAAATTTGAAAGCAGCTGCTGACGCTCAGCAGTAAACCAAACCGATTTTGTTTTACAAAACCTTTGCTGTTTGGTCTTAACTAGTGGAGTTGTGTGCAGGGATCCAGCACTGCTCTTCGCATTGCAGGGAGGATTTTGTCTAGCTGCCTCTGTGACATATGGTAATGCTTAGTGTGTGCTGTATGGCCTGGAGCCATACCACTGCAGCCTGTATGCTGCTCAGATCTCCCAGGCTAAGGGATTCGGGACGAGACAGCGTTTGAATGCAAGGGACCTCCTAGAAAAAGTCAGAGTGCAGCGTTTTCTGCCGGTATGAGGACAGGATGTTCCTCCCTCAGGGCTGAGGCAATTCCCCACACGGGGCTAAGGTGGCTGTACTCTCCCAGCCACGGCTTTGTGCACTCGGATTATGAGAGATCACAAATGCACCATAAAAGACCTCACAGCTCTCAGCCATGGGAAAACAGCAAACAATCCCACTTCCCAAGGTATCCCAGAGGAAGTGGTGGCGAGGAGGAAAGCTCTGAGAGACCTTTTCTCATCTTCTTTCTGGGGGGAGGACATTCCCATCACCACCTTCCCTCGTAGGGTGCAGCTAACCCTGCTGAGCAGTCGCTGCTGGTTTCTCACACAGATTGCTCCCAGGCTCTCCAGGAAACAGAGAGAACTCCATAAGCACCCTCAGCACAGCCCAGTGGGCACAGAAACCCACCCGTGTCAGGGTGGGAAAGGAGGGAAGCAGCATGGCTTGCAGGGAGGCTT
Source organism: Sitta carolinensis (assembly GCA_032173965.1). Lineage (NCBI taxonomy): Eukaryota > Metazoa > Chordata > Aves > Passeriformes > Sittidae > Sitta > Sitta carolinensis. The sequence continues at coordinate 3,214,737 of CM063288.1, read as the reverse complement.
TGCAGCCTCTTCTTGGCGATGTTATTAATTCGTTCTGGGACGTTGGGAGACTCGTTTAACCTCTCTTTGTCTCAGATTCAAACCTCTACAAGCAGTTATTATAACATTTGGCTGCATTATGGCATTGTTGAAAGGCTTAATTAAATTAAGTGTTCTGAGATCTTTGAATGAAAGGTGCTATCCAAGTGAAAGCCTGTTGATGATGATGACTTCAAATTATGAGGCCAAGTCCTTCACAAGTTTTGCTCAGTCCTTGGTTAGACAAAGTTATTTTTAAACACTGTGTTTGATGTAGCATTAGAATTGTTGGGGAGTGCCATGTGTATAGACATGACATCTGACCCACAGTGGGAGGGATCTGTCACTGGAGGGTTTTAATGGCAGCAACCAAGCACACATCATCCACATGCAGGCAGTCATGCTGGTCACAAGCAATTTTTAATTGTTTGTTTGGTTTGGTTTGGTTTTTATAAATTTATTTGAAGACCTATATTGGGAAGAATGGCCAGGACTTTTAGATATTTCAGGAGAAATGCTGTCCCAGGTGGGAAATTAAAAGGAGCTGCTAATCAAAGTTCGTAGGTGCCTCAGCCAAAAGAGGCATGAGCAGATGTCTTCTTTCTTCCAACCTGTCAGTACATCCCTAGAAGGACAGCAAAGTTTGTTGGGGCTTTCACTAGATGGTACCTTACTAATAGCAAGAAGGCAAAATTGCAAATACCATTTTAAAATTTTTATTCTTTTACAACCTATGCATAAATTGCTGTGCTTTGACAGCAGGGCTGTAGTCCTAAAACTTCTGTCTTTTCTTCTTACCAAACTTCCTACCTGTTTCTTCAGTTCACCTTTGCCTCTACCAGAATCCCTGACACTCTTATCTTTTTCTCCTTTAGTGTCTTTTTCTCTTAGTTTGAAAGACAAAGTTTTCCTGACTGCTTTTATTGGGGAGCTTTGTCCCCCAGTATCACCCTGTAACCACGAAAGGCTGCTGCCCCTCTCCCTCCTGCCATCCTGAGCAAGTTATCAACCCTTCCTAGCCTTTCCCACCAGTTTCTCTCCTTTTCCAGTTTCCCTCTGTTGTACAAAACCCACCTTAGCAAATTCACCAGAAACACAAGAGTGAATCACAGAATTGTTAAGGTTGAAAAACACCTCTAAGATCATGGAGCTCAAGACTTTATGAGGATATTTTAAATGAGCTAATTGTTTTGCTGGGTACCACGAGCACAGGACCACATCTAAAGCCTGGGCTCCTTAAAGGTCTGCTTTACAGCCTATTATAAAATATGTGATTCTTTCAATAGACAGGAAGGATGGTATTTTGGTTAAAGCCTCCAGGAGATCAGGATTCAGCTTCTAGCTCTGCACACTTCCTGTGTGGTTTTGGGAAAGACACTTTGTGCCATAATTCCCCATCTGCAAACTAAAGATGATATTACATCCTGTTTCTCACCTTCTCCCTGCAAGCTCTGTAAAGCTGCAGAGCCTGTAAGCACTGGAGAGCAAATAATGTCACTTTTTAATGCAACACTCTCTACAATAGCATTTCAGTCTCAGCTGAAGACTAATGGCTATTGTGGTGTTAATAATAAATAATAATTGTAATCATACATAAGACTTTCAGGCTTACTTGCACTTGAGGTTGATTCTTCCAGACTTTCTGCAAGTTTACCTTGGGACCAGTCTGAGCAAAGAATAACCATATCAAACTGTGCTAAATAAGGTGGATTTCTTTTCTCATATACTTTCTCTGTATTTGCTGAAGGACAATGAGCAGTAGACTTAAGACCATCAAACTCATTTCACCTTTGTAATATTTAAACTAATTAGTCTCAGAGATGAAAAACTCATTGCTCAGATTCCAGATAATCTTAAACAAAACACTTCATGCTGATTTTATTCTGCTTCTATCTGTGCAAAGATTAAACAAAACCCACAGTTGGTTTCATCTGCCAGGCTCTAAAAAAAAATCATGTCACAGAAAGAGAAAGGGGGGAAAATAAATCCAAGGCAAGGTTTGCAGTGCTCTGAGTTTGCTCATCCTTAGTTTATCTTCTGCAAATGAGCATGTATAAAACAGTCCACCTACTGTTCTAGTTGCTACGATATAATGCAGTTCCACTGAATGATCCTGTTAACCTAACCTTCAATTTGCTGGGATTTGAACTCTGAATTACAGCTTACTAACATAGTTTAACAGCTGGTACAAGGGCTTCTTTTGAATTTTTAATCACATGAATTAAAGATTGCTGGAGATGCTTTTCAGACCTCCACTAGCAGTGATCCAATGTACAGAAAGACAAGTATAGGTAGCCCCATGAGGATTAAGAGCACAAAGGTACTATGGCTTGTGAAGCTATGCTGCACTCTTTGCTTGCCAAATTAGGAATGCTGGTGCAAATTATTCATGTGAAGATAAATTCACATTATGGCTCCAAATGGATTTAAAACCCCCTTTTTAGCTCTCATTTTTATACACAGCGTGCCTTGCTGGAGCGCAGGTTTTGAAGATAAAGCTTAGTTTAGCAAAATGTTTCTTCTGTACAGGGAACACAGGCACTCACACACAAAGCAAGAGAGAGAAAGAAATATATATAGAGTGATTGCAACTGATATCTGGAATGCAACGAAAACAAACATGACTGTCTGTGGATGTTTCGGGGTGGATGTAATCATTTGTAGAGTGTGGAATGCGCGTGTTTGGATTCCACACTCTTTGTGTCTCCCGTTATTTATTCCAAGATCTTTCTTATTGAGGATATTTCTCAGGGAAAGGGGGAAAAAAAAGAAAAAAAGGAGAGGGATAAAAAAAAAAAAAAAAAAAAAAAGACAAAAATGTAGCTCAACTGGAAGCCTCTCTGCGCTGACATGCCAGCTGATGAGTGCTGTGAGAACTTGGGAGAACAGACCCTTGCCTCCCAAGTTCACTACCCCTGCAAGCCTGAAGATCAGCAGAATAAAGTGGATGGAGTTGTTTAAACAAAGTAAGTAGGGGGAGGAAAAAACAAAAAAAAACTAAAAAAATTAGGGCAGCAGGAACAGGAAAGCATGTTGCTTCTTAATTATACTGTGTGCTCTCTCTAATGGATTGGCCTCCCCACAAGCTCTAAGTAAAGCAACTGGCATGTGGCATCCTCTGCAGAGAGAGGAGCCGTGGCAAGTGTACAGCTGTTCGTGCTGACACACAGGTGTTGGGTTTTTGGATCTGTTAGCCTGACAGATTTTTAAGGGTGTACAGGGGAATCATCTGCAGTTGTTGCACAGAAAGTGAGTTGTCCAAGAATACCGGAGTTAATTATTATGTAAATCCCTCTCCACAGCCAAGGCTCGGGCTGGAGCTAGAGCTGTGCTGCCCCCCGTGCTCTGCCAGCTCCGGGTCACTGTCTGATTTCCTCGCCGTCCCCTGCCCATGGAGTGCTGTGGTGAGCTGGCAGCGGCGCACAGCCCTGACGGCAGAGCAGGCAGGTCAGGCGGAGATGGCAGCCGGGGTGATCCCTGCCCCTCCCAGCTGGCATCTCCGGGAAAACAGGCGTGGCCAAGCCAAATCGCTGAAGAGGTGATGCTGAAGCTTCAGGGATGCTTTTCCCAGTCCTCGGGGAAAGCCTGAAGAGCAGCAGGTGGGGAGAAAGTTCAGGCAGACCTTTAGCAGTTTATTGTCCTTTTATCAACAGGGTTTGCTTTGGCACTGAGAGCTCCTGCTGCACTCACAGCCCTGAGCACCACAGTGGCTTTGGGTGGTGTGTAGCTAGGGTAGAATGCATTTGGGTGGGAACGAGGAATATCATCTACCAAATTCCCCCTATGGATGGGCAGTGATTTCTCCTTTCTCTTTTGCAAACCTCTTCAGCTAAGGGTGCCTTGGTTTCCTCAAATAATATATTGATCTCATGAAATAATAGATGTTATTTCAATACAGGGCAGGGAGCCATGCCTTCTGTAAACTACTAATATGTATCAACCTTTATACTTTTAATGTTCTTTATATTTTCAATGAGCTGTCAAATGAAGCAGAGGTGTCAAGAGTGACTGGGGGGATGTGACTAAACAAGGCCAGGCTGGAAAGGGCTTTGAGCAACCTGGTTTAGTGGAAGGTATCCCTGCCCAAGGGGAGGGGGCTTGGAAAGAGATAGTCTGTATGTTCACTCCCAACTCAAACCATTCTATGATCTCAAGACAAAAGGTTTTGATCAGCTCTAGTTTATGGGACAATTTCTCCTCCCTGTTGTTTCAGGGCTCCTGGGGTGGATCAGAGGGCTGCTGGTGGGTTTGCTCTCCACCTGCACCCAACAGCTCAAAGCGATAAATGCTATAACTTCTTATTTGGCCCGATTTTAGGCAAAATTTCATCCTGATAGAAATTAAATTTTGTTTTGCATGCTCTGGGACCCTTGGGTTTTGAACTTCTGCTGCTAGCCCTACCAGGTCTCTGTGACTGTCAGGCTCCTGCTGCCGCGCTGGCTCGGACCTGCCCAGGTTGCATCACTCGGGTGGTGGCTGAGCATCGCTCTGGGGATGCCAGAGGAGCAGCAGGAGCAGCGCGGGCAGCGGTAACGCTCTCCTAATTCAGATTTGAGTGATGAAACCCAAGAATGCAGAGCAGCTGGGAGCGGGTCTCAGAGTGCTGATAGTGGGCAAGCTGGGGAGTATCACGTTTCTCCCCGGGGAATAGGCGCTTTTTTTTTTTGCTTTTTTTTTTTTTCCCCACAGGGTTAAGTCTTTTGTTTTGTTTGTGTATTCTGCCTTTAGTTTTGCTCCTTTCCCCGAAGTTCACAATGGGAAATAAATCAAATTCATCTCTTTTTCTTGCAGTTTCCCAGGGAGGAGGAGAGGAGGAACACCTCATCGCATCCTGCCGATCTCCAGGGCTGTGCAAGCCGCTCGCCGGCCGCTCCAGAGCTCTGAATATTGCCATCCATCACAGCAGCTCCGGTTCCAGCGCTTGCTAAACGCCTGAATTTCCCGCTGGCTCGATGAACAGCTTTCAGCTTGTGGTACATTACACAGCCACCGGGTGAATGGGGCTGAGCGTTCCTGTTTGGCTGCGAGCGCCGCGTTCACCTGAGCTCGCTGGCAGGATGAATAGTTCACCGCGGTTCTGGTGCTAACCCCCTTTGTGAACTAGCAGTGAGCCATGTACCATATTACAAAGGCCACAGCTCCCTGGAAACTTAAATCCACTCCTTTTCCCTTCCCTACCATAGGGAGCTGTAAAAGAAAAGGACTTGGTTGGTAGGCATGTAATATAACAAAAACCCCTCTGTTGTGGCAAGATCCAGACTCCCCAGTAACAATGGGGATTATGCTCTCACATCGAAATTGCAGTTGCTAGTTTTAACTGCAGTACCTTATTACAGATTCCTACAGAGCACATTTATATCAGGGGCTTGGATGTTTAACTTAAGTCAAGCCTGGTAGCAAAGAGAGCTCGGCAACCTCTGGTTTGAGTTGTTTTTTTCTGTTTTTTATTTTTTTTTTTATTATTTTTTATATGGAGGGGAAAGATGCAGCTCGATATGCTGCTTTGGTGCTACCTTCCTGCAAACCACTTCTCAGAGAGCTTTAAATAGCTTGACACTGGCACCGGGCAGGAGCTGGCAGAAGACTGGGTTTTTTCATCTGATGGCTCGCCAAGGTTGTTTTCAAGAAGGAGAAGTAGAAGAAGAAGGAGAAAGAAAAAACCCAAAAAACCCCTTTTGCATGCCAGTCATTCATTGCCTGCCAGTTCCCATGGTTCTCCTACGGATGGTGGCCACAGAACTATTCAAAGTACAGTAAACACTGAGGAAAGTGAAAAGAAACTCATGAAGCAGAGAACAGAGAAGGAAAAAGAGTTGGGTATGGGATACATGGTAGTAGGAGTCAGGGATTACTTTAAGGAGCCCCATGAATGCTTCACTCAGTGCCAGCAGGAGCTGGATCAGCGCACTTTAGGGAGGACCCACCTCACTTCTGCAGGATGGTGAAACCAGCTGATGTCACAGCAGGTGGGGAGGCACCGACCCTTCTGGGGTATCACCTATGGAAAAGAAAGGTGTTTACAATGTCATTTAGCTGCACTTGGGAAGGGTTTGTGCAGTCCTCTGTGTGGACTGCAGATCCCAGGGGATTTTTGCCATCACTCTCTTTTTCTTCTCTTTCATCCTCTGCAATGGAGTAAGAATTTGGGATTTTTTTAATTTTGATTTTCTTCTTAATATTAATTTTTATTTGTTTCATAAGTCAGGGAAGGAAAAGAAAAGAGAGGAGGGGAGGTGTGACATGTCACGCCTGGAGGTGTTCAAGGCCAGATTGGACAGGGCTTGGAGCAACCTGGGGTAGTGGAAGGTGTCCCTGCCCATGGCAGGGGGTTGGAATGAGATGAGCTTTAAGGTTCCTTCCAACCCAAATCAGTCCATGATTCCAAGTTTTGTAGTTTTCTTGACACGAATTCATTTTTCTTACCTCCAGGGGAGGGGAGCTGTAGATGGAGATCTCTGCAATGAGACCACTCGTGCAAGGGCCATCTGCATTGCCTTCTCTGTGTGTGTCATATTTAACCCCCTGGGACGAGAGAGGTGATGTACCAGAGAAAACATAATTATCTCATTCAGAGCAAAACTTTTATAGAGCCAGAGAGTTTAACACTATGGATTTTTCTGGTAAGTAAAGCACAGGAAAGATGCTGAGATGGATCAAAACCTTCCTTCCTGGGAATGATACAATGTGGTTTCCATATTGGTTTTCCTTTAATGCTTTCATTATCAAAAATCTCTTTTCTTTGACAAGCTGTTTGAAACCCTACAGATTTATTTGTTTTTTTTCAATATCAATTGCACAAATCAAAACATACGGGACTGGATCAGAGGATAGCTTTCCACTGACTCTGATTAAAAGATAATTGGGAAGTCCCACTGGCCTGGGACAGTTCTGAGATTCATCTCTCTCTTGAGCTTCCTGTGCCTGAGGTTGACAACTGAGCCGACACCTGGTCCCGTGACTTTTGTAATTCCAGTTCCTCTTCCTGGTGCCATGTCAGGATCTCCTCTGCATTCCTGTGAGGGGCAGGTTGTCCTCTGCTTTTTTATTCTTGTGTGAAATGAAAACTCAAGAGTTACTTATGGTATTAAAGTATGTATTGTTTAGGAAAAAAAAAAAAAAAACAAAAAACAAACCAACAACAAAAAACCCACTAAATAAAACTCCAAAATCAAACTGTTCTCTGATGGGAGAGGGAGCTGCACTGGGAGAAGAGGGCCTAAGAAGAGCAATAAGAGCTTTCAGGTCTCTTGAAGTCTGACTCTTGTGAAGATAAGAGAAATTAAAAGTCGTAGCAAAATTTGTATTTCCCTACAGCCACGGAAAGTCTTTTTACTTGAGCAGAGCAGCTTTGCAAGCAACAGGTGAAAGGCAGTGATGAGCACCTGCCCAAATCTGAGAGCCAGCAGACTTTGGGGTGCTGGTGCTCCCCAGGAAGGTGAGACCCTCAGACCACAGAGGGGGTGCTGGGATGGCCAGGGCCCACTGGGCTTTGCTCAGCACATGCTCTGTGTTTGTGCAAAGAGCAGAGGGTCCCCGAGAGATGCTGGCTGTCTCACCAGCTCCCTCACCAGCTCCAGGCCCCTCTCTCACACAGCTGCAGCCCTGATTCATCTCTGTTCCCAGGCTCTCCTCGCCAGTGAGAGTGCAGCAGGCACCTGGTGTGCTAAATAATCCTCCAGCAGTAGGCTGGGGGATCATTAACTCTTCCCTCACCACGCCAGAGTGTGCTGCAGAGCACATGCCTGGCAGGGGGATCGGATCCCACAGGAAAGCGGCACACCTGGGTTTTATTGAAGTGGTGTACTCGAGGAGCATTACACTGCAGATCTAAAGCACAGGGCAGCCTATCTCAGAGCAGTGCAAAGAAGGGAAAAAAAAGCAGCCTGAAGTGTGTGTGGGTCTTCTCTAAACACCTGCAAGTAATATTGGAGAGGACAGATGTGAGATGGAGATGTGAAAGGGTGAAAGTGGCTTGATCCCCACGTCAGCTGTAGGAAGGCAGGGAGCAGCATCAGGGGAGTGTTTGAGGGAGGTCAGGTCGAGCAGCAGGAGGCTGAGGGCTCCCTTTGAATCTCTGAAACCAGAGGTTACTGTCAGCCTGGCTGCTCCTCAGTGCTGCACAGCCAAAGGTTGGGATGGGAGGGACTGTCCCAGGAGACGAGGAGCCCCATTCACTGTGCACATGGTGACTGAACATCAGGAGCCATTTCTGCCCTGGAAAGGTCATTAGGCATTGGAAGGGCTTCCCAGGGAGCTGGTGCAGCCCCTGGAGGGGTTCCAGAAACCTCAGTGCTCTGGATTAGTTGTCAGGGTGGTGTTTGGTCAAAGGTTGGACTCGATGATCTTGGAGGTCTTTCCCAACCTAAATGACTCTGACTCTGTGATCCCTGCAGTTGTTTCCTCCATCACAAGCTTTCCACTGGTTTAAGAGAATCTTGCCCTTTTGTTTTTGCCCTCATTTCAAAAAGGATATGGCTTTGTACCACTAAAAGAGGTACACAAGGGAAAGCAGAGCTGACATTGACTCTCTTTAGGACCTTCCTCTGACTCTGGATGCTCTAGGAAATGAGGGAGTGGGAAGAACACACTTGATGCAAGTGTGTCTACCTGTGACCCCACACTTGTGCACCAGACTGTGCACTGGCCCTGTGGAGATTCCTTCATGCTCCTGATGATTTAGAGGGGAACTGGCAGCAGGAAATGCATCTGAGAAAAGTCTGCTATCCTACAAAATAAAGTGCTGCATATGTCTAAGGGGACGGGCCTGGAGTCTGCAGTGGCCCATTAAAAAAAACAAACAAACAAACAAAAAAGTTCTACATGCTGAGAAAAAAGACATCTTGTCATCTGGGACCAAAATCTGACTTTGTTCTTGAGCTGGTGAATAATTCAAAAGGCCAAACTGATATTCAAGGAGTGAAGTGTGGGTGTAGACCTCTCACTTCCCAATGCACCTACTGTGGGTAAGCCATTGTTCTGGATGACCAGTGCAATTCCAGGGACACAAAGTGCTGGGAGGAAGACTGGAAATCTCTTTAAATTCACCCCAGAAATGGTGAGTTACAGTAAGGTTATTTAAGGCTTAAGAGAATTTGGCAGTGTCTGTTGCTGTTATCCCCTTCTTTCCTTGGTCCCAGCTCTCTGCCATGTTAAAGTGAGCAGGAGAGGTGGCCCTGTCAAGCTTTCAAAAGGCAGAATACTGAAAAGGTCAGAGTAGTAAACTATGACAGAGCATGTAAGTCATTATCATTCTAATATTGCCTCTGTAATGAGAACGAGAGCAGAGCAAATTATTGAGAAATACATTGTAAAACTTGGGAAAACGTAGTTCTGTTGCTGCCTAAGTTCTTTAATGACAAGTGGATTCTATGTGTGTCTTTATAAACGTGCTCTGTAGCTTGAAGAAGGCTGAAAGAAAAAGATTTGTGGCAATTTCCATGGTAACTATTCATTTTTCCCCCCAGACATAAGGAAAACTCACATTGTTGCAAGGTTGGGAGAAACTGAAGCAAACTAAAGAGCTTGGGGATTTTGTTTGATTTTTTGTGTGTTTGTTTTGTCTGTTGTTTGTTTTTATTTAGGGTCTGTCAAAACTTTGGCATTAATTCCTGACACTGGAGTAACACAAAATTGAGGGTGAGGTATTTTTACCATATCTAGGTCCATGTAACTTGTAAAAGTCCCATGCTGTATAATTTTATTGTTGGTGATACCTGGACTAGTTGCTAGAGATGCTTCTTTTGCAAACATTTGGGTGACTGATAACTTACAACCCCTTATAGATTCATGAAGACAAAACTGGTAAAATATGGTGATGATGGGAGCACCAGAGGGTAGAAGAGCTTATAGCAAAATAAAAAAGAGATTGAAGAAACACTTGTAGAGGTAAGTCCCAGTTAATACTGGGTGTTTGTGGGTGATTGTGTGCTGAAATAAATCCCTCAGGCTCACTCTCCATCACCAGACCAAGAGGGTTCACTGCAACTGAGGGGAACAGAGGAGGAAATGACCTCAAGTGGTGCTAAGGGGGGTTTAGGTGGATATTAGGGAAAATTTCTTTACTGCCAAGGTGGTCAAAACATTGGAAGAGGCTGCCCAGGACAGTGGTGGATTCCCCATCCCAGGAGGGAGTCAAGAGCTGTGTAGAAGTGGCACTTGGGGACATGGGTTAGTGATAGCCTTGGCAGTGCTGGAAAATGGATGGACTCAAGGATCTTAAAGATCTTTTCCAGCTTAAGCAATTCTATGATTCTGTGCTCCTGTCTTATTCTGACAACCTGCAGCCTTTTATGCACTCAGAGATTTAAATAAAGTCGATTATGGGTTGATTTCTGTAAACCGTGGAAAACTCCGCTTGACTGGGTTTACAAGCTGGCTTTTGTCAGTTTGGCTTTCTTTGATATCTGAAATTGCAAATGAAAATACAAAATGAAATGAAATTTGTACCAAATGTGCAATATGTCATTTATACCAAGGAAGATGGCATTTCTGGGTGAACTGTACACATTCAGGGCTTTGATCTTCAGGTGGGAGAAGCCACAGTCAGAAAGTGCTTTGGCATTTCAAAACTAAGCTGTGATCACAGGAAACCACCTGGGATACATTCTGGCTCAGGTAATTCATGGAGACAGAGGGAAACAGTCTCTTTGCTCATCTTGTTCCTTGGGCAGGGACACTTTCCACTGTCCCAGGGTGCTCCAAGCCCTGTCCAGCCTGGCCCTGGACACTTCCAGGGATCCAGGGGCACCCACAGCTTCTCTGGGCACCCTGTGCCAGGGCCTGCCCACTCTCACAGGGAAGAATTTCTTCCTAACAGCTAATCTAAACCTACTCTCTTTCAGTTAGAAGGTGTTCTTCCCTGTCCTATCACTCCAGGCCCTCGTAAATAGTCCCCATCTTTCTTGTAGCTTCCCCTCAGGTTAAGTAAGGCTGAAATTAGAGCATCCCAAAGTCTTTTCTTGTATGGAAATATGACAGTGGCTGTCCTGAGTTGGACTAGATGTCCCTGATGGGTTGGACTGAAGGTCCCTCAATGCCTCTGCTGCCTCTGGCAGTGCCCAGGAAATCAGGACAAGGGACACCTCCTCGGGTTTCTTTGAAACACTTTTCTGGAAAGTAGTGATTCAATACAGCTTTTGTTGGGAACATCTGGGATTTGGTTTCAGGCTCCGCTGTAGTGAATGTGAGGAAAAGTGTGTCTTCACAGTTAATTTTTAGCTTATGGGACAACATTTAACAGGGCTGCTGAAATGTTTAAAAGATGGCACATACAGAAGTGTTTGTGGCTCCTCAGTTGGTGAACACACAGCATGGACTTGATTTATGTGAGAGGGCTGAAGTACCACAGGACACCAGAAACCTCTTGGGGTTTCTCAAGGTTTTCAGGTTTTGGCAGAGTTTTCACAGGAAGAAAAACCTGTGGAAATCTGTGAGCTCCTTGGCCTTTGCAGGGGAGGGTGGGGGTTCTGAGAAAACAACTCTCACCACACACCTCACACTGGCAGGTAGCTGAATTCCTCCAAAAAGTCTTTATTCAAAAGACATGAAGCACAGGACTTGTCTCATAACCAGGTCGTGGTCTTCAGAGGGAAATATTGACCCACAGAATCTGCCATAGCAGGCAACTACTTCCCCTCATACGAATTTGGCTGAATAATTTCTGACTACTTCAAAATATCAGGCTAGAGGTGTATTAAATATCCAGTGGGAAGTGTGTGGTGCTGCAAGGGTTAACTGGGGCATCAGTAGTTTTCTGAGAAAGCAGTGGGGGGAAGAAATCTGGACTCAGATCCCAGATCCTGGTTCCAGCTAAGCTTCACGGGGTGAGCTTGACTCCTCTCTTTAAAAGGCAAAAACAATGCAGTGCCCCAATTATTCTTTTATTTTGCAAAATGTCAAACTAACTGCATGTGATCCATTTAATTTCTACAAGTGTTCCAAATGGGAGAGCTGTCTAGATATGCCTTTAATTGAGCAATACCCTGCATAGCAGCTATAGTTTCAAACATTCCTGGAAAAGCTGCAATAGACTTAATACACATACAGAGCTTCAGTTAGACTCTAAATTAATTTTTTGGAATTAAAACTCTATTTAACCTGCAGTTGTAACTCCTTATTGAACTTGCCTCATCTATTTTTCCTTCAATCTGACTTGCAAAAATGATTTTTTTTTTTTTTTTTTTGTAAAGTTGTCTATAAGATCTTCCTCTGATGATGGATCTGTGCTGTACACTCACCTCCCAGAGCTGAGAAAAGGTCACTGGCAGTTCATTCTCTCCTTAAAATTTGAAAGAGTTGCTCTGGAGTACTAAAGTTACATATAGAAGCTGTGAGACACAAAAACAATATTGTGCCAGCTTGTCAGAAATCCACGGAGCAGCTGCCCCTCAGGTTTCCCATGGATGCAGACCTGCATATATCTGGCATTTTCCAAACTGTAAACGGTCTGAAAGGTAACTAAAACGACCAAGGCAATTTGTTCACTGGACAGAGGACATGGCTAAAGAAGTGAAAACCCTGTGGGGCTTTTTCTTCCCTTTTTTCCCCACCACCTATTCTTCTAATTTTTTTCCCTCACCAGCAAGAATGCGGACATGGTTTGTCATCTTGTGGGCCTACCTATGGCAGTGCAAAGGTGAAATGCCTGAATATTAAGCCATAATCCATCATTGTACACACACTAATTACTTTCTGTCCTCCCCTGCTCTTGTCACCGTGGTCCAGAGCAGGTTTTGGGAGGCTGAGTACATTCATCTGAGATGTTTAGCTGCCACGCTCCACCGCATCCCTGTATGATCTGCCTGGGCTCAGGCCCCAGAGGAAATTTGTGCATGCATACTGTATGTGAACTTTAGATAAATAAATAAACAGGAGAAACAGCTTCCAGATAATTGAAAGCGAGTGAAGGAGGGAGCAAAAAGAAAACAATTTCTCAGGGGAGAAGCAGGCTGAGGTGGCAGGTATGATTAAAATCCATATGATTTATGAGTAGGTGCATTACTAACATGACAAACCCGTAATGTTTGTTTGTTTTGTTACATTTCACAATAAAGTTTCTTTTTTTCAACCACTTTTTTCTTTTTCCCCTTTTTTTTCCCCCTCTTCTCCTTTCTTCCTCTCTCTATTTTTATTTTTTTTTTTCTCTCCTTGTCTCCTTGCTGCAGGTTGTGCTCAGGAGTTAGCCACTCAGGAATTCCTAGTGCCTGACTGAGCAGTAATTTAGCAAGCTCTCTTGTGCTCTTTTCCTGTCAGCATTAACATGTCAATTCATTTTAATAGTCTGGGCATGCGCAGAGGGGATGCATTTTCTCAGTAGGTATCCCATGAGCCCACCCGTGGTGCAGAAATGTGTTATAGCTTGTCTCAGGCCACAGAGACTTCAGCAGGTTTATTTTCATTATGGCCAAGCGTATTTGTTAAGACAAAGCAGGAACAAGAGAAAAGAACGCACTAAAAATGAGACTTTAAAATATTAAAGGGGGAATCTCTGTGTCTGATTGGTAATTTATGACCTGTGCACAGAAGTGGTTAGAAAGGACTTTCTTTGCATGATATCATTACGTGGGTTCAAGAAAATGCGTGCTGTCTCTTCCTCTGGTTTTTGGAAATTAAGTGATATCACGCCACATTAGGAATTATCTGCAATCGTGATTAATAGTTGAATTGGCTTTGATATTAAAACAGAATTTACTTGCCATCTTTCTTATTAATGAGCCTTCAGATAGATTTGTATCTAATGTTTCGGCACCAGTGTAGAAAACCAAGGGCTGTTCAGACAAGAGCCAACCCTTGGATTACAACCTTATCTTTCTATCTAAAAAAAAGTTGATTTTTTACACTTAAAACATGGGAGTAGAAATTGTAGATTCATGAGAAGAGAGAAGCAAAAAATTAGAAAGATACCTCTTGGCATCTCAAATGACATGTTTCCAGATGCAACCTAAATTAAGCCAAGGTATTTTGGTTGTACAGTACCTTAGTGGAATTAAATATTTAAGCACACAGAGCTGTGGCATCAGAGTCCGTATGGTACAAATACTTCTTCAGCCCAGCTGGACTCAGCTACATTATCTAAGTGACCTGAAAAAGGTAAAACCATGATTTATTTTTAAAGGATTCTTTTCTCTTAAGGAAAATACACTTTTGTGGGGAGTCCTGCCTTTCTAGCTCTCTGTAGGCACATGGAACTGCAACATCCTCGAACTCCGTGGAGAGCATGCCTGTTCTGGGGTTGAGTAGGTGGAGAAATGTCAGGAATCTGAAGCCTGGCCTAGAGATTCCCCCTCATTCCACTGTGGAAGGAACAAACTAGTTTCCTCAAGGAAAGGAATGCACAAAGTACCATTTTTTAAGGCACAGGCTCTGCTCGATGCTGGTCAGCAGGGCTTTTCTCAAAAGCAGTTGGCACGAGACCTTGGTGTGACAAAACATTGTGGCACAGGGCTATAGAAAAGCCAAACAAACCCGTGCTTTGAGCTGAGTTGTCAGACAGTTGCTCTTTATGGCCTGAATAAGCGAGCACAGTGACAGAGGAAATGCTGGGTCTGAGGGGGAGCTGCAGCTCCTGACAGGCAGCACATCTGCCAAGGGAAGGAGCAGCAGCATGCTCTGTGCTCGACGTCTGCAGGGGAGCACAGGACTGCTGAAACTGGTCTCTGGTGAGCCATTCCTACAGCAGGAAAAGCAGAGTCCAGGTAGAGGAGCTCTCAGGCTGTGCCCAACGTCCTGAGAGATAAGTGTATAGGTCAGGAAGTGTCAGGAGGTACCTGCTCGGTGAGAGGCTGTGATTCAGCAGTGCGATGGTAAAAATGCCCTGGGTAGTTGTGCCAGGTGTCACCAAACCACCCGTGACCTCAGCCCACAGACCTGTCCCTTTGGGAGGGTGATTTTGCCATCAGGGTGTACATGGATATCGAGGACATCCTTCTTCTGGTGCTCTGAGGAATTTGGGCAGCTTGTTCTAACATCTTTCAGCCAGGAATTTTCTCCTAACATCTAATCTAGATCTCCCCTCTTTAATTCTAAAATGTTCCCCTTGTCCAGTAACTATCTGCCTGTTTGAACATTCAGTCTCCATATTTTTATAAGCTCCCTATAAGTGTTTTATTTCCAGGATAAAATATAGATAGATATATCAATCTGGATACAATCAGCCTAGGGTTGGCTGGTATAAGTGACATTAAAATATTATCAAGTGTATTCTTAGGTGGTGATGCTCATGTCCAGTAATTAAACTCATTGGCCAAATTTTGGTTGAATTTGATTGTTGGCCAGGAGACACAACCTGCTTCTGTAAATAATAGATAAGGCAGAGAAGACTTGAATCAACAACTTCACAAGACCTGTGATCTCACCAGGTACCTGGAAGCAGGAGGAAAGAGAAAGAGGTGTTAGGAAGAGCCCAGCAGCTATAAAATCTTTAATTCAGCTGCCTATGTGACTTCTCCTATGTCTAATAAGTCATAGAGCCAAACTTTGCTCCGTGTGGGAGTTTTTCACTAATCACAGTCCAGGAAAAGATGCACTGCCAGCTCCAGATAAGCGTGATAAGCAGAGGATGAGGTCTGGGAGCTGATTCCCGTGTTCTGCCTTTTCCCATGGAGGCCAAGGGTTCATGCAAGGAGGTGCACCCATCTGTGCCAGACTTTGAAAACACCCCTGAGGTTTCCTGCCAAGTTGCTCTACCTTAAACCACTCACAAGGAGGGTTTGAACTGTAATTCCTGTTGGGTTCTGGCAAAACCAGGAATAAAGATGTGAGAAGTGTAATGATTTGGTTCCTAAGAGAAAAAGCAGGGGAAGGGGGGGTGGTGCTTTACAGCCACATGGCAGTTTCACCATGTGGGAAAGATGTCTTCTTAACTCTAAATAGCAAAATTGCAAAGTCCTTGGGCATTTCAGGGAGATCAGTCATAGCAAAGAGCAACACAGGAGGGGAAGGAAAAACTGAGGCTGTAGGAGCAAGACAGGCAAAGCTGCATGAGGGGAGGGTGCATGGCATGAGCTCCCCAAATTCACACAGCAGTGAACCTCCTGAATTTCCTGATCATCAAGAGACTCAGAGATGCCAGAGAATCTCCCAGCCCTATGGGGCAGGAGGACCCTCCATCATTTCCCATCCACCACACAGCCAAGTGAGGAGAAAAGTAATTGCTTTGGGTAGGAGGCACAATAAGACATGAAATACAAGCGTGTCTTTCTTAGAATTTGTAGGCCATAAAAAGTATTTTAATGACATCTGGTGCAGGGGCGTGTTGAAGCTTAATTAATTAATCCTTGCAAAGAACTCGGAAATTCTGGGATCAAAGGTGTTGCAGAAGTGCAAAATGCCATTATTATACCTATAAACGTGAACTTGTTAAGTTAAATGCTGTTTATTTATTGCCACTATATACTTGTTCAGCAGTGTATATCAAGTATTTTACGAACATTTTAAAAGTACAGGTTCTTATCACATAAAACTGTCCCTGTCTCAGCCCCCTGCACAGGCTGTCAGGTACTGCTGGTACTGAATTTCAAAACGTGTAATTGAGTCTGATAATGCCTCTGCTTCCAGGTTGGTTTCATTATTATTTTTTGGTGTGTCTGTGGTGTTCTCCAGTCTGTAATATTAACATGGGTGCTGCTGCACGAGAAGCAGAGATTATGCACAGTGGTCCATAGCCATGACTAAAACCTCCAAAATTAACTTCAGGGTTGGTTTCAGCTTGGTACGTGGTTGCAGTTTTCTGTTCCCTCTCTCTTCCTTTCTGTTCCTAGAGTCATTAAGGTTGGAAAAAGCCTCCAAGATGGAGTTTTCACCCTCTGACCCAACACCCCCATGGTCACTAAGCCGTGTCACAAAGTGCCACGTCTGCTCGTGCTTTGGACAATTCCAGGGCTGGTGACTCCACCACTGCCCTGAGCTGCCTTTTCCATTGCCTAACCCCCCTTTCAGAGCAGAAATTTTACCTAATATCCAACCTGAACCTCCTCTGGGGAAATTTGAGGCCACTTCCCCTTTTCTTATCTCGTATTCTGACATCTGCCCTGCACAATTAAAAATATTATATTTAAGTTTGTTGGTTCCATGCATAATTTGACTAAACTAATTGAATTGAGCTCTCCCACCCACCTAGAATTCTTTGTTTGCTTGGGTTTTTCTTGGTTTCCTTTTTTTCCTGTGTAACAATTTATAAATAATAGCAACCATAATCAATGCTGTGTTCCCACTAATTCAAAATGTAGTGTTGGAGATTGTTTACAAATCAGAGGAGCAATGCACATGCATCTTCAGCAGTCAGTTAGAATGCAAGGACTTTTTTTCTTCCTCTATTTGAATATATAGTAAAATTATTCTTTCCCTTAGATTTATTTCTGCTTTTGTTAAATGATTGGCTTCATGGCTTCCTGTAGTTACATGGAATCTTTTGGCTGACACCAGAAAAAAAGTTTAGAAATGCCCTCCCTGTGATTCATAGCAGCATTATTTAGACTAAATTTGTAAATTCTGTGCAGATGACAATAACATCTTTGTAAGTCTTTTAAAATATAAATGAAATATGAGTTTTCTTTCAAGGTACAAAATGTCATTAAGGGCTCAGGTGGTTAAAATCAACATGAAAAATACATGCTGCATTTTCCCTCCTTAAATGCAATAATGTAATCAGATTTCAAGTCATCTTACCTACCTCACTTACAGCTTTATGGAGATTAATTAGTTTTTAGCCCCCAGTCACATGATCTTTTCTGACTGCCATTTAGCTACATTTGCTATCTGACTTGAACCTGTAAGCTGTCTCCAGCCCAGAGGACAGATTAAATTTTAGTATTGGTTGCCTTCTTCCTTTGATTTAAAGGTAGATAGTTAGAGCCATAGTTCAATTATTCTTTGTTGTTAATTAGCCATGTGTTGTCATCATTTCTTTGGGCAAAGCACATGTTTGATGAAAGAGGTGAAAAATGGCTTAAGAGTAGGAGACAACTTTCATGCGTTTGAGCTGAAAAAGGTTTTTCCTGATCAGGTGCAGAGCCATAAAAACACTTTTAATTCTCATCTCTATCACCCACCTCTCCCTGCTTTGTGTATGCCTGGCTTTTATGCACTGCTGATCGATAAGGTTACCTTCTCATTTCTGTAAAATGAGCTGGCCAGAGAGGAGGAGAGGAAATATTTCAGTTCTCTTCCCCAAGCAGGAGCAAGGCGAGTTTGTGTGTGTGTGTGGCTGTGACTTGGCTTTTGTTTTCTAAATTTCCCCTTAAATTAACTGGAACACTTTTTCTATAATGTGATTTTATGTAAAGGGAATGTTTTATTCCTTGTTGAGAATGATTTCCAGGGCCATTTAATATCCAAATAAATTCCCTTCTTCTCTCCTAAGTGTATTAGAGACGATAAATGTAGATTGGATAAAACAGTGTGTAGACAAAATCCTGCCCTTAATTCTGGGTATCCTGTTTACTTCAGAGAAATCCTCCTTTCTCGAGTCAGAAAAGTACATTTTGGCCCACACTCTGAGAAGACAAGAAATGGATAAGCTTCAGGGGGAAGATAGAAGGATATATATTTTTTTTCTGTTTGTGATTAAAAATAAAGAAGTAAATAATAAAGGGATTTGACTAGTGCTGGTGCTTAGGATGGTGTATAACTGGGCTCCTCCGCATATATAACAAAAGATCAAAGGGATCTCTGCCTCACATAAGTAAAGGAGTTCTTGGAGTGAAGGTTGTGTGGTTTTTCCTTAGGTGAGGGCCGGAGGAGAGTCAAGATAACAAAGGTGTTACCTACTCCACATTGAGAAAACATCAGAGCCAAACCCACAGAAGCCTTTACACGGCCATTACATGTGGCTGCCTATTTGCCACTTGTTTCCTAAATTCCCTCTAATTTGCTCTTCAGCAAACGTTCACCTTGGTTAAGCAGGGCTCGGCTCGGCAATATTCCGCGGAACCGCGGCGTTTCCTGGCTCCGGCCACCAAGGCTCTGCAGGATTTTCACTGCTCAGGTGTTGCAAAGCCTAATCCTTATTCAGGAACCAAAATGATCCACTTTCCTTGCCTGCGGTGCTTGGATCCCTGCCTTTGGCAGTAGCCCCAGACTCCTGCAGAAGATGAAGACATCCCTCCATGCCTATAGATGGAAAGGCGCCAACATGGATGCCATCAGAAGGACGCAGCTGAGCATATGCTGAGAAAATTGTGGCATCCATACTGTACATGGGGAAGGGCTGACTGAACACACCAGTTTGTTGAAGCTTATGGCCCTGAAAAGGAAACATAGGTTTCCTGTAAATGTCATTCAGGGATATGCTAACTGTTATTTCCTGGCGCTGGATCATGATGCTTTCAACACATTCTGTTCATCTACCTCTGCTGCCTGCCTGCCTGGCTGTGCACAGCGATAGCTCTCCTGTCTTCTCACCTTTCCCTCCTCCCTGCACAAGGCTAAGGTAAGAGAGACTCAGGCAAAGGGGAAAAAAATGGCTTGGGGATGGAGCACCAAGGGGAAAAAATTAAAAGGGTTGGTTCGGTGTTGTGTGCCTTCCCCCTGTTGCCACCTTACTGGTGTGCTTGGGCTCCATCCCTTTGACTCTATTAGAAGGGAACTGGTCCCCTGGTGCCATTCTGCCATGGAATTCCACTTGTTCAGGTTGGTTTCAGCCTTAGTGCCCGTGCCAGGGCTGCTCTGCTGAAGAATCTTCCAGGGTTTCCCCACGTACCTCCTGCAGTGTGAGCTGTCTCTTCTTCTGCCTGCGTTCCTCACATCCCTCCTCCCCTCCAGCTGTGCTTCGGGGTGGAGGTGTCAGCCAGTGGGATGGGGCATCAAGGAGATGGGCAGTCAGGTCTCAGAATCACACTGCCCACCCTGGGCCTGGCTGATCCTCCTTCCAGTGAAGAGAAATTAAAGGAAAAATGGTGAATTCTTACAATGTATTTGCTGAGGGCATCCTTGCAAGCCAGGGGCACGGAGCCTGAGCTTTTGCCTTGGCATTAAAGGGGATGGGTTATCTCCATTCCTGCTCTGCACTGATGAAAAGCAAGTTTCTGTGTCTGGTGAATAAGGACCATTGTTTTGGGGATAAGGAGGCTCCAGTCCCTTTTGGCTCCCTCTGAAAGGCCCAGGCACTGGCCAAGGAGCTGTGCCGTGGGTTGGCCAGCACGTGCTGCCTGTGGGGGTGACAGGGCCCATTTTCACAGATATCATTAAATGCCTGCCAGTGGGACTGTGCTCCAAGTTTCTCTGTATCAACCCTCCATAAACAAGCAGCTGGCCACAGGGCTGCCACCTTCTACAGCCACCCTTGGCCACCAGGCTCTGGGGTTGGCTTCACTGGACTCCCACTCCCTCCTCCTCACACAAGACAAGAAAGGATATGAATTAAAATTCAGTGTTTTCTAAATTTCTGTATCTGTTCCCATACTTCATCTCTATATTGTCATAGTCCTAAAAATTCTATATTCATGTGCAGAGCAAAAAAAAAATAGATTAAAGCTGGATACCCCTATGCTGATGTATGTCATACCATAAATAATACTTTAATTAACATGATAAGAAAATCATAACATGAAACGAAGAGGGTGCTCAAATCATATCAGGACAGTCTGGAAAATTGTGGTTGATTTCACCTGTGGTTCCAGGTGAAATTCGGTGAAGTTGTGGAGTCTGAAATGTTGACATCTCTTTTTAACTGCTGAAATAGGAATTTGAGCACTTTTTTTCATGAGTACTTCTATTTTGGATTATCTGTGTTTGGGGAGCTCTGACCTAAGTGTCTCATGTCACGTCCAGTGAGAGTAAGAAACCAAAAAGGTCTTTTTATCATTATTGTTTTCAATGGGTGATTTCCTAAGCAAGAAAAAATCCCAGATTTTAAAAGAGAAAACCATTCCCAGTAGAAATAGGAAGTGTGGCTTGCCAAAATGCTGCAGCAAGACCCCCATGGTGCCAGGCAGGCAGCAGGGAGCAAGGAAAACCCCTCACTTTGGATGGTGGTGCCCTGGATCAGACAGGGAAAGAACAGGAAAAGGTCGAGTCAAAGCAAGGGACAGCAGTACTGATTTCTGTGGAGGACAGAAGAGATTCCAGGGGTTTGCTGGGCTCTGGTGGCCCACAGGGGCTCATCAGTTGCCATCCCCAGAGATCCATAGCCCACTGGGGACAAGCCACACCGTGTGTATCTGCTGCCTGCTGTGCAGTTTGGGGCGCCCAGTTTTGGGTTTTCTTGCCCATCCTGTTTCTCTTTGCAGGGTTTGAGGGCAGATGCTGAGCGTTTTTGGAAAATTGTGCCTCTTTGGAGCCTGCCATTTTGGAGCTGACAGGAGTGCAAACAAATAAAAGCCAAAGAAAAGCAAGATTTTCACCACACAGATCTACTTTACAACTGGCTCTGGGCATGACCAGGTTTACTTGGAGTGGAATCATCTCTGAGGCAAATGCTTAGCACAAGGAGCCAAAGGAAGCATTGCTGCAAGGATGCCTCTTCCAGCCTTTCCCAGAGGCAGGAAAAAGCAGAATTCCCTGTGTTTCCCTCCAGGAAACAATGATTGCTCATGCAGGCTGCATTATTAGATACCTGTTATTTACTAAGGCAGTTGAACCAAAGACCTGGGCGCTACTGGACCCAGTTCATGGATATTTATTGCACCAAATCCAATCTATAATGTAGTGTCAGCCTTGTACCAAAGCAGGAGACAGTTGTATTTATGATTATTAGTACAATATTGAATCATCCTGAACCAATTACTGGTCCAATTACTGTGTCATTATTATCTTCTGAATAGGGCTTGATTTGTCTGTGATAAATATGATGCAATTAAAGTACCTTTTTACATAATAAAACACTGCAGGTGTTTATTCTTAAGGGTTTACGGATACCAACAACCAATAGATTTAATTAAAAAAATCCTTGAAATAAATGTGAATTTCATTAAATTGTTCCAGCACTGGTGAATATTTTAAGACTATCTACCAAAAGATTCTCTCCCTATAATCTGTCTTAAAAGCTATGCTAAGTGCACAAAAACAATGACCTCAGCTTTTTAATGTTTCAATAATTAATAACATTTCTTTAAAGAACGTGTAATTGGTCTGTAATAGTATAACTTAAGAAACAAAAAAGTTATGTGGGTCAAATTGCTATTACCATTGTGTCAGTGTGAGGGATAAATGTATGCTGGCTTAACGAAAAATCTTCTTAAATTCAAATTTTCTGCTCCATAATTTTAAATTTAATCTTACATTTTTAGCACTACAACCATAAATATAATATTGACTTCACTTCTGTTTGGTGCTAGCAGTGGGTACAGAACTATGTTGTGCTGGCTTGAGATTCTGAAAAGAACAGATCATTGATATGAAGTCCTACCTGGAATTATTTTGTGTCCCAGCACTGGGGATAAATACTGTGGCTTTAGCTATAAGCCAGCCCAAGTCAATACAGTGTAAATGGGAATAAAACCCATTGCTGGCTGGGTGGTGCTGGTTGTTCAGAAAGGAGAATCCCCTTTCCCAGCTTTGCTGTTGGGTTTCCCTGTGCTGCAGACTCTGAAGGAATGGTGATGTAGGTGTTGCCTTTTTTCCCTCCCACTGCTCAATTCAGCACCTGATCATCAAATTTGGGGTTATTTCATGTGTGCTGGGTTTGCCTATTCTCTCTGTGGATTGTGCCAGCGCAGGATGTCAGGAGAAAGAGCAGGGATCCTGGAGACAGGCTGGATGTTTGATACGGGATATTTTTTTTTTTTGTGTTGGAGCAGAAAAGACTCAAATTTTTTTCTACCAACACTCGTTTCTGAATTCTGGGCTGGAAGGAGCTCGTGCTGCAGTTTCACAGACACAGCAGGGAGGAATGAAGCAGACTTAGAGGCAGCTCCAGATGCTGACCCACGCCAAACTGTGCTCGTGCACCCTGGCTCTACAGCAGGGAAGCTCCCAGGGCTCCAGGCTCCAAAACAACCCTTGCATTTGCAGGTTTGCTTTTATATCTGAATTGTATTTGATCATTATCAGCTGGATCCTTTTATGAACTCTTCCAGACATCTGTATTCTTCCCACTGAAATGCATTTTAAGGAGTAGCTGTGAGATGCTTCAGCAGGAGATCTCTCCTGACTGTCTAACTCTTCACAGGAGTGCTCCTGGCTCTGTGGAACAGCACTCCAGGGCAGGACACACACCAGCTTCCCACCCTGCACCCTTGGGAAGAGCCTCTGCACCTCCACAGCCTCACCCATTCCCTCCCATCCATCTTCCCTGCAGCACAGGCCAGGCTGGATGATAAAATAAAGCTTTTTCAAAAGGTTTATTAAGCAAGACTTAGGGTCAGGCTTTTAGCTGGAAGGCTGGAAACGAAAGGTTACAAACAAAACAAATACAAACACAATCTCAGCCTAAGCTTAAACAACTGGATTCCTTTTCAATTGCTCGGTCTGGTTTCTCAGATCCTGAAGACACACTGCAGCTGTTGGGATTTGAAGCGTCCTAACTCCTGCCCTAAGTCCTGGTGCTGTGGTCAGGCACAGGCAGCTTGGCTTCCCTTCTCTTCCTCCTCTTGCTGCAGCTCCTGGGGCACACTGCCACACTTCTGGTTTGAGACAAGACCTAATTTTTGGTGGGATGACCCTGCTGTAGACACAGAATATAGGCAGTGTGTGTTTCCTCCTCCTGCCCCTCAGCTCTTTGGGCAGCACCAGAGCAGATCTGGGTGTTCCCATCCTGGAGACCAGATCTGGAGGCTCCCACCTTGGTTTTGAGATGCTCATAAGGGCTTTGGGGGATGCTGATGCTTTCAGCCCCATTTCAGCTCCTCATTCCCTCCTCTGGGGCTGCTTGCTCACCATTCTCCCCCATCCTTGCTTCCAACACCCAGGAATGAGGTAATTCCTGCAGCATCCCTCTTGATTGCTGTGTAGAACCTACTCAGGGGTCTGCACTGCTCTGCCATCCCTCTGAGGGGTTTTGGCACCAAAACTGGAAGAAAGGATGAAGTTAGTTACATTTTCAGCTTGTTTGCAAAGGTTAGGCCAGAAAGTTGTAATGAGGGACAATGAAATAACCCAGGCCAGCTTTGTGCCTGGTTGGGGATGATGATGCCTTGATTTAAATTAGTCACAGCCCTGCTCTGAAGCACAGATCAATAAACACTGAAACAGAAACACACGGAGAAGGAGAGCTAAATTATGGGAGGAAAAAAAAAATTGACCCCCTCCAATCAGTTGACAATCTAATGGAAGCATCCTGGGTAGCTGATTGTGATAATTCTTTCAAAGTAGCCAACACAATTTGTGACTCTGTTGCAGCCCCTCTGCCATCAAGAGCTCAGGTCCCTGTTGGCATCCAGCATCAGTTTTGAGGTCTGTGCCCCTGGGAGCACCAGGGAGCACAGCAGGTCTCAAAGACAAAAAGTATTAATGGGTGGATAATTGCCCACCTTGTAATAATTTACTGGGAACCTGATACTTCTATCATTTGTCACAAACAACTCCATGGTGTAATACTATAGGAAGTATCATTGGTGCTATAAAAAAGTGATGGTGCAAATTGCACATCTCTTTCTGCTGAATGGTGCTAAATAGCAGGGAGTTCCCATTCTTCTATTTCCAGGATTTCGATAATTGTAGATGTGCATTTGCAGGGATCAATTGATAATTTGGATCACATGCCATCAATATTTCATTTTTTCTATATTTTTAAATGAAAGGAAGAAGCCCAATTTCACAGTGGTAAGATTAAAAAAAGAATCTCATTTTGTTTTCCTGTCTGCTGTTAAGGAAGAAAGCTCATTTCTTGCAGCATAAAGGGATATTAATGAATGCAAAGAGCATTTTCCATATTGCAGAATAAAATTTACTGTTCTAACCAAATATATTTTATATAAATTAAGAGTTTGTTTAAAAAAAATCGAAAATGGGAACTCAATTCTAGACAACACTTAATTTAAACTAAGTGTTAAAATAAAAGCAATAACACTGAGAATAAATTAATGAACTACAATTAACTATATTTACAATAAGTGGTTTGGTTGGAAACACCTATTCCCTGCACTGATAAAATAAAACCTGCATTCTGCAAAAGCAGAAATAAGTTAAATGAAGATGCTTTTAACAAGGTTATTACTTAAGCAGTGACAGGTTTACAGATTTTAGCACCATTGGGTTTTCACAGGAGCTGCAGCAAGTGCTAAAATAACACACACCTTCAGGTTCATTAAATTCACCAGTGTGATGAAATAACTGATATTTTTCTATATTACTATAGTGCCTCAAAGAACTGACTATAAATAAGATACACTAATAACAACTGTTTGCAGTACTAAAACAATAAAATAATTCTTCCAGGCTTATATGCAAAGGAAGAAATAAGTGTGAGGCAGACTGTTAGCAGAGTTATATCTGGTGGCTTTAATTCTACTGGTGCCATGCCTTCAGCCATTTACTTATCATAGAAATGCCCTATAAAATGTTTTATCACTCATTGTGGCAGGAAGAAATTTGTTTAAAGGCTGCATAAAGAGGGGGCTCCCGTCCCGAAATGCTCTCTAATCTGGTGTTTATTGGAGCATTTCTGAAGCCCAGCAAACGCGAAGAACTGATTTTTAAAAAGGAGCGTTTCACAGGGTAGTAAATCCCACATTATGCCCTGTTTGGGAAAGAACCAATGCTGGGGGAAAAGAAGCAGATTTCTAATAAATCAATGGAGTGTGGCCTTTGGAGACCTGGGAGGCATATGGACAGTAATAGAGTATCCCAGGTTGCTCCGTGAACAGTTCCATCTGGAGGAGGGCTCGCTGTTATCCGCAGCCTCCTTCTCCCCTCCAACACCTCCCCTGTGCCCCGCAGCCCTCTCTCAAATGTCAGAGCACCTGGGACCCGCAGCTGTCGGGCTGAGAGCGGAGCTGTGCCGGGCTGGGCTGTGCTTTTTGTGTAAAAACATGGGTTAGTGCGCCTTGTACAGCGTGTCCTACTGCCAGCAGGACAAAGGGGAAAGGCTTAGGATGGAGGTGAGAGATGAGGAAGAAATTCGTGGCTCAGAGGCTCTGGCACAGGTTGCCCAGAGAAGCTGCCCCGTCCCTGGGAGTGTTCCAGGCCAGCTTGGACAGGGCTTGGAGCAGCTTGGTCTGGTGGAAGGTGTCCCTGCCCATGGCAGGAGGTTGGAATTAGATGAGTTTTAATGTCCCTTCCACCCCAACCTGTTCTGTGATGCCATGACTGTATATATGTGTGTGCACATGTATATATATATAATTTAAACATACATATATTTAAACATATCTTTGCATACCTAAGCAGTTGGAATAACTGTTTCCAGCCTGGGTTTGGTCTCCATGTGGGTACTGTTCCCTCCAGGCTGATGGAGAGGTAAAGCAGGGGTCACTCTGTTGCAGTCAGAGGCTCTAAAACATGAGTAAATGGGGTTAATCAACCCCACAACGCCACAGGCTTGCTGCAATCTTGCAATGCTGTATCTTGCCTCTGAGTGATTTGTAATTTTGTTCTCTGGTAGAATCATGGAACCACAGACTGGTTTGGGTTGGAAGGGACCTTCAACTCATCTCATTCCACCTCCTGCCATGGGCAGGGACACCTTCCACTAGACCAGGTTGCTCCAAGCCCCATCCAACCCGACCTTGAGCAAAAACTGTGTAATGTGGCCCTGGAGGATATGGTTTGGGGTGGGTTTGGCAGTGTTACATTAACAGTTGGGCTCAATGGTTTTAGAGGGCTTTTCCAGCCCTGATGATTCTGTGACCCTGTGATCTGCTGTTCTGCTCACCCTTAGGGAAGAGTGAGCAGCTCACCCTGCTCCAGAGGCACTGCTGAGTGAAGGAACTGCAGGATGCACATCTCAGGTGAGCAAGATACGGAGAGCACATTGCACCTGGGCAAAACCCTTTTAATTTATCCACTTTGTTTATAACTCCCTTGTAACATGTCTCTGAGAAGAGCAATAGGACCATTTTATTGGTGAATATACAGAGCCACAGCAATATTAAATGATTCTGAAGCCTTCAACACAAAAGAGCTGTTACTGGCCCATCAATGAAAAATACATTTTTATTACAAGTCCTTTGTCTCCCTCCCTCCCACCTGTAATTTACACAGCTCACACTCACTGATCTTTTGGAGTTATTAATCCATTTAGATTTTTTGCAAACTGAATGAAACTTTGGGAGCAAGTCAGGTTCGAGTGCCTGGTGTTATTAATAATTTATGCTTCGTGCAAAAAGAAAATTGATCCGAAGCGTCCTGGAGAGGCCAATCCATGCTGCCTCTGTGATCAGCTGAGACACAAATTAAATGTGAGGAATGAATGGAAATATATCGTGGAGAAAAGCTGCACAGACCCATTGCAAGCCAGGAGGTGTAGAGCTGGTGAGGGTTGTCAAAGGGAAGAGCACGGTGTCCTTTGAAGCCCGGTCATGGAGACCAGGATGTGGGAAAAGGTCCTGCAGCAAAAAGTGGTCAAAAGTTCTTAAGAGGAGGACGAGAGCAGCTCTGTTTCCTGAAGGCAGCACTCCAGATCAAACAGCTCTTTGTGGAAATGTTCAAAAACAACCCAAACCACCTCATCCTGGGTTAAAGATGAGCTCCAGTACCTGGGGCTGGATGGGAGGTCAAAGGAGGAGCACTGGGGGACATCAGTAGATGCTGAGGCTGTGCTGGAGTTGTGAGATGGACCTGTTGTGTCAAAGGTAAGAGTTTATATTTTCTCCTTAGAAAGAAAAATGTTCAGAAAATAATCCCTAATGGAATCTGTGAAGCATTGGCTGAGCTTTAATTTCATCCTGGGTACACTGATTCATCCTTTGTTTCTCTTTGCTGTTCTTGTGTTTAAAGTAACTTCTAGTAGAAGTCACACATATCTGACCCAGAAATACAAGAATTTCACAGCCTCTGAGGAAATGTGCTGAAGGGAGGTTTTCTGGAGCTTTTCAGCTGGGAATGAAGCCTCCTGCCCATTTGTTTGCCACAGATGGAGCCCAGGAGAAGGACAAAGTGCTGGAGTGTTGGAGGTGGTACAGAGGTCGCTGCAGGCACCTGCTGTTTCTGGAAGTTTCTGTTTTGAGATTTGTGATGACTTAGGACAGGTAAGCCACCATGGACTGGTGGAACTTTTTATCAGATATGTTTTCCTATATGTTTTAATTGCTGAATATTCAATTTCCTTTATGTTTTAATTTACATGAATAAGTATGTAAAAGAATCTTGGAGGTACTTCTTGTCTTTGTAAGTGTGAACTGTATAGATAAATGCATCTACATATTTATGTGTCCCTATCAGTCTTGGTACCCTACTTGTTAATGTAATAGTGTCATCTAAGTTCTGTCATACTTGGTTCAGGACAGATTCATTAACTGTTCTCTCTGCCCTGGCAAATGAGCACCTATTTCAGTGAGGTAAATCCAGAATAAATCCCTTGATCAGGGGAATCAGGTTCTTTTGCCATTCCTGCTTAAAAATACTGGGAAATGCTTATATTCAAAGAAAAAAAGATATCTCTGACATTGAAAAATGCAGTGAATTAATATGGTATAGAGGGGCAGAATAATTGAATTATATATTTGTACAAATTATTTTCTGCGTTCTAAAATCCTGGAATCGAGATACCTTAATGATCTTCTCATTCTATCCCACTATCCCAGGCTGCTCCTGTCCAACCTGACACTTCCAGGGATGGAGCAGCCACAGCTCCTCTGGGCACCCTGTGCCAGGGCCTCCTCATCCTCACAAGAAACAATTCAGTGGTGGCACATTGAGGTTCAAAAACATTACTGCTCTGGTCCTTGACACACAAAATAGTTTTGCACGAAACAAATCCATTGTTTACACCCTGCAAGCATCACATGCTAACCATGAAGAGTTGCTCTGCTCTGAACACACCTGTGTGAGGCATGGATCCAGGTCACTGCATCCCTGTTTATCCCTCTGCGCCCGGATCACAAGGAGCGAGCACAGCCTGGGGACAGGTGACCTGTCAGAGCCATCAACTGTCACCCTGGATTTTCAGTCCTTGGCTGCTCTGTTGAGATGTTGGTCAGGGTGCCAAGTTTAAAGCTGTTCCTAATGATTTGCCACTTTGCTCTTGAAACTGAAGTAGGATTGGGAACATATCAGCTTTGGCCAGCCAGTAATCGGTGCTTGAAGGCGATGAGCACCAAAATACTTTTTGGCCACTGTTCATTATTTTTCTCTAAACTCCAAGGGGAAGATGTCAAATTTTTTGCCTTTTTATTTATTTTTTTTTTCCTTGCAGGTTCAGTGCCTTCTGTAGAGTGCCAAGTCCACAATCTGGTTTAACAAATCTGCTAGTCCATGTCCCTCTCTCATGGGACCCACATGAAAAAGGTGAGTTTGAGAAGCAGAGTCAAGGTTTGTAACAATCAAATCCTAGAATGGTTTGGGTTGGAAAGTACCTTAAGAATTATCTCATTCCACCCCCTGCCATGGTTCCATTTCACCCCACTATCCCAGGTTTCTCCAAGCCCTGTCCAGCCTGACCTTGGACACTTCCAGGGATCCAGGGGCAGCCACAGCTGCTCTGGGCACCCTGTGCCAGCCCTCACCACCCTCACAGGGCAGAAATTCTTCCTAATTTCTTATCTTACCCTGCCCTCCATCAGTGATATATTTCTCCTTCACTACATCAGTGTACTAAATCTGTTGGAGTTTTAAATTGTGCATAATTGAATCCTCAAAAAACATGCAGAGATCTTCTCCATTTCCTGTTTTATTGTTTTCATGAAGGTTTATCGTATCTCCATATGTCCAAAATTCAAATATCCTTCAGGAAGGGAATGCTGGACCCTGGCTGAGAGTCTGGAGGTCTCTGCAGAAGTTTTCCACAAGTTGTCTAGAAAGAGGACAAACTGTCCTGGTTGAGAATTTGTGGCATGTAGGTCTGAGTAAGAGGAACTGTAGTTTCCACTGCATCACTGGTGTTTCAGCCCAGAGCTTTCCCACATCTCATAAGCTGCTTTGAGCCCGTGCAGTTCGCAGAGTGGAAAAAAAAAAAGGAATTGAAGAAGCAAAAATAAATATTAAAGCGCGTAAGAATTAAACATCACCTATTCAAATAGCAATTATGCCGTTGAAAACAAGATCACCACACCTGTACAAGAAAAGACAACCAAGCCTAAAACATCTGTTTGGATCCACCTGCCAAGCACCTGTTCCGCTGTTTCAATGCCATTTGATTGCTGGAGATGTAGAGGCTCTTGTGAGGTAATGAGTGATTTTACATTATGCATGATTGAAAACAGGTGTTCTAATGCTGTACAATTCTATGCATGAATAATTCAGTTTGTTTAGAGCAAGATCTTTAAAAGAAATATGGTCTTTATTTTTTTTTTTATATATATAAATATTAAGGTTATTCTCTGTAATGTATGGTGGCTGGTCTTTTCAGCAGGCTCACTGATGACCATTTTTGTATAATTTTATGGGTAGGAAATAACACCGTGAAAGGTAAAAAAAATAATTATACCTAAAGCACATAAGCAATGAAAATTGAAAGCTTTCTTTAGCAAGGAGGGGGGAAAAAAACCTGTCAGTGTTCTAAGGGAGAAAGCCAGATGACTTTTGGCAAAGCCTGCTTCTCACCACTAACAAAACAGCCCAAGAGCTTAATTATAGAGAGGGGTGAATGTGCCTCAGGGATAAGTAAGTAGCTAGTCCATCTCTTGGTCCGAATTCCAGCTGAGTCTGAATACGTTTAAGAATTTGGGTTGTTTTTTCTCTCTCCCTCTCTTTCCCCTCATGATTATGAAAAGGTTTCTTGCACAGTTGTTCGCTTTGTGCTGATGGAAGATGCTGCAGACTCAGGTCCTTGTCCACAGACCAGATTCCATGCTGGGAACTGCAGGATAAATCAGCCCATGCTCCTCATCATGGAGAATTCAGCAGCTGCCTGGGATCATCTCCCAAAGCTGAAGATGTGGCAGTCAAACTGAGAGGTGCAGCTATGCTTGCAGCATCCCCCCTGCCTCTTCCCAAGGTAAGCAGTGCAGCTGGAATGGCTTCAGCCACGAGAGTGTTGAGCTGGGATGAGAAGAACTGGAGCAGCCAAAGGTTTTCCTGTCACAGTGTGTGTCTGCTCTCTCCCTGCTCCCTCAGCCAGGGATGGAATATAGTTTAGCAGTTTTAGTTTAGCAACAAGGCAGTGTCTGTTGTGGTGTTAGTTTTTATTATGGGATTTTTCTGTGGTGGGCAATGAGGAATCTTGGTGAAGGGAGTGGAGAAACTGAGTGAACAGAGGGTTTCAGACCTTCCAGATCTTCCTGTCCATTGCTGTTGATGTGACAATGAAGTGGGAAAAGAGCAAAAGAGAAGAATAAAAACGAAATTATTGATTTGCAAGGAGGAATGAACAAAGGTCAGGTGGTGGATGCCCCATCCCTGGAAACATCCAAGGCCAGTTTGGACAGGGCTCTGAGCACCCTGGTCAAGTTGAAGATGTCCCTGTTCAATACAGGGGGTTGGGCTGGATGGCCTTTGAGGGTCCTTCCAACCCAAACCATTCCATGATTCTAAGAAAGAAAAGAAGCTGAAAGCCATTATTAAAAGCTGCATGTTGTTCCCTGTGTTAATTAAAAAATACACCATGGTGCAAGAACACCAATTTTTTGGTTGCTCATGTATAACCTGAGTACAGTTTTGCATCCAGTGGCTGTAGAGGTTCATGTAATGAACTTCGCATTCTGTGGGTTCAGGAAATAAAAGGAGGAAAATGCAAGAATCCAAACCATGCAGGTGTGGCCCAGGGCCTCACTGGATAATCAGGGGCAGCTCAAACTGCTCAAACTGTGGCACACACTGCTCAGGGGACATCAGTCAGGGCTCCTTCAGGCCCTAAAAACAAAGATTCAATGGCCAAACTGGCTAAGCTGCAGACATTTAGGGGTTTAGCTGAAGTGGATCTGTAATCTTTCAGTGTTTTATATACAGTAAGTTACAGGAGACTGTAAATTAGAGTTTATAATACCCTATCCATTCAGCCACTGACAAAGTATCTAAGGTAATCTGACCTGCTTCACAGACCATGAGAAAAATCCTCATGTAAAGTGAAAAAGATGAATTGCAGAGAGGTAGAGGAATTTGTCTCAACACAAATATTGGGTTAATTCCCATGTCAGACAAAAGAATGTTTCACCAGGCTTTACTTGAATAAAGTTGGGGAGTTTTAATAGATGCAGACCTAGAGGGCAAGGGATAAACTCTGCTCCCTTGGAGCCAATGACCATGCCACCAAAAACATGGGTAGGAATGAAAGTGAAGGGAAAGAGGAAAGAGATCCCTGAGAGAAGAAAAACAACAAGGACAAAATATTGTAGGGAAAAAGGGGTGGGGATTTTTTTCTGAAATTATAAGAAAGCAGAATACATCCTGGTACTCTGAGTTCCTGCAATAAGGAAAGCTTTTTCTTTTCACTGGGAGTTATTCTCCCTTTAATAATAAGAAAATAACTTAAATCTCATCTTTATAGCGTGTTGGATGAGGGGGGGGAATGAAAAGGGGTGATGTTGCATCTCTTGGGGTTGAAGATGCCTGAACTCCTGAGGGTTTATCTGTACTGGTGCAGATGATGGAAACTCACAGGTCCTGCTGGGCAGCTGTGAGAAAGGCAGGACATTCCTGCTCCTTCCTGACTCCTTCCCACTAGCTTGCAATCACAAGAGATACTGAAGGTTTCCTTCATCTTGCTGGAGGAATTTCCTGTGGATCCCTGCCCCCTCCCCTTTCCCAGCAAAAGCTGTTTCACAGAATACCTTATTTGTTCTTTTTTTTTTTTAATTAATGTTAGGGGGTATTTTCTGTTTTCTGCTTTAAATCCATCACATGACTCTCCCAGAACACATCCTCCTCTTACCCCGGCACACCTTCTCTGTAGCAGCAAGAGAAGGCTTCAGTAGCTCCTCTACCACTTTCTTCACTATTTCCATTCCCTTCCTGGGTACAGAAGTAACCCACTTGTCCTTGCAGTTGAATCCTGGAATTCTTGGAAGTCTTGGTCACATTCTGTGGGCTGGGTCAGGTGTCTGCAGACAGGAAAGGAAGTTTGATTTTCTATCTTCATTCCTTTACTGCATGGTGTCAGAAGGAAACAGAGTTTTCCAGAGAAAACCAGCAGAGTTTCTCTTTTGCAAGGATACCTGTGTGACTGAGGGCTGTTATGTTTCCAGATGAGGCATTGAAAGATGAATGTGGAGCTCCCTGATATCTGTGTTGGATATAGAAACATTTGGTTTCTGAAACCTTTTCATGGACTCAGATGGAAGTTGTTCCATAAATCAAAAGTGCGTATTTACCTTTTCTATATACACCTTCTGTGATTTATTAGGTAACTGTTTCTTGTCATTATTATGCTCCAAATTATTTGACTTTGGTTTCCTTTCAAGAATTAAGCAGGCTATGATGAGTCATGGAATCAGAGAATGGTTTGAGTTAGAAAAGATCTGAAAGCTCATCTTGTTCTATCCCCTGCCGTGGGCAGGGACACCTTCCACCATCCCAGGTTGCTCCAAATCCCATCCAACCTGGTTTTGGATACTTCCAGGGATCCAGGGGCAGCCACAGCTTCTCTGGATAATGTGCCAGGGTCTCAGCATGCTCACAGGGAAGAATTTCTTCCTTATCTCTAATCTAGATCTTCCTTTCTTCAATTTAAACTGAGTTCCCATTGTCCTATCACTGCAGGTCCTTGTAAGAATTCACTCCCCAACCTTCTGTGTGCCCCCTCGTGTATTGGAATGCTGCTGTGAATATACAGGAACCGTTCCATTGCTTACTGTGAGATATACTCCCCTGATATCTCTGCTGCTGCAGCAGAGGGGAGAGAACAAGGTCCTTTCTCTAGGTACCAGTACTCCCATTTCCTAAACCAGTAGTTCACTCCTCCTTACCCACAGCTAAAATCCTGTTGAAGCTGTCAAGAGTTGTTTCCACCTCTTTAATTTCGCTCTCAAACGAAATCCTTCACTTTGTATGCAGAGGCTGCTGCAGCCTGGATCTCATCTTGTCTTCTAGTAACATCTTCCAGATTTGTTTTAAACTGATTAGACACTGCTGAAGAACCAGCTTCTCTCCCCCGGACAGCACAAAGCCAAGTGTTGACAGAGCTGGCTCTGGCCGTGGGCTCTGCGATGACGCAGCATCGCATCTTTGACAGCCCCCACTTCATTTGGGGCACCCTGAGACATTCACACACCCCGAGGAATTAAAATAAAATAAATTACAGAGTGGCAGGAGACTGCAATTAAAAAGTAAAGAAGTGTCGGCTTGACCAGAAAGTTGCTTTAATTAAAGGTCCTATTCTATATGCTGGAGCAAGGAATTGGAAAGTTATTTCTACTGTTCTAATGTGGCTGCAGTTTCTGAATTTTGGTTTTGAGAAACAGAAGATTATCCTTTTTATTAGGCTATGGAGAGAAATTACGGGGAATGAGCTGAGTGATTTTAAAATTCTCTCAGTAGGAGTAGGAAAAGAGGGAAATACTTGTCCTTCCTTAACTAAATAGCTTCCAGTACAGTTTAGAAACAGGAACACTAATTTCTGGGTCCCATTTCAGCTCAGGGATGTATTTAAGCTGATGGGATCATATATATAATATATATTATATATTATATATATATATTATATTATATATATATAATACCACCATCTAGATTGTTTTCTGGATGGAAATCATCCTGCCTGTAAGTATGAGAAGGAAATACAGAAGGTCACAGTAACAAATACTGTTTCTGGGATTCATTTCTCCCTAAAGGTTAATAAAACTCATCAAGAAATACATTGAAATGAAGCAAAGTTATCTCTAGCATTTCAGTCTTCCCATCACAGTGTCCTAAGAGATGTCCTGTGGTTTGACACATAATTAATATGTTTATTTATCTTAGCCTGCTTTTTTAACATCCATCACCATAATAGCCAAATATAAACATTTCATCCTGTTTTGTAGAGAGCCCATGGTCCATTTTATTGCGACAGTCACTTTCCCAGGTCCCACCAGTGACACAGAGTAGATTCCTGAAAAGACCCCACCAAACCCCTGAAATTTTCTCACCACTTTTGCTGGAAGCTGTCATGTTTACAAACTTGTGGAAAATGTGCCTCTTTTGCCTCCTGTGAGTGTCATGGGAACACAAGCTGAGGTCTGATCCAGTAGCACTGCTCAGGGATGCCTGGAGCTTCTCAGGGGTCTCATAATCCACCCACGGGGTTGTTCCAAAGTCCAACCTAAAGTTACACTCTGTTTGCCAGTATCCAAGATCCCAAATAATTCCACAATTAACCTGGTTTGAGTATTAGAATCTGACAATTTTTCAGGCAAAGAGAGCTGATATTTTTTGTTCTTTATTCATGTTAAAGCATTACAACGTCCTCATTACTCTCATTTTAACTTATGGGATGCCCAAGCAATATTTGTTAGAATTATTGGCTTTAGCTTATGCTGTTTCTAACTCACTTTTTATAGACTTGACTGGTCAGGTAATTTCCACAGTATTGTTTTTGTCTCCTTAACTGGATCCCATCCAAGTTTGCAAAGTGCTTCTACAGAGATAATGGAGCACATTCCAGCATCCTGTAAATGTCAGCTGAAAATCCAGTGTTAGATGTGAGGAGATAACCTCAGCAGAGCTGCCAGGTGTTTTAATTTCTTCCTTGAGAGTACTGAACACCCTGAAGTTACCAGGACAGTTCTGCCAAAAGAAGGAAAGGAAATGTAAAGGAGAAAATAAGGAGAGTGTGGAAAAAAAGGTGTCCAAACACTGCAGTTGGATGTTTAAACTGTGGGGTTTACAATTTACCTCTATTTCCTTATAGGAAAAGCAAATGCAGCACTATTGTTTTATACCAAAGAATGGTAAGGTAGTTGATGTGAGTAACAAACTCCCATTGTGTAAAGTATTAAATAATTTTTTTGAGGAAATACAAAAATCCCATATTAAAAAAAAAAGAAAAAGAATACAAATGTAACTCTTATTTGAGTCTCATCGGCTGAGAAAAACACGATAAAAACAGACACATAAATTGAAATTGAAAATGGCAAATAATATGTTTTGAAAACTACTTTTGTTATATAATACATTTTTACTATGCACTGATGCTTTTTTAAGGGGTCCCACTGGGATAAGCAGGTCTCAGAGATGCTTGATTTGGGCAATGTAACCTTCTTGGAGGTTGGACTAGAAATCTCCATAGGTCCCTTCCAACTCTAACTATTCTGTGATTCTCTTTGAGGATAGTTGAGAAAGTTATTCCTGAATGTTCAGAGATCTCCCTGCTTTTCATTATCTTTCTTTTTTTTTTTTTTTTCCTTTTTCTTAATGAGGGCCAGAACCGTGTGCTTGATTTTCTGTGGTCGATTCACACGGGAGGTTTTCTGGAACTGGCCGAGGACACAGCGTTTACAAGAAGGTCCTGACAAGCATCCAAAAGCCTTTGTGAAGCTTCCATCTTAGATGACCCCATGGAATGTGAGAGAGCTTTCTTTTAGGGGAATGGCATCTTCTGGCCAGAGTCACATCCAGAAATTCTGCTTTGCTTAACCCGTTCTTGAAACGCCCAGTGCAGCGGATTTAAGGGCAGCAATAAGAATGACACGTTTATGTTTTCTCAAGAAAGGTGCCAGGAGAGCCCTCAAAATCTTACTTTGATTTTTTTCTCTACTCACAGAACTACCTCTCTGGTAAATAGGGTTTCTGAGAAGATAAGTTGGGTATTTGAGCCCCTCATCCTGGAAAAATCAGGAGAATCTGGGTTATCTTCCTCGGTGACATAAAAATAGCTTCATTTAATGGTATTTGGAAAGGCTTATCATTTTGGATACAGTCTTCCACTTGTGAAGGGGGCAAAGTTTATAATTTTGGGTGGAAATCATGTGAAAGTTAGCTGGTTCATCAGGGCTTTGTTTTGCCTTTTTTTGGATTTGTTCAAAATCAAAAGTCAAAGCGAAACTCGGGGGATGTGAACCCGCTTGAATCCAAACCAAGAGAGCGATGTGCCAGATCTCCCATGAACCAAAAACCACTGGGTTCTCACAGTCCTCATCCAAACAAAAATGCACAAATATAAATCAAATATCCTCTTGTGCTCCTCACGGCTTTCACGGAAAACAAGGCAGAATATTAAAAAGGTCTGCTCAGTTTTGCTGCAGCAACTACCAAAATATCCTGTGATCGTTCGATAGCTGGCAGTTAATATCCTGATCTATTCTCTTTGTTGGGTAATCCAGCCCTTTCCAGCTAACACTCGACGTTGGCATGCACAGCACAACCCCTCAGCATCTTCCTCGGCTGTACAATTTCACAGGGAAGACTCTGCACAATTCACAGTCCTTCACATCCCTGCTCCAGGAGCCAAGGAGGGAGACGGATTTGCAATTATATGAAAACTGCAAGCAGCCTGTTTGGTACAAAGACAGGACGCTTAACCAGTCTATGGCAAGCTGGAGGACTGAGGAAATATTTAATGATATTTTTCCCTGTGGTTCACCTTGTTTGAGAACAAAACCCGGCTCCTAAATGAGAGAAGAAAAAAAATAAAAAAATCAATGTTTTTCAGTGCCATCACTCATCGTGCACCAAACAGTTTCCGAAGACATAAAAAAAAGAAAAGTGCTGGTCATGGAAGAACAGCAAAGGTTTCCTTTGTAACTAAGACACACTTGTTTGCAATAACATGTGTGCTTTTAAATGCTGCCAAGTTGCTGAGGCTATCTCTCCTAAATGCAATCTTTAAATATGTAAGTGTTAAAAAAAACAAGGTAATGCTCAAGAAATGTTGAAGTAAAAAAAAAAAAAAAAAAAAAAAAGTTTGATCAGATGGTTAAAATCCAGTCAAACCAAAGACAACCTGTTTATGACCTTTCTATGCTAAAAGCTAAAAATGTCTTTTTTTTTTTTTTTTTTTTTTCCCACAAGATTAATTGCCATCACTTTGGGAGTAGTGAGCTGGACATTATTATATGATGTCAATTAATGATTAAAAAAAAAGGTGGTTTGCAAATGTAGCGCCACAGTCCCTGGTGCATTACATCATTTCTGAAAGATCTTAACACGTGATAAGCAAAGAACACTTTAACCTAAAAGTCCGAGTGTTACAACCTCATTTTTGTTGTAACACCCTATGCACAACCTCTTGGCCTTGAAGTCAGTTGCAATAAAACGAAGAAGTCAAAAAGAAAAGGAAAAATAACCTCTCAGAAGGAGGAGACACCCTCCTGTCCTGCTGCCTGAGTGCTAATGCCACGGAATGAGTCACGTTGGAAAATTTGGTGTTGATCAGGTCTCGTGCACTGTTCTGAACAAGTTCTGTCATCCAGACCTCCTGCTCTGCTGTGATCCAGGTGTCATTCCCTGGACAATGCAGTTTTCTCTGCCAGAGCCTTGGAAATGTCACCTGCTGAACAGAACCACTCTTGCCAGGCTCTGCTCTCCCTCACAACGATCACTTATGGGCCTTACCCAATTCACTGGAGCACTCAGGAGGGGTTTTACCTTTCTTTTACCTCTCCTCCCATCGCAACCTGCCTTTGCAGCAAGTTTGATTTCTTTGTCAGTGCCTCACACCCCCCGGCCCGTTTTCCTCAGAGCTCTTCTCCACTTTTATCCTCCGAGGCTCCTTTGTAAACGAACGACGCGCATTTAAAATACCTTTGTAATAATAAATACCACATGAACATATGTATCAAGCAAAGGATTTCAATTTTGATGACACTTGCTTCTCAAGAACAGACATTCTGGAAGAAAAAAACGTTGCCAGCCCCAAATTGATTGACATTTGTTTACTTAACTCTCTCTTCTTGAAAGTCTGCACACCTATTTCAACCTTGAACAGTTTCCAACTGTGGTATACTGGAACATTTTTTCATTTATTAAGTTCAGTGTTGCCAACCCAAACAAAGAGTAATCAGTGATGATCCAAGCAGACCAAGCTGTCTAGCACCATACAATGTATCTGCATGCTAATTTTCAAATTCCCTCACATTTCCAGAGAACTAATGGGATCATTTTCATTCTGTTACAGCAACTCAACAGTTACTGAATCACCATCTGTGTTTTCGTTAACCTGAATCAGATATAAATTCTGTTATTGCAAGGTAGAGCAGCTTGTTTAATGATTCTTAATCTTTTCTTTAATTAAATCATGCAGCCAACCTGAAAAATCTATCTTAATGCAAATTAGGAGCTTTTTTGGCATTCGCTTACAGTAATGCACTAATAAGGTTAATTTATGAAGGTTCTCTTCCAGTCTGTACAGATGATATTTGTTCGCTGCATATTTTTAGCATATTGTCCCTTTTTGTAATATTTAAAAAAATAATAATAAAAAAAATGCTTATTTTCCCCCGCACAAAAGAGGGAGGCTGCGATCTGCTTATTGTTTATTAGAAAGTTAGAGCACAGAAAATGAAAATCAGCCTCTCCCTTCTGCGAGTATCAGGCTATGAGGATGCAAAGGCACAGTTCAGGAGCCTATTGAATTAAAGGGCTTTGGCCGAGCATTTTCCTGCCTTTGGCTGCTGGAGATCAGGTCCCTGCTCTGAAAATCATCGTGGAGATAATTTGTCTAAAACCTATTTTTTTACCTTTTTTCTTTCATTTTTTAATTTTTTTTTCTTGTAGGTGTGAATGAATAGTTTAAAGAGTAAATAATTCTTGTGAAATAAGCCTGAATACATTTCTCAGTTGCACAATTGCTTCAGCTCTGGGCTCTGATGATCTCAGTCAAGAAAATCTCTGTCTTTGTGAGCATTCCTCCCAACTACAAAATGACTTGAAATCTGTTCAAGTTGCTGAGTAAAGAGTAAGCATTTTTTTAATTTTTTTTTTTTAGGTTATTTTTCAACACCCACGAGTAAATGGGGAATGGAGACTGTGAATTTCGACACACGGTCTTTGCTGTTTAATTAAAATCACAGAGGCTGGCTGGACAGTTTTCAGCAAAGACATTTTTTTGCATCGGGAGACTGAATTCCTGAAGTCAGGCATTCTTTTCATACAAATTTGCCTGTTCAGATTAGGAATTATTTATTTTATTTTGCTTTATTTTTCAGTTCTAGGAAAGACTCCTCACCTCGAGGATGTAGAAGTTCATTTCTCCTTGGCAAGATGGAGGGGAGCTCCATCTCGACCCCTTCTTTTACCCCACCAGCCTTTCCTTACCTCCTTTTCCCTTTCCCTCTTCCCAACTGGACTCATTCCATGCCTGGCTCTTTTAATTCTTTAGACAAAACCTGAAGGGTTTGCCCAAGGATGGAGGAACCTAGGGAAGGTGTGAAACTCTGTGTTTAATCAAAACAAACAGCGCCATGGAACAGCTTTGGGATGGGTGGTTGAGGGGGAACATTCCCACAAGTTCCCTGGAAAAAATATGTCATGCTATCCATGGAATGATTACTGGATTTTAAAGGATTCTGCTATGGCTGTTTTGCTCTGATTTTAGGATTTTTTTTATTGCTTTGCCCATGCTCACATGGAGTTTTTGCACCCATGGAATTTAGGAATGGGGATTTTTTCATCTTCCTTTCCCCCTGTTCATTTTGGAAAACTGCCTTCCTACTTTGGTAGATTTTCTCTGCAATATTAGCACAGCAAGAATGACAAGTAATTGTTTTTCTCCCCATTTAATTGTACCTATGTGTTCTTAAGTCTATTACATGCCTCGCTTCATGCTTCACCCACTTTTAAAACATGCAGATAAATGAGTATCAGCAGAAGAGTATTTTAATACAAACCCAGGTCTTGTACAACATCTTCTCTAAAGGCTGCCTATTAAAAAAAAAGAAAAAAAAAAAAAAAAAAAAAAAAAAAAAAGAAAATTACTGATTCCAAATTCTGGACTCTTTCCTGTGGAAAAATACAGACTGATCTTTTTCTCTCCTGTTTCAGCAGCACTTAAAATTATCTGCCACATTCCCTGGTTCCTTTAACAGTGAGAAAAAATGAATATTTTTCAATTGCATCCTAAAAAGTGATATTAAGTTGATCTACTGTGTCTTTTTCTCATGTTTTCTCTTAATTTTATTGTTTTCTCTGCATTTTAATAATTTTCCTGCACTTCTCAGAAGGATGACCAATCTCTAGGGGACAGGGAAGTACTTGACAGTGACAACGGTTTCCTTAAATCAAATTACAGCATTTTCTCAGGTATTAGAGAAACACTGCTCAAATAACTGGATTATTGAACTGCCTCCTAATGAAAATTCTCCATAAGGAGCCCAAAAAATCAGAAGCTGAGCTATCAAATCATGAAGAGCTTTGCTGTAACACCGCTATGAGAAAAATTGGGATGAAGACTGTACTGGAGATTTGCCCACCACTGAGGGGGAAAGGGGAAGAACATGATCCCATTTGACACTAAAAATCTTGCTGGGCTAATTACCACCTCCCTAAGCAGAGAAATGAAGGCAGGGAGGGCATTCTCATGATGACAACCTCTCCCCAGTAGCAAGCTTTGCATTTTCCCAAGGCTGAAGACAATTTTGCCCTGACAAATCCAATCAGTGATACTCAGGCATACCCTCCAGAGCAAAGCTCTGATTTTTGAGGATACACAGGGCAAAAAGATGGACTGCAGTAGGTCACTATTAAAATATTTACAGTATGTCTTGGCCAGTGCTGAAATGGCACAGCTGGCCTGAAGTCACATCAAGGTCTTCTGGCATTTGAGTGTTTCCCCAATGGCTTTGTGCAGCAAAGTGTTAAGCCCTCCTGAGCATTTTATGTATTTAAGGCAGTAACTTTAAATAAAAAATTGCAACCTTAGAGCAAAGCAGCTATTTTGAGAATTTTAAGCCATTATTGACTCCTGTCAGATCAGTTTCTAGACTTATTGACTCTAGAAGTAAATATAGACTGAGAGAAAGCGAGGTCAAGTCAATATT
Source organism: Sitta carolinensis (assembly GCA_032173965.1). Lineage (NCBI taxonomy): Eukaryota > Metazoa > Chordata > Aves > Passeriformes > Sittidae > Sitta > Sitta carolinensis. The sequence goes on along the minus strand of CM063288.1, from coordinate 3,172,861 downwards.
TATCTTGCAGATCAATACATTTTGATACTAACCAAAAATTAAGCTCAATACATGCATATATTATATGCAACAAGGTTAGGAGAGATCCATTCAGAAAATTTGTCAATTTGAAATTTCCCCACGGAATCCAACCTTTGTATTCAATTTCCATTAGAAAGTCTGTGCCTTTAAGGGTGGTTAAGTGACAGGAATCACAATTCCACAGCATCCAGTCAGGTGAAAAGGAAAAAGGAAAAAAATGAAGTGAAGAGATGGGAGGTTGGTTATGGTACTGGGAAGAGGCAGGTGAGGTATGGAGGCGCATGAGGACTAATGGGGAATGTGATTTATGTAATATTGTCCCTGCAAGGCCACTTTGGATGGACCCTGGGACAGCCTGGGCTGGTGGTAGGTGTCCCAGCCCATGGCAAGCTGTGGAGCTGTGGAATGGGATGATCATTAAGGTCCCTTCCAACCCAAATAGTTCCATGATTCTCTGATTCTAAATATGGAGAGAAGATGGAAAAACGTGGAGGTGGACTTGCAGCAAGACATGGCAGCAGCTTCTAAAAGGAGGGATCAGGAATTTCTGAGCTGCAGCATGTGGGAAGCAGCCATGGTGGAAGTTTGGGAGTTTTCTGTGTGGACTGGGCTGATATTTCCTGTGAAGGGAGAAAAAAAATTGTAAACTAAAGATTTGAAAAGCCAAAAACGCAGAAACAAAGTAATTTACTTTTTAATGTTCCCACTTTACAATAAGATAAGGGCAATGTTTCCACCCACAGCCTGGCACAGCATGGGTAGAAATTGTATTTTCCCTTCCCTTCCTCTTCCCTTCCCCATATTTTTTTCTTTTTTCCCCCTCCTTCTATCTCCTTTTCTCCTCTTATTTTTCCTTTTTTTAAAATTAATTTTTCCCCCTTCTTATTTTTTCTTACTCTTTTTTTTTTTTTTTTTTTGGGGGGGGGGTGGTGTTGGTTTTTTGTTGTTTTGGTTCTTGTTTTTTTTTTTTTTTACTTCATTTTTTCCCCCCTAAGCTTTTGTCACAGCCCAGGATGCATTTGCACCCCGGATAACAGCAGTGACCTCACATTTACATAGCACCTCTCACCCCAAAGGATCTCCAAACGCTTTGCAAATTTAACACAGGCTGCTCTCCACACTTGGAAATCCCTTCACCTTCTGCTGGAGCCCAGGCAGCTCCTGCTGAGAGGAGCAGCACTCACAGCACTCCCCAACAACTCAGGGGAAAGGGGGATTCCTTCTCAAAAAGGAAAAAAAAAAAAAAGAAATATTCCAGCAAGAATTTAGACAGGCTGAGTGTAATTACACAAATCTGGAATTTGGCCAGAGCACTGCAGGTACAGTGGATACTTTCCCTGGAAAAGTTGGATGTGCATAAGCAGGAGGAAAGGCCATAAAAGTGAGTGAATGTTCCTTGCCTTTTCAAACCACTGTTCTTTTAATCTGGAAAAAATATGTTGTAAAAATAAAACCTGCGTGGCTGTGCAAAACCCTTAGAGGTAATTTCAAAGAGAGTGAAGATGATAAAATGATATATTAATGGTAAAATTTGATTTCATTCAAATTAAAGTGGGGAATCTCACCAAATTTAGCTCCTCAAATGCAGCAAAGTATATTCCTCGTCCAGCATAAAAAGGTGGCATTTGTTTGATTTCAGTTTGATGAATTATTAATTTTATCACAGCTAAGATGACAGCTAATATTAGGACATTGAATTATTAATTTCCAAATGTGGCAATAAAAAAGCAGAACAAACACAGGTTGAGACACATTTTAGGTGTGAGGTGACTTGCTTACATAATGTGAGTGAGAAAACAAAACTGCAGAGACAGAGATTTAAACCTTGCCAAGCAACTGCTTTTGCCTTCAAACCTCAGGTATGATTTTTAGCCTTACTGTAGAAAGAGTATTCCTTGACTTCTCTAATGTGAATATTGGATATCATACTCCTCCTGTATTTTCCAGCCAGAAAAGGGTCTCCAGGTAATTTTTGTGTCTGTGGATAAGTTCTGGGGGCCAAGGAATAATAAGGGAATGTGTAACCTAGGTAGAACGTTCACCTTTTTATCTTTGTTTTTTTATTATTTTTCTTTTTTTGTTCAGGATGAACAGGTTGAAAAGTACAAGAGAATATTATTTAGCTTATTCTTTTACTCCTCTTTCCTGCTGTTTTTTTCACCACTGCTTGTCATGTGGCACAGGGTAAATAAGCACTTCAGGGCTTCTTTCCTTAAAACTGTTTCTGTGAGGTTTCAGCCTTAAGAGCCAGCACAGGATTTATCTGGCTCCACTACTGCCCTACAGGCTAATACTGATTTTCCTGTCAAATGTCTCCTTTGCAAATATTCTTCCTTCCCAACTCTCCAAATGAAGATGGGAGCTTTGAAGTCTTTCTTATTCCATGGCAAAATAGTCAACAAAACATTTCCAAATGTCATACCTTTATTTATTTATTTTTTTTTTTTTTTTTTTTTTTTTGAGAAGCAGACACTGGTGCAATGCTCCCCTGAATTTAGGGTGAAACAGAGATCTGAAAATGAGCACAGCTCCATCAGGGATGCTGACAAGTATAGGTGAGTTTTTGAGGGCAGTATTCCCAGGCCAAAGAAGAGAAACAGCTGTCTGTCCCCAAGCCTCATTGGGAATTAATCCAGCTCAAAGCTGGATTAACTTCTATTTAAAAAAAAAAAAAAAAAAAAAAAAGAAAAAAAGGCCACAAACTTGTATTCCACTGCCACATATGGCGATTATTTAGACTACAAATATTAGGCAGGGCTAGCTGGTTGGATACTAAAGAGAGACTGATTTAAATCACTTATTTTTGTCCTGCTGACAAAAGGGGGTGGGGGAGAAAAAGCATCTGTCACCCATGTGAGTTGGGAGAGAGGCCATGGCAGAGGGAGGAGAGCAGGAGGGGCTGGAGTGTCCTGGTGGAGCACGGGGTGAGAGCCCAGCTGTGCCCCGGGGATCTCTTGAGACCCTGTGGGGAGGCCAGAGCTCACCTGGCTGCTGGGGAAGGGATGGAAGGTGAGCAGAGGGGCAGGAAGGGATGCTGAACACTTGGAAGTGAGCAGAGGGGCAGGAAGGGATGCTGAACACTTGGAAGGTGAGCAGAGGGGCAGGAAGGGATGCTGAATGCTTGGAAGGTGAGCAGAGGAGGGGCAGGAAGGGATGCTGAACACTTGGAAGGTGAGCAGAGGGGCAGGAAGGGATGCTGAACACTTGGAAGGTGAGCAGAGGGGCAGGAAGGGATGCTGAACTGAAGGTGCAGGGAGGAGGAAGGAGCTGAATTGAGGTAGAGGGGCAGGAAGGGATGCTGAACACTTGGAAGGTGAGCAGAGGAGGGGCAGGAAGGGATGCTGAACGCTGCAGGGAGCTGATCTGTCCTCTGCTCTCGGCTGATGCCAGGTGGATTATGGCTGTGCTCAGAGCTGGAGTACAGGTAGGCTTGGGAATAGCATAAATTTGTGCTCACTCCCACTGAGTGAAGCTGTTTATTGCTTAGGTGAACTTTGCCTTGCTGTGTGCTCGTCTGAGAATTTCAGTGGGGACAAAAGCATTTAAAGTGCTCAGAAGTTTGTCAGTGTGTTGGTTTGACCAGCCCACAGAGGTGAGCTGGCTGGTTCTGAGATTGGCATCTCATTGGACCAGTTGGAAGGCATTTCATCTCTGGGGATTATTACATTTTAAGCTTAAACCTGCTTTGCTCTTAATTGGGAAATTTCAAATTGGCGAACCAAACCTAGAACATGAATTGGTGTTCTTGACTGGTTTCAAACTGAAACCACGACAGCCAGGTATGACTGTGACCTGCAGAGAAGGAGTTAAAGGTAACATCTGCTGCAGAGGCAAAACCCCAACCACAGTCTGGAGATTTGGCTGCAAATGCAGGCTTGGATCAAGAGGAGAAGGAAGTTCTTGGTGCTGTCCCAGGGAATGGGATGTATTTGCCAATGTCCCTCTTGTAGGGAGGTGGCAGAGCTAAAGCTCCTTCCTTAGATTCATTTTATCATGGACCTCTGCTTCATTCTGATAACTTTGAAAAGAAGCCTCCTTTATTTTTTTCTGGTTTTTTTTATCCTTTTTTGGGTTTTGTTGGTTTGTTTTCCACTTCAGTGGGGCATTCCATGGTCACACAACTGCCATGGCAAGAGAAGTGATTCACGGCTGTGTTTCATTCATTCTTGGTTTACATGGTCATGCACAACGCAACCTTTTTTCCTCCCCCCACCGTGCAAAATCAGTAGAGTTTATAATAAGTAAAAACCCCCAAAATACATCTGGTCACATCAGAGTGAATTTCAAGATCTGCCTGACTGTGCTCAACCAAAACCTGAGGCGTCTCTGCTCTGAGTTTGTACACACTGCTGGGCATTACACTACCCAAAATTCCAATATCTGACATAAAACAACTGTTTTCCTTGTGGGTCCCAAAATCTTTTTGAGGGTTCTCCTCTCTTTAAGAGGAAGAGCCAAAAAGAATTAAAGGATAACCCAGTCTCACCACCTTTTAAAGGTGATTCTGAGTGTGTGGGTTTGAATTTCTCTGGTTTCACACATTGCTGGTTATGTTGCCTATTATAAAGGATTCAGTAAGACACACTTTCTCCCAGTGGTATTTTATTTTGACACATCTCAAATGAAAATACAGCTCATTATTTTATACAGGATTCAAATGTGTTGTCACCTGGTTTTCATGCATTAAAATGTGATTCATTTTTTTGCTGTAGGTACATGAAAAAGCAGAACGATTCTGTAATGAGCCTATTTAGTAATTTATTTATCTATTTTTTGGTCATTCAAAATGGGGCAAATGTCAGGCTTTTTCTTCTTTTAAAATGTGTCTGTGTTGAGAATTCCAGAGCTCTCTTGTCTGGCCCTGTTGCATTCTTTATCTTCATGGTTTGGCTCTCAAGAGGCATATTTAAATTGTCATAAATGTAGTAAAACCTTTCAGGAGAAAACACTCAGAGACCTTGTTTATTTAAGTTTTAAAAATATTATTTATCATGCCCTGTAAAATATCATGTATCAACCCTCCAGGGACAAGGCAGCCTTTTCAAATCAGTCATACGCTGAAACTTTGTAGGGGATGCAAATTAGGAGCTTGATTAAATGAAAACTGGAGTTAAGTCTGTGCCTGGTGAAGTTTTGTAGGCACAGCAGCAATTAATGTGGGGCCAGCTAAGCAAATCTGTTGTGAACACGTTTCATTTTGTGCAATATATATACACAGAAAGCAGGAAATTTTGGCCCAGGTGGATGTGCCAGTCTGTTGAGATTACCTGATCCAGGAGGTGTTTAAAATTATGGAAACCACAAGAGATCAATACTTCTCCAAACGTCTCTGGCACATCGAATAGGGTTTTTTTCAAAAGAATGTGTTTCTTTTGCAAGATTTCAACAACACCCAATCCTAGTCTGAAAAAGGAGCCCATTTAAGCTTGTGATTAACCAGAACCAAGATTGGAGAGGTGGCCCCTGATCCCCATGCTTGAATTTCAGTCTTGGAACAGGGTGCAGAGGCTGGATTTAGTCTGAATTTTGTTTTATTTGCAGTAGAACGGCAGAGCTGGCAGGCTCAGGCACTACCAGTGCTTTGTGGAAGCCGACATATGAATTTGTTCTACAAATGTGCCAGGGACACACTGATCCAACAGTTAGATCACTTCCAGAAGACACAGAGTTGGATCTCTGAGCTGACTTCAAATTCTTTATTATTACTATCCAGCAAAATTTAAAATTCTGCATCAAGAGACCAGGTGATGAATGCAGCACTCAGTGACATCCCTTGATAAAGCTTCTGTATTCAAATGGATAAAATTAAATAAGTAAATAAGCTAAAATATGCCAATCCTTCAAACAAAGAAGGTTACACTCCTCTTGTGGCCATTGGGACTTGAGGTTGCAGACAGGTTTGGAGGCTTGTGCTGGGTTTTGGTGGGACAAAGTAACTGAAGTGAGGTTTGGTTGCAGGAAGAGAAGGAATGTGTGTGGGAAGGATGGAAAGGACAGCAGGAGGAAAGGGAAAATAGGTAAGACACAAAATGTCTTCAGCATTGTGGTGGGAATGCACCCCCACAGATTTATTACCTGGAAGAACATTTTTATCTCTTTTTGTCTTTTTTTGTATTTTTAAAAAATCTTAATCCTTGTGTATCATGACACACAGCTCCTTTTCTGTGTTTCTATTAAAGGCCACCAACTTTAGATTCTGATGTCTTAACTATTTTTATATTTCTAAATCTAATCTGCTGATAGCTGAACATGTTGTTGGAAAAAGAGGTCCCAAGGGAAAACACCATAAAAAGGAAATATATCAATAAGGAAATACGAGTAACTGTGATGTGATATCATTTGTGCTTTATTTCTGAATGGATTAGAGGAAGCTTGCCTGTCACTGCAAAAGGGAAAGGACATGAGAATGGACTCTGTCAGAAAATACAGCATTAAAAAGTTAATCCTTCTCTGGGATGAAAATAATAATAATAATTATTTGTTTATTTTAAGTACTGTGTGAGAATGAAGGAAACATGAGCTGCAGAGACAAGGAGGGTTGGTATGGTGTGTTCAGTCTGGGATGGTGCTTCACACACCAACAGTCAGAGAGGAGGGTAAAAACTGGGGAGCCGCTGTATCCTGAGTCATTAACATTGGCCATGGGGTGAGTTTTTCCACAGTGCCACTCATTTACTGTCCTGTGAGGAACCGAATTAAATTTTTTCTTCTCCAGTTCCTTTTGTACTTGAAGGTAATGTAAAAAGAAAGAGCTCCCACTGACCTGCTGGATCCTTTTGCCTCGAGCAGCTCAAGGACTTTTAAATCCATTTAAAAATTAAAAGAACCCACAAAATTTTAGACACTTATTATCCATCCAATATCTATACAGTGCAAGGTAATGCATTATTTCACTTGCCATGGGCTTGTCCTCGCTGTGACATTGAAAACTCTGAGCATCCTTTCCCATAAATGCCGATACTTAAAGGAAAGAAAATCTGTTCTTTAGTGTTCATAGACTTACAGAACAGTTTGGGGAACTTAAAGCTCATCCATGTCCTCCCCTGCCATGGCAGGGACACCTCTAGGGTGCTCCAAACCCTGTCCAACCTGGCCTGGGATGCTCCCAGGGATCCAGGGGCAGCCACAGCTGCTCTGGGCACCCTGTGCAGGGCCTCAGCACTAAGATTTTCTTCCTAATGTCCCATCTGCCCTCTGCCAGTTTGATTCTATTCCCCCTCATCCTGTCACTACAGGACCTTGTCCAAATTCCTTCAATTCGGCATGGACAAGGAATGGCTGGAAGCTGTCCCATTGCTGGGAGCTCAGGGACAAGGACAAGGTAACCATCTCCTTACCAGCCTGTGTCTCCAGGGACAACAAAATCCAACAGAAGTGCAGAGATGGTAAACAATTTTTCCTTCTGTGGAAATTTGGTCCTTTTTTTTTTTTTTTTTTTTTTTTTTTTAATTCCCTTTTTTTTTTCCTCTCCTTTGCAGTTGCAAATGTTTTGAGAATCCATCATCTTCCCAGGTTGACGGTGAGGCCCTCGTGACCCAGCTGTGAGTCACCATTCCCAGCTGGGTGGCTCTGAAGAGAGACAAGAGGCTCAGATGTGTCTCTGATTCCCCACCAGTGCAGGCCAGGAACATCTGTCTGCTCCTTCCCTTCCTTCAGACGGTCCCAAGGAGGGGGCAGGCAGGCAAGCAGGAATACGAAAGGGAAAGGATCAACTGGCCGTGTTATATTAGCCAACTTAAATAATTCCTCTTGGCTGTGGAAGCAGTCTTCCTATCCAAAGCTGCTTTTTCTTTTCTTTTTTTTTTTTTTTTTTCCCTTTCCTTTATATTTTTTTCCCAAACAGGAACAATTTATTTCCACTTTTGGGCAGGTTTCTTGGCCAAGGGCGAGCTCTCCCCGTTGCCTCTCATGGGCCACTTCCCAGTGCCCCCCAAGTGACCTCAGAAAGAGCCTCAGGGACCCAACTTCGGTGAATAGCAAAATCAAAATATGCAAATCGAGCTTGGATTGTCACATATATAATCATGCAAACATTTTTTCCTGCACTGCTGCCTGTGCCCAGCTTCCTGCCCTACTGCTCTGAGTGCCTCAGCACTGTCTATAGCTGTTGAGCTGAAGCACCCGGGGATGGCTCCTGAAGCAGGAAGAGAGTTCAATCTGCAGGATGGTTTTTCCAGACACTTTCTTTCTCATTCCCCACAAGATAGTTGCTATTCCTCCGGATTTCACTGTTGCAATTTGGATGCGTCTACTTCAGAGCAAAGAGGAGATAAATGCCTCGTTCAGCCTCTTCAGTCCACTCTAGTTCTATTTTAGTTTGAGGAGCCTGTGCTACTTGGAGAGTGGGAGCAATTCCTGCCAATAACTCAATCTTTCTCTAAAGTTCAGCATCTCACTCTGGGGGAAAAATAGTGAAAAGTAAAACTACAGGATGCAGTGCAGGGAGCCGAGTCGTGGAGTCAGGTTTAGGTGACAGAAAAAGTGTGCATCCTGAATCCCAGAATGGGTTGGGAGGGACCTTAAAGACATCCTCTTTATTCCACCCCTTGCCATGGCAGGGACACCTCCCACTGTCCCAGGTTTCTCCAAGACCATCCAGCCTGGCCTTGGTCACTTCCAGGGATCCAGGGGCAGCCACAGCTGCTCTGGCACCCTGTGCCAAGGCCTGCCCACCCTCACAGGGAACAATTCCTTCAGGGTAGAAGTGATGAAGTTCATCTGGGAATTTTACCTCTTTATTTTTAATGCTTTATGTAGTACTTCGTGTATTAGCAAAAGCCTGACCTCTATATATTAAAAAAAAAAAAAAAATCTATTAAAAAACCTCAATTTAAAATTTGTAGGGGGAAAGAAACCCTACACTTTTTCAAGTAATTAAATTTTTGCAAAATTCTTTATATAGTTTGGCTCCATTTTTTTATACAGCCTTAAGGAATGATCGATTTTCACGGCAAGCCTTCTGTCTAAGCCCACAGGAAAGCACTCCCTGTGCTATCCCAGTGTGTGTGAGATGGGAGCATCCTGTGGGCTGAGGAGCAAGTGGAGAGGAAGTGTCATCCACAATATCTGAAAAATGAACAGAGAACCTTCCCACAAAGGCAATTATCCTTTCAAAACAACCATCACACCTGCTCAGGAGCCAGATGTTGGCATTGGGATAGTGATACTAATCTAAAGGGAAGGTTGAAATTATTCTTTTTTTTTTTTTTTTTTAATACTGGCTTTTTGAGAAAAAAATTGGATATTTTCAATATAGTTGATAGAAAAGAGCCATACCCCAAAGCCTGTTTGGTCCAAAAAAAATGAAAAAAAGCAAACAAACAAAAAAACAAACCCACATGATGTTTTTTTGAAAAAAAAAAAACAAAAACAAAGCATGAAGTGAAAATTCCACTGTGAAACTGAGAATATTTGATTTGAGGTAAAGTGCCACATCAGCTGATGTTTTTAAAAATTATACTTGCATCAAAAATTATACATCCACCAGCATAGACTGGGCTTGGAATAACCTGGTCTAGAGGAAGGTTTACCTGGTCTAGGGGTAGAAATCATGAAATGGTTTGGATTGGAAGAGCCCTTAAACCCCATCCCATCCCATCCCATCCCACCCCATCCCATCCACATCCCATCCCATCCCATCCCATCCCATCCCATCCCATCCCATCCCATCCCATCCCATCCCACCCATCCCATCCCATCCCATCCCATCCCATCCCATCCACCATCCCATCCCATCCCATCCCATCCCATCCCATCCCATCCCATCCCATCCCATCCCATCCATCCCATCCCATCCCACCCATCCCATCCCATCCCACCCATCCCATCCCATCCCATCCCATCCCATCCCATCCCATCCCACCCTGCCATGGACAGGGACACCTTCCACTCTTCCAGGTTGTTCCAAACCCCATCCAACCTGGCCTTGGACACTTCCAGGTGTTCATTTAATTTCATGTTTTTAACTGCATCAGCCTCCTGTGCTCATTCAGAGTCTTCTCTTATTTATCTGGTTGGACATCCTAAATTACTTTTATCGTAATGCTGGAGAAATAATTGTCTTACCTCTCTTAGGATATGCTGGAGGGTTTATTCTCCCCTTGCTATCTAAGTGGTTATACTCATAAATCCTTGTGCATTGAGAACAGAATAGACTTTATATGCCTAGCAATTTCTTACGATTTCCAAGCTATTATCCCCAACTCCTAATTAACCATTATTAAAAATAATGTGTCCTTTTTACAGCGTGAGATAGAGCAGCCGGATAAGATGCGACGTGAAAATCCCAAATATCACATAGTGTAATTTTGCTGCTTTACTTTTCTTCTTTTGTTACAGATTTCCAGTGTAGTGCTGCATTTCCATTCCAAGTGGCAAGATTCAATAGTATATATTTTGCAAACTGCCAAAACAGAGCCATTGGATTTAGTTTTCTAATAATCAAACAACCGTATAACGTGCCTGTGCATGTCAGGGACTGAAGAAAGCAAATTTATACACAACACCGTGTATTTTGTGGATAGCGATAACCCACCCAAATCTAATTTAATCAAATATTTAAAGAGGTAATAATTAATTTTTAAAGAATTGAAGTGAACCGTAACTAGGAAGAAATGTTATTGTTTATTTTTAATGCCAGAACAGTATTCCTGATGCATTTTTAATATTTCATTAAGGCAGTAACTTTCGTACTGTATTTTTTCAAGTTTTTGTATCACAGTGATACTTTTTTCCCTTGAACAAAGGTGAGATATTGCAGGCAAACTTAAGGCTTGAACCGATACATTCTTTGAGGATCTTTTGTCATAACGAATTAAACACAACCAGAAGTATTTTTAAACAAGCTAAGACACAACACCTGGTTGGGAGCCTGGTGAGGGCTTCTTTTTTTAGCTTGTGACTGTGTCCTTCCCATCAGATATAACTCTCTAGCCTCTCTTTTGAGCTATTATTCACAATTCTTACTTTTTAGGAGAGGTATTTGCAAGCAGGGTTCTAAACCCCACCACTCCCCGTGCCCTCCAGAGCTCCAAACTGCTCTGCCTTGGTCTTTTGTTGGTTTTGTGGGTTTTTTTGTTGGTTTTTTTTTGATGAAGTGTCTCTCACATTTCGAGCCTTTTATACTCAAAACTGTGGAAGGCTGTTTATTGCACTCTGGCTCCAGCCCTAGTTAAAGGTGTGAACTACCAAAGTGGAAGGGGGCACATGCACATTAACACTGCTGTGGGAAACATCGCCTGACAGATGGATGCATGTTAAATGGATGTTGGAAGGAAGGTGTTTGCAATAAAAATCTTGAGCATGGCATCAGAGGAAGACCACACACAATTTCCCAGCTTTATGTCTGCAGTATATAAGGGTCAAGCCTGCTGTAGTCCTCGTGCTTTTTTCACTGTCACAGACTTTGCCCTGCTGCTCTCAGCAGCCTTGGCAAGAAGGTGAAGTATCAGGGTCCCAATGCCCCAGATAAGTGGTTCTATTTGAATTCATGTGTACACAGACATGTTTCTGTTTGATATTTCATAGCAGGGTCTCCAAAGAAGGGCACTGGAGCTCTGGAGCACCAGAATTGGCTGGGTGGGGGCTCAGGTTTGTCTCTCCTCCTCAGTGTCAAGTAATAGGACAAGAGGAATGACCTTGAGTTCCATCAAGGGATATTTAGATTGGATATCAGGGAAAATTTATTCTCTGAAAGGGCTGTCCACCCCTGGCACAACTGCCCAGGGCATGGGTGGGTTCCCCATCCCCAGAGGAATTTAAAATATGTCTGGATGTGACAGTGCGGGACATGGGCTAATGGTGGGCCTGAGGATCTTAAAGATCTTTTCCATCTATATGATTCAATGAAACATTAATAATTTTTCCTTTCTTTTTTAAATACACAGCTATTTCCAGGAATCTACTGTGGTAGAGGAGCTGTGGTATAAATTGTCACTTCATTCAGTGAAAACATACCACAATGGTCTAAGGATAAGCTGAGTTTCTCCAGTCTCAGTTACCAGTTCTTGATCTGTGGAGGATGAAGGAGATGTTCTTAACATCACCCAAATACAGAACTGGGAATTTGACGTGCAGATCTTCCCTAGTTTGTGAAAATATCTCTGAACAGCCCTGAGAGCTGAAGTGTTGAAATCCTGGCTGAGAATATATATGCAGGATTAAGTACAGTGAACTTCAGTGGGAATAGTCATCCAGGATTTTTTAGACATTCCTCTGGTTGGAAACTTGGTCATAAAAATTCTTCCGTTTTTGTCACCAAGGTATTGTTTTCAGATGCTTTGTACCTGAAGATTTTTCTTTCCCATTATTGAACTTTTCCTAACCCAATGTGCATGGAACTTGACTGGGAGCATGGTAGGGAAGAGGAGATTTAGGCAAGAAGATGTCTCCTAATCTGACACAAAGTTGATGGATCCCTTGGCTGTTCCCTGGACAGAAAATCAGACTTTCCAAGCAGAGAATTGTATTGTCTATATTTTTGTTCTTCTCCCAAAATATTTTTGGCTAAACCATCTCCTTCCTACACAAGGAAATTTTGCATCCTCTACCTTAGATGAACTTTTTTTTTTTTCTTTACATATAGAGCTCTTTTTTAAGATGAGTTCATAACTCCTGTTTCTATTTGCTTCTCTGAATTTTCAAATATCTAGTTCAAGAATCCTTTCACCCGAGTTTACCAAGGGAAAAAAAAAAAAACCAAACACGTGAATAACAGCTACATACAGTTTACAACTTGTAGATTTGAATTTGTTTACATAAATTTGCAAAGTCTGAAAGGATCTGTGAGGAGACTGCAGGCAGGGAGCACAACACAAGTCTCAGGTTTTTTGTGTGCTCTAAATTTGCTTGGCTTTATGGAAGTGGTCCTTGTGTTATGACAACGGATGGTTCATTGGGTCTTAAAACATCCTGTTTGATGGAAAAGAGGGCAAAATCTTCCCTGAAATCTTTTGAATTGGAGAGGAGCATTTGAAGCCACACAACTGGAGCATGAGCATTCACACCCACTGCACCAATGGTTTAAAAATCCTCTCTTCTCCTCAGGCCCAGCTCCAGCAAGCACTTACACACTTGCTGAGCTTTATGCACACGAGTAATCCCATCAGTTTAATGGGATTATCCCCATATGTGTAGTTACACACACGAGAGTGTTTGCAGGACTGGGCTCTATTTCTCTCGCAGTGATTTGAAACCCATGGTAGAAAATGTTGCGTGCAAGGTTGGTATTGTTTAATGGCCAAACATGAAAACTGAATTTTTCTGCTGAAATGAATGGGGCCGAGCCAACTTGTCCTGTCTTTTTCTGTGTATGGTCTGAACTCTCTAAATGCGACTCGTTTGTGACTGCCACAGCAAAAAAAAAGGGGATTGGAAAGATTACTAAGAACAAAAACACCAAGAGTGGAAATTCTACACGTCTAGAAGTTGCTCTATTCCAAATCTTGAGTTAAAATTTGAATTTCGTTTAGAAAATGTTCAGATGTCTACAAAATATCCTCCTCTATAATGAAATAATCTGTAACTATTTCAGCTCTGAAGAAAAGGTTTGGCTTTCAAGTGTTTAATTATTGAAGTCTATATGCACGCAAATTTAGAGGAAAAAAGTATTTCCAGGGAAAAATGTGTATAAATCTGGATGCTCACATGCAGGCAAACTTGTGTGTACTGGATGAACGAGGCAAAAAAAAATTTAAAAAAATCCACCAACCAACTTAAAAAAAAAAACCCCAAAACATCTGAACTTACCCTTTCCTCTGACTTCGGGAGTTTACTTTTAATTTGAAATTCTGCAGCCAAGATATTATTTAAAAATTTAAGGCAAGTAACCATCTGCCATAAATGATAGAAATGGGGTATAAATAAAATAGTGCTTGTAGTATTCCAATGGAAATCACATGCCAAACTCTTCCAGAGCAGAGGCAGCAGCAATACTTTCAGATGTCAGGAACAAAGGCAGAGAAAGGAGTAGCTTTGGCCAGGACACATTTTGCTGTGCATGGTGTATCTTCTTGGCTGTCCTGAAAGACAACATTATTAAGCAATTTGGGCTGGAATGCCATTGTGCCCCATGAAGAATTTAAGGAAGATCTTGACTTGAGCGCGCTGCAAGAGGAGTCCTGCTGTGCCATTTGGTGCAGGAGGATAATCAGTCTTATGCCACTGGCACACTGGAACACCTAATGGGATACGCTGGGCATGGATGCTCAAGGTTTTATACAAGGTAACAGCTGCCTTGGTCAGGCAGTTAATTAAATGTGTTAATTTTCCATACAAGCAGCAGTAGTGACAGCAGATCCGAGTGGGATTTCATGACATTTCGGGGTTCCCTTATGTGATCACAGCCATGGATCGCACCCACTTCATCTTTCACATCCCTGCCTTCCCCCTTTGGACATGGGGAAATTTGGAAATTCGCTCTCTGACTCCATGAATATTAGAGCAATGGTAATGCTCTGGTACCACTCACTGCATATTGCCAGTTGTCCCAACTCCAGTCTTGAAAAGCTGTTTGGGCTTATTCCCACACTGATATTGGTTTAGTCAGAGATGCAGCAATTCATTTACAAGGCAAAAGTGCTTTTTATTTTCCCCCTCTATCTTACATTCCTTATTAGAAATGTTTAACGAGCAGATATGCAGCCTGGAAATAAAGCAGTGTGATATTTTTGAATAGATAATGTGTTCTTCAGATGTAGAATTACAGAAAATTATCTCCTTGTTCTTGATAGTTTGGCTTGTACAACATTGCAGGATGACAAATTCAACCTTTTCTGTACATTACTACTTTCATAACATGATAATAACTCAAATGCATCAAGAAAGAGGAGGTAAATGGGGACAATTCGTGAAAAGGACTAGGAGAACATATTTAGAAGTAATGGTCTGACAAATATGCAGACTGAATAATATAAATGAACTGAACAAGTTTCCTCCCCACCAACTGGATAATACAGTGTGAAGGAAAGTGGAAGAAATGCAAAATGCCAAGTTAGGCATGTGAGGACTGACCAAAAATGAGTCACACTCCCACGCTTTTGGCTCACAATTCAGAATATTTGTTTTTAGTTGATTGGGTAGCCACTAAAAGTATATGGTGAGTTTTGTTTGAATTTGATCTGTCACTTTTTTTTTGATGGGTGACAATGATTTTATGACATATGTCACACTGTGTCACATCACTCACAACACATCAAGTCACGCTCTGTCCCATCATTTCTGAAGGCAATAGTGCCACTCAACACGACGTGACGTGACGAGATGTAACGCAGCTCAGAGGCTGAAAAAATAACAGGGAACTTTTCTGGGTGGGACATGGACCCCCAAATTACACTGGAAGGAGACCTGGGAAGATCCCAGGAGTTAAGTTTGCAAAATGGGGCAGCTGAGTGACTCCTGTCCTCCTGAAGGAGGGCTCTGAGTTACTCAGTGTAGAGAGGCAGTGAGTAGCTGCTCTCTCCATGGTGGGAGTCTGTTGTTAGGCTTGGTGATAAAAGTGAGTTCTCCAAGAAAAAAACTTGCTGGAAAGATGAGCCTGAAATGTGACAAGACTGGAACTGTCTCTGACCTGAAAGACTGCATGTCTCTAAGTGTCTTAGAGCTTTTAAAATTTCTGAAACCTCAGGGGATGTCCTGAGCATAAACATTACTTTAAGCCAGGATTTAGCTGGATGTGGTCTTGTAATATATTTCAAACAAAGATGGCTGCAATCTTTATGAGTACTGCCCTGGTTTTCTAACAATTATCTCCTTTCCTGTGCTATCTCCTTTCCAGTGTTTGTGCTGTATATGGTGTCTTATCTGCTCTTATTGACTGCAGCAAACTATATCCATGTGCACACAGAAAGGACTTTCAGCTACTACAGCAGCAGAATATTTCCATTTAAATACACCACTTAAGCACAAAATGTGAAGTTCCTTCGATTTTTGAAGATTTCACTGGAAGATCCTGAATTCCTTAGCTGACAGGACTGCACCAGAGATTTTTTACAGGTAGGTGGAACTTCTTTAGTCATGTGCATAACCAAAGATCAGGTTCTTGCTAATCCAAAGCTACACATGGCTCATCAGTCCCATTAACCTTTAGGTTTCTTGCACTGTTTGGTCAGTGGAACCTCTGAACACAGTTTCTCTGCATATTGCCAAATCAGGGATGCAAGTCCCATCCCTGGAAGTGTCCAAGGACAGGTTGGATGGGGCTTGGAGCAGTCTGAGATAGCAGAAGGTGTCCTAGCCCATGGAAGGGGGTTGGAATGAAACAGTCTCCCTCTTACTTGGTGAGGACTGCCATGATGTCCAGAGGACTGCTTGTGGCTCTGAAGTCAAACAGAAAGATGGACTTAGCTCTCTGAACTTTTGCACCACCTCCTTTTCTTCATTTCGTGTTAATGAGCTGCTTGCATATCCTTTACTGCTCTTCAGGTCTGATTTTCCCCGTTAATTATCTTGGAAATCATCCTTGATATCTGGAGTTTTCATTATGCTCTAGGGCAGATGAGAACTGAGCTGAGTAACACCCACCCCCCCTTTCCTTGGTGACATTTTCCCACCAGAAAAAAAAAAAAAAAACACAACAAACCCACAAACCCTCCTGCAGTTCTCTACCTTTCTTTTCAACATGCTGCTAAGTAATTTACAGACTGAATAACTTGAGATTCTTCCACCTTCCCTGCACGCACTGACGAGGAACTCGTGTAAATTCTCACTTTATTACCACACCTGTTAGAAATCACTGCTGCAACTTAGGTGTGAAAAAAATGTGGCTGTCCTATACCTAGTCAGGAATCCATCCCAGGCTCGGTGTAAGTGCATCACCACTGCTATAAAACAGACACAACTACTTTGGTGACATTCACTGTTACTGTACGTTGACAAGTTCCCATTTAATTTACTACATATGGTTCCACGTCTCCATAGCTACTCTCGTGAATTCATTATTCATTAAATAAGTGATGAATTTACTTAAATATTGCGGCCACATGGCCGACACAAATGCATTCTAATATTATTAACACGTTGCCAACTTGCAACTCTTCGAAGTCTGAGTAAATGTTTTGACAAGAAGAGGCAGCAAGAACAAATAAGTAGTAGCAGCCTAGATGAAGTTCAGCCATAGTTCTAACAGCTTTAAAGTCTTAACAGTGTTTTCACTGGGGCAGTACCAGATAAATTGCTCTTATGTGTGCATACAAGAGACTAAAATTCCTTTGAAAGTTTATAATTTCTCATGGGAAAACACAACATAAAAGTTACTTTTACTCATAGAAAAACAACACCATATTTCCCTGTCAACCTTTGCTGTTGGGAATTTCAAACTTTTTGCATTTTTTCCCTGTGATTCTTTGTCGACCCAAGGGACAGGCATTTACAACATAATTTACTTTCAGCGTGTCTCTGTAAATCATTGTAATACTATCTATGGCTAGTGGGAAGAAAAAAAAAAAATGCAGCACTCTCCAGTTGGACTGACAAACCACTTTTCCAAGACTTCAACAGCAAAGGAAACCCCAATTTCAGCAGGGCAGCACTGATACAGTGAGAGACACAAAAGAAATGTATGTTATGAGGGGTTTTATGGGTATTTTTGTATTTAGAGGTTGTAATATTTATTGGGAAATATCTATTGAACTGTGTTTTCTTGCAGCAAAATACTCAGAACGTGTGGAGTGTTAAACATATCTCAGTGGGAGAATTCTTGGGCATAAAGAAAACCACTTTTTTTTTTTTTTTTAAATGTCAATATATTTTTCCTACTGTTCTTAAGGCCTGTTGTTGTCACTGTTGTTGTACAGGCCTAACAGTGTTGTCAGTGGTGAGGTGCTCTAAGCACAGGCTGCCATAAAAAAAGCTGGAAACCTGTAGAGCCTTTCAGCCTCACTTTTTGAGACTGCTGCTAATATCAAGGCTCATTCAGTTTTACATTAGAACTTGATGACTTGCACATTGGTTGAACCTTCACCTTTTACAACCTTAATGGGGATTTATTAGCTATTTCACAGTGTGTAAATTTGAATCTAGGTCAGATGAGGAAGAAAAATAGGGCAAATCTGGGCCTTAAGTATAACCTGCATATAATATATCAGGATAAAAAAAAAAAGGTGCAAAATTAAACAGATGATTAAAAGTGTCTAGAGCAGGCAGAGTTTGAAAAAAGAGCTTGATAAATTAGGGGTGTATGTAGGATTTTTTTTTTTCCCCGAGTTCAAACTCAGGTGACTGGTGAAAGTCTGGTTTCCACACAAATTCAGCAGATTAAGGAGTTAAAATAGCTTGTTAACCTGTTTCTGCTAACTGCTCGAAAGAGGAAATGTAACACAGGTGTGTTTGATATTCACAAGATTAAAGCTTTTGTCTACCATCAAATGTTCACCACATTAAAGTCGTTTTAATGAGGTATGGGGAGATAATGAATGTAAGCCTCTAATTCAGTGCAGCAGAGACAGCCTGCCCCTGCTCTGACCCCGCTGCAGCCAGGTAGCCAAACCAACAGATTAGTCACACTTTTACACCAAAAGATGTGTGCAGAATGGAACAGCCTCTACCTGCTGCTGTGCTGCCCTGCTAAAAATGCATCTGGCTCAGGTGCCTCAAATTACCTGTAGCCTGACATCAGATATTCCCCATGTGATGGTACCCATCCCTCACCAGCTCCTTCAGGAAGATTATCTGGAGGGTAAAAAAACCACAGCTGGTGTGAGCAGGAAGGATTTTAATAGTGTGTGTGCATGAGGAAGGCAAAATTGGGTACAAATTAATACTATTTATGTTATTAATGTTATCATTCGTTCTGGTACTTAGTGATGTTCAGAAAGTCAATAGCTGGAGTGAATAAAGGTTGGAGAGGTCTCTGTGGCTCATCCAGCTCTGCTCTCACTGCTCCATGGATCCAACCCTCCTGCTAAGCTGAGGTACGCTGCCTGTTTGCTTATTCTTAATAGAATAAGCTCCAAATAAAAATAAAATTAAGATCCTGAAAGGTTCTCCAAACCAGATTTATTTTGGCATGCATATGCAGGAAACTATGTACTGTAGCAAGTTTTAAATACTGTATTTGGACACTAATTCTCAACTGCCGTCATCAGTTTGCTGACAGCCATCTGCTTGGACCCTGCTCCTTCCTCCCGTTCAGCACCGTTAAAGTAAAATATTGACAGAAACAACTTCTGCAGCAAAAGTGGAAAAGTTAATAGCATAACTGAAGTCACTCAGGATTTTTTTTTTTTTTTCTCTAATGTTCTGGAGCTCTCCTACAATTTCGTTTTACTCATGCCTTAATTTAGAAGTGTCCCACCCCTGCTTAAAAATAGGCCGTTGTGTAGCCAGCTATCTATAGATGGCCCAGGTTCCTGAGGAGAGATCTGTAGCTGCAAGTGCCTCCTGTGCAGTTCGTGTGACTTCAGGGGATGAGTAATGCACATGCTCCTGGAGGAGCTGACACACCGGGGCTGCTGTCAGTCAGGGCTGGGGGAGCAGCCATGGCAGCAGGTTGTCACCCTGGCTGCCAAAATCTGCTACAGCACGAGCAGCACGTTGGTGGAATTCAGATTCACCTGCAGAAACGTTTTGAGCAGTGATGGAGGGAGCCTGTGCAATCCTTTACATCGTGGCACACTGCTGGATAAAGCTCCTGCGGGTACCTGGGCATTTCCAGAATGATCCTCCTTGGGCTGAGAGTTTTTGTGTTCTGCACATGCCTTGGGATGAATCCACAGTAATGAGTCTGAGATGCTCCAGTTCAGCACAGAGCAAGCTCTACCTTCAGCTCTTTGTGCAAAATGTCATTAAGCTCTTGCACAGGTCATAGGGCAATGCACAATAAAATACTTTGCCACTAATTATTTCAAAAAGGAAAGTGAACGTGAGCTCATGTACACACACACACGGAGATATACATTCACATAAATAATTTATTTGTCATACCTATTTATAATACATGAATCTTTTATGTTTTATGGTGATACCATTGCAGCTTGCAGATTTACATCTCTTATTAAATTCCCCACACAACAAAACACAGTACTATGGAAATATATAGCCCTACAAACTGATTCAAGATTTCTAATCCAAGTGGTCTCACTGTCTGCAATATTCCTTTCTAAATTGTGCCATTACGTCCCACAAATCGACTTGAAATGAAAGGTAATTTCTTTTTATTCTCTTACAGCTTTGTGGGAGAAAGGAAGGAAGAATCTATCCCCTAAAGAGCAGCACAACAGTTTCCAGGCTGAACCCTCTAACACACACAACCTCCTCTGTGCTTCTGCAGTCACAGACCCACCAGCCCTGTAAGAGGATGGGTGTGTTTGCCATGTTGAAGAGTTCAGCAGTAGATTTATTGGAGAGAGTAAAGCCTTTGGGCAGATGAGAAAAATTCTGAAAAATCCAGTTTCCAAGCAGGAAATTTGGCAGAAGCTGAAAAGTGTGTGCAAAGACAATGCCTCAGCATCAAACTCCACACATGAAAACAGCAACAACATGTATTTTTGAGAAATGTATTTTTTTATATTTGGCCTGGGTTGTTTTGGGGGGATTTTTCTCCCCATAGAGATAAAAAAAATTAATCAATCTGAGATTGCACACTGACTCCCACTTCTTGCCTGGTGCACAGCCCCCAGGTCAGTGTGTGGGTGAGGGAGGTGAGCCCCCAGCCCTCTCCATGCTGTGCAGAGTGGTAAGAGGCTGCTTCTGCTCTCTTGTTCTATCATCCCTGCTCAATTTCCTCCCTCATTTTGGGATAACCTCATCAAAATTTGTTTGGAAGTCCTTCACCACAGTCCTCCAAGTGTTCAACAACTCCAAATCCCTTTACTGACCATGCAGCTCTGTCTGTCCCCACTTCTCATGTGCCAGAAGTCCCCACCCTGCACTACTTGAAGCCTCAAAGAAATTGTTTCCTTCTTTAAGCAGTTCTCCAGACTGAAAGGTGAGGGTTCACTGTGAAAATAGGTTTGATTTTAAACAGCCAGTCCCACGTGTGGTGAGGATGGCTTACCAGCCTCACCAGGCTACCTTTCAGCTTCTCTTTTATGGTCTGAAACTGGGGGTGCTGATGCAGCATCAGAAAGCCACAGGCAGAAACCACACAAAGAGATTAAAGATGTGATAGGGATAGGCAGGAGGAAATACTCCTGCTCATTTTCCTGTGTGTGTTCTTCTGAAGGTAAAGCCAGCAGGACCTCCTGCACAGGTCCATGAGATTCCAGAATGATCTTTGGAAGCTTCTGTCTGTTTTCCAAAGGAGAAAAGCACCAGCAAACACAAAGCATGGAAAAACACTCAGCAGAATCAAGCACGACAGGAAAACTTTACAAAGCCATTGCTGTTGCTTTATTCAAACCTTTTCTCCTGCTGTCCATCTACAAGGGAGAAGTAAAAGAGACCCAACACAACTTTTCTACCTCTGTGCACATTGATGGAAGGCTGTAATATTTTCTCAATTAAAATCCCTGGGAAATGTGGTAACATTTAGCTCCACATGTTAAAGAAGGAGCTTTCTAGCTGTTCTCACTTGCTCTCTCTGCTTCCGTGCTGTGCAGCTCCTTGTGACTTTTTCCGAAGTTCAGCCATTTAGAACATTTAGATATTTTAGAGCCATTTAGAACACTGAGATATTTTAGAAGTCACAGTGATTTCTGAGAGACTTTGGACTGAAGATGGCATTTTTTGGTTTGAGTGGAACTATTTATTTTAATTTGCAAAGAAATGTAGAACCAGGACTCTAATGACCAGAATCCATCCATGATGAGTGGCATATTGCTTTTTAATGCAAGTGGCTGTAAAGTTCCTGAATATTTGACATGAGAATGTATTTATTTAAATGTTAATAGCACAAATGAGCATTGCTATAGCAGGCAAACACACTATTAAAGAGTTTATAGCAAACAAACAAGCATTCAGAATTGGATTAGAAAACTGATTTACCTGTAGGTAGATAAAACAATGAAGAGATAAAATATCAAGTGAATATCAAATAGAAGTGTTCAAGGCTAGGTTGGATGGGGCTTGGAGCAACCTGATCTGGCAGAAGGTGTTGGAACAAAGATGGTCTTTAAGGTGCATCCCAAACCAAACAATTCTCAGGTTTTATGATTTTATTGTACATTTGGGATAATGAAAGGAAAAATAATACTTTGGGTATCCTCTAAACAAGTCAGAATATAAAAGATCTTGCTGCCTGCTGTGGTGTGGTGACCTCAGAGGGATTTGGGCTCTCTGGTGTCCATCAGAGCTGCTCCAGGGGGCAAAAGGCATCAGTCAATGTCCAGCTGCAGCCAAGGCTGCTGAGGGGCTTCCTCCTGTAAAACACTGGCCACCAGACCAACCCAACAGCTGGAAAAGAAGAGGAAAATCGCTAAAGGTCTTTTCTATCTATAGATGCCAGGGAAGGGAGCACAGCAGCACAACCTGCTGCCTGGTTTGGTGTCTCTGCTGCCAGCATTTGTGTCTGCTGAGCCTTCCAAGCTGGCAGCTGACGTCAGCAGAGAACCTGTGAGGGCTCCACCAGGCAAGAGTCACAGCAGAGAACATCTCTCCAGCAAAGCCAGGGCCTCTCCCCGGCTGGCACATGTGGGAAATGCTCTCTGCAGCCTCCTCCAACGGTGAGGTCACACCTGCCTTTAATGAGTTTCCTGAAAGTTTACAGCAAGTTTCCCCTGCAACACAGGTTGGGTTTCATTGATCTCCAGCCAGGGCTGTCATTACCAGAGGACGGGGTTCCAATTTCTGATTAATGAAAATTATAATTATGTACAGATAATGCAGAGGGAGAGAGAGATGTTTCCATGTTACTTTAAACAAAGAAGAGTTAAGGCCTTATCTTAACTATGCATTGGCACTGCAATGCGAAATGGTCATGCAAAATTAATTTTTAATGTGTTCAATTTATATTAAAAATTTCTGCAAGTGTGTGATTTTTTTTTTCTAAGGCTGGAGTGCTACTTCATTTACAATATTCCCTGAAGGTGTTTTTTTTTTTTTTTTTAAAGAGACTCTTAAACTGAAGCCATTTTAAGGGTTTTATGAGACATTATGTGAGCTTTCATATGCAAGTTAGTCGTTAAGTACCAGATATTATATTCTGTAATATGCTTAAGTGATATTAGAGGCTGTATATAGCCTGCAGTAATGGCTATTGCTGCTTTTTTAATTTATCAAGAAAATGTTGCTTAAATAAGGAGCAAATCAGTGCTTGGGTGTTAGAAAATATACATGCAAAGGAAGTAACAGTATTGTTGTGACATATTTTGTGCTCTCAGCTTCACTGGGGAGCAAATCCAGAGGCTGCTTTCTCCTACTCCTGCTGACACACATGGCAAGTCCCATATATAACATGCTGGACATATACAAAAAAGAGAAATTTCACTAAATAGTCATTGCTCCTCATGACTTCATGAGAATTTATATCATGTCTCTGTTAATTGGATTTTTTTTTTTTTCTAATCATATGATTCCTGGCTTTCAAAAAAAGTAGCAACTCACATTTGGACTTAAAGGAATGAAGTCTTTGAATGTTCAGCCTACAAAGGGAAATGTTTTTTTGTTAAGCTGGATGCTGTGGTCAAGCTATAAAAGACAGGATAAAAAAAATCCCGACAAACCAATCCTCACATGGTGAACAAACTTGCTACTTTTTTCTCCACCCTCCCTCCCTTAAGAGCCAGAGGAAGAAAAAAGTGAAAGCTTTAAGCTGACGAGTTTGTAGAAATGTAGAAGTCACTTGACTCTGCTTTTGAACGTGCCTCTTGCTCCTTGTCCTGACACCAAAATAAAGTCTTTCTGTAGCTGTGCTGCAGAGGAGGGGAATACAGGAGGGGTTTAGACTGACAGCCCTTGGCAGTGACCCCTCGTGTTAGCCACAGAGCCCCCACCTGCTCTGACCCCCAGCTGACCACTGCTCAAAATATTCCTGCTCTGACCACGGACCCCTCTGCTGTGCCCAGCTGCAAACTACCGCTCTCAGGCAGACTTGTGACTGAAGAAATGTATTTCAGATGAAAAATAATCTTTTCCATTTTCCTTCCCTTCTCCCAGCTGCTGATTCCCACCCTGATTCCTGTTCTGGAGCTGTGATTAATACTTTACTTTTTTTTTTTTTTTTTTTTTTTTTAAATCACATCATCCTTCTCTCTCTCTCTCTCTCTGCCTCCCATCCTCCCAGTCCTCCTCACAGCTGTGGATCCTCACTCCTTCCAGTTGCCTCTGCTGTCGTCCTTGCTCTCCTCCCTCCCCTGGCTCCCTCAAATATTTCAGAGGAAAGTAATCCAGCTCCATCCAGGCTGTATGGCACTGCCTCTCCTCTTGTCTGCGCTCATCTTCTCCTGCTGCCTTCGGGAGGAATGAGACACTGGGCACCCTGGGCACCCTGGAGTCGCCTCCCTAACGAGCCCTCTGGCAAACGAGCATCAAGCTGGGCCCCAGCTGGGCTAGGTGACGGCAGCCAGCCCTAGCCAAGGGCTCCAGGGCTGTCCCTGGAAGGGCAGCTCTGCAGGGAGCACAGGGTGCTCTCCAGATGATGAACATCCCCAGGCTCCCGCTGCTGCCTGGGCTCCGCAGGCTCCGGGACCTCACCAGGAGCGCCTGAAATCCCGGGAATGCCAAAAAGCAGCGCTCCAGAGGGATCCTCCTCATCCATCCCTCCATCCATCTTGGCAAGGAGGAGATGGCCAGAGCGTCTGTGCTCCGGGGGAGGAGGCCAGGGTGGGGTGAGCTCCTTCCCCTTGCAGGACGAGCCCTGCCTCGCACGGGTTTTTATTAGTGGTTTATGACTACTATGAATTCTCTTCTCGGACCAAAAATACTTGGCCCCAGCCTCTTAACTCTACAGTAGCTGTCAGGAGAACCATTTATTCACCAAAACACAGAAACTTTCCTGCTTTTGTCACCAAACACTCATTGAGAGCTCCCCAGCCCAAGCGTGAGGAAAGCACAGCAGTCCCCAGGGCAGTGGTTTGGGTGTCTCCAGCTCAGGTGAAGACATCTCCTGTGGTTGTGATCTGCCCATTATCTCTTCACAGAGGGGGCTTTTGACTTTCCCTGGGGAAGTCCCTGCCATGCATTCCCACCTTTTCTGGCTGAGCAAGCCTCAGTGTTTTTGAGGAAACATAACAAACAGGCAAAGCGGTAATAAATAGAACAAATCTGCCAACACCTGAACCACCTCCTGTCCCTGCTCTGCACTGTGCTCCCTGCCCAGATGACCCCCAGCATCACTCCCATCTCTGTTCCACAGCCACTCCTGAGCTCTGAGTTCAGGAGCCAACTTTTAACCAGCTTTAAGCTCTTTCGTATGGCCCAAACCATTTTACCCTTTCCCCAAGGATGTCTCTGCATGGAGGTTTCCTGTTATTGTCCGTGTGGTCAAAGGGCAATTAGGCTTTTCTCCTGCAATTTGGAGCTTGAACCAGCTTAATCTGTGTTAGGCAACACAAGCATCTGCTTCTCTTCTCCCTCCCACCCCCTGCTCATGCACACACAAAGCCTCATTATATTAATAAAATATTTTCCCATTCTTCACCTGATTAGCTGCCTGCACGTGCCTGTGAGCCCATTTTCAATGAAAAATGTGTGTGCATTTACACCCATACGTGCCAATGCACCTTCCCCTGATTATATACAAACAGATGTTTATATATAGAATGCATATTATAAATTTAAATTGATATGGGAACATAAATCTGAATAAATCACAGCTAAGCTGCAGCTTAAAATAAACATTCTGGGGAAAAAAAAATAAGCAAATAAACTTTTTTTTTTTTTTTT
Organism: Sitta carolinensis; assembly: GCA_032173965.1. Classification (NCBI taxonomy): domain Eukaryota; kingdom Metazoa; phylum Chordata; class Aves; order Passeriformes; family Sittidae; genus Sitta; species Sitta carolinensis. Next base: position 3,147,085 of record CM063288.1, on the reverse strand, counting down.
TTCATTTTGGCAGAATGTTTATTTATTTAACAACAGCGATGCAGTTGCTTACACTTTCTACAAATGTTTTATCTCTTCTTCCTCCGCACCTGTCCCTGAGTGAATAGAGCCACATCTGTCTCATCTTGGCATAACAAGTACACATCTACATCTGTGAAAGATGATTCCATTTTTGAAGGAAACACTGTCTACTTTTACACTCCTGCAGTCTGCTAGAAATTATTACACAATGGATTTTGTGTCTTGCAGGAAGGCTGCTAAATAGTGAATAGCGAGTTTGGAAATGGTACAACAAAAGTAATGCCCTACTTTGACAAATAGATGGCTAGATATAAATATATGTTTATTCTAAACTTTATGGGTAAGAGAGAGCCACTGATTAATGTTACCTTCATTTTACTCTTTCTGGTGTAGTGGACTCAGTTAAAAAGCTCAGGAAATGTAGAGTAGAGAGTAATAACAGGATATAGAGGCTTTCACCCATCAGCTGCCATGTCAGAGCCTACATGAAGTTGATAATGACTGGAAAAATAGTTGGAAAAATCCTTCCCTGTGAGGGCGGTGAGGGCCTGGCACAGGGTGCCCAGAAAAGCTGTGGCTGCCCCTGGATCCCTGGAAGAGTCCAAGGCCAGGCTGGATGGGGCTTGGAGCAGCCTGAGCTGATGGAGTCAGCACAGACAGTGGGCTCCTGGCTGAGAGCAGCCACGTGCTGTCCAAGGTTATGTCATTAATGACATTCAGTAGCTCATTAAATACATGAAGAGGTGAGCTTTGGCTGATAAGGGTTTAATGAGTTAAAACTCTGAAATAGCCAAAAGCCTCTCTGGTGACACTGAACTGATGGGCAGCAGTGGTTTTGCTGCTCATCTTTCTTTTATGGGCTTGACTGTCAAAGCTGAAGTAAAAATAAAGGGAATATGAAGTGCCCTGAAGTTCCTCTGATGTATTTTCCACACTGTTATTTGCTCTACTGCACCCAACAGCTCTTGTAGTCATATACCAAAAGCTGTACAAGCAGTGCAGCAGGGTCATCCATCCATCCATCCATCCATCCATCCATCCATCCATCCATCCATCCATCCATCCATCCATCCATCCATCCATCATCCATCCATCCATAAACCATCCATCCATCATTCATCCATCCATCATCCATCCACCATCCATCCATCCATCCACCATCCATCCACCATCCATCCATCCATCCATCTATCCATCCATCCATCCATCCATCCATAAACCATCCATCCATCATTCATCCATCCATCATCCATCCACCATCCATCCATCCATCCACCATCCATCCACCATCCATCCATAAACCAACCATCCATCCATCCATCCATCCATCCATCCATCCATCCATCCATCCATCCATCTCATCCATCCATCCATCCTTCCATCATCCATCCCTCCATTCATCCACCATCCAATCTTTCCTCACTTCTCACCTGGAGGGATTAGCCCAGGAAGAACATCAATCAAGGTATTTCATGACTCTTCCCTCTGTCACGGGCTGTGTTTTGCCCTGTGCCATGATGTTTGTGCCTTCTGACCAACCAGACAAACAGGATGACAAAGAAACCTCACTAAAAAACGAGGCCTGGCCAGCAAATAGAAACTTTATTCTACAGAAAAAACATCAGCCTGTAGTAAAATTTTAATTCACTACTTCCTGTCTCTTCCTGACTCTTTTTCATCTTTTGCCAGCCTGTAGTTTTTGTGCAAAGTATGAGAAGCCTTCCTTGCTTTTTCAGCCATCAAGAGTCTCCTAACTTAAATTAAAAAAAAAAAAAAAGTCAATGCAGAAGTGACAGCATTATTTTTGAAGACAGCTTTTTCTTCACTATGTTGCAGGACAGACACTGAAAGCAACACAGATTCACTATTTCAAAACAATTTGAAATGTGCTCAGATCAAAGAGAAATCAATGTCTCCATGAGCGTGATTTCAGAATTGAAATATTTTATGGAGGAAAAGAATCCCAATTAGAACACATTATAAATTGTAATTAATCTAATGGTTTAAAACATATTTAGATAGATTTAAGGAGACATTTTCCTGGTAGCTGTATCATTCTAGGAAAAGGTCAATCCTTAATAGTGCAGCAATCAGGACTGTTTTTTTTTTTAAGGCAAGTTTGGGAGGCAGAGCACAATTTGTCCTTCTGTGCAGGTATTGAGGTATTGACATGCAGGTCTCTGATGCCATGATGCCAACCCTCTTCCTCTTCTTCCTCTTCCTCTTTTTTTTTTTTTTTTTTTTTTTTTGCAATGTTTCATGTACTATCTTTAGGCTTTCTCAAAATCAACTGCTTGATTTACCCATCCTTCCTGGGAATTTATGATTCATATCTTCCCTTCTTTTCCCTCCCTTCTCTCTTGCCAGACCTTTCCAACTCCCAACTGCTGTTCTATCTTCTATATTAAGCACCCCAGGCTCTGATGTACTTGACAGTGCCCTGTACTTTAAACACACACACAAAAGCACTCTGGTGATCTGAGATATCTTCTACAATGTGACACACATACACCAACCTCAGACTCCAGACCTTTCACAATCCTAAAAAATATCTTGCATTTAAATTTTTATCTTTTAAAATTTGTTTTATTCTATTATTTTTAAAAGGAACGGAAAAAGGAAACATTGACAGTTATATAATGTGCATTATTTACTTAATAGCTGTTCTGGTCTATTGGGTAAATATATAGCCAGGCAGTTTTTAAAAACACGTATTACAGACCCAAGAGACCAGAGAGACTCTGAAGCAGCTGTTCCAGTCTATTGGGTAAATATGTATTTAGGCAATTTTTCAAAATATGTTAAAACTCCTTCAGTGCCATTCTGGTCAATTGGTTAAATATGTATTTAGGCTTCTTTTATAAATGCCTTTTATGTAGCCGATAGACTGCAGGAACTGCAACTGCTGAATATGTTTTCGTAATTTTTACCTGTGGGTATTACTGGGAGTCATTCCCTGGATTCCAGCTCCTTCCCCTGGTGTTGCAGCACTGAGGATGAGCTGGGTGTCACAGCCATTGTCACCAAGAGCAAACACAAATATCCCCACACCTGGAATGACATTATTCCTTCTGATTGCCATCCCTGCTCACTAAGAGCCATGTTATTTTTCCAATCTGTCAGTGGACTGACACACTTTGCATTGTGCTGTGCTGGTTAGGCTGATGGATATTTTTAAACCAGCCATGTTTTTTCAATATTCAGAGGCACAAAATGGCATTTTGAAGCCCTGCTGTCAATTCTGGGGTTGTTTATACGAGTGAAGTTTAGCACATGCTTAAATATGAGCCAGATCAGGGCTCAACCAACAGGACTTAAATTGCTTTATGATTTAAAAAAAAAAAAAAAGAGCAAAAAAAAAAGCCTCCAAAATCTCTTTAGGTGTTCAAGGTGATAGGAAAATCAAATCTGATGGCTGAGCTGTAACACAAGTTTCTGAAAATCTTAATGCAAAGTGGCTGTGACAGATGTGAACATGCTGGGGTTTGTAGAACTTCTGCTGTATTTCAGCTGAAGATTTATATTTACATCCAGTTCTTTCAGAGTGAGCTCTGGTGAGAATTTTATACAGTGAGAGAGGGAGGGGCTGGGCTTAACTCAGTGCTCAAGGAAGCTTTTCCAGGCTTGTTTCTGTTAAACCACAGCTTTCAAGACAATTATATTTGCTCCATGGTTCCCTCTTTGCCTTCCCTCCCTTTATGGAGCAGACATCTCCATTGAACTGCTGCTGTAAATTAACCCAAATTTTATTGCTGCAAAAACAGGACTAAACAAATATCTCCTTTTATCCCCACTGCATGAACTGACAGCATAAATTCTTTCTCAGTTTGTTCCTTAATGATAAATTATTAACTCTCCATGTAGAATCGATCATGTTCAGCCTGCACTGGTCTGTTCATCCACAGAATGTCTTCATTTTCCTGTGCTGACAATTATTTCAGGAAGAAAATTTTCATTATTTCAGGAGTGTCCTCAGCTTTCCTTGAAATCTGACTTTCTACTGGTAGTAGATGGCTGGTCTTGACCTGTGGTAGAGTCAGTTCTGGAGTTTTTATCCCACCTCTTGTTCCTTCAGGATGGGTTTGCCTTCTCCCTTCCCAGCAAAAATGTGTTACTCACCCATCCAGCTATCAGAGAGATTGCCCTGTCTTGGTGTTTTTCTATTTTTCAGAAATTTTGAGATAGGTTATTATAAGTTATTATCATTTTTATATTATATTATAATTACAAGTTGTTATAATTTTCAGGGGGTTTTATTCCAGTTTTATATTTTTTCTCAAACATTCTTAATAATAAAACTACTGTAAATATTTCCCTCAGTTGTGTTTAGAAAACTGGCCTTGATGAGCCTGGAGGGTTCTTTCTCAACCTTAATGATTCCATGATTCTTCAGTGGAAATGGAAAGGACAAATAGGCAGAAACTACGTGGGGAAAATGAGGAATACACCTCACACAGGTTCAAACACAGGTATAAGTGCATCTGGAGATGGAAATGAACATTTGGTGTATAACAAAAAAAAAAATGTATTTTAAACAGGCACTTGATAAAACAGAAATATTCTTGCTGAGGTCAGTGTGGGCACTTTAATTCAGGCAAAGTGTAAACCTCTGCAGACTGGAGTAAAATGATGTCACCATCTTAAATAAATCAACTGTTTTGCATTAATACAAGTTAAATACAAGTCTAAATCATAGGATTTCTAAAAGAAAAACAAATGTGGAAAAATATTGATAAGAATTCTGACAAGGAATATTAATAAATGAAAATGTTGATAAGAACTCTGGATACATTTGATGATTTATTGCCAAAATAAGTAACATTATTATCCAAATTATTAGACCAGCTGTAACGCCAGGATAAAAATAACAGTGATGCTGTGTCACTCACATAGTTTCATAAACAATGATCAAATCCCATCAGAATAAGAAACATCTTGTCTGTCAAAGATTACGAGATGCTTTCCAGATCCACCAGTATATCCAGGCCTTTCCATTAATCAGTGCCACAGAGGCTTTTTTCCTTTTGAAATCACTGAGCTGGATGTTGGGAGATGCTCTCAACAGGAACTGCTGCTTGAGCCTGAAATGTGATTTTATTTTTACAATACAAGGATCCCTGCTTGCTTAGAGAGTGCTGGTGGATCCTGTGCCCACATCTGGATGCTTGAGTTCATTCTGTGGAAAAGGTGAAATGCCATTTTTTAATAACATTCCAGTTTGTTGGAGCTGGCAGAGGCCAAATGTGGTGAGGGTTTTTTATTTACCAGCTTACTTTATAAGTTATTGGTGAGGTTTTCCTTTTCCTAGAATGCTCAGGTCCTGCCAGGAGAAATGTGGGTGATCTCTAACTGGAGCTTCTGGAATAGCTCTGTCAAATTGCTGCACTTCTTCCCCTTTAACTATGTTCATGATATTCTCCTAGATAAAAAATTGAATTACCCATTTCTATGGGGAAAAAAAAAAAAAAAAAAAAAAAAAAAAAAAAAAAACCTGAGTCAAAGTGTTTAAAAATTTAAAAATAAATTTAATAAGTAACAAATGGAATAAAACCTATTAATAAGTATTAATTATCTTTACAATACATAAAGGATATAAAGAAGAGGAAGCCCCTGTTGCTGCAGAGCAAGAAGGGCTTTGTGCCTGTGTGTGGCAGCTCTCAGAGAGAGCAGGAGACTGGGTTAACCTACCATCGCCATAATTCGGTTTGGCAATTTCACTGATCATAAGAATATTCTTATTGTATCAAAATGTGTGACAGCTTTGTGATGGGCATAAATGGGGGACGAGATCAGACCCGTTTCATTAGATTAAATGGAAATGTGATGTTTTCAACAGTCAAAAAACACTGGAGACATCATCAAAGCTATCAGTGCCCATCTCCCCACAATCTCTGTTATGATCATTTTGTTCCCTTACCATTGATCTACTACAAAACTGAAAATTAATTTAAAGGAGGAAAGATCTTCAAATATTTATATCTGAATATTTGTGTGGGCAAAATGCAGGCTGAGCTAAGAACTTCTAACACTCGCCCAGATGAAAATTAAACCCAGAGCACCGACCAAAGCTCTTAAAGAGTAAAAAGGTGACTTTGCACTGACTGCAGTGGACATGAGGGTCAGCCCAGGTCTTGAGTTCTCCTTCAAATCCATGCCCATGTATCCTTTTTTCCTGCTGCAAAACTTCTTCCCTCTCTCACCAGGAAAGTTTGCACATGAAACCCTTTGATTTGTGAAGGTGTCACTCGGCCAAAGCAGCCGGAGACCGGATGGGAAAGAGAAAATGATGGCTGAGCTGGAGGTGCAGGTAAATCCCCAGGGGTACAGAGGAGATCCAGCACGTTGTGCAGCTCCTCTGTCAGCTGAGCAGCAGCCCAGCCTTTCCTAGCAGATATTTACCTTGGTCCATGTGCTATTAAGTAAATGTGATATCGTAAAACTGATAAAAGGAGTTTTGAAACTGGCTGGACTCGAGCCACTCCTGGACTCTGCCACCACCTGCAAGAGGGAAAAAAGGTGTTATGAAGTACCTGAGTCTACCACTCTTGCTGTACTGGCTTCCCACTCAAAAGCACACACCAGCATGTCCAAAATCTTCCCTGCCTTTGAAATATGAGTCTTTCTTCCCGTAATCTGCTCTGGACACAACTCACAAACTGAAATGGATATTCCCTGTTACCATTTGGAGTTTTACTGTGTTTCTCTGGCCTCTGCAATGCAGCAGTGGGAGCAGAGATTCTTCCTCAAGATTTCCCTGCCTGGGGAAAATCAAAAGGTCCTTCTCAGTAATGAATAATGTGCACAGCCACCGTCAGCACTGCCACTGCCTCAAGAGGAGACCAGCACTGAAGAGTCCACAGGATGGGGCACGATGCAGATCCACCACAGCCAGTGGGAGCAACTCAAAGGGGATTGAGACAGCAAAACCCTCCTGGTGCCAAAACCTGTCTGTGGCACACATGGATGGGCTGAGCCCAGCACATCTGAGCACAAGGGTTCTGTCTCCAGGGACTGGAGAGCCCCAGGCTGGGGTCACCACTCAACACTTCTCTGCCGGGGAGCAGAGACTCCATTCAGCTCTGTGGGATGCTCTTATGCATGTCCAAAAGCATAGATGCTCTTCTGGCAGGACTTTTTCTAATTTTAGTAAAAGATTTACAAAAGAGAAGTACTTCCTCTCAGTACATCAGGCATTAGTCACTGATAAGAGCGAGCATAAATTCTGGGCTTTAATCTTACATTGTATTATTACAAAAAACACCTTAACATGCAATGATACTTTATAATATTAAATTTTAACCCCACACCCAACTTTTAGAACTGTTAGAGAGCATATGTTTATGGGAAATGGAACATCAGACTCCTGATGTTGAGACTAAAATTAGGTGACATTGTTTAAAATACCTTCAAAGTGCTTAATCTGATTTTTTTGTCTAGTCTAAGCACTTGAAAACCCGATGATAGGCATACTTGCTTGATATATAAAACTTTAAGTATTTATCTCTCTAAAAGGCAAGTTTCCTTGCTGTTGAGAGTTTTTCTTGCTGGGAAGGCTTCCAAATCCCCTCTCATGTAGCTTCATGGAATTTTCTCAGCTCTTGTGTTTGCTCCTTCTCCACACCTCCCCCCCAGTGCAGAGAGGCACATCTGTCTGTTTTCTGCCTTATCAAGCAGACATCTACATCTGCGAGGAAAACACCACTTCCTCAGCTAAAAACCTGTATCTGATTGTGGTAATAAAGCACTACTTCCTCAGTTCAAAACATACATCAGACAGGACCAATTACTTCAAATGACTCATAGCAACAGGCAAAGCAACGCTCGTCCTGGCGGAGCCTTTGAACCTCCACCGCTTCAAAGGTGTACTGAAACGTGGTTATGAGGCGATTGTCTAAAATTGCCAAATTACCAGGTTCCAGGCTCTGACATTTGTTATTCTGAGCCATGAGACAAAGGAAAGCACTTAGTTCACCCGCTGAGAGACACGGAGCAAAGCAAAAGAGATATTTCCTAGGTGTAGCGAGCTCTCAGCACGGTGAATTCTTGAACGCGAACCAGAAAAACGCTCGCGCCTTAAATTAATCAAACAATATAATTAGGTGATCAAACAATGCACAATAATAATGCAGAACGCAAACAATATGAGCCAGAGCTACCGAGGGAATTTAATGGGCTTTTAATCACATCCTGGAGGTCAGAGAGGCTGGAAGTGTTATTAATGGGAAACAAAGATTTTCACCTTTAGGTCACCAACGTGAATGTGGCACAGGTTGGTTCTGACTGAGCATCATTTCCAGCTGCTAATTACTGGGGGGCTTGTGGTGTCTGCAGCCCCACAGGAGAGGAATTTGCAGAATCCTGCATGAGAATGTGCATCAGCTGCAGTGGGCCAGAGGGTGTCCAGTAGATGACAGATATTCCAGGAGAAAACACAAGATTATTCAACTCAAAGTTCTTCTTTCAGTAAATATTTTGGTGTTTTCTACTACTTCCAAGTAGTATCAAATAAAGTTGAAAATTGTCCAAAATTGCCAAATTACTTGTTTCTAATAAATCTATTTCCACTTTCCCTATGCTGGGCATTGTCCCTGATAGTCATGGCTCTCTCCTGACAAGCACCATGCCCAAAGAGATGCAACAGCCTAGTTGGTTAATAGCTAATTTTGCGTGAGCTCATCCAGTCTCTCTAACTGACATTATAATTAAATTAACTCTGAAAAATTAAGTTAAAGAGGAACCCTATACTGAGCACCATTAAGCATATTATTATTACCTACTGACACAAAGTTATTTGGGTATTCATGTTGCAACTGTTATTTTATTAGGAATCTTCCAATATTAAGAGCACATTTAAATAAATATAGTTCTAATTCTATTTCTGTTTGTTCCATTTTCATATCAAGTCATTCAGCCTTAGTTTTGCCATTTTGTTGAGTTTTTATCTGTTTTCTTAACACTGAAGGTGATCAAGCATGTATTTGGAGGGCACATGACAGATGACAAAGATAATTGGGTTTTGTTACCAAGAAAGCTCACTGTCAAAATTCAGTGATGGAACTGGCCAGAACAAACACAATACAATCCCATTCACTATTGGTGTAACTCTTCAACATACTTTTCTTACAAATACCTATATGTAAACAAGAAAATTAAGATTCCATTAATGTTTGGCAGTTAAACTGTTGTTTCTCTACAAGTTTTACCAGAGATATGTTTATGCAACTACTCAAATAGAGAAATGCAACAACAGAGAGGCAGAGAAAATACATTTCAAAATCCCAGTTGTCACAGTGGAGGTCTTTTCAGGGCTAGAAGTCACTTCTGGCTTTGGTAGGAAGCCTACAGGCACTTCTTTTTATGAGTAAGCTACATCTGTTCAGGCACTGCACTTTCCTAACACCATACTTTTGTTTTTTAGACTGAGGAGCCTTCAAGTCTAGCAGCTCAGATGCTTGCATCCGTCTGCACCCTTTTGGGTAAATACCTGTCACTTTAGGCAGCCTTCTCTGGCTCTCTGCTCCACGCTGAGACTCAGATTGTCCCCCTGGCACACTGCTTGTTCTCCTCTGGCACACAGAACAGTGCCACCAGCCCAAGACCTCTCATGTCACTCCAGGTGAGGAAACACAATTCATCCCTGATGGTTCCTCCCTTTCCTTGCTTATTAAACTCAAAGGATCTCCGAGAGTGTTTGATGGAACAAAGAAATGTGGATTGTCTGGTCAGTTCCCCACTGTTTTGTGTGCCTGTGTCTTTGCTGGGAAGATTTGGGGGTGTCTGTCAGAAGAAAGAGACACAGCTGGGTTTGTAACCCTCTCTGATGAATGTTATGCACACAAGACATGTATTTTTCATGATTGTCACAATTTTTCCTGTTGAACACAAATCCCTTCGCTCTGTTTTAAGGAGGCAAAGAACAAGTACTGTGAAAAACGAGTGTCAGGTTAGCCCTGTGCCAACAGAAATGCACTGATCTCTCCAGGAATGTATCTGTTTCAAAGCAGGTATTCCTAAGAAACCATTGGACACTCGTCTGGAAGGACCAAGAAAACCAAGGAGGGTCTGTGTCAGAGGTTTTAAATTGTCACTGCAATCTAGACTATGATTAACTCATTTTTCCTCCACAGCATTCTCTATGTCAAGGGTCAATCTGTATTTTCCCATTCTTCCAGAGCACCACACACACATATCCATAGAGACTTCACTGGTGACACCCTCACTACCCCAAAATAAAGTTTTAAGTCCACTTTCCCTTAAAAATAAGCTACTATCATTATCATTATTCTTAAATATTGGTTGTACCTTAGTTAAAGGGTCACCAGCCTGGAAAAGATGAGAAGCTCATAAATAGTTCATAAACTCCCTTTCATCTCAGGACAGTGAATAAGGAGAAGCAGAGCACAAACAACTTTGGAGGAGCTTTTTGTGTTCTCCCCACTCTGGTACAACTCTGACCCATGTTTCCTGTCATCCACCCAGGAGCTGGATTTACAAGCATGTCAGCGCCTGCACTTCAACTGGGGATGCCCAGATGGGGAAACCCTCTCACCAGCACCACGAAATACCCATCTGCTGTGGATTAATACTCCTCAGGGAATTATTGTTTCCTGCTGCCTGGCTCTTAGGGTCGGTGCTGGGAGGCTGGGATGGAGGAGCACAAACCAGGGTGGCTCTGGAGTGAGGATGGGGTCGAGGCACCGTGGGGCAGGGTCAGTTTAAGGATGTGCTCCGAAAGCTCTAAGGTGGTCTGCTCTCAGCAGAAAGAATATTGGAAAGCAAAACGTCCCCTCTGCATCCATTTGATCAAATAATACGTTTAGAGCACTATTATTAGATCAGGAGAAACAGTCAACTGAGACATGACATTGTAACTGTTAAAAATTACACCATCAAACACCAGCCAGGGACACCGAAAGGAAGAGTTGGCACTTATAAATAAAAAATGATGTAGAAATTAAACAAACAACCCATGGAGACTCTTTCAGGTTTTTTCTTTCCCCCCGTTTCTTATGCAAAACCACACAATAAATGGTCTTTGAGTTACAGAGGTTTAATCTATGTGCAGAAAGGGAATTAGAGGCTGATTCAGGGCTTTTTTTTCCCTTTCCTTTCCTGCAGGCCTCTTTTTTATTTTCTTTCCAGGTATTGATCGTGAAAGTGATATCACACCAGAAGGTGCATTGATATGGTGTTGAGTAACAGAAAACTGCAAAGGCTCCTTACAGTATAATCAAAGCTTCTGTCCAAGCCCCCCACTCTGATGAAATCCAATCAATAGGGACGATTAAATGACACATACAGAGCCATCAATATTAAATACAATCCATTTCCTGTACAAGAGCAGTGCAATGTAAAGTGGACAAGATAAAACTTGAATAGGCAGGTTATTTACGATGCTTGTACAGTATTTAAGCAGTGATGAAAGTTGGGAGCACACATGATTTGCATATTAATCAAAAAAGCAAGTAAGTTTTTTGATGCATGTAAAATAGAGTTTGGTGGGTTTGCAATGTTTCCAAACAATATTTTTTTTTAAAGTAATTTTTGGAGGGGCAAAGTCAGAGAGGAGTTGACTCCAAACTTAAAAACTGTAGATTCTGCAGTCTGTGATTTTAGCTAGCCATTGGGTTCTTACAGTGTTTTTTTCAGTGTTCCAAACCATTTCCCTGTTGCCTGGGCAGTGGAAGAAAGGGTTTGAGGTAATTCATTGCAACTTTAGCCTGAAATGTACCTCCAGAGGTGAGGAAGAAACCACCAGGAAGTGTCACAATTTCCCACCATGAGCATAAAGGCAATATTGGAAGGCACCTTAATGACCACCTCCTGCCATGGGCAGGGACACCTTCTGCTGGACCGGGTGGCTCCAAACCCCATCCAACCCAACCTTGGACACTTCCAGGGATGGAAATGTGGCAGCCACGGCTTTTTGGATCTCCCAGTGGCTGTTAGGGTTGCCAGAAGGCCATCAAAGGAAAGTTTTCCTTTATGGAATTCCCTCACTACCCTCAGAGAGACTCTCTAGTGCTGTCCCTGGGATAGGGAGAGCCCACCAGCTGAGATAAATGGGTTTTGGTAAACTCCCTGCTCTTCTCTGCTGTGCTAGGCAAAACACTTCCACCAGTTCTTGCAGGGCCCATGTGCTGCAAACACTGAAAAACACCTCTAATAAATCTGGTTTCCTTCTCACATATTTCTTCACACCACGTGCAGGTGGGGAAATGGCAAAATTAGGGATCTAATCTCAAGAGCGACCAACTGAAATAATACAATAAAAATAAAAAATACAGAAATAGATTAAAAAATACGGATCTCCAGCAAATCAGGCCCTGAATCAGATTGTCTTTTGTTCTGGAAAAGTAAGAGCAAGGATGAATGAATTCACCTCAGAGGGAAAGAGACAAAAGGAGCAGCAGATTGGTAGAAAGGTATCACTATGCTACCCCTGAGCACGCTGTTCTTTGCTTTTCACACATGAATCCTCATCATATTGATTGATAAATACAAATTCTTTTCTCCCTTTTACAACGTCAATTCATTCTTTTTCAACATTAAACTTTCACAGTATCTTAGAAGTGAACAGATAAAATTCCTTATCACCAAAACTCGTGATGGTTTTAGCAGAAACCTAGAAGGACCGTTGACAAGTTTAAAGTTAATCATGTATTTGTGTCCTTTGTTATACTGGCCCATAACTGGGTTTGGTATCTTCAGGATGAAAACTCTTCATCTTAACACAATTTTCAAGGATTTTTTTTTTTTTTTAAACTCCTCAATAAAAGTTTTATAGAGAAAGTGAGCCTGAAAAATGTTCTTGGAGATGACACTACTCTCTGCCAGGACACTTTCACAAATACTGTGGGGACAGCAGGTTGTTTGCCAATGAAAAGCTACTTTCTCTTGACAAAATTGAAAATTGATGACAAAGTGATTGGGTATTTCTCAAAATGCTGTCAAATGTAATGACATTGGGTGTGTTCCAATTAGTTTTGTAGGCTTTCGAGATGCAGCTCTCTCTCCTTGCCTTCTGTGTAAAAAACTTTGTGGCGTGAGTCTGGTCTGCTGAAGGACAGCTAGAGCTGCTACAGCTCCCAGAATTTGCTAGGGAATGAGGATGCACTGACACATCTAGTCTGGACTAAATAATCAACTTCCACTTCACAAAACTCGAGGTTTCTTGTCCAGTTTGATGCGTATTTATTCCTGCCCAGGGCAGGTTGCAGGTCACGTTGATGCTGAGAGAGGAGGGGGAATTTGCTGATAAAATATCACATTATGTTTGGCCGGTAATTAACCACACTCCTATAAAATCAGAGGTGCCACGAGGTGCCTGGGATGTGCTGAGCATCCCACCAGCAGGAGCAGAGGGAAGCCAAAGGTTCCAGCGACAGCAACGTGTGTCCCCTTCAGGCTGTGGGAGCTGGAAACCAGGATCTCCCTCTCTCCCTCCTATCTGGAGCACAAATAACATAAAGCTGGGAGAGGATTGATACAGAATGCTACATAAAATGTTTGCTTATAATTATTTCTAGCACCCTTTTGAAGCTTAGGGATAAAACATTTCTAATTATTCATCAGGCCGTTGGAACTCCTAGGCCTCTGTAATAGGGATTTAGCAGAACAACAAATAACATACAGGGATCCAGATGAAAGGAGTGAATTTGAAGGGATTATTACCATAAAAAAAGCAAGTGACTATTTGATGGAGTTACAACAATATAGAGAGTCAGACAGGGATAGAGAAATAATGCTAATTGATAAATATATAGCTGCTTAAGCTTTAATTTGAGCTGCGGAAGAGTTGTAAAACAAGTGATACCTGTAATTTCCTTTTTAAAAAAAAGATCCCTCTGTTTGAAATGAATATATAAGGGAAATCCCTCAAATGCAGAGTTTCTTCCCCCCTCCTCCCATTTTCTCCATATTACAGTCACAAGAAGTAGTTCTCTGAAAGGCAGGACCATGAAATTTTTTCTGGTCTTGGCTGGCTTACAGCTGCTTAAAGATTTGCTCCCCAGTTCAGGATGGAAGCCACGACATCTTCTGCAGGATCCTGTGATCTGCTCATGTTGGAAGCCCATGGGCCACAGGGAGCAATAGGCATTCAAGGAATGAAGAGAGGATTTTGTGTTCACCAATATAGACTGCAAAATCACTGCCTCATCTTAATCAAAGCACTGCAAAGTGAAAAACAAATCATAAACAATGACAAAACCCCACGAAAAAGCCCCAAAGTCAGCAAAAGCAGGATTTGTGAACCATCTGAGGTGCAGCCATCCCTGCTCTCTCATTTCTCCAATAAAACAGACAACCTTTAGGCAGTTTGTCTTAAATAAAGACACATAAAATGGGTAAATGGAACCTAAAACACAAATAGGATAAATCTTCCATATTCAGTGCTGTTATAAGCAACATCACCACCACACCAGTGATTCTACACAAAGATAGGATTTTTTGAGGATACAGAAGTTGTCTTGCCTAAAGGAGGGAAGGAAACAAATCTGACTTTGCAAATACAAGCAGAAAAAAAATTAAAAAAAAAAAAGAAAGAAGAAAAAAACTCAAAAATTCATGGATAGGAAACTTACTGGCTTCTTTGCAAACTGTGTGGTTCTTTATATCACAAATACTGCTTAAAAGGGCAAAGGTATGCAAAGCAGATGGATTGTGCCTATCTCTGAATCAGAATTTCAATGTAAGACGTTCTCCAAAAGCTCAATAGAGTGGCTTGGAAGCTTTCTTCCACTCCTTAATGAAGGTAAAATGTTAGCATTATAAATTGCAGCTTAGAGAAATTATATTCAGACTTCATTAAAAAAAAAAAAAAAAAAAAAAGAAAAAGAAAAGAGGAGAAAACCCGTGTGCTCTAGATTAGCAGGGGTGGATCGTCTTGTTGAGACTTGTGCTGCCAAAGCCTATTAAAGTAATTCACATTTTATACACAGACATTACCATTTTCTCTGAACTATAACGTCCTTGGAGCATTACTCCGCAGAGACATCCAAAATCCACTTTAGATGGGGCACAAAGGCACAGTTTGAGATTTACCTGTGTGACTTGTCTCGCAGGTGACAGGCATTAAGGAAGGAAATCTACACTTCTGTCAGATAAGCAGGAATTCCTGGTTTCTTAATTCACTTGAAAAGAAAGGATAATTACCTGAACTAAATTTCTGCGCCCATCTCAAATGGACTCTAGGGACAATCCTGCAGATTAATGCTCTAAGAACATAAGATTCAGAAAGAGAACGTAGGGATGTATGAAATAGGATCTCTTTTAACAACCTGGATCAAAAACTGCATCCTGAACTGAGGGGAGGGAGGAAGGGGCAAATCCAGTGCAGCATTAATGCATTCTGCTGCCTCAGCACAATCAGATTTTGACAATAATAATGATGATTTTTATAGGCTCACTTTTTTTCTATACATTCTGATGGATTTGAGAGATTTCCACAACCTGAATGCTTCAGGGAAGATCCTCAGGTGATGTAAGTCAGCTTTGTTTCTCTGAAATAACGACAGATTCATCCCTTCACATCCTCTACAGCTTTTCTGTTCATCAGCAGTATCATAATCATCTGGTAACATTAATTAATTTTCACAGTGTTTATGCAATGCTGCCTCTGCCTCCTCCCCGCCTCGAATTGTTTTGATTTTGTTCCTTTTTTTTTTAATTATTATTATTTATTTTTTATTGCTGTTATTGCTCCACGTCTGCTAAGTAAATCTGTGGCATGTTACTTTAAAAATGAAATAAAGCTTGTGTTCATAGTGACAGTCAATAACACTACAGCATTATAATCAATTGCTATTTGTAGCAGCAGGACTAGCAGTGGGGGCAGATCAGTGCAAATTACTGTCACTGTGCGCTGTCGTGTGCTGCAGCCAGCCTGGATCACGGAAGACAAACGATCCCAGATCCAGTGGGAGCAGAGGGGACTCAGCCATACCTGCACCGTGCACAGACACGAGGGGAAAGTGGCCAGGAACCAGCAGGATGGAGAGGGAAGAGAAATAAATCAACCCAGCTGTGCTGCTGAGATCCTGGGCTAAACGTTCCTGCCTTTGTGATGGGCTGGAGAATGGGGGATTACAGGTACCCAGGGATCTACAAAAGAGGCTGGATGGCTCTTTAGCTCTTTAGTGAACGCCAGTGACGTCTCTGTTGTAGTTTAAACTGAGGGTTTGTGCAGACTCCTGCAAGCCATGGGGGTCTTCAGTTCAAAACACCTGTTAGGACTCATAATAACGCCAAAATGAAATATAATAGCTGCCCCCACAATCTTCCTGTAGAACCAGGAGTGTTTGTTACTGCTAAAGATCACAGCAATGCAATATTTTGCCTGTGTTTTATTTGAGGAAAGAGATCCAAGCTCTGATCTCAGTGGGGGAGAGAGCTGTTATCACAGAGCTGGGCCCTGGGAGCAGCAGGTCAAACAGGTAATTTTAAAGATGGAGCTACCCAATTCTTTGTGTTTCTGCACACTTCTTCCTCCCTGAATTTTGCAATTTCTTTGGAACCCCTGTGATTAGGGAAAAATGGTATTTAGTGGGGAGAGAAGAAACCTGATGCAGATCGAGGTCACATCTTTTGGAAAACAAAGCCTTGGCTGGCATGGATATGAAATTACATCTGATTACCTGGCTGGAGGGTGTCTTACTGATGTGGGAGGCTGCACTGCAGAATCCAGTCCCCTGGTTTGCTTTCCAGCAGGGAGAGCAGGAAGGGGAAAGGGAAACCCCACCTCCAGGACCCCCCAGCTCCTCACACACCCTCCTGGAGAGGGTGATGCAGCAGCAAGGCCAATGCAAACACTGAGCTCACTTCTGGGACTGCTGCAAAGGATGACAATTTATTGCCCTTTTTAATGATAGAGTTTGTGATATGCACACTTGCCAACTGGGAACTGGAGTGAGATCAATGAGTTATTTTACATAGGTCCCTCTATTCGGGGCCAGAATGAAACTGTTGACCTAGAGGTGAAAGTCTCTAATTTTATTTCTAGTCCCTCTGAGTCATGTAGTCACCAGAAATAACACTGACAGCAATAAAACCAAGCAAACAAACAAAACTAAGCAAACATCAAATATTAAGGGAGAAGGGCTTTGCCAAAGAGGCTCAGCACAAGTTTTGTGAGACGGCGTAATCTCTGACAGTGAAATCTGGACCATAAAAACCCCTCTCTCCTGGAGCCCAGTATCCTCCTCTGAAGACAAATGTTTTATAATAAATATTTCTGTGCCTGTGGAGCTCTGTGCAAAGTCGGACATGATATTTTTGGCAATTTCTGCGTGTCAGTAGGAATCTGAGAAAGTGTCAACACACTGTTCTGGAGCTGGCCGGTCGGCGAGAGCCACGGGTTTGAATTTACACGTCACACATGTGATGGGCTGAGCAGAGCAGGGCCAGAGAAACAGGAACATTTCTCGTCTCCAGACTTTTTATCCCCTTTAATCCATGACCTGGATCACAGAAATTGTGTAAAGTTGTGGTATCTGACTTCACCTCCCTGCTGCCAATTCTCTCCTCTTCCCAAAAGCACAGAGCTGATGCCCTTGTGTATTTTTAGATCCAACATTTCTCCTGTTTAGCAAAATCAGAATTGCTCCTTATTATTATTACTATTAATATTATGAATAATAATAACAATCATCATCATAATGGATTTTTCACTACCCTTTTAGAAGGTAGTTTCCAAAGGAAATTTCTCTGTCTATTCCTGGCTAACAGGCATAATGGTTTGGGAAAAATAATCTTCCACTCAAAGGCAGTTTAACTTCCAATAAGGACTTTTTTGGCTCACAGTTTGTTAAGGAAAATTGCTTCGTTTTGCAACTGTAATTCCTATATTTAAATGAATGGGATTTTCCTTCAGAGAGATTTGAACTATGGAATTTTCCTTTGTTGGACAAGAATCAATGGAGTGTTTGCTGCTAATTAAACCAAATAAGTTAGCTGAAAAGGAAAATGAGTTGATTTTGAAGGAACCTCATACTACAATTGCAGTTTTGAGTAGAAGAGAATTTAGCCTAATTTTGTTTTTTCCTTAAATTTCAGGGTTCATGCTTCTCTATTATTTTGAAGAATCAAGGGATCCCTCCCTGTTGATGTAAATCATTCAAATTTATGAGATCTGTGTTTAGGGTCTGATTCTATTACCAGTGAAGGCAATGGGGTTTGGATTAAACCTTTGCAGTCAGTGTTTTTTAAGGTCTCAGACAGCAAAGATTCAGCTCTCAAACACCCTGAGATCAATCACTAAATTCAGAAAACAGGAACACATGCACCGAAATCACCACATTCTGTAGTGACAAAATATTTTGCAGAACCAGGGCTGTGATGCTGTTAGTGGCTTGGTTTGACCTGATTTTCCTCTACACAAACAGAAAATGTCAATGGGAGATGCCGACAGCAGATTCCATGGCTTTGGAATTTGATATTACTATGGATTTTGAAACATAAGGGGGAAACTCATAACAGCAACTGAATGCACTGCCTTATTTTTAACCTGTTCTGCAATGAAATGTTTGTAATATTGAAATATTGCAGATCCCTGTGGAGCAGAAACACTGGATTCCTAATGTTCCTATACATTTATACCTCTAAACTCACAAAAATTCATAATAATCTGAAGGGGAAAAATTACTGTGGTGAAATATTCTCACTGTTGTGAAAACACTCTTTGAGAAAGACTTTTGAGTTAACTTTTTTGATTTTCTGGTGTTTGGGGAGTTTTGTTGAGTGACTGGAGCTGCAAAGTTAATAAAAATCAATATACACATTGCTGCAGTGGGTAATGTCTTTTTTATCCATTTTGAGGAGTGTAACCACTGGGACAAACAGCACAATAGCATCCTTAACATTATCCAAAAAATAAACTTTAATTTTAATTAGCTTGAAAGGGTCAAGTGACAGGAAAAAAAAAATCACCTGTGATACAAAAAAGTTGGCTATTATAATGATACAGAGTGTAATTCAATATATCTGTTTAGATATTGACCTTCTGCATTATTAATGTCTGTGAAAAGGCTGCTGCTGTCTTGCAACCCTTGAACAGGTGGAAGCCACTGGAAATCCACCATTTATTGGTTTCTGTAGGCCAGATTACTTTCCAGTTAAAAGCCAATGCAGAGATGTTTGCAGCCTGAATGTAAGAGGGAATCCTGATTTTTGGGCTTGGTTGTTTTGGTATTTTTGGCTTCCCCCTCCAAAACAGATCCTATTGTGAAAGAAGGATTAAATTTCCATTAAAAGTAGCAATTTTTTATTGTAAAGGCTGTTCATTTGGATAGGAGACATTTGTCTATCCTTCTGAGTAGACTTCAGCTTCAGAAAAATCCTCATTTATTTAAGATATTTGGTAGCCTAAAGTCCCTATTAGATACCTCAGATTTTCTGACAGGCAGCTGAGTCCCTGATTACAGAGCAATAATCATAAAATAAATATTCTCTTTTCTCTATATTCACCTTTCAACAAAATTTTTTGTGTTAGATAGCATGCCCACATGTGGTCCCAAAGCAGAGCATAGGGTCTCCTACAATAAAGGTACCAGAGATACTATAAATGCAAATTTTGGCATTAGTTTTATTTCCTTGTTTTTCAGGTTTCTTTTTCTTCCACTAACAATTAAATTCTGTTCTGTGACTGCAAGAAAAAAATATTCAGATATTACAAGGTATACCTGGTTAGGCAATAACTTCAGTATTTATCTATTCTTATTTTCAGAATGCTGTTTTATATTTATATAATTTATATAATAAAATTTATATATAATATATATTTTATATATATATTTATATATATATTTTATATATATATTTATATATATATAATATATATAATTTATATAATAAAAAAAATGAAATCTGTTTCTTGTCTTATAGGATTTTCAGAAACATTTCTTGTTAGATGAGCTAAACTTGAAGATCCCATTTTCCCCCACCTTTATCAATTATATAATAGAGAAAATTAAAACGATCATAACAACATAGTATTTCTTTGCTGCTGTGGAAAAATCAGTTAAATATAAACCAATATTTCACCAAATCTCTTGTGAATATTTCCCCTAAGGGCCGGATCCTGTGTGACTTTCAACATAGCAGAAGGAATTTATGTGCAAATCAACCATCAAGCATAAAACAACAATAGAGACGAGGGAAAAAACCCCAAAGAAATAAATAAAAAAGAACAAAATTCAAACTATGTCAAAAATTCTAAATATAATATATGAAAGGCTGCAAAACCCCCTATCTATATAGCTTTTCCTATGGTACTTTTGCTGACATTTTTGAAAGGCAAATGTACAATTCTATTAGGAGAAACCTTAAAAAATAGCCATGACCTCATTTGCAACATCACCAAATATCAGCATTTCCTTTATTCTAATTGCCAATCTATTTACATACATTATGACATATTCAATGTACAGTGAGGTTCAACTGATCTGGAAGTGCTGACCTACAAGCAGGAAACAGAGAAAAAGAGATTTTAATTTCTTTGTAGACCTTTGTTCTGATTTCAAAGGTGTGTTCGCAGTCGATTTTGTTTCCTCAGGAGGAGAATTTATATATTCTAGGGGTTCTCCTGACCCAGGGGAAGTGAAAGCATATGTGGGAATTTCAAACTGGAGTCAACTTCCAGTGATATCATTATTCCACAATTTCATCCCATTAGCTCAGACTTGCTTCCTGTGAACGATGCTGGAAGATGCACCAGTGAGACAAGTCAGTCTGTAACTCTGCATCTCTGATCTTTTCCTCATCACAGGTTTCACCTGCTGGTTGATCCAGGGCAGCTTTTCATGGATCCAACCTCTGTCTGTTCCTTGGGTCAGGTGGAAATAGGTGGGGGAAATATTCTGTGACCTGCTGTGGCAGAGGAAGGGAGATCTTTTTGAAGGAGGATCTTTTTCCTTCTCAGGTTACAGTCAGAGAAGGAAATCTGAGCTTGGATCTACATGGAGCTTTCCATCACTTAGGTTTGCTCACGGGAAGTTGCTCCAGCCATTTGGGCAAGGAATTCCTGAGTTCATCCCAACCACAAATACCTCTGCAAATATTCTCATCCTTCCCAACTGGGCTAAAATCAGCAGCTGAGCTGTAAAACACAGCCAACCTCCTGAACTTCAGGCATTTCTAAGGTCCAGACTGACTGAGGTTCTGGCATTTTTGAGCTAATATTTTTTTTTTTTGCTTTGTTTCTGACAATTTTGTGTTGCCAACTAAATCCAAGAATTCTATGTATTCATTCATTCCCCACCTCTGGACACTAGTGAACTGCTGATAATTTTCTAAAGAAAACCTCCTTGATGGGCATTTGGATTCAAGAGCTCTAGGTAAGCCCTCAGATCCCTGATTGTTTCTCCAAATTAAATCTGACTTCTGAATTTATTTAAGCTCTAGGTAAGCTCATAGATCCCTGATTTTTTTCTCCAAAAATTAAATCTGAATTCTGATTTTAGTTAAGGTTTCACAATTACTTTTGACTTTTTTCCCAGAAGAGATAAATAGTATCTTTGTACTTCCAGGTAGATTGAGATATGGGATTCACAGAATTGGCACCAACACAGCACTTCCTCGCATTTCCAAGAGTCATGACTGAAAACATGCAGCAGAATTTAACTCAGTAAAAATATGTGGAGTTAAAAAGATGGTTCTCATTTTCTTGTAGTGCCATGTGTTCCAAAACAATGGCTGAGGGCGAATTATTGCTGCTGAGAGAAGCACTTTGTGTGACTCACCAAAGTCTCTGGCTTGGACTTCAACAGAGAAATTCCCTCATCAGATTAGGGACAACTTCATGTTTTACTGGGAACGTGCTGACTGGGCTGCCACTCTTTGAACAATGCATGGAAATGCACCCAAAGATAGATCCTGCATTATATCCCAAATGAACAGCTCGTTTGTGAGGCTGAGATTTAACAACAAACCCTGGCGTGGCGGGTGGAGGCAGTGGGCTGGAGTCAGGAGGTCTGGGGTGATCTCAGCTCTGCCAGTCCTTGTGTCAGGGCTGCCCAAAGTTCCCAAACTGACTTCTAAGAGTAAGGGAAAATTTACCTCCAAGTATTGTCATCTATAACATTGCACTGCTTTATAAGAGAGGCTGAAACCACTGATGCTTCGTGGTGAGAACCTGTTGGAGTGGGTCCAGGTAAAGGACACAGGGAAGGGCTTCCCCTGCCAGGGGACAGGGATGGATGGGATATTGGGAAGGAATTCCTGCCTGGGAAGGTGGGGAGGCTTTGGCACAGGGTGCTCAGAGAAGCTGTGGTTGCCCCTGGATCCCTGGAAGTGTCCAAAGCCAGGCTGTACAGGACTTGGAGCTGCCTGGGATACTGGGAGGTGTCCCTGTACATGGAAGGGAGTGATAAAAGAAGATATTTAAAGTCCCTTCCAACCCAAATTATTCTGTGGCTCTATGATTCATTTCTCTCATCCCTATTGCACATATGTGCATGTTTTGCAGTGCTTAAAAGCACTAATTTTTCACCTTTTTCTGCAATTTCAGAGTCAGCAGCATCAAGAGGAGGGAAAGGAAGTCAGGACCACCTGCTGGACGTGGCTGCAGCCCCAGTTCTGTGAACCTACACAGATTTACCCATTGGGGTTACGGCCTTGACACTAAGGATCAGACATGGTGTCTTTTATTCACAACAATAGACGATGAAAGCAAAACACTCTGCCTCCTGCCTTCACGAGTCCACGCAGTCAGGATGTCTTTGCTGCCCTCGGCAGCTATTGGAGGTGGCAGAGAGGGGGACAGGAGGCGTTTCACAGCCCACAGGATCACGGCTTGCTGGGGCAGCAGCCTGTGTCTGTGTCTCCTAATGTCCCGAGACACGGACAGGCAGAGGAATGTTCTGCACACTCCTAAACTGGAGTAATAACGACTGACACTGCAATCACCCCCCAGCCAGCGAGGGAGGACTCGGGGTCCAAATTCAGCACCACAGGAAGGTGGTGCTGAGCAGAAACATCTCTGCCAGCATCTCCGTGCTGCTCCTCAGTGTCCCTGGAGGATGCCTGAGCACCTCGGCTCTTTGCAGAGCCTCCAGCACTGCCCCTCTCCCCCCGGGCCCCGCCAGAGCCGGAATTTCGCCTTTAGTATCGGGATACTTAATGTGACGGATTTCCCTTTTAGTGCACGGTGATTTGATCTGATGGAGGCACGGAGCTGTGCAGGTCCCCTGCATTTCAGATGATTTCAGTATAAAACATGCAAATCCCCCCGTGCGTCCCCCTGTTTCTGTGGCATTATGTCTGCAGAGCAGTGTCATGAACGATGACACCTCTTCACAGAAAAACAGAGAAATATCTTCTGCAGGATGTGAGATTTCTAACGAAAGCTTCCCTGTGACACGAGCTGTTGAACTGTCTCCATAGAGTTCTGATTGAATTTGAACTGTTCTTGCCACTCCATCACAAACAGCACAGTCCAAAATGCTAAACAATAATTAAATTTCAAAGGGAAATATTAATTAGTAAGGGAACAAGTGAGCTGCCTCTTCATTTAAAAATATTTCCTTGCCATTTATGTTCAGTTCTTCTGAATAGCCCAGGAGTTGGAGAGTTTAACAAATTATATTGAAGCCTCCCATTTTGAAGGCATTATCAGTGAAAGGACTCTTACCCAGTTTTACAATTGTGTATTTTTAAAATGTTATCTTCCTATCTCTTCCTATCTTCTTCATTATTCTCTTTGAATTAGATAGCTTTCAAATATGTTCATAAGGTGGTGTTATTCTGATGTATAAATCAAATTGCCTCTGTCTTAAACCTATAGAGTTTGAACATATTTTTAAAACAAAATATGAAGGAAATAATCAGAGACAAAATGGATGAAGAGGTTTTACTTTCAACATGAAGAAACATGCTAATATATTTTCAAAATCTGTGTGGTTTGGATTTATCCTGGACCTTCTTAAGGCAGGATAAATACATGATCTTCTTTTTCAAAATATATCTTGATATAGCTAAAGTATATTCGAGTTGTCCTCTGTCCTTCTCTCTTGCCCACAGAACATGGGCTATACACATGCATATTTATTCAAATTTCTTTTTCTTGTAGACATTCCTGCAGCTCTTTTGTTGGCCAACTGTAAACTGATCACTTACAATTGTACTTGAGTGTTTAGTGACCAGAAAATGTACAAATGCTGCTGCTGCCAGAGTAACTGAAAGTGCACAAGCAGATTGAGGGAAATACTACAGGCAAAAATTAGCCATCATTAGTTACCCCTGCTAATATTGCAGAAAATTGAAATGCTTGCCTCACTGAGAATTGAAGAGCATTTCTGAAGTTTATCCAGAACAAAATATCTGACTTTTAAACACAAATAAGATATAAAGTGTCTCCATGCATTGTTGGGCTGCACGGTAGCAGTTTGCAAGGAAATCTGCTAATACCCCTCCGTGGGAATCAATCCCAGGGAAATGCAGCCCCGTTAATTATAATTTTAACAGCTTCAGATGCCACGTTAGGAGCGGCAGGGAGAGGAGAGGGAGCAAACTGGGTCTCTGCTCACAATGATAAACACAAGACCATAAATGTCAGACAAAGGCCAAGAAGGATGCAGCGGACAGATTGCCGGAGTCCCAGCCTAAACGGAGGCAATGTTTGTTGGGTTGTGTTTGGGTTTGTTTTTCCACCCTGAAAACATGGCAGTGAGTGCAAAATGCAATAATAATCCTACAAAATACCTTTGCCCTCATGAAAGAGCTTAAGCTCCACCACTCTTTATAGTCAGGCTATGGTCTGTATTTTATGTTTCTTCTGTATTGTATGTTTCTTCCGTATTTTATGTTTTTAACTCTGTTATCCTGGAGGAAACAAATTTTCATGCAAGAAGATGCAGAGCAGCAGCTCATTCTCTGTCCAATTTGTTCAATTCAAAGACATGCCCTTCCAAAGGTGTCATAATCCCTTTTTATCACTTCTCACGTTTTCCAGCTCGCCCTCATACATCCTCACTAACTTCACCCCAAACCTTCCTCCCAAAGCGGTTAATTTTACCCCACACCCCCCACCCCCCCCCCCCAGGAAAATAGCACGGATATTTTGGTGCCTCAGCACCCTGGCAGTGCAGAGGTAAGGCTGCACTGGTCTTTTGGGTGTTTGCTGTAAGCCTGCACTGATATTTTGGGTGTTTGCTGTCGCAGATGACCTTCCCGCCGATATCTCTGCCGCGCGCGTCCCGGCAGCACCTGTTAGAAGTGCTACGGGCTTCCATGCACATGTGGCACCATATTGGAATGCTGCAGTTCATTTGGCAGGATGCAGGAAGGTAGGGGACGTGCTGCCCGATGTTATTTCAGCAGCATTAGAGCTGGATCGGGGGAGGCTTTCGAAATATTTCGCGCAACGTCGAGGTTTAGGCTCGATAACGTATAAAATTACAGGAGGTTCATTTTGGATCCTCATTACCCAAACCAACCAACCAAGGAGATAACATAGAAAAACACTCTATTCCCTTTTCTTTCTTATTTTTTCTTTTCTTTTTTTTTTTTTTTTTTTAAGTTGGTGCCATTATACACAAGGAAAGGTTAATAATTAACCATGGTGAAAACACCTTTTTAGCAGTCGTACGAAAAATAAAACACACAGCAATTCTGATGGTTCTGAAGCTGCTTTACTTGTGAAAAATGAAAATGCACAGACCTCAGTACCTCCCCAAATGCCAGGGTTTCCAAACAACACAGGAAAACTGCTAAAATAATTTCCTGAACAAACAAAAAAGCTCAACCTGTGTATCAAAGCTCATACATCTTACATGTTCTCTTGTCTCTTCCTATTTATATTTGGATTTCAACACCTGACTGTACAACTGGTGCATTATTTTGTGTCTCTCACACTACAAAGATATTTTTTTTTTTTGTAACACTAGCAGATATGTCTGATTATTATTTCCATTAAACTTTGATTCAGAAGTGCAGGGAAAAGAAATATTAAACAACAAAAGCCACTTTAATCTTGCCTCCACAGGTAATTACTGATTTGAGAACCTTTTGTAAATACACAGCATCCACTTTCACTGAGCCAAATGAACAGAAGATGCTGCACTAATCATATGGAGTTATTTGTATATAATCCTAAGGCATCCAAGGTAAATTGGATCCAAAATAAAATTACGGAGCCACAACAAAAAAACAAACCAACCCACCTCATGCTAAAATAAAGAAGGTTAACAGCAAATATAGTGCTGAGGTATTGTTTACCCCTACAAACTGTGTCTCTTGTTCACTCTTACACCTACACAGCTACAACAATTCAGTTACTAAGAGGAAGGAAACACTGTGCAATTATGTATTTGATATTTATACCTGAAAACACTGGGTAACGAGAATGAAAATTTCAGAAAACGCTATATTGTGAACAACATTTTTATCATAATTTCATCCCAGGGTGCATTTACAAAACTAGCAAGACAAGGAGCAGAACTAATCCTGTATTGCTGTTGCAGCAGCCTCACCTCTCTGTCCACTCAGGCTCTGCTTTACATCTTTAGGCTTAGTTTGTCTCTGACCTGAAATAACAAAGCTGTGAACTGTTAACCAGAGGGGGGAACCTCAGGCAGTCAACTTTTAATCTTCCAGCGTGGCAGTTCTTATTCTGTCAATAATAAACACATTTGTTAGCTATGCCTTGTGCAGCCTTGTGTGTGCATCTGCCCATCCCTGAGAGATGTATTGGCACTGGGCTATTAACAACCAATAATGCCATGTGAGCAGTGTTATTTAAAGGGGGAAAAAAAAAAAAAAAAAGAAAGAAAGGAAAAAAATATAAGACCTCATATGTAAAAAGATGAGAGTCAGAGATGCAAGTCCCCAGCTGATGGAGGAGAAAGTGGAGAAGAGCAGAGTGGGAGGAACTCTCTCTGGTGTGGTTATATTATTGTGGTATTAAGCCGAGTTATATCATCACTTTCTCACTCCCCAGGAGTGGCACAGATGGGAGAGCGTGGTGGGAGAGCACCAGGAATAATGTTGGCGTGCATTGCTGCTGCGAGGTGAGCACAGAGGGCTGAGCTCCTCGCAGGTGAGCAGAAAACCACCAGAGGAATGCAAAGCTCCATCTCCAACCTCCTTTTCCCAGGGATTTCCAAGGCAGCCATGTGGTTTCTCCTGCATCCCACCCTGCCACTGAGCCTCCCCGTGGCCCCTCACTGAGGACATGCTCGGCAAGGTTAATTTTTTCACGCTTCCTCTGTCTATTTTTTAATCTCCACTGTGATTCCCCGGGGGTAGAGCACAAGAACAGATTATTTTTTTTTTCTGCACACTTCTCTACGCATTTGAATTCATCTCCCACATCCCAGAAATGAAGGGACCGAGCTTAGAAAACACTTCCTCAACTCGTTCCTTCAGAAAAGGTCTTTGCCGTGATGACTTAGGAAACTTAAACCCATGTTTTATAGAAAAAATATGGGGAGAAAAATGGCCAAAGGCCCCTGAATGTATATTCTCAGACTTACTGAAGCCAACTGGCTTAAGGATGCAAAGTCAAATTGTGTTATTGTCCACAGAGCCTGCTTCAACCAGCTTTTCTCAAGATACACTTTCCACTTTTCTGAACAAGCAACAATTAGACTAAATCAGCTTAATCTCACAGATCCACGCAGTTTTGATCTAAACTACAGATAAAACTGAGCTGATAGGTGCTAAGGATGCTTTGTAATATTAATATGTGGCACTGGACTATGCGGCTTCACAGCAAAGTTCCCGTAATTGGAATTTTTATCCCCTGGAAGTCAGAAAAAATTATTGACAGTTTCTGGGTCCTAAATGCATCACCGTTTCAAGTAAAATAACAAGCTTTGCCTCGGGCTGTAGTTCATGCTATGTGATCACTTGATACTTTGTCTGTGTGGCTTCCCATGGCAGGAGAGAGAGGGAGAGACAGAGAGGAGCCTCCGTCGGAGGAGGAGGAGGGAGGCAACAGATCGCTTCACAAGCAATTATTATTTTTATTATATTATTGCAGCATCGTGATAATTAATGACTGAACTTCCCAACATGTTTGTGTGAATTCAGCGTGCCGATAAGAATGGCTGCGTTGTGGGTGATTTATATTTGTCCCTGATTTTTTATTTTTTTTTCTAGGCTTTTTTTTTTGTTTTGTTTTTTTTTTTTTTTTTTTTTTTTTTTTTGCCTGGGTGCTTCAGCAGCAGATTGCTGCTCTCTAACTGCATTAACTGTGGGGTAACTGGAAATGTTTTACAGGCAACTTCTGCCATTTAGCATACAACTGTAATATGGTTCTATTATCCATTTTCAATCAATATTTAACCTTTTCAATAAACAACTTAAGTGTACTAAGCCAGAAGGAGGAAAGCTAATTGCCACATGATATATTTGGTTTCCAGGTATACTCAGCTGGCTAAAGTAAAGTTAATTAGGTTATAGGTAGCACAGCAGCATTTAGGAAAATACATCTTCTGCCTCATAAACCTTTTGTTCAGTCAATGGCATCTAGAAATCCTTGCAGATGATGGCTGTAACATGATGACCATCACTTGGAGACCCGGGCTCTGAGTTCTGCCCTTGCAAATGGCCTCTGCTACCCAAGGAGATTATGGAA
This sequence comes from Sitta carolinensis, assembly GCA_032173965.1. NCBI lineage: Eukaryota > Metazoa > Chordata > Aves > Passeriformes > Sittidae > Sitta > Sitta carolinensis. The sequence continues at coordinate 3,118,491 of CM063288.1, read as the reverse complement.
AATGATGGCACTGGGTCCTGCTCACCACACTTTTCCACTTTGGATTTCTGCTCAGGGTCACATTTGTGAGCCCAGCTGTAGGAAAGCCAACTCCTTGGTGACTCTATAACACTTAGCAGAGATCTTTTTAATTTTTTTTTTTTTGGTAGAATATAAAACCTAAGAAATTAAAAGGCTTTATTGTTATACTGTAAAAAGCTCATTGTTTATGGTAACTTCACTGAAGCAGCATAAGCTTGAAATTACTGTTGTTCCTAATTAAAGGACGTTCTTGTCCACTGTTCATATATGATTACTGTTCCATTGCACCCCTCAGAGACGTTTCTGCTTTGCTATTGCAATGCCCCAAACACCAAATACTTAGAGAGTGCAATTTCTCTTGGAAAATCGTTCCTTCACTGACAATCATAACAGTCTTCTAGGCAGGTGTGAAGAGGTGTTTTCAAAGGAGAAAAATAATATTTAGAATTCACAACGTCAATGTTAATGAAGAAAAAAAGGTAAAAAAAAATTTAAAAATGAAAAATGAAGGAAAGTTTACCTAAAAATTGTTGCGTAGAGCTATTTCATTAACATTTTATCTGCTGTAGATGTATATTTTGTATTTGTTCATCTCATCCGCTTCTCATTTCTATGACATGAATTTTCCTTTTTTTAAAAAAATCTACTGCTAAGAAACCCCAGGAAAAAGAGCCAATATTCTAAGGATGACTTAGAGAATCCTGATGAGAACACCTACCTTGACTCAGACAAGCAGTTCTGTTCAGCAAAAAAAAAATAAATAAAAAAGAATGATTACTACCCATTTAACTGATGGGAGCCTTTCCCTGGATCAAGCTTTAGCTCCTTTGCTTATTTGCCAGTGAATGCTGTATAATAGGGATTCCAGGGAAGTCAAATGGCAAGCCAGGCAGTGATTTCAATGAGCCCCAAACTAGGCCCTGAATGATCAACACTGATCCTTATTATTTGAGGGTAATAATGTGCCCCTCTAGTTTACCCAAAGTGGCTGCTCTGAATATGCTATGGTTTCACCAGGAGTGAACGAATGCATCTGTCCTCATGAATGGTGATTAAAAAAAAAATGCAAATCTCCTTACATCTTTTCTTCCTGACATTAGGTCATTGCTTTATGGCCTTCTTTTCATTTGCACATCCATAGTAATTTCTATTTTGGGCCACTATTGAAAAATATGAGATTCACTGGGTCCAAATAGACATTCTTATAATAAGCAGATTGTACTGAGCTACAAAAGCTGCAGTATAATAAAACAAATTGTATGAATGTGAGAAGAATGTGTAAAGAAGTTTCATCATAAAAAAATGACCAATAACATTAAGATGTTTTGTGTGAGGAAAACACTCCAAGCTCTGTTCTTTGTTACTGTATAAAAAGCCTTTTAGCAACTGCTGTTCCTTGACACAGGGTCTTTATATGGGGAATAATTTATTGCCATACCTGTAACTGAAATAATGACTAAATCATTTAAAAAAAAAAAAAAAAAAGTCTCATAGCTCCAACAGAGTAAATCTTCTACAACTTGCTGCAGTGCTAATCGTAAGCATGTTATACAGTAAGTTTGCCTGAAGCTAAGTTAAGCAGGCAGATTAGGACTGTAATATAGTATCAGGGCTCATAAATCAAGTGTGCTTGCAGATTTTCTTTCACTTACTGCTCCTTCTTACAGTTCAGACAAGTCATAATTACACATCAGTAGGCATTGTGAACAGAGGAATGAGCTACAACATAACGCACAATAAACCCTGTCATATAAAAGCAAACTGGATAAAATAACAGAAGCAATACTCCATTTTACAACATCACACTAAAGAATTACACCACGCCATTGTGTAATATTCTGATCAATCACGAGCCCATCCACAATTGACACTCCCAGGAGGCTAAAATTTACCATTCAAAGGAATTTTCCGTTCGTAATTATTATTATTATTACAATGATTATTATGATTATAATATATGGTGAATGAGAACTTAAAAAAGCCAGAGGTTCAAAATAAGAAGTGCTGGGTGCAAAATACAATTAAAGATATTTTCCTAAAGCTTCGCTATGCAGGCAAGCTTTTGACAAATAATAATGGGGAAGAGGTAAATGATTTTTCATTCATATTTTGTGAGCATTATGACACTGAGCACAGGTACTGTGTGCTATCTCCTTTAGAGCAAAGCTGAGCTGACTGATGTCTCCTCGTTATTCCAGGGCTTAGAATGAGATCAAAGGTGCTCCGGCTTTAGCGTGTGACATTAGCGGAACACTGGAAATGGGATTTGATGAAATGAGAAAATACAAAATTCTGGGTGTTTAATTCCAGTGAAACACTTCCCAAAGAGTCAGGGTGCAGCAGGTAAATAGCAACTCCTGCACACAGGCACATGTGGGGTTCCTGCTTTCTCCCCTGGAAAATTATCCAACATTTTCACGTTTTGTGCAAAGAGAGCAGAGAGCTGCCCCTGATTTCACTCACACAACTCCAAGGTTCTTTCTTTGCCAGATAATTTGCATTGTTGCCAGATAACTTGTATGGCAGCCCTGTGGTTTGTCCCTTGCTGCATTCCACCTCCAGGTAATTTTTCCACACATGGTTATTATTATCAAGTCCTCATATTTGTGCCTTGATAGAAGAGGTCGTGGATTTGTGCATGGGCAGGTACACAGAGAAGATAATTCTGCTTCCAGCAAAGCAAAGTCTTGGAAGATTGGCCAAATATTCATTTTGGGTTGGGCCAGATAAGTAAAATTTATCCCTGCTAATGACGTATCAACAAAATGCAATTTTTTTTTTTTTTTATTTTATTTTTCAATTAAGTCAACTTTTACTGAATGTACACATTAAGCTCCTTTTCATGCTAGGATTTATGGTCCTAAATAATTTAATGTGTTTTAAAACTGTCTGGCAGCTGGAAAAAGGGAATTCTGTGGTATTTCTCTGGTTTATGTCCTACCTCCTTCAGGGGAAAAAAAATAAAAAAAGAAAAGAGAAGGGAAAGGAAAGGAAAAAAACCAACAATAAACCCCATCAAAAACTCCAGGAAATTGAAACCTGAAGATACATCAAATCTGGCATCTCATTCAGATGGAACTTCCCTTTTCCAACTTGTCCTGATCACTGCTGCATCCCCTTCTGAATCAGTCGCCTTTCTTCAAGACTCGACTGGGAAAAGTTTTGAATTTTCTGATAAGAGAAAGGGTAAAGATTTCAACTAAATTTGACGAGTAAAGTGAGGAGATACAGGCTTAACCAAGGAACTCTTCATGCATATTAATTTTCCTTTACAAAATGCAAAAGGGCGTTTAGTTAATTTACAGAAAACGAATTTCTGAACACGGTGCCCTTCTGCATCCTCACCATCATTCTGTGTCGTCGCCATCCTTCTGAGGCCACCCTTGCTCTGCACATTATCCAAGAACTGCTTTTATCTGATAATCTCGGTTGTCTCGTCTCCAGAAGTGCAACAATAATCGTTTTATTTCCCTGCAAACCACCTCTGCTGCTGTTCTCCTGCCACACATCCCCTGGGAGCTGTTGGGCAGAGGACTCCCGAGGGACAGTGACCACCCTGGAGCCAAGGCCACCTTCTGCAGCAGAGACTTTTGCTTTTTTCAGGCATCAACTGCTCTGTCAAAGCTTCCCACGCATCTCCCTCCATCAGATCTGGAATTCATGACAGGCACACAGTGAAGGAATGAGGAGCACTGGGAGATCCAGGAGGTGGAGGAGAGCTCAGACATTCAAAAGCAAATCTCCTCAAACCATCAGGCTGTTTTCCCTCTAACATCACCCTAATTCCTAAGATGTGTGGTGAACGCCCTACTCAGACAACTTTATTACAGACTCTTTGCTATTTCTGTGATTATCTGGGAGACAAAAGGCTGGCTTAAAGTGCAGCAAGGCATTCCAGCAAGCAAGATGGGAGCAGATTTCCCTCTGGTACCTCTGGACTCCTTAGCCATGTCCTCATGTCCGTACTCTATCCTCACACACACAATATTTCCATAAAACAAACAGCTCTTGTGCCCTCAGCTAGTTATGGACTCAGTGTAGAGACAGAGCCCAGCTGCTGGGGGGTTTATTTTCCTCATTTTTAGGGAAATCTATCAATCTGCCTGTTATAACCCTCACTTTGTGCGAGGTTTTCTGTGGACATTTTCTCTCTGCAGCTCTGTCAACAATTCCAGCATGGTTTGAGTCAACACAACACTAAGGGCTGGAGGTTTTGACTGAGTGTGGGGATTCTGCTTCACTTTTTTTCACTTCATGTTTCAGAATCAGTATTAGGTAAAAGGTGGTGGGCTAAAAAAAGAAAAAATAAAAAACAGCAACACTGAAGACCTGCATAAAATTCTGCAAAGTTGAATTTAGAGACAAACTTGTCTTACTGATTGTCAATGGAGTAGGCAAGAATCTGAGTCAGCATTTCATTCCTGGAGTATTTTAGTGAGAGTTCTGTGCTGGTTGAATTGATGTTTTTTTGTAAAGTGCATGGAAGTTTGAAAAGTCTAACAAGCAGAAACCAAGGAGCACAGTGTTTAATGCTCCTGCTTTACAGTAAGAGAAGAAGAGGGCAATTTTGCCATCTGCAATATGGGTATAAATTCCATGTGAGGGCTGATTTGGTCAAGCAGCATTGCTCCATCTCTGCAAGTGTCCCAGGCCAGGCTGGACAGAGCTTGGAGCAACCTGGGATGGTGGAAGGTTTCCCTGCCCATGGCAGGGGTGGGATGAGATGGTCTTTAAGGTCCCTTCCAACCCAAAGCAGTCTGGGATTCTCTGGTTCTCTGATTATGATCTTATCTTTCTGTGCCTCAGTGTAAGTTTTGAGGGCAGATGTTCCAGTGTGATGAAGCACAATGTGTTTTTTTCCGGGGTGGGGAGGTCACCCAACCAGCTCTCTGTGTGCTGTTGCCAACAGAGAGGGTCTGCTCGAGTTTTACGATAAAGACAAACATATTAGCAAGCCCATGAATCAATATTGTTTAAATAGTGTACCAGAAGGTTCACTGTCAATCACTAGTTTCTGAAAGTTGTTCATCCCAACTGTTAGGTGAATACTGAATATATTCACAGAAGTTTGGATCTGTTCATGAATAATTCATGATACACAAAAAAAAAAAAAAAAAAAAAAAAAAAAAAAAAAAACCCACCAAAAAACCCCCAACTGATCAATTTGCAATTAATAATGATTCAGCTTCTCCCACCCATACTCACACAACACAACACCCTTGCAAGGCTTACCCCTCTACTGAATCCTGAATACATACCCCTCCCCTGAACCTTGATAGAAGCAGACTCTGCTCCTATCTCCACAGTAAATAATTAATCATCTTCTTTCCTAACAATGCTCTGTGGAAATTTCAAAGCTTTCGTTGAGGTATAAAAAAAAAAAAAAAAAAAAAAAAATCCCCAACACAACCAAAAAGCTCAAACCTCTCGAAATGCCTCCATGAGGTACTGATAAATCATTTCTCTTCCCACAGCTCCTGGAAAGCAGAGATTTCCCTCATATGTATCATAAAACTCTTCAAATCTCAGTTGTCCTCTCTTTCTCCTTCTACAGCACAAATAAATCCAATCATGGCAACACTCTGACCAACATTTCTTCTCAAAATTCAAGGAAATTAAAATATTTAATTTCATCAGGTGCTTTTGCTCAGGTTCTAAGTTCACACCTTCATGTTTAGCTTTTCTGAAGTAACATTTTTAAGCCACTTGTAACTTTAATCAGCAATATCATATAGTAATCCCATTGGGAAAGAGAAAATAATTAATTGCATGGATTTGGATATTCTGCTAGTTTAGTCACCCTTGAAGGAAGAGGACTGGTGAAATTAAATCAAACTAAATTTGTGAATTTAAGAATTTAGTGAAAAAAAAGAAACACTAAATTGCAGCTACAGTCACCAATGAAGGTAAGTTTTCAGCCAGGCTGAAAGGAGAGAGAAAATGTTAAAAGTCTTATTCTGTCACTGTGTAAGATGACAGCAAAACTTACCAGTTCTATGAGTCCTTTTCAAAGAAAATAGTAATGTCAAACTTAAATCTGCATATAAAGATTACCATTCCAAAAACATTCTATTTTCCAAATTCCTATTTCATAAGCTAGAATGGTAATTCTCTATTTTCCACGTGTTCATCTCCATTGAGTTTTGAGAGAAAGCACATTTTCTTAGGTAAAAATAATAATCAAGAGAAGCTGGATGATCTTTAACTTCAGTGCTTTTAAAGGATGCATAAAGAGGTGTACTGTTTAGTGCCAGACACCTCATTCATTTGGGCTCTTTTTATTTTATTTTGGGCTTTTTTCTTTTACCTTACCCTGAGAACAGCTCAGATAGATATCTTTTCTTTCTGTAAAACAACACAATTTCCCTGTAGCTGGTAGATATAAACCTACTACCCAATCTGTAAAGAGCTAACCCAAAATGAGGTAAATTTAATCCAGAAATGTCAAAAAGGAATGGAAAAATTCTCTACCTGTGATGGTTTTTACTGCACAAACCTGCAAAACACAGCAACACGCTTCCCATTTCCATCTCCTTTTTGGATTCCCAGGACCAACACAAATCCCTTTTCCTCTTCCAAAGATGAATTCAGACCCCCCATGTGTGACTGGGCTGGACTGAACACCCAGTTGCTGCTGAGATTAATGGCAGGGATCTCTCCTCCCTCATTCCTCCAGATGATGTCTCTGTGAAATATTGTCACCTGGAAGGATGCAATGCACTGCTTTGAGCTGAGAAATGTTCTGTCCTGAGCACAGATCCATCACACAGCCCTTCCTGCTGCTACTGAGGGAAATTTGACATTCTCAGTGATTTCCAGCAGGTCTCTTCACGTGAGCTGTCCCATGAACCCAACAGTGCTGAATTTCACTGCCCACACCAACACCTCAATCACCCTTTTGCACTGCAATATCCCAAATATCCCACCCATTAGCAGGGCAGAAGGGCACCTACTGCCACAACAGGCGCTTCTCCAGGGTGATGTTTACTCAAGCTGCAGCAGAAATCATTAGCAGACTGAACCCAAGCTCTCAGAAGTGAGGAACAATGCAAAGTTTCAGTAATGAAGTGCACTAACACAAGATCTCCTCATTCATCTGGAGCCAGGAGCCTGGATCGTGTTTTTCTGCGTGCCCCTTTTTCATCAAATACCATACAATCTTTACTTGACTATACTGTATATCTTTCCTGCCTGGTGGGAACCCTAATTTGCTTTAAACTGCCAAAGTGCTCATTATGGAATGCTTAGTAGCTAGAGTTTGTACATAATATTTGAAAATCAGCCTTAATTTTTCTGCCTGAGATGAACACTTGGATTTCAGAGTAAACATAATCAGAGATTTACACAAACTCGCTGAACCCTGTTTATTATATTTGCCTGGAATAGCTACAAAAGAGGTCAGAGGTCCAATGTCTTCCTGCAGAGACAGATCATGTTCTAGCTGGTAGTGAGGAGGAAAAAAACAGTAGGTGATGCTTTAATGAATGGCTTATCATGTGGAACACACCATGTGATAATAGCAGTGCTGGTAAGGAAAGAAGGAAGTAAAAAATATAAAGGCTTTTTGCTAGGTTTACATTGCTTGAAAGCTCCCATTTCCACAGGAGCAGATGAAGAGGGTTTATTAAGAATATGCAGTAAAATCTGCAGCAAGCTGAAAGGAGCTTTGAACTTTTTGTTTAAACATTATTTTGGGAATTGAGATGGCATTGCCCTGACTACACAGAAACACATATCAGAATAATTTTTGATTTTGTGTTTCAATTTTGGGTATCATTTTTACTGAAGTGACCTTCCCTAAGAACTCTGTTTGGAAAAAAAATAAAGAAATGAGGGTCACAAACAGATTGTTCCAAACACTAAAGGAATAGTCAATGCACTAAGTTACAACTTGAATTTGGTTTACAAAAGGTTCTCAATTAGGAGCTGTGAAAATGCTTGTTCCTTGAGACTAAGAATTATGGAGATAGAATGGTCCAGCTCTTCCAAAAAATCAGCATTTCTACTGCATGGCATGGGCTGGATCCACATCTTCAAGCAGCTGATTAGGCAGCTTTATACAGCTTATTATTTTATAGATCCTCCTTCTGAATTACTCTTGTCTTTTGAAAGAAAAGGGTTCAACATTGGAACAAAACTGTGCCTATCCCCAGTTGTGGCTTTCCATTTATTATTTTAAGCAACTGTTCTGAGCTTCCTTTTTTTGAAGTGGGAGTCACAAAATGTTCTTTCCACCGTTTATCCAGAAAACAGTGCCTTAAAAAATAGCTTGCCAGCATGAAAAATGCCAAGATGTGGTGGCTCTAATTACTAATAATTTTGATGAGCCTGGCCCAGGGATCTCACTGTAAAGAAAACATAAAATTATGGAATCATTAAGGTTGGAAGAGACCTCCAGGATCATCAAGTCCAACTTTCAACAGAAGAAAGCCACAGCAGCTAGTTGGATGTTGAAATAATATGTAGGAACCATGGAACCATGGATTTCTAACTCTCCCATGAAACCAGAGGAAATAAGGTGTCTAAGTGGATACAGGCTTTTATTTATCAGAGGGAAAAAAAAAAATAAAGCAACTTTACTATTCATTTTGAGAGGTCAACCCTTGGGAAAATAGAACATTCAAATCCAAATTTTCCATGGCCACCTGTACCCTGGTTGCTCAGTTCAAGCTGAAGTGTCCCTCCTTCTGCTCTTGCCTTGCAGCATCTTGAGTAATGAGAACTAAATGCCTGGGTTAATAGAGTAATTAATTCTGATTTATGCAGGCTAACCCTCCTGCAGTGAACACCTCTGGCTGCAATCTGAGCGGGGTGGGAGGACATTCTCCACGGGGAGCAGGGGAAGGCAGGAGGAACTGCACTGCACATCCCTTCTCTCCTAAACTGCACATCCCTTCTCTCCTAAACTGCACATCCCCTCTCTCCTAAACAGGGCTCACAGCCTTGGCCACATCCTGCTGGGCTCACCTCAACAGGCAGCAGCAAATCCTCTCCCTGGGGGTGCAGAGGTGATGAGGAAGTGTCCTCTTTCCCCAGTTTTTTGCAAAATGCTGGAAGAGGCTCATCCTCCCCTACATGGCTCTATGCTGTTCATCACTACAGAGGCCAGGCAGCCTGCAGGATAGACTGTCCTGATTTAGCCCCTGGCTGCTCTAAAAATGTGCATTTTTGGTCCTGACCCAGCCCTGAGGGAGCAAACCAAACCCTGAGGGAACACCGAGGAGCACTCACAACCTGATCCAGAGGCACAGTGAAGCTTGGGTTTAGTGCAGCCTTGCAAAGGCAGATGAAGCACAGAATGGAAAGTTGAACTCACATCACCGTTTAAGCTGGGGTGTAATCTGAAATATTCTTCGTGGCTTTCACTTCTCAGACTTTCATCTCTTGCTCAGCAAAAAGTTCTGCATGAAAGTCTGGTGTTCTATGCTGCTTTGGAAAGTGACCTACAGGAGAAAATATGGAAACAGTGGCTGCTGATGCCTCTGGAAGCTGATCCCTGCTGGCTGCTGCTCAGGATGTGCAGGGTACCAGCACAGGGCAGGCAACCTCAGCTGCCTTTGCACAGGGCCTAGCCCACCCTGAAACACAGCAAGCCTTGGGGGACATTGCCTAAAAACAAAGATTTATTGATCCATGATCATGCAAGGTATCACTCCAGCAAAAAAGCAAGGAGAGGAATGAATCTGACCTTTGCTTGGCAGAACTCAGGAATATAAGTTATGTTCCCATCAAACTTCTCTTACAGGTGTGTCTACTACAAGTTAACCTCATTAATGGGTGTGATTAAGATAAATATTTAAAATTCTAGGCTCCTCTTAGTACCAATAAGACAGCAGAAATTTGCATTTGGATATCCCTGTTCAGTGAAGAGCCCTTACAACCCCATGTTCAGGTATGCACAGGGTGTGTGAGGTGTGCACATGGCTCTGGGTGTGCAAACCAGGCCCCCCAGCTCAGTGACACCTGCTAGACCTGCAGCCAGGAGCCACAGAGCAGCCTCCACTGCCCTCCAGGTCTCAGAGAGAGCTTCACTCGGAGGCAATTTTACGTTTTTATTTTGGATTTTTGTTTTTCCTCAAGGGACAAGACCTGCCTTCAGTGGTGCAGGACTTGCACAGCTGAGTGCAGAGCACATGCAGGTGAACACTGGAGGGCACAGACTCTGTGCTTGTGGCCACTGTGCCTGCTGCTGGCCCACGGGCTGGATTGGGCACTGTGAGGACTGACAGAAATGCACTGAGCTTTGAAAACATCTCTTCAGAAAGCTAAAAAAAAACCCCAGGAAATAATCACAGCGTGTGCAAGTTAGAGGATCACAGAATCCTGGCATGGTTTGGGTTGGAAAGGACCTTAAAGTTCATCATATCCCAGCCCATGCCATGGGCAGAGACAGCTTCCACTAGACCAGTTTGCTCCAATCCCTATCCTGCCTGAATCCTTAATTTGTAACACGCCTCTTGTCAGCTGGAGCAACTTTTTTCAGCCCCCCCATAGAGAGATTCTGAGTCTGAGGGTGTCCCACCCAGCCCCAGACATATCAAAGGGACATTTACAAAGGAAAAAAAAGAAACTTTGCCAGTTTTCCCTCCAGCCCCTTGTACTACATACAAGTACTACATGCTACACATTGGCATTCACACTGATGCCAATAATAAAAAAAAAACCAAACATCTCAGAAAGATGCTTAATATTCCTGAATCCCAGTGCATACATTCCCACGTTTCTTCTCTGTGGTCAAATGGTCTTGGAATCACAGGGAATCATTTAGTTTGGGAAAAACCTCCAAAGTCCAGCCATTTCCCCAGCACTGCCAAGTCCTTGCCTGTGTCTATCCACCATCCTGCTGAGGGATTTTCGGGGAATTCCTTTCTGAGCACAGCACTTTTCTCTTTGGTCCATCAACACCCAATTTATATCTTCTTGTCTTCTATTTCAGGGTGAAAGTTTTGGTACAGGGACCATCTTTTTATGAGTGTGCCCAGGGCAGGAAGGTCCAGGTTTGCAAATAGGCTTCTGACAGCTTGCTCACATAAAAAATAACTGCAACCACAACAATATATCACACAACTGCTCTGACATGGACTTTTGCCACATCTCAGCCAAGTATTTCTTGGAAATTTGAAGCAGCATAGAGGAGTCAAAGTGCTGAAAAGCAAGAAAGCTTGGTGTTGGTAACACCACCTTCAACCCGCACAACTTTTCAGTGAATTTCCTATAATATCAGACAGGGTTTGGGTTTTTGAGGTTTTTTTTTTTTTCAGCAGATGATCAAGGCCCTGACTGCAACAAATAAATAAAATTCCTCCTGTTATTTACAATGGAAGCTTCTAATTTGCTTATTACTTTGCTTATCTAATCATTGAGATAATTATCTGACACCTGCCAACAGCAGATTGTTCTGACAGATTTTTATTGGCTGAGATCAATTTGTTACTTACCATCTGTCCAGCTAAAGGTGGTTTGCAGGTCAACAAGCTGGTGAGCTTTGGAAAATCTTAAAATGATCTTGAGCAGTATCCTTCCTGAACTGATTTAATTTTAATCTCCCATAAAACACATGAAAGGATGGACTTGAAAATTAGCTTTCAGGCAGAGAAGAGAAAATAATTTGCCTTTCTTTGCTGTGATCTTGCATGATCTATTTCCTATGAGGTTTTCTAAAATCCCAGGTGACCCATGAGCTGATAAGTTGCTGTATGACACCACTAAAGATGTCTGGGGAATGCAAAGAAAAAGGCCAAATACGGTCCAACCACCATGAATGAAGGGAGAAAGAAAGAAATTTCCCCCCCACCAAAAAAAAAAAAAAAAAAAAAAAAAGAATTAAAAAAATCCATTAACAATTCAGGAACTACTTTTTGTCGTGTCCTTTCTTCTTTGCTTGGGTTGAAATGAACCTTTAAGATGATCCAGTTCCAACCCCATTCCAAGGGCAGGGAAACCTTCCACTAAACCTTTTTGCTCCAAGCCCCACCCAACTTCACACTCCAATTCCCAGTGCCACATCATCCAATATGATAATTTTGTGAGTGGGGAAGAAGCATTCCCCAGAATCCCCTATTCCCTTTCTTTTCCCCTGCAGAATTTCCAGCACAGCTCTTAAATCCACCTGTGGCTACCATACGAATTTCTGCCATGCACAGCTCTGATGGATTTATCTGTGGTATTTGTATTTTGTTGTCCATGTCTCTGGACATGCTGGTAGGCCTCTAATGACTGCTGGGAAATTCCAGGCTCCTGGATTGCTATTTTATCCTAAGTGTCAACACTCAAACAACTCTGCTCTTCTGGACCAAATTTTCTTTGTGCTTCTGTATCCAACCAGGTTTTGACAGAACAAGATGAAAAATATTTAAATTGTTTATAACAGAAAAATAGAATTCAGATTTTACTCTAATTTTATTTCTGAGCTGTCAGTGGTAAAATGTAAACATCCCATCACTCAGCTAATACTTTTTAGAATCACAAGAACCATTTTGATGGCTTTTCAAACTGTTCTGAAAAAGGGGAGGGAGCTGACAGCCCCTACTGCAGGATGCATCAAATGGAGCCATCGGAACTTAAAAACTTCTCCGGGCTCCAGAAGTGAGAGCGAGCTTTAAATGACACCACTGGATTACACAGGAGACTTCCCTTCCTCCCAGAAACTCATCCTAGTCGTGCCAGGAGAGCTTCCTAATGATTATGGATCGTTTAAAGATAATGGCACTGAAGGTCCCCGGGACAGCTTTTTGTGTCAGCACATCCTTCTCCAGAACCTTCGCGAGCGCCGCGCGAATGCTTGAGCTGCTCCTCCTGTGCTCAGATCGCTCCTCAGTGTGTGCTGGGTCCGTCCTGATAATGTGGTGGGACACCCAGCCAAGGCTTCAGAACCACCAAAAAATCCTGGAAACTGAGCCCCTGGTGATAATTTTTTTTTTTTTCGCTGGAGAGATGGGGGCTGCGAAGGTTGTAAACGGCAGTCAGTTTTCTGTGTTGAATATTGCAGCCATTTTAAACTAAACATAAAATTGTCTCCAGAGCACAGCTCTGTTAAGTCAGTCAGAGAAAAATGGCTCTGCATTCCTGTGCACGATTTAATCTGCAGTATATGTATGTTTATAAATGTATATTATGCATGGGATTTTTTTTCCCCCTAAAATTTTCAAATCATATGGGGTGTCAGGCTGAGATAGTACGTGTTACGGTTGTAAGCTAGAAATAAACTGAAAACAGGTTTTAATGAAAAGATATGAAAGAGAGGACAAACTACTGCCTACATTTGTGGCTGCAAAAGGTGGAAATATAAAACACCTTTCCAAAACTTGCTCCTTAATTGTTTCTAAATGAATATACTGTGACCTTCTTCAAGTAATCATAAACTCATCAGTGAATTTTACTGAGCTGGTCCTCCAAAAGTCAAGAATTTTCTGAGAATTTCCAAAAGCCTGGTGTTACTCATTATCAGTTTGAGGAATTAATCCCACTGGAAATCCAGTATGGTCTCTCAAAAATGTCCAGTGTATTTTCACTCTGCCAAGATCCCTGACAAAGCCTTGATGACACCCTGTGCAGAGATGGATTGCAACAGGAAATGAAGAAGTCTGAACCCAAAGGTTGGAAATCCCTGCCTGTAATTTGACATCTGAATGTGCAACTGGAGCCAGTGACACCTGTGTGTTCCCAGCATCTGTGCTAACCAGGCTACCTTCCTGATTAAGGATCCAGAGTCAAACCCTGCTATTGATTTCTTGGGCTAGGATTTCAATCTCCACAACTGGGACTTTGAGCCTGGTGATTTTTTTTGGCCCAGAGAACCAAGTTAAAAACTCTTCCCGGAGTCTCCTCTGCTCGTTTATCACAACCTACTCCACCTCCTGCATACCAGCTTAATTTCATTTCAGTCTCCAGTTTGATGTGCACGGCGGGGATCTCTTTCCCAGGCAAAAGGCAATATGAGGTGAGAAGAAGAGCATGCTGCCAGCACAGGTATAGGCCTGCATAATGGAGCTGTGACACTCTCAAAGAGGCTTTTCCTTTTAACAACTCCCCGAGTTGGGAGCGAAAAGACATAATGCAGATGGCATAATTGAAGTGGGAGAATGAAACATTAAGCATGCACAGAAGGGATTAGAGAGGAAGACTTTTGGGGTTATTTAATTTTGGCTCAGTTGTTATCTAACAGTTTTTGTCAGGAAAAAAAAATGTTAAGGCTCCTTGCAGGTCCAGGAAGAAAAAAAAAAAAACCTTAGGAAGATTATTACCTGCCTAGGAGTATGTAAAATCTTGTAAAACTATCAGACTTGAGAGAATTTATTCTTTATTATGTGATATCATGTTCTACAAAATATCTCTCCTTGCACAGCTCTCTCAGGTCTCCTTTCTTCATTTTTATAGACTTGTCAATTCTGGGAATGATCTAATCATGATGAGGATTTAAGGTACGTTATGCATTGTACTGAATGCTAACAATTCATGAGCTCTTGGTTTCAAAGATCTTCTCTGTGAAGCCGTGCAGTTCAAAAAGGAATGCCTAACATAAAAAGGATGCTAAGCCTTATATTTAACACCTAATGAAATCATTAAAGAGCGATCAGGCGTGATTGCAAATGTTAATATATCAGATCTCACACCTACCACAAGTACGGAGAACAAAGGAGGGAATCTTTAAACACCTTTAAGGTCTCATTAACTGAGGTAGAAAATAAGGCATTAAAGAGATTTCAAAGGCTGGCCATGCTCCTCCAAGACAAAGGGATCAATTTTGCACACACCTTGCTGAAGGAAAGTCCTTCTAAAATCACGGGGAGTTTTGCCAGAGAAAAGACTGCAGGATCTAGTGAAAAATCAGGCATACTCAGAGCTTTTCTTCTGGCTGAGGAGCCCTGGTGTGTGCTAACGACACGACCAAAGGCACGGCAGCCTCTGCCCCACGCCTGTGGTATCGGTTACCTACAGAACCCCGGGAAGAATACATATGAGGATAAGGAATAGTGGCTCTTTATTCCTGTCAGTAGGTTCTGCCTTTGACTCTGCTGATCAATATCAGCCGTGCATCGGTTACTATGGGAATGAGCCTTTCCTGCACTCAATAAACCCCAAGTTCCTTTTTTTTACAAAGGTGAGCAAAATACTTTTAAAAGAAGGTTTTATCTGCTTCATGCCTTGGGGGACTCTGCAGCCATCACTTTAAAGGTACTTGGGCACTTTGAAATGCAGAATATTATGATCTAGCTTTGGGCAAGGAAAGACTTAAAACCATTTGTTTACCCCAGAAATCAATGTCAAATTCATGTAGAAATCTATGTGTGCCTACTCTCTGTGTCGCTGTGCTCAGGCGTGTGTGCACACTGTGCTTGTGCTGTACACTAGCAGATACACAGGAATATAAACCTTGATTTGGATTACCTTTAAGGCTTGGAAACAAGATGCTGAGATAAAAAATTATCTAGCAATACCTTGGACTCAGCGCCTCGGCTCAGCTAATTAATCCACCCTTACAATACTCCTGATTATAATGCTGGGATAAGAAATAACCTACTTTCCCCTTTTATTTATGATAATACATTGTTTGATTATAAAATATTTAGCGATGCATTAATACGTATTTCTGGTGGCACGGAGTGCCAAGAACATGAACATGAAGATTTTTTTGGTGAAATAATTTGTAGGGGATTCCTAAAATGAAATCCATTTGTACAGAAACGATGAGAGACATGATCTTGGACTGTTGCAATGTCAGCTCAGCGATGTAAACTCTTTAAAGACTTTCCAGGTGAAGCAGAAGAGGGGTAGCAAACTGCCACAAAAATGCTGCCAATTATAGCCAATCTGTCAGATGTCTGTTATTCAAACCTATTGCTAATTGTCTTGAAGAATGTTAAGAAATAGTGAATTTATCCTTTTTCATCCTTTTTGTTCATTTATGTGTAACATGGGAGTTTTTTTTCCCTCGCGTTAGAAATAAAAATATTGAAAAGTAATGATGAGGATTTTGTCAACCTGAAAGGAACTAGAAAGGAGAGAAAGTTACAGCAGAAAACTCTCTGAGTACCTTTGAGACCAGTCATGGCCCAGAGAGGTTTACAGAGTACATAAATCAGTGAAGAGTGTCTAGTCAAAACAGAGTCTGGGAAAGAGTTCCCTCATGGGCAAAGGGATAATTTGCAAGATCCCTCATCTCTGTAATGACTCCCCCAACTCTAAGTATCTGCTTTCAGACTACCGACAGGCTCTGCAGTCACTGGGACTCTTCAGGGTTCCTAAACCTGAGAATTCAGAATTACAGGACCATTTAGGTTGGCAAAGGCTTCCTGCTGACCCAGCTGCACTGAGCTCCTCTGCCATCAACACCCAAACCCCAGCAGAGCCTCCAGGCTTGTCACAGGATCTCCAACTCTGCACACAGCCCAAAGGGACAAGGCCACTGTCTGTTTTAAATTATTGTTGGGAGAAAAAAAAAAAAAAAAAAAAAAAAAAAAAAGAGGTTAAAAATGCATTTGTGGGGCTTTCAATACAAAACCTACAAGGTTCTGTCAAGTTTCCCATGGATCTTTCCTGATAGCTACACACCAATAGCCAGGACTCAAACTCACAGCTAAAAAGCTTTTCCCTGACAAGTGGCAGACAGTTTCAGAGCTGTCTATAACCATAATATTCATCTACTCCAGAAAATAATTTCAGAAACTAATCCTTTAATGTAAATTCTGGCAAATAAACCTCAGTCACACAAGCTCCTGAGAAGGAAATATTTGTCTTAGCTTTCCTCTGCAGTTTTGAGGCACAAAACAAGATTGTTAAGTGTCACTTGTTCGTATCATAAATCCTTACATGAGTTTTAGATCATGGAATCTTTGAAAGCCTTAAAGAAATATCTTTCTTGAGGAGGAAAGGAAGAAAAAAAGTAAAAACCAAAATGACAGTGATGTTTTAAAGAAACTCAGAAGTGAAGTTGTAAAAGAGTTTATGCAAAACCAACTTGGAAAGGACGCTCGCTTCTGTTTCACAGTTTGCCAAACTAATGGGACCGAAGTGAGTGCTTAATCAAAGTCAATATTGGCCTGCTGACTCTCAGGAAACGATCTAAAAGTGCTTTGGGGGCTCTTTCTATGTTCATTATCTTTTCCTGTGTCACTTGGTGTCTCTAATGATAGACGAAGAAGCACTTAAAATGTCTCGACTCAATTCTCTTCACTACAGAAATCTCAAATTAAATACTTATCCAGACAAAAAAAAATCATATTCAGAATGAGATTGTGACATGAGGATCTTCTGAAAAACAGCCTCGGATAATTCAGCAGCCCCACTGGATCTTGCATTTGGAGGAGTCTGAAGTATTCAAGTGACTCAGCAACTCAGTGGTGTGTAATTTACAGCTCGCTCCTCCTTGAGAGCAGGATTGCAAACTCACCAACTAAAGTGCTCCTGCATCAACCTCTGCTGAATGCAAATGCCCAGCTCGAGCAGCCCAGGTCAGAAGCAGAAGTTAAAAATAAGGGCAAAATATCCAAATACTTCTCTTTTGTCTGACTGAAGGTAATTCCATTTAACTAGTTGGAATTACCCAAGATTGAAGTTGCTCAAAGCAAGCAGAAACTTTACTTACAGATGGAGAAGATGAAGAAGATGTAGAAGAACATAAAGTGGAAAGCATTGTGGTTTTCTAAGGTTTTTACCAAGCAAGTATCAGATTGAAAAAAAATAAAAAATTGTACCTCTATACAACACAAATATATATCTTAAATTAATATATATATATATATCTAAGCTAAAAGGTATTCACAGAATAAAGTTGAAAAAAATATTAGCCAGTAACTATTTAATCATTTGAATATCCACCATGAAGAACCAAGAAGCACAAACTTTGATTCTCTCATGACAAAAAAAACCCCAGTGTTTTAGTGCTCTGCTATTCCTCCTGGATCTGATTTTAAGGGTCTTACTCAAGAAATTAAATACTTCCTTGAGCATGAGAATTTTGCCCCATGCAAAGAATTAATCTAGAAATTTTTTGTAGTCTTAGATTAACAAAACATCTCATTTTAAAAAGATGCGGATTAAATTTTTTCTTCAATGAATGCCCAAGAAGATTTATTTCTGTGAGAAAAAATAAAGGTTAGATTTTATCCTAAGAAGACAGGTTTATCCTAATTTAAGGTAGGTTGATATCATGCACAGCTCAACAGGGACCTTATCAGATTAAACTTATGGGTTTCAACCTAAAATATTGTCTCATGATAATGCAAGATAGTTTATTTTTGAAGCAAAATGTGCCTGTAATTACTTTTAAATTGATTATAATTCTTCCTTCTTAAAGTAAAACACTAAACCTCAGTTGCACTAGGAAGACACACAGCATAAAAACCTGCCCACATACATACTTAATATAGTGGGTATAAAAATACTAATTAAGATAAAACATATACCAGAGTACCTGCAATAAACACAAATTAATAAACCAATCAGAAATGTGAGCACCTTCAGGAAAATTGTAGCATGCATCATATAATCCCATGGAGACAAGTAAGGAATGCTTAATGTGATTTTTTTTTTTTTTTTTTAATGGACCAGATAATTTGGGGCATAACTGGGAAAAGCCTCCATAAAGTCCACAGCCTGTAAAAATGTGTATAAAATTTTTAAGCAATGGTATTTTCTTATTCAGAGAGGGCTTCAGCAGCCTTTGGGCTCCAAGCCCTTGCTGAGAAGGCTGTTTTGTTGGCAACAGCTCAGGAGAAGAATTCCTCGTCCCTAGAGAGACAGTAGGAAGGAATATTTTTTAATTCAATTAAGTTACCTTTCTCCATCTAAAAATATTTAAACAGAGTAAGCTCTCTCACACAGATACTCTTTGATGGGCATAAAGAGCAATTTCACAGGGAATTTTGGGGTTTTCACACCACAGTGACCAACCAAGGCTGTGCAAGTCATCACCCATCAGGAGTGATTTACTACTGGAGTAAATGCAAAGTTACACATTCTGGCTTTAACCACCAGGAGAGTCTGAAGCAGCTGATGGAGTAAACACATGTCCAAAACTGATTTATGTTTACCTCACTGTGTTTATGTGCCCTAAATGAACACTGACTTTACCTATAAAGGCTGAAATTCAGATGATTCCAGTTTTTACGCCTATTAAGATATGCTTAAAGGGACTTCAAAGTACATTTATCACATGTAGAGAAGCTTACAGGAATTCAGAACTTGTACTGCTTTCCCCAATAAGATGCCTCATCCTCATAACCTGAGGGTTTTTTCAGCTCCTGCTTTGGTGGTGGAGGTTATTCTTTCTCTCTGAAATGTCTTTTAAAAGGATTATTTAACTGAATGTCCTACCCTGGTGGGAAGACCACCATACCATGGGTCGGACCCTAACTCAGAGAAACTGAAAAATAGAGCCTGTTCTTCTTATACTTAGCTAAAATCTAGATTTCCTGGAAGAAAATGTATATGAAGAAAAAAAAACCAAAACAAAAACACACAAAATAAAAACCAAAAAACTCAGAAAACAAAGTTAAGGGGAAGGATAAAGGACATTTTCTAAGATTATTTTCATTGTTTGTTCTCAAGACTTTCAGTCACTTATCTTTTCCAGTAGGATAAAAGTTCAAACAGGAATTATAACAATTTTACCCTCAGACTATTTATGAGACTTATCTTGAGAGTGAACATAGGCCAAAAAAATAAAATGCAAACAGCTACTAAAGAGGTTCTTGCAAGGAGTTCTCAGCCTTGCCCATCAGGAAAAGCCATGAGAACTAAGAAAGCAGTCAAACTTGTTCAGAACCCATCTTGGCCAACAGAGAAGAAGAGAAAAATCCAGAAAAAGAGGCAGCAAATGCAGGAAGACATTAAAAAATGCCTGTTAGAAGCTATTTTTGGGACATTCTTTACACTTCTCAAAGGAATTCACTTGCACACAGCCCAGTTGCAGCTGCGTAAATGCCCAGTGGCTTGGAGGTTCACTTGGTCGATTAGAAAACATGATATTATGAGACAAAATACTCACTGCTGGCAGCAGGGCAGCTGAGGACAGGCTCGTTTTGCCTCGTAACAAGGGGGGATGTGACCCCAGCTGTGGCGAGGAGTGACCCGTGAGGAGGGAGAGAGGTTCTGGCTCAGCCCAGGCTGCCAACCAGGACCCTCCGAGCCTCCCCATGCCCACTCCCTTCCAACGTGATTCATGCTGATGTTGTTTCCAAGGTTTCCATGGTGAATATGTGTCTACATATTTCAGGTTTTGTTTTGTTTTTTAATAATGACTTGGATCTTCGGTCTAAGAACCAAGGTCCTCGATCTGCACGTTTCTGTTTACATTCAACATTTAGGGTTTTTGTTTTTTAGGGGATTTTTGAAGGAAAATAAAAAGAGAAAAGATTGACATCAAAGTGAGTCTGGTCAGCTGTTCTTGGTGGGGTTATTTTTACAGTGACTCAGTAGAGCACTGGACGAAATGTCTCATCGGCGTTCCAGCGACTCTGTGATGGACACTGGGTGTATTTGGAGTTTGTAGGTGCTAACTCTTGTTTGCAAAAGGAATTTAAACAAAACAAAACTAGTTTTCCCCAATATGCCATCCAAAAACCACTAATGAGTGTCACTGAGGCCTTCAGACATTCCTTCCATGCATGGCTGCTTCGGATGATAAAGTCTCTCCAGAAGGAGATGGGATTCAAAAGGCGGATTCACTGGGAAGGCTTCTGTAACGCTGTTTATTTAGGATCTATGAGGACATGTTCCAAGAGTTCCTTGGTTATCACACACACAAATTACACTGAAAACTGGCTTTGCCTCCCTGGCCTTGGTGCTGCTTCCAGAGAATTTCCAGGGCCGGTGTTGTTTTGCTCCATGACACACCGAGCTATTAGACACGGACCAGAATTAGAACTGAACTCCTGGTGGTGTCTAGAGCATGTGTTGCACAACTGGCACCCAGTGGAATTACCCTTACTCCCCACCACACTAGAAATGGAAAGCTTCCCACTGAACCAAAGGGAGTTTAGGGCAGAGCCTTGAGGATGGGAAGTAACTGTGGTTAATAAAACCCAAGGTCGTGGTCTGTCCCACAGCACCACAGAGCTCCAGCTGTCCAAGGAAGCTGCTGCCACCCCTGTGGGGCATCCCACAGGCTCCCACCCCACACACACATCTGCAGCACGTGCCAGGGGCTGGAGGCAGCTCCATTTCCATGATGCTGAAACAAACTGGGATGTGGGGAGAGCACGCACTCCAATGTTTTGTCGCTTTCCTGGACTCAAGCAGCTGCAGCTGAACACATCATTCTTCCCCTTGTCTGAGAAACATTTACTGCTTGTTACAAAAGGTTTGGGGATGGCCTACTGTGTAATAGCTTAGATGACTGAAAACAAATTTAAATATAAGAAATGTGCTGGCTTATTTTTTGCATGTTGTAAATACTCTTAGAAACGGCATGGGGCCTTATTAAGTTTGAATCTCAGGTCTTTCGACTTCCTCAAGAAAAGAGAACAAATGGTAAAAGCATGAGGAAGTAAGTAACCTCTGTGATTTCCCACTTCAGTTCAAGCCCAGAGATTTTTGTCAGTGGTTATTACAGTCATATTTCTTTTACACCTTTAAAAAAGAAACAGCAAGAAAAAGGTTTCAAAGAGAGAGGTTGTGCCAGCTACGGAAAGTTCTGGTTTCTCCAAATGTGGAAACCCACTAGGCTGGGAAGATCTGGGCTTCCTGCAGATCCTATTGCCAGTTCTCCACAACAGAGAACTTTTGATTATTTTCCAAACTCATATTGAAGTCAGCTGGGTTAGTCACTTTAAAAAGAGACCCCCCTGTGCTGCTCTGAAACCCTCCAAAAGTCTTTTGTTGGGTTTGGGCTTTTTATGCACTCTTTTTGCAGGATACTGAATTGTATAAATATCTACCCAAACATTAACAGAAAAGCTGTGGTTGGACAATAGAGAGGTAACTATTGCTATTTATTCATTTATTTATGTATTTATTACTGTTCCAACATGATATGTTGTCATTGCAACAAGTGTTTCCCATACTTGAATGGGCAAATTGATAAATCCCTTAAGGATCTAAAATGCATTTATGCTTGGGAACTACACTCAGAGGTTTTTTCCATGGGGTTTTTCTTTAGGCAAGGGTATGATATGATTATTTTTCACACAGCCTATTGTTCCAGTTATTTATCAAATTATGCTCCTTTCACTTGATATTTTACTGATATTTAAAACAGAAACCTGTGGCTGCTGTCATCATGAACCATTTGGAGTGTGCTCATATAGTACTTTGCAATGAATAATGACCCACTGTGTTGGTTTCATGGGTTTGAGCACATCTAAAACTGTAAACCAACAAAAGCTTAGAGAGTAATGATCCTGTACCCCCCAAAAAACCTCAGTTCCACAGCTGAATTTCTAAGACATCAAGTTATTTGGCATTTTTTCTGCCAAATGTGTGTAAATCCTTTGGTGGCTCCATGTACTTGGGGGACTTTGGGTGTTCAGATTTGATGTTGCTCATCCTGAGGTTTTGCTGGGTTGAGGATTTGCAGGATCCTTGAAATAATGCTGTGGACCACTGTTATAATTTAAATATTGAACAGATAAGGACGTACATCTCAGTTCAGCTGCATAAATCTGTTGGTTTTAGCCATACTTATTTCACATCAAGTGAAAGTTTTTATGTTTCACATAAAGTGGAGTGTTTTTGTTTGTTCCTGAGGAAGAACAGGGAGCAAGGAAGCTTTGGGGATGGTCAAACACTGAGAAATAGGGCTAGGAACGTGTTCAGCCATGAATAACCAACTGATAAGATGATTCACTGCTATGCACAGGTGCCTAACATTTGCTGTGTGGGAACACAGGGTGGTGACTGGGTTGTTCATCATGCCACTGTGTCTTAATATGGAAAACTTTCCTGGCTTAACGTTGAGACTGTGTTATCCCCTAATTTTTCATGATGTGCCGTCTCATTTTGGAAAATATCTGTTATCCAATAAATGAGTAAGCAAAACCAACTGCCTATGAGCAATAACGTGCCCTTCAGGAAGATCAGCCAATCCCAAAAAATGCTGATCAGGAAACAAAATACCATTTTCCTAGGGAATACTACCAGGTTACGTACAGAGGTAGCTTTTTGGTTCATGAGGAGAGGAAAGAGAAAAGGGAGACTCAATATTCCTCCATAAAATTCCAGATGATGGGGAACAACCACAGCAGCAAATATTACATTGGATAAGGGTTAAGGCATGGCCACAAGTGCTTAAAATAGAGCAGAGAAAGGGGTTCTGAGAGCCTGGGAATGTTACAACCCCAACCATCACATTAAAGGGTGGCAGCTCCCACTGCTCTCTGCATCACCTGGGATTTCAAGTGCTGCAGACACCGGATGCACTCCTTAAAACTGACTTCATCCCAGTGCCAAATGCTGCCATTTCTCCCTGCCTAAGCAAGCTTTGGTGTGCCCCTCACAGAGCACAGCCTGCTGCTCCCTCCTCTGAGCAGAGCTCGCTCCAGCCTTGTGCCTCCAGCTCTGCCTCTCTGCTCATGTGTCCACTCTCCCAGACTGACAGCCTTGGGGAAAGAGCTCATTTCTAGCTCAAAATCAGGTAGACAACTTAAAAAGAAAATAAAATAAAGATGTCATTTGCCACTCATGGACGTGGATGAAAAGTGGTGGTGGGATAACAATAGTTTAGAGGTGTAGGGCCCAAATTCTGGTCTCAGTTACACTGTTTAGGTTTGGGAATAAATCAGCTGAATCCAGCGTGACTCAGAGCAGAATTTGGCTCTAAATATTTTAACTGCAGCATGAGCTTGCTGTCTACATGACTGAATCGCCTTGAGAAAATCAGTGCCTCCTCTTTGTCTTTGCCAGTGGGGCCGCAGTGATCCTTGTGTTTATTTAAGGAACGTGGCCTTCATGCCTCACCTCCCGCATCTGCACACCGAGCCACTCACCTTCCCTTCCACTCCTGCTTTGCATACACGACCATTTAACTCTTCTAGCAATGAGTGCCAGCACCCACACCTCACGTTTTGCCCCT
Source organism: Sitta carolinensis (assembly GCA_032173965.1). Taxonomy (NCBI): domain Eukaryota; kingdom Metazoa; phylum Chordata; class Aves; order Passeriformes; family Sittidae; genus Sitta; species Sitta carolinensis. The sequence goes on along the minus strand of CM063288.1, from coordinate 3,094,460 downwards.
CTGGATTCCCCAATCTCTGGAGGGCTGATTGCAAACCTCCTCCGAGAGCTCCGCATCGATGCTGGGTGGGCGCGAGGAGCGCGTTCTCCTCGGATGCTCCAGCCACGACTGGAGACAGCTTAATGGCAGCAAACAGATCAGGGTGTCCTTCACAAAGACCTTCCCCCCAGCTGCTTCAGACACACAGGTTTATCCCTGGGCCTGCCCTGTCAGGAAACAGGTGCTTTTCTATTAATAGGCACGAGGCGGCCAGGCAAGGTGGAGGTGCGGCGCTCCACGGAGACAGGTGGTCTCCAGTTGAACAGTTTATAAACAATAACTAATCACTCAAGACCTGTAGCAGCTCCTAATGAGGACTATAATTACAAGCCAGGTGGCTGTAGTTAGAGGAATACATTGTTTTTAAACAGGTTACTTGACTGAACAGCAGTTTTACGGGAGGCAGGATTGTCTCCAACATATGTTCCCTCTGCCTCCCATTTTCCTTTTTTTTTTTCCTCTCTCCCTGCATGTGTTCGTAGGGATGCCTGATACCTTCCAGTGTAAAACCCTGGGTTCTGTCACCTCTGATTCCAGAGATCTGTAATTTCTCTGGCTGAATGAGTGCTTATGTCAGGTGTAATTTTTGAAAAAAAAAATGAGCATAAACAATTCAGTAGTTTTTCAGATTGATGGCAAGGAAAATAGGTTTAGTAAATTTATATTTATAGTTTAAAGTGTTATTTTTCATGTTAAAACGTTAGAGCAGTGATAGGGCTATTGCTGTGTCATGTGCATAACAGAGACAGAATTTGAAAATTGTTGAAGGACTACATTCTCAAAGATTGTTTCTTTATATTAATTTTGATCGGTCAACAATCCCTAAATCCTCCTAAAATATTTATTAACACTGAAAAACAGTTTTAATTACTTTTTAAAAGCCCCATTTTGCCCAGATTTTGACTCAAGATGTTGGATGATACAGGGACAACATTCTCAAAACCACTAAAAATTCACCCAGTCATTTTCAAGTCACCACCCTCACAGGGAAAGATCTCTTCCTAATATCTAATCCATACCTGCTCTCTGTTTAAAGCCTTTACACCTCGTCCTACCATTCATGAACTCAGCCTTTCCACAGCTCTAAAATTTCCAGTTCTGCCAAAACCTGTGGCCAGTTCAGAGCAGTACTAGTTAAAATCACCTCTGAAATCATTCTTACCCCTGTTTATTTTATAGTAATAAAGGAAATCATACAAAGGAGACTACATTAAGGCTCCAGGCTAATTCACTTATGTCATTACAGCATCAAGGTTGATCTTGAAGCTTTATTTGAAATGACAGGCTGAACTTAAGCACTTTCTTAAGTGATTTGCTGGATCAGAGCATACGTGTTATGATACAGCAAATCATTATAAGATCACACATTAATTTCCACAGGGCTTGCAGGTCTATGTAATTAACACAGTTTCTATGTGTAGAGTTCGTGCCTCACGTGTTATAGTGTCCCTTACCTTGATTTGTAAAAAAATCCCAACTATGCTGAAAGTTGTCTTGATTTGGGCATTAAATGTATAGAAACATTTCAGTTTTAATTTTTCTACACTTCAGCACTGTTGGTCAATAAAACAAGATGATTAATCACAAGGATATTGCACAGCAGATTCATAATTTTGTGGTGCAACAGTGACACAGTGAATAATTTTATAGTCAATAATAGGTTTAGATAGTGCTATATAGTAAAGGATTGTTGTGAAAGAAAACACATCAGAGGACTAAATTATTCTTGATATACCCAATTTAGAGTCTGCTCAAGCATATTTTCATGTGATATCGATATCTAGTTCCTACAATGATTGCTGGTTTCTAAATATAAGCAGAGGGAGAGGTAACAACCATGTGATGGCAACCCCATAGAAAAATATTTTCATAGTCTGAAAATATAATGGTGAAGAGTTGTTTGGAGTTTTATGTTTTATTTTAAAGTAGCCTTTTTCTAATCTTTACCATCTTGCTCGCCCTTTGGGAAATTCACAGTTTGGGAAATTCAGTTTTGGTTTGGGCTCGTTATAAAAAGCAGGAGATAAATGTGGCCTTCAAAATTTTTTGGTTGATGCTGGAAGACACAGCATCAATTTGTAAGGCTGCTCTCAGGGCTGCAATGAGCTGCACGAGTTTTGGGTTTGGAGAGATTTTGTGTTTTCTTCTGAGTGCACACATAGGTCAAGGCCCAGGTTAAGGAATGGATCTTACAGTTTAATTTTAGCCCATTTTGACACCTTCTTTCTCCTGCTTTGCATTTCCTCAGGACAATGGCATCATTTAGTGGAAAATTCCACTAAATACCACCATGTCCCACAAAAGGCCTTTTTTGTTTTTTTTTCCTGAAGTTCAAAAAGATTTGCATGGGGAGGTTTATCCACTCTCAGACAGGCAAAAGTGTGAGACTGAACTAAGCAATCTCAAAACTTCTAAAAGTTTTTCTCCACTTCTCTATGACATGTGTGAAGTCTGCCAACCAGGAGTTCTCATAATGATGCAAAAAAGAGAGACTCTCCACCCATATCTGAGTCACAAACCATTAATGTTAGAAAAGACCTCCAAGACCCCCAAGTCCAACCATCAACCCAACATCACCACGTTCACCACTCAACCGTGTCCTCAAGTGCCACATCCACACAATTTTTGAGTCATTCTGAGATTCTGTCCCAGTCATTGTTATTTTTCCCCTCATGCTGACACACAGTGAGAGATGAGTGGCTCCTAAATGTTCATCTGTGCTCCCTTTCCTGCAGTGTGTGCACCCAGTCAGGGAGTGCTGGATAACGCTCTGCCTCTATGAATTGTAAATTCAGGAAGGGCAAATTTGCTGTCTCTGGATTTTTGGATGGGGGTTGAGATGGATTAATTATATGTCAAGAGGGACTTGAGCAATAACAAGCGACTTTATGACTATCTTTACCACTTGGTGGAAAGGTTACATTTAAAAATTGGCTTTACTGCGCTGGATTTTAGGTTAAGTTCAAAATGCAGCTTCCGCTGTTAGAACTGAAGGGTCATATAAAATTCATTGCAATAGAATATTTATAAGTATCTGGGATATTTGTAGGAAACACAATAATAGTAGAATCAGAGCTCACAGATAGAAGGGGGAATTGTTAAATGGCAAATAAAAGCTCCATTTTTCCAGCACTTAACCCTACATATAATAATAATTATTACAAATCTGAGCAATGATTAAATTTCATTCTGAACCCCGGTTAAGCATATGTGAATGGAAAATGATTTTTTGTGCTAATAACCCGCGTGCTGTGAGCACTCAGAGCAGGAGGGATGTGCAGGCACGCCGCACATCTCCCCACGCCAGCGAGGTGCAGGTATTCCTGGAGGAGCTCCGGGATTGACACGCCTCACTTCCCATGCCTGGAGAGGAGTAAAAGTCCTGTTTGTTTTCAGCCTCTTCTTTCTAATGGCATAATTACAGCTCTGAAGGCAGATAAGTGACAAAAGCCCCCGAAAGTGAGCAAGGTGAGGGCGCAGCAGCTTTTGTTGCAGCTGTTATCTCATCTTGCTCCTCTCCTGCGAGATGCTGGGGGTGTGTTTGTGCAGGGCTATCATTTACCTCGCTGGCGTGTGCCACCACAATCATCCCCCTGAAATGCAGAACCGGAGCGGCTGCTGCAGAAACAGAGGCCGTTCAGAGGGAGGGGAACAGAGCAGCCCTAATTAGCGTTAAGTACCTGTAATCCTCAGAGATTTTACCCAACGATAAAAGCCAGGGAAAGTCCCTCAGGTAGGAGCAAAAAGAGCCCAGCCAGGTTGGATCAGGTGTTGTATGTCAGCTCTGCTGAATGCAGCCTATTGATCCAGAAGTTGCCTGTGTTTTCTGCCACAAATTGAATTTAAATTGCTTACATGAATAAGACATCTGGTAGGTTAAGGTTTACCTGCTTCATGTTTCGAAATAATTTTCTCCACCAGCAAATAGGTAGGCAAGAGCTCTTTAGGAAATAAACAAGCAAAGCCTTTTACGAGATACAGACGTGGTTGTTTGTAGTGCCTGAGCTTGAAGTGGAGAGTTGGCAGATGAGAAATATATTTCAGATTATTAAAATAATAAAGCAAGAGAGGTTTTACAGATTAAGTACCTGCACTGTGCCTTCATTCCTGATGAATAGAATACCTCAAAAAGTATAGCCCTCATTGGAAGACTTTCTTTTATCTGGTGGAGAGGTGTTGGTTGGAGGTTTGGATTTTTTGTTGTTGTCTGTTTGTTTGTCCAAATCAAATAAATTTACTATTTTATTGGCACATAATTACAATTTTTTTTTGTTGTTTTATACAGGACAGTAAGTTTAGGATCTCTGCCAATGGCAGGAGAGTTAGAATGAGATAATCTTTAAGGTTTCTTCCAACTGAAACCATACTATGATTCTGTGAAATGTTTACTGGAGGTTGTTGTGTAGAAAAAAATTATTTTCTAAACATTTTTGAGGGGTTTATCCACCCCTGAGGTGGTCATTTGGATATAGGAGGTGATCACCCAGGCCCTTTTCTCCAGCCATGAAGGCTCTGAATCACCTTAATCTCACTTCCAGCCAAACGTGATGTCACTTTAAAATTCTTTTTCTGGTTCCACAGAGTTGCACCAACAGTCTTCCATGTGTGGGAGTCTTCAGTGCTTAGGAAAGAGTGGAACTTCACCAAGACAGCCTGGGATGTCCAAGCCTCTGAGTCAGGGTTCTGAACTGAACAAGTGTGTTCTACACTGACAAATTAATATAACACTGGTATTAGTAAAGACTGTGTGTGTGTAAAGTAAAGACTCAAACAATATAAACAGCTTAGATACTTGAAAAAAAAGAAGAGGAAGAGGAAGGGAAAACATCTTCAGAATAACAAGAGGCATGGGAGAAACCTTTAAAAAGTGTTATTATGTGTTTACTAATTCTTTTAAAAATTGCTTTTAGTTATTGAGCCTGGTAAATCCTGGCCACAGCCTGTTTGTCTCCCTCACAGGGCACCTAAGCTGCTGTTTGGAAAACATCCATTTGATAATGAAGCAAGATGCAGGCTAGACAGCTGCTTTTTTCTCACTCATTTCACTCTGTTATTGGTTAACTTAGTGGAAAAATGTAAATTTTCCAGGGACTTTAGGTTGGAGGTATCCCAGCCAAGGTAGATATGTGCTTGGCTTGAGGTCTAATTTAACTCCTGTGTCGTATCGACCTGCCTGGCCCACCAGGGAGCCTCAGAGCCCTCCTTTGCCAAAGGTAGACAATGGGATGAAAGTAAAGTGTAATAAATGCCCCTGTCCAGTCCCATGTCGATATCCAGCTGCTTTCCCCCCCCCCTCCTTTTTTGCTGTTTTGAGTGCATCAGTATTTCACGTTTATTGTAGTGTGATGAAACACCTTTCAGAATGGCCAGAGGGACACTCAGCAGTAGGCATTTAGGCAGTACAAATTGGAGTGAACAGGAGGACAGTTAGCAGGGAATATTTCTGAGGTCAAAGCGAGCTGGATTGGAGCTGAATCAGCTAAAAGCAGAGTTGAAAGCTACACTACCTACTGCAAAGTAAATATAGATTACATTCCTTTAGACAAATTGATCCGCTGGAGGACGATAGGTCTCCCAGAAAAAGAGGTTGCTACAAAAGAATTAAGTATTTTACACTGACATACATACAAAGAACCTTTAAAACCAGCAGCCAGTGATGTATCACCTGGAGAGCCCATCCCAGATCCTCACAGGAATCATCTGCAAGATTTAAGGGCTCAGAATCTGGCACATTTCTGGGGATGCTGATTTGCACTCTATAAACAAAGCCTTAAGATTTAGCTGCTCCTCTGAGCAACAGCTCTCACTTAGGCAAGTGGAAAAATCATAAAATCATAGGGAAGTTCAGTGGGAAGGAGCCCCAGGAAGTCCCTGGTGTGACCCTCTGCCCAGCAGGGGCAGCTCTGGGGTCTGAGCTGATCCACTCATGTCCTGGAAACCTCCAAGGATGAGGGTGGTACAGCCAGGAAAGGTGAAAGAACATCCAGCTCAACAAGTCAGTCCTCAATGCTGTTAACTCCAGAAAAAAAGAAAAAAAAGAAAAAAAGAAAAAAAAGAAGAAAAGAAAGCAGAACCTCAGATATGAAACCATAGCAGTTTGTCAAGAACAACTTCCATATTTCCTAAAGAAGGTAAATTCTTGGAAAAGGTGATGGAATAAATGACTCTGTGAGAGCTCTCCTCTCTCTCCACTGACCCTATAAGTGATGAGGGGTTTTTCTTCTCCTGAAAAAATGTAACTGCTTTTAATCACTGAATTATTTATTAAGGAACAGAGAATTGCAACAACCAATAAAGGTGCCACCATCTAAAGGTTGAAACAAATCACTTAAAATCAGATTATTCCACAAGATCGATGTGGATAAAATGTGTCCAAAAAAACACCCGAAGAAAAATAGTTAAAAATGTATAAATTATTAGGCTCAAATTAGGAATGTCATGAAAATATTTGTAAAAATTCCTTGACACTATTTGTAAAAAACATCTTGAAAATACCTGTAAATATTTTTGCTTTCTTCTTAGAATAATCTCAGATATTATTCTAGGCCAAGATAACACTGAAGGCAGAAAGAGAACTTGAACTCAGGGTTCCTCTCAAAGCTAAAAATCTCAATGCCCTTCTGCTGGGTGTCCCTGCAAGATGAGACCTTCTCCCTGCACAGTGAGCACATCTTTGCCCAGCCACCACCCTGATCCACACCTGGAATATATCACAGAGTTCGATTAAACAAAGCCAAGCCACACTTACAGGTCAATTCTCCCCAGATCACCTTTTCAGTCCTTAAATCATATAAATGGGATCAATAATTTACTACAGGGGTGTGCAAGGCTATGAGAGTGGTGGCACCAGCGCTGTGGATGATGTTTTTTTTCCAAGGAGGATGCCCAGGACAGCATTGCAGGGGCTGGGATTTCAGCAGCACACAGGCAAGGCTAATGGATTTGCACGCTCAGCACTCCTCTGCCAACAGGCTGACTTTTAATATGGGAAATAGACCCCTGCTCAGGATGGAGCAGTCCTGGGCAACATCAGGGGTCCAAGCATCGCTGCAATGTTTTTTTTGTCAGACAGGAGGTGTTTTGGAGGCATGTCCACAATGGAGTGCAATGCTATAGAGGGCTGGATTTAGCTGGAACTCATACCTATTTATTGCAGCTTAAACATACTCACACACAGTCTTTTGACAGTTACTGGCGAAACTGGGCTCGATTGTCTGCAAGTGGGAGAAAAATCACCAGAAGGGCAGAGATTAGACTTTATATATATATATATATATATATATATATATATATATATATAGTCCATTTGTTGGCTGTTTTCTGCCAGAACCTCTTTTAGATTTCTCCATTTCATCCGAGTTCTGAAGGGTTGGTAACTTTGCGATTGCAATACATTTTCCCATCTAAAAGCCATCAGTAAAGTGAATGGGGCTGCTCTCCTAAGTGCTTAATGCCTGATGTAAGGGTTGCATGATCTAGTCCAGAAGTAGCACAGTTACCTCAATTACTGCAGTCCCACAAGGCTGTTCACAGCGGTACTTAGGAGATGCTGCAGGCTCAGGCTCTGGTATTATAAACTCCTCAGGGCAGCATGACTACACACAGCATCTCATCAAGAGTTAACAAACAAGTCCTGGATGAGACACTAGCCTTTTTAATTTTTTTTTTTTTTTTCTGTTGTGCTAGGCTCTTATTTATTTATTTTTTTGCATCCAGGAGTGAGCCCGGGGTCGCTAAAGCGGCGGCGAACGCGGTCTCACCGCAGCGCTCTCCTAAAGCAGCGCGGCACAGCGAGATGCCCTGTGTACTTTCTGTGCTTTTTTACATTGTTATCAGGGAAAAATACGCCTTGCCATTTCCCAGGGGGTTCCCCGGGACAGTGTCTCAGTGTGAAAGGGCACCATGGGGCTGCCTCGGACAGTTTTCTTTCAATAAGGGTTTTTTTGTTTTGTTTTGTTTTGTTTTCTGTCTCTATTGTAACCACTCTGCTCCGCTGCTTCGCTGATTTCCCAGCTGTTCTTCTGCGGTGTCTGAAGTCGAACGCAGAAAATCTGTAACAGAACAGCTCAGAAACAAGCAGCCCATCATGGCAAGCATGAGAAAACCATGAATACATCTTTCTCTCTGGACATAAAGCTCTGACTCTCCGCTGCATGCTCCAGCACAGCGCGCAGGGAGAATTCCCCCCGCGAGGCACCAGCTGGGGCACAATCAGACCTCCAGCATCCCACCTCAGAGCTGCAAAAAGTGCAAGGTTCCCAGCACAAAAACTTGTTTTATCTCATTGTTAGCTGAGCCCACATGCAGAGCTGTGAGGCTCGCCCAGGTGAGGTTTGGGCTGGACCTTGGCGGATGGAGTTAATCGTCCCCGGAGCACTGAGCTTTCCCTGACAGTGCACGGCTCTCACTCTGCTACACCAGGGAATGACAAGATTGAAGGCCCTTCCAATTGTTTATCTTTTTTTGCTGTGGAATGCCCCAGAAGGCATTATTTCTTGTATGACTTCACATGGGGAAAAACCAAGCAAACGAAGAAAAAACGTCTTTCCAATGACAGTTGACAATTCATCTGCAATGTGTTGTGCTCGGTTAAAAAGTCACTTTTTTAAATGTATTGTAAAAATACGTTCTTCTGATAAAATAAAATGCGTTCTTCTGATAAAATAATTCTGCAGGAAAGTGGAGTGCCTTTTGAAAGGTACAGTAGCATCATAAATAAAATGGATTTGAAGTACTTAGAAAAGTAATTTTTTCCCAAGGTGAAGGACTTTGTGCTCTTCCTGACAAGACACTCTAACCCATCCTAGGTAATTTTCTTTCAGATTATCCTAGCAAGCCCACAGAAGTCAGTAAAAATTTTTGCCAATCTACAGTTTATCATTTTTATTCTGCAACAGGAGGAGGAATAGCAAGAGGAACATTTGAAATAACAGAAGCATAATGTATGACTACTTTCATAATCAACCCTTTTGATGTCTTCATTTGAAATATTGTAAACCTAAAATGTCATTCAAATACAATTGTAAAAAAATAACATGATAAAAATATTAACATTTGAAATATGTGGTGAAAAATTATTCAATGTGAACCTGGGTTTTATTTCATGAAAAAGTTTTCAGAATAACTGGTATTTACTTGGTTCAAATTCTTCTTTTTTACAAGGCAGACTAAAAAATGAAACAGCTTTTCAGCTGACTCTATTTCAATTTGTATTAATCTTATTTAATTAAGTGAATACAGTAAACTGTGTGTGCTTCACCCTGTTTGAGCACAGTGTCAAATACCATACAATTCTTGAAGAGACGTGTAAAGTTATTATTTCACTTACATGTAGTCATGTTTTGGAGTATGTGATCCATCAAATCTCTGCCCAGATTGATTTTATTGACCTTAAGATTATTTTTTATATTTGCTTTATATTACCTGGATTTCTCTTTTTATGTGTTTGAAACGTTATAATTTCCAGGTGCACTTCACATTGTCCAAACACGTTTCCTCCAAGCAAGAACATCTATTTCCAGTTCTATCATCCCTTCTGGTGACAGGTATTGCCTCCTCATCTCCTGATGGGGCATTTTGTGCCATCTGCCTCAAACCTGCTTGGATTCAGAGACACCAAAGAGTTTCCCAAACCTGCTGCAGCTCAAGGTGTGGTGCCCCTGCCCACCCTACAGAACAACAAAGTGAGGCTCAAAGAACCTCAGCACCATCCCTGAAGGATGCACAGCCAGGGATCCAAGCAGCACAGCCCTTCCCTTCCAGCAAGCAGCTTGCTCTTACTGCTTTACAACCCCCCAAACCACTGCTGCCATAAAAAACAGTGAAAACAAGGCCCCACCACTTTCTGGGAAGATTAGAACCACAGTTTCAGTGTTTCCCAGCAGGTACCTAAGCACGGCCATGGCTTCAGCCTCCATTTTTATTGCTCCAGGCAATGGAAACTGTAGTTTCTATATTTAATGTATTGAAGCTGCCTGGTCTCCAAGGTAGCAGGGGTATCTCGTATACACTGGTAGAATGCATTTCAGGCTCAATCACTCTGAAAGCCTGGATAATAGAGGAGCACTTGTACTTTGGATAACAAAGTTATTTCCTTTAACATCAACAAGCTGCTCAGCTAGTAACTGCATCAGGCATTGATTTTGTGAGCCTCTTTGTGAGCACTGGGGGGGCCTTTTGCACCGATAAAACTAAAAAATTTGCAGATCATTCTTCACGGGCATTATTTCCCAGAGTGGAGCTGACAGGAGAAGCTGTGTTCATTTCAGCATGGCTGTTTGGAATGTCAGTGGAACATCTGCAGGACCAGCCCTGGATCTGTCAGCTTCACCCTCCCCATTTTAACTGAGATTGAAGCCTGAACTTACATCTCCAGCCAGATTTTGTACCTGGTTCCTATTGGGGCTGGAGAAGTGCAATCACTTCCCAGACTCACTGCTCAGATCCAAGACTAATGGTTTGAACATGCAACTGGATTCAGATGTGGGCTCCTTCCTGCTAGACTCAGGTTCACATATTCCAGCAGGCCAAATATCTGCCTGTTTACTCATTTGTCATTACAAAGTGCTAAATTAAAAGTATCAGGAGCTACCAGTCACACATTCCCTGGCCATATTTTACTTTTTCTTGCAAGAAATTCTCCATCTACGTTTTTTTTTTTTTCCTTGCACTGTGTGCTACTTCTGAGTAGCAGCAGCCCCCCACTGCCCAGCACATTCCCTCTCCCAGCCCTCACCATCCAGCTCCTATTATCAGTAATGGGAACTAGGCATGTCCATGGAAATGAAAGCAGATCCCTCGATGGAAACTTTTTTGACAGAAGTGTTCACAACTTTTCAAAAAAAAAAAAAAAAAAAAGAAAAAGAAAACCAAACCAGAACCCACGTCTCGTTTATTTTCCCCTTTCTTCCTCCCAGCTTTCTGTCAGTCATCAATCGAACAGGAGACAACTCATTTCATTTCTGTGACACACAATGATGGACTTGTGTTACAACCCTGACTTATTTTGAGAACTTCAATTTCTCAAGCTGAAAGCCTGAATGTCCCATGCTTGGAAGGGCTATTGATCTGATGTAGATGGACAGCTCAAGAGGAACTGATACATTCCTTACAGCAATTTTTTTTTTCTGACCACTACATAATGTAGACTTTCAGCTTGTTTGTTGACATCTAAAAACTTTGATCCTGTGATTTAACTGATACTCTTCTGCTGCTTCTACTCAATATTTCCCTGTGCTATTTGATGTAGGAGTTATTTATTATCCACTACCTGGAATGGAAAAGCTGGTTCATTGTGATAAAATGTGCGAATTCACCAGGCAGCAGGAACCTCTAAATGCACATCACAATGGCACAGCTGCAAATGTGGGACACCTCCCCATCCTGATCCCTCCTGGTGCCTTTCAGCAGCTGTAAAGTCACCAGGGAACAGGTTTGGATCCTGGGACAGGAGGGACCAGCCCTTACAAGCAGGACTGGCCACTGTGTGTCCAGCCCAGATGGGAAAAAAATCAACATCCACAGTTTAATTACAATTTAATCAAAGCTAATTTTGCTTCGGAGCAGGGTGAAGGCCACAGATCCACATGTCTTCTCTTATTTCTTTCTTTTCCCACACTTCTGGTGGACAGCAGGTACCTGTCAAGCGTGGGGATGTCACCACGGTGGCAGAGCCCCAGCACCACACTCCTGGCTGTCTGCAGGTCACAGGAAACAACTCATTCCACTCTTAAGGATTTATGTAATTTCCTTGGACTTGCTCCTGGCTTAGGGGGTTTTCTGCTTTTTCTATTACAGCTTAGAGAAGCAAACCAGAGTCTTTCAGGGGCAGCTCCTCAGCCAAGGTAGCTCTTTGTGACAGAATTAGCCTGTGTTAATGCCAGCCCAGAATCAGCCCCAGAATTTCATTATTATTGCCTTTAAAGGAGGGTCTCCTCCTCCTTCAGGACTAGTTTAGAGCAATGAAAATTAAGCTGCATCTCATCTAATAGTCAAAAAGATCTGCAGAAATTGTCCTCGTTTAAATACCAATTCAACACTTTTCTGTCACAGCAGGGTAGTGCATCTATTTTTTGTTCTAAAAGCCAAATACTGTTCAAACAAAAGAGTCACTTCCACGTTAATTACACAAAAGAAAAAAAAAAAAAAAAACCTGGGAAAAAAAAGAGAAAGAAAAAAGCCACACAAGAAAAAACTAAAAAGAAAATTAAAGCATCTTTTGAGAACTTAGATTGAGCAACTAAAGCACGACGTGGTCTCAGACCTTTACTTTGTGTACAGAGTCAGACTTTATTCTTTGATTTGGTGCATAGGACCACAGCTTATTATCACTATAATGGTTGTAATTTTGTTGACATTTGAACAAAACAAGGAAGGAATGAGGAATGGAGGTAAATGAGGTTTCTGCAGAAAAAGCATCTGTGATTCGGCTGATGAGAAGAGAATGTTAGCACAGGAAATTGCTTAAAAAAACCCTAAACAGCTTGTCCCATCCCAAAATCTCTCTCTGTTGGCATTGGGCACTTTGTTTGAGTTAAATTCATAGTGAATTAAGAAGAAATAATTCTGGGATCTGGGGTATTAAGGACAAGAATCTTTTCCATCATGATTGCAACAGTTTAAGAGTGATGGGGTCAGGTTCGTTTCTGGTTTAAGCTCTGGATGTGGCAGATCCCATTCCTCCCCTCTGCCTGGCCCTGAATCCCTGTGCAAGGTAGTACATCCCAAAATAGCCACCCATTTAGGTGCCTCTTCCAATCTGGGCTGAGATCATTTATCATCCAAAACCAACCCAGTGAATTAAGAAAGGCTTTGGAAAACTGATTCAGTTCCATCTTCTTAAACCTTTTTCACAGTGTGACCCATATTTAAATCACCTCTCTTTTTTCCCCATCACCAAACCACCACTTCATGCACAAAATCCCACATAGGATCTGTCACTGGCACCTCAGAGGAGCAAAATACTTGCAGGGAGTTCAATATTTTCCTATTAATATCTCCTTCCCCCTCCTGCTGGAAGATACCAGGGGCTGGGGTCAAGGCAGATTTCTGATTCCCATCTTGGAAACCCAGGAACATCCCATATGTGCTGTGAGCAGCCACTTCTCAGCATGGAAAATCCTTTTTCCCTGGTGAGAGGCAGCAGTACTCCCAGCTTTTCCCCTTGGAAACCCTTTCCCCTTCTCCTTCCCACCCATCACTTGTCATCCTGGATCTCCAAGGTGGTGGAGGGACAAAGGGAACCTTGGCACAGCTCCACTTCTGACAGCCTCCATGAAGCCACAATATGGAAAACTAATAATACTGAAAAAAAAAATTAAAAAAAAAAAGAAATAAAAAGGTGGAAATTCCTGGTTAAAGCCTCTGCCTGTACAAAAAGCATAACAGCTTGTATGAACTGCAGCACGATGACTACTGCTGTTAATGCTTCCAATGACATCAGTGTTTTCCAAATTACAGAGTGCAAGAGGCTGGTTAGGGAAGCTGAAGAGAAGAAGCTGAAGGTAGAGAGGGTTTTAAAGGATGTCAGAGGTAAAAGATGTTTTTTTAGTCATCCTTATTTCACCAATTCTTTTATTTTCTCAGGTTTGGGGATTTTGGGAAACAGCACTGCAGCAATACCCAGACAATTAAAGCATCAAACACCACCAGACCCACCTCAGATCCCTGAGTAACTTTGCTGTCACCATTCCTGCTCTGCTACTTTCGTGTGCCCATTCAATCTCCCAGCTTTCAACCAAAGTGATCCTTGAAGTAAATGTTGAACGATGAGGCCCAAAAAGCTTTCCTAAAATACAGAAGCATTACAGCTATTGCATTTTCACTCTGCCCCTTACAGAGACACAAGGAGTTTTGTCAAGATTTCTGTTTCAGAAACCCAGGCTGTTCGCTGCCTGGGCACTCGAAGGGTTTTTTCTTCCCTTCAGGCTGGAAGAAGACTCTCAAGCTGCTTTTCCAGGTGTTGGAATAGTGCAGAGCACTTGAACCCTGCTCATGGATGGTGGCCATCTAACTCACATGGCCAAGAGCGTGTTTTCCTTTCTGGCAGTGCTTTTGTTCCAGGTGGAATAGTCTTTCATCCACATGAAGGAAACTCTTGCATGTCTCACTCTCAGGTAATGGTCTATAACCATCCAGCTGGAGTGAGATACAGAACCTATATGGACACACACAACACAATATATGTAGTAATATTATTATATATATATATATATATATATATATATATATTTGCATATTTGTATATACATGCTTGCATTTTTTTCATGCATTGCTCACGCCCATGTTGCATTCTAAGTTAATTGAATTAAAAAATTTAAAAAAAGGCATTTTTTTCCCCCTGTCCTGTTCATGCCAGAAAGCCCTGGAGTAGCTGCACTTTTGCAACGCAGACGCTCCAGCCCAGGTTCCAGCTGTCGGAATTTTATGTCCTTGAGATACTTCTGGAATAACAAAGTGTCATGCACGTCCCTGCCAGTACACGAGATCAGCACATGAGATCAGACCTGCAGATGTTGCCTCCACATCCACCCACTGGCATCTCATTATCAGTTTAGTTGGGATCCTCCACCCATTCCCAGCCAAGCAGGAAGTCAGGAGCTGTAATTTGTGAGAATGAGCTGTATAGCAACCATTTATCTGCAAAACAAACCTCTGCTGGCAAAAACTTCGGAGGCAAATGAGAATCTTATGAAGGTTTGGCACACGCAGGTAATGACTGGGGAATGCTGTGATTACACAGTTCCATGAGCAGTGGGACTTGGAGGTGGAGAAAGGGACAGGGATTAGCACTGGACACACAAAAATCTGCTTAAATTGACAGGAAAAGGCATTAGTCAAGGGTTGGATTTGATGAACTTGGAGATCTGGCCCAAGCTGAACAATTCCATGCTCCTGTTCTGTGGTTGCTTTGGGGAAGGAACCTCACAGACCAATGCACCTGACTTCCTGCACCCTATTTCTTGTTAAGGAGGGAATATTTTCCTGCCAGGAAAAAGAGCTATGCCACAGTGGGAGGGAGGCAGAGTATGGTCCATCTGTGCCTCCCTCCTCAGGGACAACAATGCCAGACACCCAGGGCCTGCACCTAGGGATGGATGAGCACTAATCACCAGGGCCAGGAAGGAAATCCCTCGATATCCCAGGTGACCAAAGGATTCCCAGCTTCAATTTTATTCCTACTCATTTAGGGTGGCAATCTTATCAGCACCATGCACAGCACATAAAGTTATACAGAAGGAAACAAGCTTGGGGAGAAGGTCTGAGTCAGGATCCGTGCTGCATCGTTAATTACTCAGATAATAAATCCAGGAAGGTGAGCTTGGATTCCTTGTCATGCAGACTGCTCCTCTGGCAACTGGGGAGAGACATCTGCTCAGCTGAGTCCTGCACTGTCGGTGTGGATGATCACACCTTTCTAATGAGCATCTTAAAGCACTCCCTGAGCAGGAAAATCTGGCTTCAGCCCCCTCTGAGAGCTTTGGTACCAAGGGGTTGAACAGGTCAGAGGTGGGGCCAGCCAGGCTGAGAGCTGTGAGTGCTGGAGCAGAAGGCAAACCCAGCTCCATCGTCCCCTCACCCTGACCTCCCCAAAGCAGGAAGGACAGGAATTTGCCTGTCATGTTTTTCCTCCTTCTCTGCAATTACGATTCCTTGCTTAAGTTTCCAATCTTTAATTGGATTGGAAACTTACAGTCACAGTACAGGGCAGAGAGAAAAAAAAAAAAAAAAAAATCCCAGCTCCTCTGCCTGACTCAAGCGTCTGTTTTCAGTTACTACCCCAAGCTTCTGAGTTGCTTTGTTAACTCAACCAAAAGAAGGACTTCTTGAATTAAAAAGATGTTCTGCCCTTGCTGGCTGCTCTGCCTCTCCGTGAGCATAGCGAGGTGCCCAGGACTGCCTCTGCAGGGGAGTTTGGCCCGGGTAGCTCCATGTAGGAGGTGATATAAATAGATGAAAAACCTCACTCATGGAACATAAACTTAATGCTACATATACCTTCCTCACTGGCACACGATGTAATGCAAGCTATGTGGCTCCTTCTTGCCAGAGAGGCCCACTCACAAGTTTTCTGTTGAGCACAGCTATTAATGTCACACTTTTGTTCCCAGGGAAAAAAAAAAAAAAAAGTGCCACTACAGAGAAAACTGCTCAGGTTTCTATTGCACAACGCTCCAATTGCAGGGAACACTGTGCTTGCCTAACCCAGTTCCCCAGTGCAATTAAGCAAACCACGGAGGGTTAAACGTGGGGTTTCTCACACCTGCCTCCCCCCTGGCAGGAGCAGAGTTAGAACATTTCTAATGATGGAGCCCACTCTTGCCTGAAGTTCAAAATCCATTCATCTGATGGTAATGAAGGAGGCCAATTTAGCTTAAATCCCCCTCTAAAAGGTGGGGAAGGGGTCAGGAATCAGTTTGCACAGAGGAGCACAGAGCAACCCTGGGCAGTTCTACTTCAAAAGGTTTTGAAGTGCATCAGTGATGCAAAGCTGAATTCAGAAAAACGCAGCCTGGGACTGCTGTGCTTGTGTGCAGCTCTTTCCAGAATTCCAGGTCAGACGCAGACAATTGAAGTTTAAATTAATAATAATAGCAAGCTTCCATTTTAACCTCAGAACCCTTTTTTTTTTTTTTTTTTTTTTTTTTTTTTTTTTTTTTTTCCCCTCAGTAAGCCCTGAGAATGTAACACCTTGGAGGGTAAATCCTGGAGCATGTGAAGTGCAAAGGTTCTGGGTGTTCACAGCCCATCAGGAACAGCCAGGTTTTAGCACCTAAGCTGGTGCTCAGATTGTGCAGGGCAGGGACAGCGCTCAAATACAGAGCTATTGTCTGATCTGAGTGCCCAATCAGCCTCTCACTCTTTCTGACTTCAGATGGCAGCATCTGATCCATAAATACTGATGGGTTCCTATAGCTAAATTTAACCTATAGAAGTATGGATTGTTAATATTCATGGGCCGTGTCGTGCCAGCTGAAGCCAGAAGGATTCCATGGTTATAACCTAAGTCATTGCTTCATAAATTTCCCTTAAAATACACAGGCCACATATAAACCGGCTTTCTGTTAAAAAAGGCATCGTTTACCACCCCTTTTCTCATTTTAGAAAATCACTAGACACGTCTGGGGACTGATAGACTTGGCTCAGCTACACACATCTCTCATGGAGCATTGAGGCTCAAGTGTGACTTTTAATGCAGAAAAAAAAAAAAAATTAAGCCACATGCCTAAAGAAATTCAACTTAATTACTGTCTTATGGTGAAGTCTACAGTGGCAGAGAGAGAGGGATGCCACCTTTAATTCAATACACTTCAGCCTCACAGTTGCAGGTCTGAGACATCAAGAGGTTTTTTGAACACCTTTCTAATGGGCAAATTGTGCCAAAGCCAGAACCAGAATCTCTCTTACCTTGGTCCCTTGGCAGACCAGGCAGTCCCAGGATCAACTCCCCCATGCATGCACAGCTTTCACCTCAAAAATCAAGCCAGTGTTACTCTCCTTCCCTTTTATCATCATTAAATTCATCCCCAGTTAGGAGAAAACACAGCTCAATCCTCTCACTTCCCATGAAATTATAAAGCTCTGCCTCTGAGCTAAAAAAAAAAAAAAAAAAAAAAAAAAAGGGGAGGCACTCGTTTACTTTCAATCTGAGGCCATTGATAATCACCTGTGTGTTAGGATTTGTATAGACACTGAAAATAGGCAAAGTTCATCCTAAAGTGCCAGCACAGCCTTCCATTAATCTCCTGCTCAGTCCCTTAAAGGAGGAAGTAACAACTCTGTAATGATAAGGCTCGTGGCAGCAGCCAGAGTGCTTGAAGGTCTGTTCTTGTAAAGAAAATTTTTCAATTAGTTAAAGAAGCCAGGAGCATTGGCTTTCAAAAAAAAAGAGCTTCCTTATGAATCTTTGATCTCTCTCACTGTACCATGTTTCTCATGAAAGACAGGCGTAGTGGCACTGTTTAAATAACATCTACAAAACAGTTCAATTTGCAAATCAGTAGGATTACAGTTTCCTTTATAATCTTTATTTAAATGAAGTAGGGAGAACGAGCTGTTAAATTAAGGGCTTGCCTACGAGAGTTGTGTCCAACTAGAAGTGGCCAACACTTGAGAATAACGGGAGGAAAAAGCAAACATGATTTGTGCAAACTAAAGCAGAAAAAAAGGCCAATTTAAAAGGCTCGATCTCAGTACTGGTCTGGAAACCAGGGAGACTTGTTCAGGCAGGTTACCCGCCCTCTCAACCACCTGTGATCCGTGTTTTTATCTTACTTTAGTGCTGTTAATTAAATTTTAATGAAAATAAGAAATTTCTGAGCACTCCAGAAGCTGGGCATGGCCAGATGTCCCTGCTGGGGAAAGGCCAAGACTGGGGCAGTCCTGCACATCACTGACAGAGTTACCAACTCATCCTGGGTGCACCTGGGGCTGCAGGTCTCCAGTTTGGGCTGTGGGTTCCTCCTTCCCTGCAGTCTGGTTTCAGGCCTGAAGTTTCTGATTTTCTAAAGTTCTGGTTTTCTGATGTTTTGGCTTGCTGAAATTCTTTTATTGGGGAAAGAACATAAACATCAGAAAAACAGAACTTTAGAAAATGAGAAACTTCAGGCCTGAAACCAGAGGGGTGCAGTTCCCCACCCCAAACTCCATCCCAACAGGGAGCTCTGTGTGGGATTTCTCTTTAGGGGCCAAGAGACCATCACAGAATCCCAGAATGGCTTGGGTTGGAGAGGACCTTAAAATTCCATTCCATGGGCAGGGACACCTTCCACTACCCCAGGCTGCTCCAAGCCTGTCCAACCTGGCCTTGGGCACTCCCAAGGATTGGGCAGCCAAAAGTTCACCTGCCTTCCCTTCACTCTCCCCCTTGGCTGGGTGATGACCCCAAAATCCCTGATGCTTCTTTAGGGCGTGTAAGGAGAAATTCTGGGGCTGTCTTGTAGTCCAGCCAAAACCTGTTCCCTGCCTCCAGCTCTTAAAATCCCAGACAGCCACGGATCCACCCTCTCTCCCACTGCAATTCATCCCATCACAGATTTATTACTGCTACTGCAAAGTGTGATGGCAGGGGTTATGTTCCAAAAATGTAAATGTCACCAAATTACGTAATCACCACTTCAACCTTATAATCTATATATATGGGATTCAAATTCCCAACACGCTCCCCTCGGATTATCCAGGTTTTCCAGAGCTCCTGTGGTTGGTGAAGTGAGCACAAAAAGGTCCTGAGCACCCTGCAAAAGGCAGAAATGCCTGATGGTGTTACAGGAGCACAAAACCCTCATTTAGCACCTAAGATATCAAGATTATTTTCTTTATGGCAAATGCCAGCTATGAGTAAAAGTAGGATTTTTCAACGTTTATGATAAAAATATACCAGAACACAACCACATATTTCATAATAAAAAAAAAATAAAAAAAAAAATTATTGCATCTTGAAAGCATTTTTGACAGGCTTCCACTTTACAAGTTAATGGCAACATCAGAGGTACAGGAGTCCTGGAATAAATGGAAAATTGGCTCCAAATATTAAAGACAGAGAGCAAGAAACCAAGAAAAGCATAGTCATAGATGGATGATACTGCCTTGGCAGGCAAGGTAAACAGCGAGGAAACTCACTGCCAGATGCAAAAAGACTTAGATCATTAAAAGGGAAAAGAGATGAAAAAACCATTCAACACAAATAAATTAGAACAGTATCACCAATATTGTCTGTCAGCATTTCTGCTATAAATCCTGGTTTGCAGGAGTGTGTTCCACATCTGAAAAAAATATCCCCCGGGTGGAACTTGGCCTGCCAGATTCCTGGCCCCTGTTAATGTGTCTTTTGTCTTCACTGGGTCTTGTGAGGCATAAATGGAAATTTAATTTGGATTTACCACAATCAGCTTGCACACTCCAGGCACCCACAGAACTTTGGGCTACCTGAAGTTTGAAGAAGCCTTCAAGAATTATTTTTCCCCTCCAGAAACCGCAGTAAAGTATTAGGGTTTGGTCTGGGTACTCTTATAACAGCATTCCTTTCATAACTAGTTTTACCTTCAGCAAAAAATTTTAAGATGGGGTAAGAGAGAACTGATTTAGAAATAATTGTAAATTATTGTAAATTTGTGCCTCTTTTACAAATAATTTAATTTTGAAAAAAATGTCTGACCATGTAATACTTAAACTCTCAACAATGCAACATCTCAATAAAACTTGACTAATCTGAAGTCCAGCCTACAACAGATGAGTCTAAGAAGCAGCAATATTTCAGTGTTTGGTACCTAAAAAAAAAAACAAACAAAAAACCACAAAGTTTTAAAAAAATTATTAATAATCCATACCATTTTAGATTTTAATCTGACCATCAAAAGGCCAGCATTTGAAATTTTTTACTGCAGGAATTCTGAAGGATAAATCATTATCTCCTACTAGAAGTTATAACATTTATTTTTGGCTGATAGTATAGATTTTTATTATTTAATAATTTTTTGGCAGCTTGTTTTGATATACCGCTACAGAGGATTTCGAGAGATTTGTCAGTGTAAAACTGAATTAAGCACAAATTGTTTAAATGCTTGTATGCGCACCATAAAGCGCCTTTGAAAAATAAGGCTGCAGCTCTGGGTGTGCTGGCAAAAATGAGAAATTCCAGGCTGGGAACAGGTCGTGGCCTCTGATCCGTGGTGCGCATCGCTGCTGCCTTTGGAAATGCAGCTCCCTCACCTGTCCCCCTTGACGGGAGGAGGACACAGGGAGGAAGATGAATTGCTCTTCATAACAGGGATTAGAGCAGCAGAAGGAAAAGCAGAAAGAAGCAAACTCTTTGGGAAGTGAGGATGTGTTTATTGCTGGCCGTAGACGGCTCCTCCCTCGGTTTGTTTTGTCTTCTGGGGGATTTCTGTGCCTCGAAACTCTCACCTCTTGTGTAAATAAGTTCTGCTAGAAAGGGGTTGTGTTCCTGTGCCTGTGAGTCAGCCTGGTTTGGAGCTGGGGTTTTCCTCATCCTGTCACTGTAACCCACGTTTCTCAGCGAGGCTTTGACTCCCATCATTGTTTAAGATATTTTTTATTTCTAGAATTTACCAATTTACCTGGAAGAAAACACACAGCAGCCTTTCGCACACTGAAAGAAATTTTAACAAACCCAACAGGCTGCACCCTGGATCTTCCAAATGAGCTGTGAGTGACACGAAACATGAGGAACCCCCATGGCATCGGGCACCAGGCAGAACATCCCAATTCCTGGCACATGGAATGTGACAGCAGGTCCCACTGGGACACGCTACGAAGAAGTAGAAGCACTGAACACATTTTGTGTTTCTCCAAAGGATGTTTATAATTTCTTTTCCCCCCCTGCCCGTGTTGTGTCCTGAACAATGAGTTATAACAGAGCTGCAGCTCCCAGGGAGCTTCATCCCCTCCCAGTGTGCTCGGAGCACACCTTGGAAAAATGTCAGCACTGGGAGATCCCACAGAAAACACATGGAAAATAAACACTGGGGAGATAAAACACGATTTTCAGAGTGGAGACAGAATGCATTGGAGGAGACAGGAAAGACAAAAGCAGCAGCTCACAACTCTGAAAACAAGGAAAATGCAGAGATGGGATATTATTATTTTTTTTTTTTTTTGCTGTTCAGCTCTTCATTTCCACATAACCCCTGTTTTCCAACTTCCACTATCTTGTTCAAATGTTTTAGCCCTCCAGATCTTTCAGGGAGCTCCACACACATCCATGCAAGCTCTATGTCAGTCAGAAGATGTGCTGCACATTCAGATCCTCACTTTGTGTTGGGAAATGTGAGAATTTCTGGAAGCAAAAACTGGGAGCAAACCTGAGGGTGAAACATTTCCCTACTAGGCGAGCAACACCCCCTAAAAATACTGACCTGATCAGGCCAGAAATTCCCACCAGGCTCCAGCCACTCGGGGGTCTGACATAGCCCAGTGGGTCTGGAGAATGGATGGCTGAGCTCTGTGAGATGGCCCCAAAATCACAAAATAAAGAGTTTTCCATTGCATCAAGGCCTTGGCACCTTGCTTGTTCCTTCCCTTGGAGCTTTCTACTTTCAGTATTTCCTTTCTCTATTTTTTTTTTAATACTTGTGATATCTTATGGCATCTTCTTAATCTAGCTTTAATGGGCATAAAAAGGGAATTAGATTCATGCCTTGGAAGAATTATTGGGACAATTCATATAGGGTGAAGGTACTGACAGCAATACCTTAAAATTACTCTGTGATTCACAGAATCATAGAATCCTGAGATTCACAGAGTATTTGGAATGATGATTTGTGCTGAACTGGCAGGGTAATGTCCACTGCTGGACACCAATTTTTCAATGCTTACTACTCATATATCTCAGAGGCTTAAATAAGTTTTCTGTCTACTTTTTATTCTTTTTTGCTAGCCATTTATCCTGGCTAGCAAAATTCTAATTCTCCCCCCCCCCCCCCGCTTTTAAAACCTCTCATCCACAAACTGTTTTTATGTTGCTGTTACATTACTTCATGTCCCTGTAACATAAATTACAGTTTTTCAAAAAATTAAAAAATCCATCTTTGAAATTCTCTTTAACTCATATTTGCTATATCTCCAAAATGAGTAATTTTTATTTTTTTTTAATAAATATTTTCCTTTAATCCATGATAACTGAACAGACGTTTGCTAAATGAAGCCAACAGACATGAGAAGATTCGTTAAGTATCTGAGTTTTCTGACACTGCAGATTGGAAGGGAGCAGCAAGGGACTTTGCCAAAGACAGGACTTTTAAATTCTTTGAGGAGAATTTTATTTCTCCTCAATCCAGCAATTGGTTCGACGGAATTGAGGACTTGGAGCAACTTTGCATCTCATACCAGGCTATCACAGAATTAAACTGTGCCCTTTCCCACCACACACAGCACCCTCTGAAGTAGATAATATAGGTCATAGCTTAAAAATACAAGTAGCATCTTTAAATATTAAAAATCACACACAGCACTAATATTGAATTGATAACCTTTCTTTCAACAATCCCCCAACAGTAACAACTGGAAAACGATGGCACAGATTCATCCCAGCTTCTTAAAACCTTAAGCTTCTGAAATCAGAGTCTTCATATTAGCATTTAATACAGCAACATTCTGATTTCAATTATTGACAGCCTGAACTAAATTAGTTAGTGTCTCATCTAGTTTCAACAGTCTGCTATTCATTGAGTCGCTCAGATGTTGGATGGATTCCATCAACATCTCCTGAATGCACGTTTTGGGGTTTTTTTGGTGGGTTTTTTTGTTTGTTTTTTGTTTTTTTTAAGCCAATCTGCTGCTCTCTGGTTCCTTTCTGACACTTCCATCCCTTTCTAACATGATGTTCCCTGAGCTACCACCCCTCATTTCCATACGCTTCTTCTCTGCTCTCTCCACTTCCTACTCTTACTTTGCCTTTTCCTCCCCTCTCCTTATTAATTTCTGTTCCTTATCACCCCCTGTGCTGCCTAGCTCACTGAAATACTGATGCTTATTTTGCTTTGGTAGTTTTTAATTGCTTCTTCAGGATCACGGTGGGAAAGGATGCTCTGTCACTGTCCCAAAACTGTTTCAACAGGACAGTGGCTTTGCACTGCATATATCAGAAGGAAAAGTACAAAAAGGCACCAGACTTAGTGAAAATCTTAAAGCCACTCTGTTCTTCAGGTAAGTGCAGGAATTTCTCCTCTTTCCACACAGAAATCAAGGCCACCCTCCCTGGTTCCTGCTGTCCTGCCTGTGTTTTGTGTCTCCTGGAGCAGCCTCACCCACGTGCTGTGGTTCCCCCAAGGTCACTGCCAGGGTGTCACGGGGTGGGAAGAGTGCCTGAGTGGGGATGAGAGTGGGAAACACAGGAGGAACACAGCTCAGAGGGGCTTATTGAGGAGTGGAGGAAACCTGAGCACCGGGAAAGAAATCCCCTTTGGAAAAAGCCTTTCCAAAAGGGGTAAGGATGTGTTTGTGTTTGGCTTGATGTGCAGGAATAGCAGAACATCATGTGTTTCACATTTTTATCTTTGTGAATCAGTGTCAAAAATTATAACCCTTTCCCACTCTTATTTTAGAATTATTGGTCTCCAGTTCCTCATGCATCCTGCTGAGTGACATCATTCCAGCTCCCACTTCCACCAGAACAGCTTTTCCTTGGATGAACCCACAGCTGCTGCCCTCAGTGTAGGGACAGAGGCTCAGGTAACAAACTCCAAGTATCCCTGGATCTGCTGTTCATTCCCAAATCGTTGCTCTTTATTCTGATTGCACGTAGAAATCAAGAGCCAGTTTTAGGCTAGCATAGAAGCTGGGAAAGTCAGCCTGCAAACCAGACTGCAGATGAGGAGGGAAGAGAAGGAACCACTAAGATTGGTAAATTCTTACATTCCACTTATCAAAGAGGTGGAAAAAAAAAAAGAATTCTGATCTTCACATGGTGTATGTGATGTATATTTGTGGACAAATACTACAGAATGCCAGGTTTCACTGAGTTGCTCCTTTATTGCAATCCTGTCCAATTTTAAGTTTTTTCTGATGTAAAAAGCCACAGGGTTGGCAGGTGAGGGGCTGAAAAGGAAGTGATTCTGCTCCTCTTCTCTGCTCTGGTGATACCCCACCCTGAGAACTTCATCCAGCTCTGGGGACCCCAACACAGGAGGGAAAACAACCTGCTGGGGAGAAGCCAGAGGCACCAGGATGATCAGAGGGATGGAGCTGGGAGAGTTGGGATCGTTCAGCCTGGGGAAGGGAAGGCTTTGAAGTGACTTAACTGCAGCCTTCCAGTACCTGAAGGGAGCCAACAGCAAAGGTGGGGAGAGACAATTCACAGGGGCCTGGAGTGACAGAACAAGGGGCAATAGCTTCAAAGTGAGACAGGGCAGGTTTAGATTGGATATTGGGAAAAATTTCTTGGCTGTGAGGGTGATGAGGCCCTGGCACAGGGTGTACAGAGAAGCTGTGGCTGCCCCTGGATTCCTGGAAATGTCCCAGGCCAGGTTGGATGAGGCTTGGAGCACCCTGGGACAGTGGGAGGTGACCCTGCCATGGCAGGAGATTGGGAAAAGGTGAACTTTCCATCCAAGCCTTTCCATGACTATGAAAGCCTGACCTGGGGGCTCTGCACTGCACACTGCCTTCCTTGGCTCAATGATTGAGCTGCTTTTTCCTTGGCTACTTCTAGATTAGAGAGCTCAAACATTTGAACAAGACACAATGGAAATGATCTTCTTATTCAGTGTCCCTCGGAACCCTAAAGAGAATCTTGCTTCAAAGCTGCCTATAGTTCAGAGCTGGTCCCATATCAGGACCTCCCAAAATAGACAACATTCCTATTTTCAGAGCATTTGTGGATGGCTGCACGAAGGTGTTAATCCCCTATGTACAGCCATTAGCAAGGAATTCATTATTCTGCCCAGTGAGTTATCCCTCTATTAAACGTTAGGAAGAATTAGCCTAATATTTACTGTCAGCTATTTGTTATGTTAAACAGGTCTTTGCCAAATCTCCAGCACCTCCACCACATGCACAAAAACATACTTTAAATGAAGTAATTCTGAATTAAACAAGTGTGCTAGTACTACTAGTGGGATTTATAGTAACCAATAACAGTCTAAGAATGTATTTCACAGATTGCTTCTTTATATTGCAAAATTAATAGAGTTTTATATCTGAAGAAACAAATCTGCACATTAAAAATCAATGTTGCTCATGATACACACTTGGTATTATTTCTGGGAATGCTACAGCTGGCATGCACAGCCTAGTTAAAATATTATAATTTACTTGACTGCATGCATAGTCGATTTGCAGTCAAAACTGCCACTTACTACATGGGAGGAAAAACAATGACTTCCATGCTACTGCAAACATCAAAGGTAGTTTTTGCACTACTCCCCCTCAAAACCTCCTGGGAAAAGCCCTGACTCATAAGCTTTCCACTGGTTACTAGAGTGCTTCTTAGGTTTGAGGGAAAAAAAAAAAAAAATGATATTTTGCTACACTACCTCCACTGCAAAATCCTCAACAAGCAGAATGGATTGAAAAATTCAAGCATGACTAAAAAGTACATTCCCCACTAGTCAGTGAATTTTGCTCCCTATTTGTCACTGCCACCTTGGAGAGCGGTGAGCATTAATAATGCATGGGTGCTAGGAATGTATTAGCAACTAACCTTGCGAAGAAAATCAACTGGGGACCCAGAAGAGCTGTTAAAAAAAAAAAAAAAAAAGAAAAAAAAAAAAGAAAAAAAGAGGAAAAAATAAAAAGAAATCAAGTCAGAGCTCTCTGGTATTCTCTTATTTATTGAAGAGATTTTGGGAGCAGTGTCAGGGATGGTGGGCACTATGTATCACGGCAAACTCAGGCTGGAAGTCTCTGGAATGGGGTGGTAATTGAGTTCATTGATCACATTCAGGAGCAGACCCACCCCCACCCACCAAGCTCCCCAGCACTGGCCACTCTCCAGCAGGAGAAATACCCCAGAGCACCAAGGAAATTCATGCAAAGTGGTGGTTGGAGCAGAAATATCTTTATTAAATGTGTTCTTAGGGAAAGCCTTCATTCTCCTGTCATTGGCTTTGCAGCTACTTTGAGTATGTTAATTGTGATCAAGTTTTCCTGGGAACTGATCAGCACACCGCGTTTGGCAACAAATATTTCTTGGATAGGGCCAACAAGGGGGGATGTAAAAACCTTTACCTTCTCCTGCTTCTACAACTGCACAGTGCTGGTCATGAGTTTACCACCACAGCCATTCAAACGTGGCTATGCCCATCTTTTATTTTATGGTGACATGATAATATATGGAATTTATTCTCAATTTGAAACCCTTCAGTCCTCTCAAATCCAAGTTATCCAGTACCCAATGAAAATATTCTGCTTTCTAGAATAAAACAGCCCTACCCTTACACTCCTCTAGTCTGAAACAATTTGTGCAGGAAGCTGCTCTGTCCTGCTGTTACACTTGGCAGTAATGGTTTCAGTTATATATTTATGTCCTGCCATCTCCTTTTAATATATATTGTTTATATTCCCAGGCCTTTTTTCTGGTATAACAATCATTACAAGTTTTACATGGAATATAGTTGCTTTTTGTGCTATCAGCCAAAACAAATATGTGTTTAAATCCACCTCATTGATTCACATTCTCAATGAATGTATCCAACTTGCCACTGGAATGGGGAGATAGAGAGGAACAGTCCTAAATTCTGCAAAAAAAAAAAAGGAGAAATAACAAGGGTTTCCTTCCCTTTTTTTTTTTTTTTTTCTGCTGGAAATGTGGACAAAACTTGTCCTCTACTTTCCTCATCAAGGAAAAATGCCCCAGAATTTTCTGTGCAGATCCACCCTCCTCCTCCTGAAATAATCAGAATGACCTGATGCTACAAGCTAAATTATTTGCTTTGTAAGTCACCAGCTATATTTTTAGCTGCCCATTGCAGACCTTCATGCAATTAATTCATTAAGCTCATTATGACTTAATGTCGCTTCCCAAATTCCAAGTTCTCTATACACAATTTAATCTTTGGTCATTTTTTATTAAGCTGTGCTTTGAATGAGCAGTTTCCCCCCAACAAGGGTTTGGCCAACTCCCTAATTAAATGCTGCAGCCTGTGGATAAGCTGGAAACCTCAGTGTGACAAAATCCTCCTGCCTTTCACCTGCTTTCCTAACACTCATCAACTAATTCATGCCATTCTTCTCATCTTTATTTGATGTTGACGACAAAATAAAGTTAAAAGACACCTGCTGGTAGATAGATTTCCCACTGAACATGCTTATACAGGCCTTTAGGAAAACTAGATTCTGGCATCCTAAGAGGATCACATGATTAAGATCTGAAGATTGAGAAGAGAATTGGTTCAGTACCAGCTTCTCATTCTCATTACAATTGTTCTCTGGAGGAATGAGCATTTTTCACCATTGTTTTATTGACACAACAGTCTTTGTTGAATTTTAGTGGGTTTTTTTTTTTTTTTGGCCATCTTCCTTTCTTTATCCCCTTTTCCTTTTCTTCTTTCTTCCAAACCTCCCTATGTATGCCACAGTTGTTTAATTTTTGTTATGGAAATGATTAAAGTTTTATTTTGTTTTGGTTTGTTTCATTTATCTCCCAGGAGTTTTTTAGGGTGATAGTCACTCTGTAAACGAATGTAAAAACGCTTTTGTCAGATTAGCTTGCATATTAACTGGTAAAACGCTTGTTATTTTACTCTGATGTTACATTCACAACAGGATAACAGTTTTGATCCTGTTATGCAAAAATCTTCATTATAAATTAGAAGGCATATTTCACACTTTTTTATCTTGGGCAGATTCCTAATGCAGTCATTTGGTGTTAGGATGAAAAAATGGAGATAAGGCAACTTCCATGAGCTCAGCTCATGTTAGATTCAGCAGGCACGAGCTGGGGCCATACGTGGTGACACCTTACTCATACAATCTGAATTTGGGGGATGTCTAACAGCTCAAGAAACGTTGAGCTCCACAAACCCTATGCATAAAACCTGCCAGTGGAATGCAAAATATCTCGGGCTGAAAGCATTTTTATAAGGGTTTTTTTGTTGTTTTGTGGTTTGGTTTTTGGTTTTGTTTTTTTTTTTTTAAGAAAGAAATGTATTTAGCTGAACTAAGTTATAATTATTAACTGCAGTGAGTTCCTTTCTGTTAGGTCCTGAAAACCTCAGAAACATTTTTCAACTGTAGCCTAATGTTTCATAGTTAAAAGCAGTTTTTCATGAAGTTAATGCAATTTTCCTCTTTTAGTTATTTATAAAGCTTCTAAGCAAACCCAAAATTAGTCAGACAAACTGACCAATATTAGCAGTGCAAAGCTTCTCAAATTTTGCAGGTTGGTAGACCATTATTATAAACAGTGCTAAGTTCATAAATCAGGTCCTCCTAAAGATGTTTAAGATCACTGAATATCACAGCTGACTTAATCATTCAACTTTTAGAAAATCTCAGAGTGAGTACCACCTTAAGAAGATATCCAATTTGCTTCCTGAAGAATATTTTATATCAGCATACCCAGTACAAACTGATAGGACACAACAGGAATCATCCATCAACATGACAAGTTCAAAAGGGATGCTCCTATAAACCACACACACAGAGGAAGGGAGGTGTCTCAAGTGAGACAAGAGCAAATTTTGGGAGGCTGTGCTCAAAATGTTCACCCTCCAAGCTCCTTTCCTAGAAAAGAAAAAAAAAAAAATTAGGCAGAAAAAGGAATTGCAACTCTTGAATTACTTTTGTTCTGTGTCTTATCATAATGAGTAGTAGATTCCCCTATTCACTTTCCATCTTTTTACCTCTCTGCCTCTGCCAAACTTCAGGCTGTTGCTCTACACAGAACATTTCCAGCTCTGTATTTGCACAGTGCCTCAAGGGCCCAGGTCCTGCTGTGGCACTCAAACTTTGGGCCTCTGTGTCGATTCACATCTATATTAAAAAACTGCATTTTGAATTCCTGTGGTCAAAAGCAATGCAAGGAGAACCCTCCCCTGAGCTCATAGGGATGGTTGGAAGGCCATGGAGGCTTTTTTGTCTTAGAAACTGGAATGGTTTGGGTTGGAAGGGACCTTGAAGTTCATCCCATCCCACCCCTGCCATGGGCAGGGACATCTTCCACCATCCCAGGCTGCTCCCAGCCCTGTCCAGCCTGGCCTGGGACACTGCCAGGGATCCAGGGACAGCCCCAGCTTCTCTGGGCACCCTGTGCCAGTGCCTGCCCACCCTCCCAGGGAATAATTCCTGCCCAATATCCCACCTAAACCCACTCTCTGTCAGCTCAAACCCATCCCACATTGCCCTATCACTCCATGCCCACATTTTCTATAAAAAAACCGTGTGAGTGAATGAGAATGGTTTGGGAGGGGGGAACTTGAAGAAGGGAACAGGCAATCTGCAAGACTGTGGGGTAGGGGTGAACAGGGGTTGGTACAAAAAGCCATAAAAGCAGCTTTAAATCACTTACACCAATGCATTTGCATGCACACCCCAATACAGACCAAGCTGTTCCTACAGGAAAAGGCCCAGAAGTTCCCAATCCTGGTTCTTGGGGCTGCAGGGGCCACTGCTGCCCTGCCCCTCAACAAGGGCACGTTCACCTCAGAGCCCGAGCAGAGAAAGCCTTGGTACAGCTCCTTCTCCTCCCTGCCCTCACCCAGTTTGGAAATCGTTTCAAAAGACCCCAAATTGCTGTGCTGGGATTAAATCAGGGCTTTTAAACCCTGCCTGCAGTGTCCCAGTTACACACACACAAATTAATCAATAAGGAGGGGAAAAAAAATCCAACAATTCTAAACATTTCAAGCAGCATAGCATGAACCCATTCACAAATATGCAGTCTGTCCTGAGACAGAGTCAAAAGACACAACACTGTTTTCTCTTGACCTTGCAAAATCTTGCCATAGCCATTACAGGATCCAGCCAAACTTTATTTTTTTTTTTTTTTTTGAAACAGAATTTTCAGATTACAAAAATGCTTTGCTCTAGTCATCATCATCCCTTTGAACTCTGAGGCCATTTGAATTTGATCCTGACCATAAACCATTCTGTTTGGATAATAGAGGAAATGGAACAGTTTGTCTTGAGTAACCTTATAATAAACTGCAGCTCAGTAGTTATGAATTAAAACTAAAATAGCCAGAAAAAAAAAAAATCTCCTATGTATCTATGAGTGTGTGCTTTACATAGATGTACACACACTCACATAAATACTCACTCAATTTGATGTTACCAGAAGTTAATGAGTGAAGAGTATTGGCAATGTTAAGATTATTTTTTAACTTAACAAGCTCCATCTATGTATTCATTACATTTTTATTGTATTAATAAAATATTGTTCATTTAGATGAGCATGATAAATAAAACCCTCTAAACTTTCTGATCATAATTCACTACAATCTATATACAAAGCTCAGTGCAGTAGCCACAACTAATAATGCCCCAAAATATATTGTATTTGCATTTTAAAGTTTTGCAATGCATTTTTCATAAAATCATTGAAAATTCATCTTTCATCCCAAACAATGACATGGAGTCAGGTCCATTAAAGAACCCAAAAATTGGAGTTTTGGGATTATCTAGCTGCCTAAGCCTAAGCTCTGGTCCTGGGATGCAGAGAGGGCTTCTCAACAGCTTTAGCTTTAGTAGTGAATTCAGAGGCAGAAAATTTGAAAAATTTGGTTTGCCCTGGTTTAAGGGCTCAGGGCTGTGCACTGAAGGATGTGCAGAACTGGGGTAGGACTCTTTCAGTCAGTATTTCCCATCTTTCCCACCTGCAGACAGATCATTTCTCAGCAGAATGATGATTTCAGCCATTTGGAGGCTGTGATTTTTTATGTGTACATACTGCACCAGGAGCTGGGCAGAGATTGTGGCCCCTTGGTGGCCCACATCCTTAAATTCAGTGATATTTCAGGCAGCACAGGACAGATTTCAACCTTTCAGCCCAGTTAGAGTTGTCCCACACTGGTTAAAGGAGTCCTGAGGAGAGGATCTGGGAGAGACCAGGTGGAGCCAGGCAAGCAAAGCTCCTGCAAGGCTAATTATGAAAAATGTCATGTGCCATCATCTGCCAAAGAGAGATTTTTAAGCCTTTCCTATTCTCCGACTTGCTGCACATCGGAGGAAATTAAAAGCAAATAAAAAACAATCACCAAAACTGTGTGTGTCCCAAGGCAGAGCCCCAGAGTCCACCAAAAACAGTGATCCATCAAAGGAGATGACTGCTGGGCAAAGGCACAGCCAGAGGCTCCCAGGAGCTCTCAGCCTGCTGCTGTTTCCCAGATTTCCCAGTAACCACAGAGTTCTTGGAGCCTGGGTACAGCACAAAAACTCTGTAAAACATCTTGTTTTAGTCCCTGGTTGTAGGTGATGATGAGGGTAGAACTGAGTCACCAAAGCCTAGAGAGAAGAGCTGGAACAACTGAAAACTTGTGTGATTTGGGGCTGTTTTTCTCTTTTCTCTAAGAAATAACCTGGTTTTTCTTTGCTGTCATTCATACCCCCGCACGCACGTGAGCGCCGGTTTTATGAATGAAAAAAAAAAAAAAAATCTGAATTCAAAAGATTGCACAAAATTAACAGATGATCAATGTCTGAAAATTTGTGCAGGGTGTGCATTATTCATTAATTGCCTTTTCGTTTGATTATTCACCAAGAACTATTAATTATTTCCCGCTTTAAAAAAGCTTCAGTGATCTAATCAAGAGGAGAGGGGGGTAAATATCATAAGGCTTAGGAGACCAATGGTGTACACTAAGAAACAAGGATGAATTGGAAATAGCCAAAAGGGCAAACAAGTGAACACCTACTGTTTGTGAAATACCTAAAAATATCTGGGCCGTCACGGAAATCAGGGATGGTTCCCAAATATAAAAAGTACTTACCAGAAAATGGTGCATAATGAGCAAGTGAACCAGCTATTCAGCAGTGATCCAAGGAATTCTCTGAATCAGAAAATGTCAATTTGAGCAAAGAGGTATTTGAATACTGAGTGAGGCTACTTTGACAAAAAATATCAGGAAAGCAGCAGAATTTAGTATAAACTTCTCTAAGAATTTTAGAAATCTCAGCTGTCCCAGGTGTCTGAGAATAAGGGGAGAGATTTGGTTCTGATCGAGGGAAAAGGTGCTTTTGGAGGCATCCAAGAGCTGATTCTAATCCCCCCTTTAATTAAAGAGGAGTAAGTTCTTCACACTGCATGTGCTGGGCTTCCCTGGCACCAGCAGCTGCTCCTCTTTCCCACTTCCAGCAGCACAAGGATGCTCCCAGTGCCAAGGGGAGACCAAGGGGGAGGGCAGGGGTGGGGACTGTTTTCATTCCAAACTGAAGCTTTTTATAAACTTCAAATATTGCAACTTTTCCTTCAGCTCCTCGGAAATAATCTTATTCCAAGTGTCTGCACATGACCATAATTCACATCATTCCATAAAACCTCATTTCCAGAACTATGAAACAGGGCTGGTTTTTATTTTTCAAGTTAACAGAACTAAGCCTTATGTGTCTAATGATACAAGATCCAATGAAAAAAACCCAATATTGTTGCAACACAGCATTTGCATTTTCTTGCAGACAATATTTATCAGGTAGATAATAACATTTTATGCTGGGAAATAACAACGAGACTTTCCTAAAGTAAAAAACACAACTATAATCTATAATTTGGTACAGAAGACACAGTACCAAGGAAATTCTCCTTGGCAAACTAAGCTATGTTTAAAGGTAGTCACTACTACTTGTGATCATTTCCTAACCTTGAACTGTCCTCCAAGCTGAGATTTTGGTAACCTAGTAGTTTATGGTTAGGACAGATCTTGACAGCAATCCAAAGCCTTCCTGAAACACAAGAGTTGCTCACCTTCCCTAGCAGATAATCGAATTCACATAAAAGTTTTCTGTCAGATCTCTACAAAAATAAAATGCATCATTAAAATCTATGCACAGGACTAAGATGATCATCATACACACACAAAACAACATAAAGGTTGCTCCAAAAATAAATATTTTCTCCCCAAATTGGAGTGCATTTAATGTTAAAAGATTGGCAAAGGACCATCATATTGTAGCATTTCCAGAATCGAGTTCCTATACTCTTCCAACATTTATAACTTCTTCTAAATTGGCCAGAAATGCTTTTCATTTCATTGACAAACACTGTAACGCTTCCCTGCAAAATTATCATGACAAGATACCAGCAGAGGCACAGGAATCCTCTCTGTTCCTAACCACAGAATCTTCCCTATTCCTAACCACACTGACAATGTTTCCTGGAAAAATGAAGTTATTTTACTTGCCTGTCCATTTCCTTGCCCAAAACCCTCCCAAACCAGCATTCCTTTATGGCAGCCAGATCAATAAGATCTTTTTATCACTGATAAAATCCATCCTTCTACAGGACACATAAGATAGGAGAGCTCTCCAACAGATTTCCCATGGAATTCTGATCCCTCCTTAGTGAACAACCAGGGATTGCACATGTTCACTGTCTCTCCCTGTGCCAGGGTGTTAGAGGCTGTGTCTGCTCAGATCTGCTGTCAGAAAGATTTCCACAGGACAAAGGGAAAAATCTCATCTGAGGAGCTGGTGGAAGACCTGAAGCAGCTGAGCTGACAAGGCAGAACACCCCAACACAATGTTTACAGAAAGAAATAATTTAAGATTGCTTTAAAATTTCTATTTAATGTTAGTTTATATCAAATCGTTCTAACACAGATTTTGCCACAATTTCCTATTTTCACTCAAATTCTCCTTGTTTTTTTGGTTTTGTTTTTCTCCCAGGCAGGGGTAGGAGCATCACGTGGAGCTGCAGAAGTCAGGCCAGGTGAAATGAAGAGTCTGCACATTGCATCCCACTAATTCACATCCAATTTCCCAGAGCACATTAAAGCAGAACAGAGTCAGAGCAGGGCTCTTGGTGCCCTCCCAGCAGAGGCTCTTCCCTGCAGAGGGGTAATTGCCATCATTCTCTCCCTGCTTACTCTCATATTAAAAGAAATAAATGTGTCAGAGCTGCTTCACTCCCTGTGCCAAGGACAGGAGAAAAATCTAAGAGGATATAAAGGTCTTATTAAGCATCATGGTCATCTTTGTGTTTTCCTGCCCAGATGGAGGGAAACACCTTTTTATTTCTTTCTGCAGGGTAGGAGATGTGATAAGTTTTTTGTGGGAGTGATTTGAGTTTGAGTTTGCAGAAGTAGCCTACAAGCAAAAAAACAGTGTGTTAATGTTCAGTCAAAAAAATCCCCAAACAACTCCCACTGAAAAATAAATCCCTCAAAAAAAGCCAAACACCCACCCCTCAAGTGAGAATAAAAATTTAAAAAATCCATCACATGGAAAAAAACTTTCTTGAGAGGCTTTGCTCAGGAATGATGTCCAGCCTCAGAGGAAAGAGGGGTCTTTGGAAAACCTCGGGGAGAGTGGGAAATTGGTGTTTTCCCCCAGCTGCCTTTCTCCACGTGGTGACCTGGCCCTGTGGCTCAGGGAGTGGAGCCTGGTGAATAAATCTCTGTGTGGTTCCAGATCCAAGCAGAGACATCAGAAGAGACACTGACCTCACACCTCAGTGACAAGAATGTGATAAAAAACGGGGTAAGTGACTTTTCCTTAAGGCAGACAGTGATAGCTCCAGGGGAGAATGATTTTAAACTAAAAGAGGAAAGATCTGGGTTTGATGTTAGGAAGAATTCTTCACTCAAAGGGTTCCAAAGCCCTGGCACAGGTTGTCCAGAGAAGCTGTTGCTTGGAAGTGCTCAAGACCAGGTTGGATGGATCTTGCAGGGAACAGTGGAAGGTACATGAACAAGATGGAATTTATGGTCCCTTCCAACCCCAAACAGTCTGGGATTCCTTAATTTTAAGGAATACCATTTTTGTAGAACAACTCCCTTGACCATTGCCTGGTGCTCCTGGTCTTTTCATTGCCAACTCACAGGAGCTGAACTCCTAAAAATGTTACAGTTTCTGCCTAGAAAAATTTATATACAATTACAGCGTGTGCTGGAAATTAAGGACAAGAGCAGGACAGGAAAAACCAGAGCAGCTGATGGCTCTGAGGTGGCACCCAAGTTCTCAGGCTGGAATGTGCTGGCAGCCAGGCTGCAGCTGAACCTCCCAGACTCATTTTGCTTTGTCTGACTCCTGGGATGTTGGAGTTTTGCCTTTGCCAGTTGAGGAGCACCACAGCCTTTGCTGCATCACAGCTTTTGGCTCATTCCCAGTGTGAATATCCCACACTCCACAACTGGCAAATGCAAACTGTTTCACATCCACTCTGCTTCCACTGCCTCATGGTAAATGCAATTTCTGGTCCCTGTGGAAGGAGCAGCCACCATCTACACAGTGAAAACTGTTGTGAATCAAGACCTTGGTAACAAAAAATCTTCACCCCTCCCGGAGCACTCTCAGACCCGGTACAAGGCACCAATACAAAGCATCAACACAAAAATCTCTGTGGCAAAAGAAACTTCCCACCCAGCACCTCTTTTTGTGGGCCAAAATCCCTGACTCCCTTGCCCAGGAGAGCCCTGTGCCTTGAGCACCATCCCTAATTTCTGGTGGCACAGAACTCCCTCTCAGGAGCGCGCACCAAACCTCTCCAGAACAGCCCCTGCCAACGCATGGCTCTGTGTCTAAAGCCTCTCCAAGCCTTTCATCCCTGTGGAATAATGAATCTGCAGCAGGGGCCGAGTTTTCCCTCTGGTTTAAGGACCCTACCCCTGCCTGTTGCTGCTGTGCTCCGTCCCTGCAGCGCGCTCCCGTTAGCCGGAGAAATAATGATAATTTACACCCAACTCACACGCGTTCCCAGCATCTCTGCGAGCAATCCAGAGGCGACAGGAGCAAATTGATGGAGACAGGAATGGGAGAATCCCACCCTGTCAGAAGATGAATGAGCTGAGCTCGCATGATGTGAACCATGGCTGACAGAAGCGAGGGGGAATCAAAGAGTGAGCAACTTTTGACAACACACGCTTCACAGCTCTGACCACTGAGGATCTACATGATTATCTCCAGACAAAATAACTGTGAGTAAAAGGCTTACATACACTTAAATTAAACACAGCAGGGTTTTAGTAATCTCTGTTTGCATTTTACTTTCTGTTAAGAAGGAAATTGCTTGGACTGGGAACATTTCATTTAATGGCATTTTTAGTTACCTTTTGTACTTCTAATGCCATAGTCTAAATTCACCTCAAATTACCCAGGAAGGCAAAAGAAACTTTTGTCCTTTATTTTTAATTGCTGTAGCTTCCTTACCAATTTTACTAAATTAAATGTGTTTTAAAACATCACCGTATTTGAAACCTAATTATCCCAATCTCTGAATGAAGAATAGCTAACAATACAAACCCCATTTATGTAATTTATTTTGCAAAAGGAAAATAAATGGAATGCAGTTGCAGTAATGATATACATGTTTGCAATTCCACCCTGCTTTTTTCCTCTTCCCCACAACAAGTTAGGGAAGCTGCATTTTTTATTTTTTTTTTTTTAACAGATGCTTTAAAAACATCTCTGCTGTGGCATTTGTTGTATCTGTACTGCTCTCAGAATGAGGGAAACTCTGCATAATGTCATGTTCTCTCTAAGTACCATGAAGGGTTTTTGTTTTGTGTGGTGGGTTGTTTTTTTTTGTTTGTTTTTTGTTTTTTTTTTTTTTTTTGTGTTCTAGCTGGTCATGAATGAGGATTATGGCCTGTCGCCCACAATAAGTCATGAATGAAGATCATGGCTGGTAATTGTGATGTGCAAAATAAAAAGGGTGGGAGATGCAGGGCTGAGATGCTCTGGGTGTTCAGCCATTATTCAACACACCCCAGCCAAGAGCAGTTTAATCTTTTCAGACCACCTAGCCCTGAGAACTTAAATTTGGGGTTTGTTGGATAAGCCACCCTTTACTCACTGCATTTATCAATGACTTGCTGACTTCCCAGTACTTCCAGCTGTATTAAACTCTGTCCCAGGGAACAAAATTGCTTCCAACTGGTGATCCCACTGGTTAAAAGCAGGAACACAACCAATCTTCACCCAAACAAACAAAATAAACCATGGACAAAAGCATTATTAGAACAGTTCACCACTAGAGCAAGCAAGGAACACTACAGGAATTTTACACAGCAAAGTTTCTCATCAGTCAACAGAATTTTGCTAAAATTTTCTATTAGGCTTGCAAAAAAATTCCCAGGATTTAATACAAAAAATAAAGGGCTAATTAATTTTTTTAAAAAAAATTACTTAAAGGATGGCATAGGCACAATGAATTCCTTTCATATTTCTACTGCTTTGCTCAGGAAGATGCCTTCAAGCTCAGTAGCCTGCTCACTGTGAGTAAACACTGGGACATATGTGGCCAAACAATCCAAAATACTTGCTGAAGATTACTTTTACAAACAAGCCTGGGAAATTTGCTTTGCTGTTTTCTGCTGGGTCCTGTTATTTGCTCTCGGCGAGTGTTCAGATGGGCCCTGACTGGTTTATTCAGACAAATATTTGCAAGACCTTTTAAGTTGGGCCTAAATGTTTATTTGTTCAAAAAAAAAAAAAAAAATCATGTGAGGAAGGACTTTGTTATCCTTCATTCACTTGCCAGCCTCGTTATTCCTCTTTTTTTTTAAGCAGACAAACGCCCAGTAAGAGAATGGAGACAATACCCATGTGATTTTGATGACAAATTGTGTATTATAAACAATGACTGGTAAAAATGATCAGCACTTGAATAAGGCCAACACTTGTTTGCATGAACCATCCAGTAAATATTTAGAAATAACAAATACTTTCCTAGAGATCAGAATTGCTGTGTGAGCGGATCGCAGAAGAAGGAACGCAAAACTTGGGTAATGTTTAAATTGCCATGAAAAAAAAATTAAAAAAAATTATACCACTTGTGCCTGAATATTTCAAACAGAAAAAATTAAACTCAAGCATTTCTTTATATCCCTTCCAACACGACTGGTTATTTGCAGCTCTTCTAGCTAAGGGTACACCTTGGGATTCTTTAAGAGATATTTCTTAAATTAGGTAAATCGCATAGTTATTGACATTTGCTCTTTGGAATCTCAAAATTTAATTTTTTTGTTGTGTTTTTGGGTTTTTTTTTGTTATATTTGTAAATGTGTTTCCTTCCTTGTACACCTGTGCTACCCTGTTAACCTCAATTCCTGCTACTTGCTCACCTTCCTACATCTATTTTATCCCAGAAAAACCTTTAAACATCAATTTTAAAATTTAATTTTATTGTTTCTAGGGGAAAGAAATAGCGTTAAAATATTTAACACGTGTGGCTGGTGGATAGAAGGGAAATAAACACATCAATTGAGTTCTTCCAGCTTTCTTGGTGTCCCTTTCTGGCCTTAAAAAGGGCAGAAATTTCAACATCTACTCCAGGAAACACAATAATGGTGACCAAAGTGTAACTTTAAAAGGAGTTTGCCTGTTAGCTGGGAAGCATTTATTTATGCAGTGCTGAAAAAAGCTGAAAATATCCTTTCTGAGACATTAAAGCACATTGTTATTAGGAGCTGTGGCTCACCAATACACAGGTATCACCCAATTTCATTACTACCTGGTTAATTAACCTGCTTAAAGTGTGAAAGTTGGCACCTTGTCATTGGAATCCATGGGAATAACTAATGAGAAGCCAGGAAATAATTTATTTCTCAATTAAAAACCCTGAAAGAAGAGGTTTTGTCTCATTATTCCTCTTTCCTGTTATCACCTATGCAAAGCCAAGAAGATTTCGTAAAGCTTAAATGTCTAAAAAAAAAAAAAAATAAAATACTCAATGTAACATCTTAGGAAACACTTCACAGATCTTTAATAAAATGTGGTGTTATCCAACACCAATAAGCAAGCCAAGGAGTTTTCAGGGAAAACGCATTCAGCAGACAGCAGGAATGTTAACATGAGTCCTTTAATTTAACAGGATTTATTTGCTATTCTTTTTTAGCATATCCAGAGGTCAAAGAGACAAAGAAGACACACTTGAGTTATCATTCGAGAATAAATTCCAGGAAAAATAGGGACCTTGTTTTCTATTAACAAATTGTCTGCAAAAAAATGATATTTTTTATGAGTGCAGTTATTTAGGATTAAGAATTTATGGAAAAATGAACCTCACTTTTAAAAAAAAGGTTGTTATGAGAATGGGTTATTAATTTTGATTAATATTTGCCACTTTGGAGGATGCCCACCTTAATTTACAGATAAAGGAGCAGGTTCAGGAAAGATTTAGAAACCTGAATATCACTTGAGGTGTTTGAGTCTGAAGTTTGGGTTTTCAAAATGACTTCCCAAAAACATCAAGCATCAGACAGCAAAAGAGTCACTGGGTTACTCTGCATACAGTGTAGGAAAATTGAAATGTTATGTATATATATATATATATATATAATTTCAATATATATATATGGAAATAAATACATATATTTATGAAAATAAATATGTATTCATGAAAAAATATGGAGGGAAATACATAAATATATATATTTATGGAAAGTTTATGGAGATGCTTGGGGCATTGCAGGTTCTTAGCAGCAAGTCACACACCAGGAGGATTGGGATCTGAAATTCCCCATGGATATCCAAACCACTGAGAGCAGGATGTGGGCATTAATGAGATAAATTGGGAGAGCATTTCTCAAGATTAAACTGGTGGCATTAGGAGGAAATGAGAGAAAAAAGTACTAAGTCTGAGTTGGTTTGTTTTTTTAAAATAAAAGATGTGGAAGGAATGAGTATCCTGGAGAAAAGAGGGTGATTATGGGCATGAGAGGGGTAAATTTAAAGCTGTAATTGAAAATATTAGATGTAGGTTTAGGCAAAAAAATTGTCCCAAATATGAGATACACTGAGAAATAACAGAAAATGATCTTGAGAAATTGACTGGCTTTGTGAGAAAGAAAAAAAAAAAAAAAAAAAAAAAAAAGAAAGATGATGTTTCCATAATGGATTTACATGTCTTGAGGGCATAAAAAAGCTTAATTTTTTGAGAAGAAATTTGGGAATGGGCTGAGACAAGATCCCTCCTTTCTTGCTTTGCTCCCCCCATCCCTGGACACTCAGATGCTGGCAGGAGGATCCTCCCAACCTTGGGATTCCACTGGAAAAATCCCTGCCTGGCTCCAGCCCTGCCACCTCATCTCATTGTAACCTCAGAGTGAGAGCTGAAAGCAAAGAGCCAAGGCAGAGCACTCTCCTGATATTTGTTCCTAAAAAAAATAAAAAATAAAAAAAGCAGATTCTCTCTCCCATGATTGGAAACCAAGTAAAAAAAAAAAAAAAAAAAAAAAAAAAAAAAAAAAAAAAGAGGAAATGAGGTAACTGAAAATTTGCTGACCTCTTCAGAGTTTTGTTACTGCTTTGCTTGTAGTGTCACCATGGTGACAGGTGACACATGACTTCCCCAAAAAACTAAAAAAAAATAATTCCTGTTTGCCTTTGTTTCGACTGCTGTCATGATTTATGGCAGGGGTACCACAGATGCCCCCATTCCCCAGGCCTTGGGTCTAAATCTAAAGTCAAATTTGACACTGGGCTGCCTAAACATCTTCATATAGTCTGAGTTTAGGCAGGGAATAAAGGAGATGTCACTTAAAAACTATGGCAGAACTGGTTAAAAATGCTTTGGGTTTTTTGTTCCTCTTCATAGCAGAACTACTCTATGGCAATAGGTTTGTTTTTCCTTGGAAGCCTCTCATTTCACTGAAAATCAACACGTAAGAAAAATAAAACCTTTTCCCTTTTCTTGTCTTTCCTGATGGGGAGGAAGCTTCCCCAAAGGGCAGGGACGAGCCCAAGGAGCACAGGCAGCACTTCCCTCACCTGCCTGCAGACAGAGGCTCCCAGACGCCTAAAATGAAATATTCCACTGGTTTTCTCAGGGCAAAGAGGATCTGTTTGGTTTCCAGAAAGCAGAAACCGACTGCAAGGTTTCAGCTTTGCAAGGCAAGACAAGAAATACAGATTATGTGCTGGAAGGGAACTGAAAAATCACCCAGAGCCACCCTTCTTCCACTCTACTTCTATGGGAAGAAGGGTTTCTTTACTCATTCCTGCTGGATTAATGATCCAAAAAGAGAATGAGACAAGAAAAGGTAGAAAAAAACCCAGCACAGGCCACCACTCCACCTCTGCTCATCCACACTGATGCACACACCCCCCATCCATAATGGATGAACTTTGAAGTTTTTGCTCCTGAAAACCAGCTTTAAATGATCTTATTTATTTATTAGTGTTACTGTTCAATTTATATTTTGGCTTGCTATTTATTATGCAAAATAACACGCTCATATTTTATTCAGCAGAGCATTTGATTAGTGTAAAGCTTTATTTGCTGGCCTCCATAAGAGCATTTTGTCTCGTCTGCAGGCAGTGTAAGATATCCCAGATCGTTCATAATTCTGACTGACTCCAAAAGGGAAAGCTGCTAAAAGGCTGAAACTCTTTCTCAGCACGTAGATGGCAGCAGGGCCTTTGGTTATACCAAGTT
Source organism: Sitta carolinensis (assembly GCA_032173965.1). Taxonomy (NCBI): domain Eukaryota; kingdom Metazoa; phylum Chordata; class Aves; order Passeriformes; family Sittidae; genus Sitta; species Sitta carolinensis. The sequence goes on along the minus strand of CM063288.1, from coordinate 3,052,438 downwards.
ACAAGATAATTTTGTCTTTGATGGAATGACTCGCTACTTCTAACAGTAAATAATTTTATTTTTTTTTTTTCAAAGGAGATTGTCAATAGCTGAAGGTATCTCAAGATCCTGTGAAAAAAAACCCAAAACTTATACACTTTTACACAGTAAATAATTTTTTTTTTTTTCAAAGGAGATTGTCAATAGCTGAAGGTATCTCAAGATCCTGTGGAAAAAAAAAAACCAAACAAAACTTATACACTTTTCTTTAGTGTACAGTCTCTGGAGTCTCCTGGCCAGCACTTCCATATTCAGAGTCTGCTTCTGGTTTTTACAGTGATCTGCAATCTTTTTATAAGATATTTTTAATCTAAATCTGTTGCATTTTATTAGTTTTCAGGTATTTCATAGATGTTCTTTTTTTTTTTTTTTATTAAGATGAATATAAAACATTTTAGTATTTGTCTACATTAAAGGTAGACCAAAAAAAATACATTAAATAAATATTTTTGGTGTGCTTGGACACAAGTTACCAAGGAAGACCAGATGACTTCAAAAGCTGCCTTTGGTTATCTGTATAAAGATAATTCAAGACATTTTCATTTTAAATATATTTTAAAAAAACCCCAAAACGCATCTACACTACAGGATACATAAGAGTTGATAACCAATAAAATGGGAAAACAACCTAGGAATGCCAGTAATCCAGGAAACCACAAGTGTATAAACTCAATGTATTTACTTTAAATAATAAATTATGAGCCTGATTCACAAGGACATTATTGACCCAGCATATGGAGGGAGGAAAAACAGTTTGAACAGTTTAAGGGGAATGTCCAGGGTGATTTCTCCTGATCAAGGAGCCTGACTGAGGAAAACTTCTGGTCTTCCACACCTCAACCAAGATCCTCTTTAGGACAATATTGTGTGTAGCCCCCAGTGGGGTGGGGAAAGCTCCCAAAAAGAGGGGAAATTTGCTTTTTTTCCCCAAAAAGATTTTTTTTTTTCTGAGAAGAAACACAGCACGGAAGGACTCTATAGGCAACCTGAGAGAAATACACCTCTAAGTAAAAATACTTTTTAAAGGAAAGAAAAATAGAGGGGAAAAAACCCAAACCACCAACCAACCACCAAATATGAATAAAAAAAATCATCTTCTCAGGGCAAGGGAAAGCTGTCTCAGCAGCATCACTTTTAAAATGGATAAAAGCCCTTCTCAGAGCTGAAGATAAATCAGTGGCACCAGCTTTAACAAAGAGAGAAACCTTACTTAGGGCTAAGAGACAGCAGGAGTGGTAGGAGTACCAGCTGGAACAGAGATGCACATCAAAGAAATTAAAGCCCTTTGGCTGAAGAAATTACATGGATACTATAAACTAATAACTTTAAATATTAAAAAACCCTTTTCAGGCTACAGCAAAGACACAGGTTCCAAGCAGCCAGCCCAAGGTTAGCAAGCACTGAGTGAGCAGAGCCCCTCAGAACCAGAGACCTTCACCTTGATGCCTCCCAGGTAACAAAGTGAATTGTTTAATCCCTACTGGTTAAAGACACAGCTTGCTATGCCGGTTTATATTTTATTTTTTTTTTTCCCACTCTCCCCATGCTTTTTAGTCTCTGTTAAAATACATTTGTTAATCATAGAGCAAAGTTGCACAAAATGTTCTGTCTCAGAACAAGGAGTTACACACAGCCTGTGCTGAAGCAACAGCTTGCTTTCCAGCATGACTCTGCCTTTTCCCTTGCCCTAGACATTAGGCTTTAGAGAGTTAAATCTGAGGTCTAATTTTCTTTACCAGCAGAATGTATCTCATTTGCTATCAGTGCATGCAGTAGACTTTTTGTCAACATGGTAATTCAAGGAGGAAGTCAGGCTCTCTTTGTTACCAGATTTACAATGGTTTCTTGAAAAGACAGCTTGTGTATACCTCCTGCCTCACTAGAATACTTGCTTGCTTGGTTCCTAACAATGGCTCATTAAATTCAGTCAAACTAGTATGAAACTTACCTTCAAGCAGTTTCACTTGCTGAACCCCATTCTCAAAGGATTTTCTAATCTGCAATTTCTATTTTAGACTTTGAGCAGGAAATTGGAGAGAAAAGAGCACGGAGCACTTTCTGCAGAAACACCCAAACAAAGCAATACTTGATGATACAGTTTCAGAGGCAGAATAGATTTGTGTCACTCCTGTTTTGAAGGCAATCATGCTCACAACATTTATTTGTAAAGCAGGAGCATTCCCTGATCGCTTTGGCTGTAATTAATCTCATATTGGAAGAGAAACTAAGGCTTTTAACAAACTTTTTTTCTTTTTCCCCTGAAATCTGTTACTTGGCCAGTCTGCACAAGAAGGTCCAAACCATACAGAGCTCATTATTGGCTAAACTTTTTATTTACACTTCTCACCCCAACCCCTCAAAAAGCTGAGATTTAGCTGGACAACCAGCAGCAAAAGGACAGAATTTTCCCCTTCCTGTTTCAAGTGAGAATAATTCAGATTGGTAAAGCTTCATGGGAAGCTTTTCTCACACCATTTTCTTGATACCATTTTCTCACTCCTTTTGTTATGGAGTATTTTCTTCAGCACTGAGGTTGTGGCCAAACCTCACGTATTTCATATGGACAGTTAAAGAGGATAAAGGTCACAAATAAAATCCCCCAAAGAAGATCAGAGAATCACAGAATATGCTGAGTTGGAAGGGATCCACACACATCACCCAGACCAACTCCTGTCCCTGCCCAGGACACCCCAAGGACTCCACCATATCCCTGAGAGCATTGCCAGAACATTTCTGGAGTTCCAACAGAATTGGTGAAGAAGTTGGGGCTTGGTGTCTTAAAAAATTACACATGGGAAATTATATGAGTGTGAACATAACCTGTTGGGTTTTGGGAGGTGATGCTCATGATTCCATAGCCTTGTATTGCCTGACAGAGTGATGAAGGATCTGTAGGTGATCAGATATTCCAACTAAGGCATCAAGGACATTGTCTTTCCCATTCCCTTTGCTTTAATCCCAGCCCTTGATTTCACTTGCAAAGCTGAGCATGGGAATGTCCCTGCACAGCTAAACCCTTCCACATAACCCCACTTTTTCTAAGATATTTTTAGTTAAAATCTCCTGCATTTTATTAGTTTTTAATAATTTGATAGATGCTATTTTTATTAAGATAAATATCAAATATTTTAAGTTTTTCCTACATTAAAGGTAGACAAAAATTTACATTAAATAAATGGTTTTGGTGGGCTCCAACCCAAAAGAGATAGATGGAAATATAACCAAGGAAATAGATGAGCTTTGTCCACAACCTCAATGCTGAAGAAGACACTCCATAACAAAAGGAGTGAGAAAATGATGTATCAAGAAATTCCTGTACAGTTTTACCAACACAAACTATTGTAGCAGGAAGGGGAAGATGCTGTTCCTGTGCTGCTGGTTGTCCAGCTACATCTCAGCTTGGTGGTCTGTGAAAATCCTGCCCTTGTGCTGCCACCACCAAGGGTCTGCCACGGATTCCCAGTGCTGGGAGCAGCTCTTGGCTGCTCCAGCACGGGGTTTATCTCCCATGGGCAGCTCAGACCACACGTGCAGCACAGCAAAAGTGCCATCTGGAAGTAATTCCCTGTTATTACTTCTTATCAGGACTGCTGAGGGGTTTTTTATTTATCAAGTATAAATGAATCACAGGGCAAACTGATGTCTGCTCATTAAACTATGAAAACTTATTAGGCTATCCTTTTACTGCTCAAAATAGAAGTCTAATGGAGGTAGGCTCGATCATGCTAACCTACAGCATGAATGTGACATGCAAAGGAAGAAATGGAGTGAAATCTGTCTCAGTTATGCCAGGAAATTACATATTCTTCTTAAAGTAAAATAAACACTTGACAAAGCTGTTAATCATCCCTAGTGGAAAGGATTTACAGATTCAATATTAAGATGATGAGCTTCCCACTGGTCTTAGAAGCACTATAGTCAAATGAATCAATTTTCCTCTGAAATCATTTAGATAAAAATTACATTCACATTGAAGAATATGAATGGTTTGAATGCTAAGATGTCACTTTAAAAATGTGTCGGCCCTCCAGTGAGCTCCTATTAGTCCACAGTTAATATTTAGTATATTCTGAATGACAAATTCAAAGCTGGTATCTTATATATAAATTGTATGTCTGTAAAGTACCATATAAGCTCACATACTTTTTTTCCCTTACAGAAACAGTGGTGTATAAACATACATAGTCTGCAGAACCTGAATTAAAAAAAAATATACATTGAAGATTGATTTTTAAATATCACTCATACCCAGACATTTCACATCAAACCACACTGAAGATCCGCTTCAGAAAAATAAATTTGCACATTAAATAGCAGAAGAATAAAGGATACATATTTATCTTGATTAAGATGATTTCATAAAAGCTCTCAACAATTAAGGGGTTTGGTTTTTTTTTTTTTCAGTAATGTGAAACAATGCTCTGTTGAGAACATATTTGAAAATTTACCTGCATTTAAAGAGTATCTGGGGACTCCACTCAAAAAAAAAAAAAAAAAAAAAAAAAAAAAAAAAAAAAAAAGCAAACAATTTTTAGAAGTTACCCATTCAAAGAGAGAGGGAGAGAGAGGAAAAGAAAGAATGAGGCAGGGAGATTATAGAATTTAATGATTAAGAATGTGTGCAGTGCAGTATAAGTACATTTGTTTCCTTGGAAACAAACTAGTACTGTTGCACTGAAGAAATTTGTAAGCATTAAAAAAATTCTGTAATCAGGCCCCAGGAGAACATATTAAATTTTTTAAAAGGGATAAATATTTGACATTCCTGGCTGTTTCCTGACTGCACTTGTTGATGAGGCCTGCTGTCAATGGCTGGTGCTCCTGATGGTGGGAGAGGGATCGAGCTGAGAACCTGCACAGCCCAAACCACGCTTTTACCTGGCTAATCCAGCCAGCAGGATCAACAGCTCCAGAATCCAGGCAGATTTAGATCTTTTAAGTAGTGGGTAGATGGCAAATGCAGCTAAATGCAGATAAAGTAGACTACCAAACCTGCAATAAAGGTTCAAGAGAGGAATTATTTAGGTCTAAAACTCTGCTTAAGTCACTCTTGCTTGCAGAAAGCAGCAGGATGGCTCACAGGGGGAAGACAGGACTATAATGGCCCCAGTTATGCCAGGTACAAACTGTACCTATTGGACTTTTGGACCTTGATTGGTTCAAATAAAACAATGGGCTCAAAACTCTTGAACCTTCTTCCCCCGTTTGACAACTGAACTCAACACAGTTTTTTTCCAGCTGCACAGGAAGGCTCACTTTACTTCAGCTTTACTAACAAGAAACAGAACCAGAGGAGCAAAGAAATCAAAAGAAACTCAATTTACAAGTGAAGAAAAAATACCCAGAACACCACAAGAAATAAGACTTAAAGAGGCTCCAGAAGAGCTGGAGAGGGACATTGGGCAAGGGCATGGAGTGACAGGACACAGGGAATGGATTCCCACTGATGGAGGGCAGGGACAGATGGGATATGGGGAAGGAATTTTTCCCTGTGAGGGTGCCCAGAGCAGCTGTGGCTGCCCCTGGATCCCTGGATGTGCCCAAGGCCAGGCTTGGAGCAGCCTGAGATAGTGGGAGGTGTCCCTGTCCGTGGCAGGGGTGGGATGGGCTTTAAGGTCCCTTCCAACCCAAACTATTCCATGATTCCATGATTTTATGAGCTGCTACTTTGATGCAACCTCCATTTGTAAATGGAAATGACATGAAGTCAGGAGAATGTATCTGTTCTGGTTGGATGATTTTAAATATCTATTTTTCTCCTCATTTGCTGTAGGGTGAACTCACCCAGGTTGTAGCTCTATGGCAGAAATGTCACTCACCCTGGAATTCCATACAGATTTATCTGTCACAGGTTTCAAAACAATTATTCTGTTCATAATGTACACAGGGAAAGGTGAGACTGTTTGGTCATTTTAAAGTAAGCTTGCTTCCTCTATCAGCAAAGAAACAGGAATATATGCAAATCAGGACTAAAATGATTAATGCAATGAACTCATTTCAGTTTATCCCTGTTACACATGAGATGTAAAATGTGGTGGATGAATTTTTATTGTTAGAAGGAAATAATAATGGCCAAAATGACCCCTCGGTTTTCCTGAATGGAAAAATGAGAAATGGGAAGTTACAGGGAAAGAAAGAGGTAAAAATAATTCTAGGTACAGGTTTTCCATGTAAGTATAAACTTGAAATTAGTTTCCAGGAGCAATCTTAACTGTGGAAGTGGAAGCTCACACTTTTATAAAGAATTAGAGGAATATAAAAAGAAAGGTTCCTTTATCCTTCACTTCATCAAAAAAAATCTGAGCTGCTTCTTTAACCTCATCACTTAAAGTCAAGGGATTAAGACTCCATCTTTTACAAAATTAGAAAAGAGATTCTTTCTGCCTGCTTGGATACTAAACCCAGGGCAGTGAATTTGGTAATGTTTGAAACTGGTCTGAAGAAAAAATGCAGAGCTCCGAAGAAATGTCTTCCACTGAAGGAAATGCAGAATTCCAAATGGGAAGATGTTGCCAGTGCTGGAATTTGCAAAATTCCAGACTGCAGGCTATGACATCCTCTTTGATTCCAGTGATATTTTCATTATTTCAATATATTGCATTGATTTATTTTGACTCACTGATTCTCTGCTGCTCTTCAATATTTCAGAGTGTTTCTAAAGAGCCCAAGCAGAAAGCAAAGTGCTCTGAGATTTTAATATTTAACTTTATAACAGTATAATATTTAATGCTAAAATGCTTCTACCAATACAATTTTAAATTGTTAAACCTGTCTCTTACAAAAAAATAGATGAGGAATATTTGTATCTCATAGATCAAAAACATCAAGTTACAAGGGAAAAATAATTTGAGGCCTCCTTTCCTTCCCAAGTACATACCTGAAGTCAATAAATGCTGTGGAAGACCAAGACAAACTTCACCTATGTATGTCTGGGTTTGGCCTGGTTCTTTCTGTCAGGGTAAATTATTTTGGGTGGGACATTTAGACCCAACACCCACTCAAAAAACCCCAGTCTTAGAGCTAGAGAATATTTCCCAGGACATCCTCAGCTGGGTTTGGAACACCTCCAAGGATAGTCTTTCCTAAAATTCCCACTGGACCTCTCTTCCAGAGCTTGACCAGTCTCAAAGAGAGAAATTTCAAGTTTGATAAAAAATAATGGCTTTTTTTATTTATTTATTTTGTTTGTTTGCTTTTAAGTCCTCAGGCTGATACATTGATGGGATAGAGACTCAAGTTCAAATGGACATCTGGCCTTTCCTCTAGCTAATAATGGAAAATAAAGCCCTTTTCTCAGCTCTGGACTCAACCCTGCCCTCAGTGTAGAGACAAATCAGCCCAGAGAATCTCTGTTCTTTTCTTTATAGGGAATTTGAGAGGAAAAACCTCATCCAGAAACAAGTGGTGTTTCCCAAATTGCACACCAGGCCTTCAGACTTGGCTTGGCACTAACTCTTCCATTCTTGGGGAATCTTAATCAGTTCTTCCTCTACTTCTGTCTGCTGAAGCAAGACTTTCAGAAAAGGTAAATTCCAATTCCTCTTGAGAAGGGAGACTGTAAACCCCTGCCACTCTCTCCAGGACGGGTTCATAATTTCCCATCAGGTAATAAAATATCCCACAAAACACAGCACAGTGAGTTTCATGCAGAAATTAGGGACTTACATACCCTTCCCATACCCCAAATTCCCCTTGATATCAATATTTGTTGTTATTAGATAAAATCACATCACTAAATTTGACCTTTGGATGTTTTTTTTTGTTTTACCAGTTTTATGCAGATTGTCACTTTTTCCCGTCCTGTATGCCACTTTTCCCAAAATTCCTTATTCTCAGGGTAAATTTGGAACCTCTGACTCCTGTGCACTGTGATTATCTATGGGAAAAGTAAAACTGAGCCAGCTCTAGGGAGAGCTTTTCCTTTGGATCTCTGCAGGGACCCAAGGGTATTGCTCCTTTGATACTATTTTTTTTAGGAATCCTCAAGCCTGTCTGTGTGCAGGGGAAAGTTTATTGTGATATGACCATGTGGTAATAATATATCAAAGTCCAGCATTAAAATATTTCTAAAACATGAAAAATGGGCTGTTCATAATGTTAAAGAAGGACAAGCAAATTTGCTGACAAAGTGGGTAATTTCCTGAAATCAGAGTTCATCTTGTAGCAAACCCATGTCCTGTGGACGACAGAAACAAGCAGAGCATAAATCACTCACTCACACACACAATCCCCTCTGTCCTGACAATCTCATGGGTGTGGGATCCCAGCAGAGCACACCATGCCTCAGAAGAATTATAAGGGCCTCTTTCAATATCCATGGAAAACAATGGAAAGGCTCCTGTGGACATGGACATCAAGGGATGAGTATTTCATCTGGCTGTAACACCACCCAGGTCTTCAAACAAGACCTGCAGAGAGGTTTTTACCCCAAAAAAACCATCCTGAAACGAGGTATGAAAGTGTACTTTTAATCTATTCAATGTGTATACACAGGTAAGAAAGTCACAAAGCATAAAAAATGGATTTATCCATTTTTTACACCTGGCAAATGGGTTGTAGAAAGTTTCTCCTGATTTAATCAATAGCCTTAAATGTAAGATCAAATATTCTGAGTTTTTAAACATATGTGTATTAGTTTAACTGTTGGAGCATAAACACTCCCAATAGCTTTGAGAACACAAATATGACAACATTTGCATTCTAAATATATTAATATTTTATAAATCATTGTGAGGGTATTATATTTTGAAGGGCATTCAAACTCACTGTACTTCTTCAGTTTTTGCAATTCCACATTTCTAAAGTACCAACTTTTCTCTACTCTTTATAAGAATTTAAAACAGCATCATTTAAATGTAGTCTCATTTTCTAGTTTAGGACACATCCTAATCTGAAATATTTTGGAATTTAAACACTTCTTTTCAGCAAGACAAGAAAATTTTGGGGAGCTAGGGGCATGTCCACCTCACACAACTTGATACTGCCTTACCAAAAGAGAAAAAAACCCTTTAGCACAGGAAAAGTAAGGCTGGGTAGCAAATAAATTAAGTACAGACATGAGATAATGGAAAGCACAGTAATCAGAAGACATGTTTTATTATTACAGGTGGAGATAATGTTGGGGAAAAAAAAAAGTGTGGGAGAATGCCTTGGGCTTGTTTTAAGACCAACATAAAACTGCAATACCTATATGTTTGCTTTAGCATCTTTTTATTTTAAAGTAAGGTTTATTTTTGCCTCATGTTTATTTACTCTTCAGATGTAAAAGCAGGCCTATTGGAATATTGAAACGTGCCAAATACTTGGGATTTAACATGACCGTGTCTGAATGCGAGGTCATTGTTTTGCTTACAGCAAAATTTCCTACAGTCACATAAAAACTTCCCCTGCCATAACCTTCAGAAGGGTCAATAAGAAATTCTTCTACCGACCTACAGCAGGTTTCTAGGTTTTTATAATCTTTTAGAAAATAGGTAAAAAGTGCAGGTAAGAACTTTGGTCTACTCTAAGGCCTTTCTTCATAAGTCCATGATTTTTCATCTGGGACACTGAACGTGGCCCATCAAAAAGTCTTGCAGATTTTTTTTTTTTTTTTTTTTTTTTTTTATGTTCTACACCTCACATTGCAAGAGAAAATTGCATTTATAATCCTCTACCATCAACCTTCATTTCAGAAGTCTGGAAAGATGTGCAAATGTCCCACAAAATTTGTTTTGAGGAATTTAATGATCATTTACCTGCTGTTAATATTAATCAAGATCTAAAGTGTATGCAACCCAAATAAGAGTAATTATTCACATTAAGTAGCTTTTTTCTTGAATTTTTTTAAACTCAAACTTGGAATAAGAGTAATGCCCCATAAATAACACAATTTTAATCAACAGAAGTCTTCCTAATATCCACGTTAAAGGAGGTTTAAATATTGGCTAAATTTTCACCTGCATTCCACAAAAACTTGTCCATTTTATGAGAGCAAAATTAGAGAGCCTGTTATAGCCATGAGAAAAATGTTTTTAAAAAGTTGAGTGAGAAAGCAAAATGAAATGTGAATATTAACTACACGCCCCAATTTCTCACCCACCCTCCAGTCATTTATAGGCAGTTCATAGAAGGTCTACTGGATTTGCTATCACAGTGACACAACAAAATATTTCAGTACTTTGCAAACTTGTAATTTTGTAAGTGAAGACTGTAAGAGCTTTGAAATGTTGATATCCGATACAACTTCTATAAAATTATCCTTCTAATTAGCATATACTCTTAAAATAGTTTCTGAGAACATCTTCCAGCACATTCCTTTTTAAATATATATATTTTTAATAATCACAGAATCATACGATACTTCTTTTTAAATAACATTTTAAAAGTGAATGCAAATAGTATAAATGTTGTTAGAACTTTTTTTTTTTTTTTTAATTTTTTATTTGATTATTCAAATGAATACCTGTGTTGCCTTTTTCTTTGTTTTGGCAAAGTTGCCTGAAAATACTGGAGCCAGTTCTGGTTCAGGTAATTGTGATTTTGTTCATTTCAAGTAAGAATTGTACCATATGCCATGCTTGAAATTAGAAATTAATCATCACCCACCACGCAGAGTTACAGACAGTTTTGATAAAATCCTCTTTTCCAACTAAAACAGTCACACAAAGCTTGGAGCTTCATTGAAACTTTGTGTTCCCTCAGTACAAGGAAGAAAAAAATAATAGAATAAAAGCTGATTCCATTAAATAAAAAGGATTGCAGCAAAACTTTTCCATACTTGTACCCTCTACCAAGATAGCACTGGACAAATGCAGGGAAAAAGTGATTTATGAACCTTGCACACAGGTATCCCTGCCTTGAGTTGCACCACAGTTTTACTCACAATTCTTTATCAACATTTAATTTTTAAAAGCACTTTTATTAAGCCCAAGAAATGTGTTCAGATTTAATGAATTAATGACCCACTGGGACCTATCTCTAGATAGGTTATTCTACACAAGCTTATCCAACAACCAGACCTGAAACAAAAACTCTATTTGTGTGCTCTAAATCATCACCTAACTTTTGGGTACTGAAGAAAACAAGTTTTAGTGGAAAGCAAAGTTCCTCCAGCCTCACTGGCAGCACGACATCGAGTGACAGAAAAATGCCAGAAGAAAGGAACACTGGGAAGAGAGCTGGGCCACCAGTTGTACCCAGACTTCAGAGGGAGCAAAACAGCCAAGGAGGAGCTGAAAATATTGTCTGATCTCTTTCAAAGGGAAAATCGAAATGAATGGAGATAGCCATCAGTGCCGAGCTGCTTCTGTCAGCAAGGAAATGCAAACCCTCCCTTGTACCTGACCTCACAACCCCCACCAGCATCCCCTCTTTGGAGCCTTTTCCAATGTTTAATACCTGTGTGTTAAACACTCTGAGTCACTGTGAGCAACAGAAATTTACCCTGAGCATTTTCAGGTCATTCCTTTGGGCAGCAGCAGCTCTCAGACACAAACTCCAGCACTGAGCCAATGCTTTCATTTCAAAATGAACTCTGGAGTTTAGAAGGAAAACCCAACATAAATAATTCAGGGGAAAACTCCACCAAAATATATTTTGCTCAAGCAGAGTTTGCCTGATTAGGATGTACAGGAGGAGACAAGTAATGTGTACATAAACACGAATTTTTTTAAAAATCCCCAGCTCACACTTTACAGATACATCCATGTTCACACATAAACAGGAGGAAAGACAGGCAGGTAGCAGAAAGTGGAAGGGGTTAAATAAATAAGGAAATGCAGTGCCTAAAGCTAAATTGGAAGGAATATATTTGTTTTAAACATTGGTTGAGTAGGGCAGAAACGGAGCCATTGATATGCTGATCACTGTAACAACATGAAGCAGACACAATTTAAAACTTTACTCCTACATCTGATTCAGAGTATTGTTGAATAGCAGTTGCTGGAATTTATACAAATAACTATTCCTCTAGTCTGCGTTTATGATATTTTATTATCTTTCCACTATTACTATTATTATTAATAATACAGGAGTGCTGTTTTTGCAAAGCTGTATTGTGTTCTCGCAGAAATCCGTGCTTTGAAGAATTTCCTTTCAGAATTGTAAAATATTTATACAATAAATCATCAGATGATTTAAAATTAAATCATTCTGGTTGTATTTATGTTCATGAATCAAATGTGACTTTTCTCGCTTTACATAGGTCTGTGCTGTTTTCAACCTCAACCTTTGCAAGTGACATTTTCATTTAGAATCTTATCATTTCATAATTATTACCTTTCAGAACTCCTAGGGAGAGAACAAAAGCTTCCTCTTTGTATTCCCATTGTTATGTTTCTTTGAAGAACAAATTAAATTTCAATCCCAGCCAAAACAAACTTTTAAAGTACAAAATAAATTGGAAATTACATGAAAAAAAAAAAAATAACAAGCTGTGCAAGCTTAAAGCAGCCTCTCATGAGCACAGGTACATTTCTAGATAATTTATTACTGTGTTTTCTTTGTTTAACCAGTAGATCAAGCTCAGCCTAAGGAAAGATGGCAAACCTCTCAGTGAAGGTGATCAGAGCTGCTCTGAGCTGACACTGGGACTCTTGTGATGTTAATAAATGAGAAGGGATTGCTTATACCCCCAAAGTGAGAATTTACCATCTTTCAGATTATCATTGCCTTTTAATTGTTCTCTGAGCTGTCCAAAGAGGAGAGATCTGATCATTTCTCATCTCCCCTACAAAACGTGGAACCACACTTTGTAAAATACCACATTTACACTGTTGCCTCTAATAGTAATCCTTATTATAATCAGATTCTGTCAATGTCACTCCAGTGGGCAGATCATTCTCTCCTTTTTTAGGTAAATGTGGTGGCTCAGATTCATAGAAAAGGCACAACAGCAAAGTGGAGCCAACAAAATATCTGCAAGCCTGGAAGGCAATTCCGCTCTTTCAGGGAAATTTTGTGGTTTTTTCCTACGGAAACAAACAAACTTTGCATTACCCCCAAAAAAAAAATAAAAATAAAATAAAAAAAAATAAAATCAGATGGGAAGTAGGAGGAGGAGGGGTTAGAAATCAAGGGACCTGGAGAGTGTTCAAGTCCCAGCAAGGGACAGGAAGGTAAGTGGCTCCTGGCAGCCCCGTGCGGATGAAGAGCCGGGGTGGCGGCACTCGAAGCCTGGCAGAGCACGCGGCACTGATGGCAGCAAGGGACAGAGAGAGGCACTCACCTCCTAAAACAGTGACACCTGGGGGATCCTACTCCTTCCCAGCCTCGCAGGCACAGCTCCTCCAGCTCACAGAGGGGTTTCATGAGCTCCACCAGCACCCCAGAGCAGTGAGGGGGTTGGGGACAGTGCCCCAAACTGCCCTGGCGCCTGCTTTGATTAAAAGTTTTGAGCCCACCGTGTTTTAACGTCCAAATCCCCAAAATTCTCCCTTTCCAAGCTGAAAGTAGCTGCTCAGTCCAAAATTATGAGCAAAACAGAGTAAAACAATATTTTGCTTGGATTCAAAATAGTAATTTATTGAAAACAAACATTACAAATCTTTTTTATCGCCCCCCCTGGAGCCTTGCAAAGAGAACCAATATTCAGCTGATGTATCTTGTGTATGACCACAATTATACATTAATCTGGGTGATTTAGAGCTGTAGCTGTGCCTAAATGCCCTTGGCCAGCGTGGAGCCCTTCACATGAAGCATGAAGTGCCACCATGGTAGAGAGCTGGGGCAGGGAGGGGACACCGAGGCACCAAACCCTCCTCAGCCTGGAAAGGGTTGGGGCTCAACTCCTTCATTATCGAGGTCTCCAACCAACCTTGAGCACCTCCAGCTGCCTGGTTTTAAATACACCACTTTTTTCAATCCATGCCCTTCCCAAATTACCACTGCAGCATCCCCTAACACCTCTGCTTACTGAAGCCACCTTGCAGTTTTTCCATGTTTTTTTAATTCCCAAGTGTAGCATCCCTAATTTTTTTCCCTGATGTAGATATCAGCCACAAGGCCAGTATTGCTCTGTTATAAATGACAGGGGAAAGAGTCCCAAATCATGTCAGCCAGGCACATAAACAATTTTGTAATCCTTTTCCAGTGATATCACAGTTTCAGGAGTGAAAAGAATAAGATATTATTTCAGTCATTTGATCTTCTTATTTTGGATATGCACTGGATTACTTAGGGGGTTTTAATCCAATTAGGATTGCCTCTCTCTGCCTAGACAAAAACCAACGGGTAGATCCTTCTCAGTGGAGGACATAACCCACCCTAAATAAAGGGAGAAGCTGGTTCATCAATATTTCTTACATACAATTTTAAACCTGCTACTTTTCAATCCTGTTCTTCAGAGAAATTGGTTTGGGTTTTGCTTTTTTTTTATTATTTTTTTTTTCAGAGAATAAGATGTAAATCTACTGCCATCAACTTTGTATTATTCCAAAGCTCTAAGAAGAAAACCACCTGGTATTTTTCTTCAGCCCTTCTATATGCATATGCAAATCCAACAGCTTCAGGATCTGCCAAACTATTTACCAAGTTTGTCAGGGAAACAGCCTCCGAAACAATCTCCTTTCAAAATAATTTTCTGTGATTCCAAATTCTTCCTCTGAACACTATTTTTGTCTCTGAGAGCATATTCACCCTTGCAGTCTGACTGCTTGTTAAGGAAAAATAACAAGAAAAATACTGAAATCTCACTGTTGGCCTATGTTTTACTGTGAGTGTTCAAACATCAGGATCCCAACAGTATCCCAGCGCCTGAAAAACATCTCCTTTTCTTTGAAATCTGCCCGGGTTGTGGATGAGAAATTGCCAGTAGAAATGACAACATTTGCCATGACTGAGATGGGGTGGGTTTTTGCATTTGGATTGAATGAAACCATGGAAAATGTTGTTAGTAACAACTCCAGTGTTATAAAAAATCACCAAGTGACAGATTTCGAGATTAAAAGGAAATATTAAAAATCCCCTTCAATATTTAAAGCTTACTTAACTAGTAGCACTTCACTTGACACTGACTCATGTCATTTTCTTTCATTCCTCTTTTGATCCATGCAAAGCAGTTACACGATTGCAAATATCTTATCATGTCACCTTCTCATATGGATATGAGATGAAAGAATATTATCTCAAGCTGAGTGATAAGTCCTGTACCAAAACTACGGGTGGAATCTGCACAATCTGATGCTAAATGGGAGCAGGGGGGTGGCAGCACTGGGCATTTCTTTTTTCCCTGAAATTCTCTGTTGAGGATAGTTGAGAAAAGGGGTCTTATTTTAATAGGTTATTCAAGGCTCTTAATTAACCATTGAGATTTTACACCAGGTTAGCTGAGCATGTTGTCAAGGCACAGGGATCACTCAAATTGCTTTTATTTGCATGATTACGAAGTGGCAAACCATCAGTACTCCTTCACCTCTGATTTTAAACATGCAAAGGGCATCAAAAGGCCTATTAACATGAAATAAAATTAGCCCTCATCTGTTTTATTTTAAAGGGACTCTTCCCTCCCCCTTTCTCCCCCCATCCTCCTCCTTTCTTTCTTATTTAGGGAACTGGGTTCCTTTCCCATACTTGGTATGTAGTACATCTTTTTTTCTCAGAGTTAATTCTCCAAGTCTGGTCTGTCAGCCAGTATAAACAACACTTGATGAATGAGACTCAAGGTGTTTAGTCACCTGAAGCAGCTGTTTGAAGTAACTCTACACACAGCCTGAGGCCCGTGTTTTCACAGCTGTGGGAACTCTTCAAAAGCTTTTCCTCTTGGCCTGCTCCTTTGCTGTGGCTTTAGACTCTTAGTGCAAAATCTGGACAATTTCAAAAGGGCACAATGAAACTAGAGACAGCAATTTTTGATGATTTTGGGCCAAAAAAAGGGCCTAGAATAAATAAATGAAGTACATTTGAAAGTGCTTTACCTAGGTGGGCTATATATCTAAGAACTGCTGGCTCTACATGTGCCCATGCACTCACTTAAAAGGGGAGAGGGGGGAGTTCAAGCCTTGCTCTCTGTTTACCACTATTTTCACTTTCTTCTCTGATGCGGCAGATTAAAAACTAAATGTTTATAGGCCTGGAAAAGAGCATACCTGAAATAAACTCAGCAAGTTTCTCCAAGTTGGAAAGCTCTCCTAACTCATAAACAGACCTGCAGTGACTGGTGATCTGTGCTCCCCGCTGGGAAGCTTTGGGGAATTGGCCTCGTGGAGGTCAAGTGATTGCTTCTCCTGGCTCCAGGGCTGTGCCTTCCTGATGTGCCTCACTGTGTCCATGTAGGTAGCCAAAGAAGTGATGAGCCCAAATTAAAAAAAAAAAAAAGAAAGAAAAAAGAAAATTATAAACCAAAATTGAGCAAGAATTGGCGCTGAGCTGGCAGGGAAATCACAGTTTTGCAAACGCGGGACCCAATCGTGCAGCTGGGCTGAAATATTAGATGTGGAATGAGGTCATGGATCAGAAAATGGATTTTATATGGAGGTGGGAGTGGGCTGCAAGCCTCAAAGTGTGGTGATGAACTCTCTGGAAAATCCTGAGTGCTACATGGCCAGGTTGTGCCTCTCCTGGATGGGCAGCACCCAGCTCCTCAGACAGATTTTGCTCAGCCCCACGAGTGACAGCAGGGCCGCCACATCAGCACCACAAGGTGAGCATCCCATGGGGAAGGGACATGGAAAATAAACCCCAGCAAAGCACCAGCATGAGCCCCAGGGAGGGATGTGAGTGGCAGATTTAATCAGGGGGTGCTGAACTCACCAAATAACGCTTCCCACTTCTGAGTTTTCACCCAAACCAGGAAACACGGACACATCCAACCTCAGCTTTCAAAAGTGTCCGACAAAAGGCACCAGGAAGCTTGCCAGGAAGGGTGAGGATGGGACAAACCACTCCTGAGACAGTAGAACAAACATGCCCCAGCCATAGCTCTCTTAACACCACATGCCTCCCACACATTGCTCCATAAATCCTTCTTTTCTTGCCTCTCATTTTCTCCAGTTTGCAAAAATTCTCATGTTAACATAAAACGTTTAGTTTAAATTGATCCTCAGCCATCCTTGGCATGTATTACACACGCTCACTCTTTTATGTTTTATAGCTTATGTCATCCTGTATTCATCATTTAGTGAAGGCCTTATATTTTTGGCTTGCTGTTGCCCCTTATCAGATGATAAAATGTTCCCTCAGGAGGGAGAGAATTTTATGAATTATGAAGATAGTATAGAAAATAAATGACTTATTGGCACTACAGTCAGGCTATACATGGAAATGTGTTCTTCGAAAGTTTATAGAATCAGAGCATCACAGAATCCTGGAATGGTTTGGGTTGGAAAGGACCTGAAGGACCACCTAGTTCCATTCTCCTGCCATGGTCTATGTGGGAAACGTGTGTGTGCCAGCACTGTCACTCCAGGCAAGGGAATTCCCTCAGGTGAGAGTGGCCATGGGGTGACAAGGGTGGGATTTCTGTCTGGTCAGTGATTCAGGATGAGCTCTGGGGTCTTAGCACAAAACTGCCTTTTCCTTCATGGCTTTCACTTTCCTGTGTCAGGAGGTTGTGGAGTTTCCAGGTACTTTGAGAACAGCATGGCATAAACATTTCCAGAGTAGATAACAAGGATCTGAACATAAATAAGACTATTAAAATCTATTCTATGCCATTGCCCACACCCGGATGCCCACAGGTCCCTGGGTACCTGTGTTTTGTTATAATTCTGAAGGTTAGTTGGTCCAAAACATGTCCTGGTCATTGACTTCACCCTTCTAATTTGTTCCCACCCCATCCTCACTCCTGACCTACTCTGAGAAGTTCCAAGCAGCCAGCACCAAAGCACATCGTGTACTACCACAGACACAGCTGGGCTGGTCCCTTCTCTGCAAAAACATGACATAAATACTGACACTGGTCACCATACACATCAACAGAGTCAAACTTTGTTAATGAACCCCTGTAAAATTCCAAATAAATAGACAAACCCGCTGCTGAACAGCATATTGCAACCCTTCCCACCATGCACACTGACAATTATATGGAGAGAGGCTTGCTGTCCATATCCTCACCAGAAAACTAAATAAGAAGCAAAGTTTTAGGTAATTAATGATGTTTGCTTAATCTTAACTAGAAAAGTAATTTACGCTGCCGAAGCCTGGAGCTACAAAAAACAGCCCACAAGCAGCCAGGGGAGTGTTCTCCTCAGCTAGACAAAAAATGGCTTAATTTTAACTTCTCAGGTGAATCCTGTTCAGGTGAGTGAGGGCTCCCAGGCACCCTCTGTTCAAGGCTGCTCACTTCTACCCATCTCCCAGCTAGAACCAGATCTGCCTTTGGATTTTGCTCTTTGCAGAGCAGTTTCTCAACAACTCCCAGCACAGACTCAGGGTTTTGTCAGCGCAGTGGGGCTCTCAAGGGGACATTCCTTGGACAACACCACAGCCAAGGAGGAGGCCACCTTCATGACATGGACTTCTCTTGACCATCATCTCTGAGTCCCTTGGCCCCCCAGCCCAAGGACTGAGCCACCTTTTGTGTTGGAGTAGGTTTAAAGGGATACAGGACTCCAAGGTGTGTTTTTAAGGGGTAGTTAAAGATTTCATGCTAGCTGAGCAGCAGAACCCTAAGCCCCATATGAACAGTAAGGTAAACATTCCCTGGAGCATTTTATGAGTTCCTTCTCACCACAAATGGCAGGATTTTACAGCACAATCTGAGTGAAACACATTCAACAGGTCACCTATGCAGTGTGATGACTCTGGGATCCATTTGCTGGGACAGAGCTGTGCCCTTCCAACCTCGTCAGCTGGATCATTTTTGAGGTGATTTTATAGAGTTTTTAGATGAAAAGAATGAAATCTGGGAGGACTGGCTTTAAAGCAATAATATACTTTTGTTATGCAATGTTATACCTCCATTAACCAATATTCAAAATTGTTGAATGCATAGGTAATGGCAACTATATATAGAAATGGCATTTTGTCTTTAAAGAAGTGAAATCCATTAAACTTTATGTGATGAGATGTTAAAGTCAGAATTGTTAAGAGAACCTTACTCCACATATGCATGTAAATGGCTTTATGGGGATATCCTGTTGGAGATGATGGGTTCCTTATGAGCAACAGCTCCTGAGCAAAAGGTTCCCCATCCTGTAAACACAAAAATGTGAGACACAGCTGGGAAGTTTGCCTACAGGCAAGGCTTCAGGTGAGTAAAAGGAGCAGCCAAAGTTTGAGGAAGAGAATTCAGGATGACTTATTAGTGCCTTTGCCCAGAAAAGAGAAATGGAGAGTGAGAAGAGAAAGAAAAGAAAAGAAAAGAAAAAAGAAAAGAAAAGAAAAGAAAAGAAAAGAAAAGAAAAAAAAAGAAAAGAAAAGAAAAGAAAAGAAAAGAAAAGAAAAAAAAAGAAAAAAAGAAAAGAAAAGAAGAAAAGAAAAGAAAAGAAAAGAAAAAGAAAGAAAGAAAGAAAAAAAGAAAGAAGAAGAAGAAAGAAAGAAAGAAAGAAAGAAAAGAAAGAAAGAAAGAAAGAAAGAAAGAAAGAAAGAAAGAAAAAGAAAGAAAGAAAGAAAGAAAGAAAGAAAGAAAGAAAGAAAGAAAGAAAGAAAGAAAGAAAGAAAGAAAGAAAGAAAGAAAGAAAGAAAGAAAGAAAGGAAGAAAAAAAAGATAAAAAATGGAGGAGAAAGAAAAAAATGTCATTTATTGCCTAACTTCTAAAAATGTGGTGTAATATTTCAGGGTGAACACGTATGTGTGCATATCATATATGTACATATATAACATGGTGGTTATTAGAGACGCCAGAGACACCACAGTGCAAGATTTTTCTTTTCTCTGTCTCTAAAACATTTTCCCAGGTTAAGTACAATTCCCATGGCCATCATAATGGTTCATCTGGCTCCCAGGCAGGATAGTGGTACTGAGCGTTGTGTTTGGCTGTGAATACCCCTGCACCCAATGATTTCCTTTTCCATGACATTTCTGAGAAACAAATACTGGACCTGATTCACATCCAGCCACAAATATGAATCAAAACCCAATACAAAATTGGATGCAAGCTGGAAATTTGATAACTTGTGAATATGAATTTACTCCTGTAGTTGCTGAGCTGCTAGTGGAAATCTGGAGCATGCTTGGAATTACAATTTTTGCTGTCCAAAAACGTGCATAGCTTGTTCCCTGTAATTGTGTTTCTGATGAAGTCAAAGACAGAAATCCCACTGAAAGAGCTGGGGAGGAAGGACTTGGTTTTAAAGACGCACACTTTATGGAAGTTTTCCTACTAGCTGTCCTTTCAGTGTAAAATATGAGTCAGTCTAATCCCTTTCTTCTTCTGTGTATTAATAGAGACTTGAAAAAAAGAAGTTATAATTTTTATAAATTGGAATGTAGTGGCCTCTGTTTTCTAACACTTGCCAAAGCATATGGGGTCAAACCCAAACAGTCATCCACCCTGGCCAGTTACTTGTCTTATTTAAACAATAAATTAGTGTCAAAGTTTCCAGTAATTAATATCTCTACCAATTTACATATTTCATTCCTTTCTTTTTTTTAATTTTTCTTTCATGTTTTGAAACTGTAACGCACTAACATCTATTTAAAGCAACCTCCCGTACCCGGTGATTGATGTTAGATACAACAATTACAATGCCAGTACCAGGGATAATTCTTTGCAGATGTTGTCAAATTACAGGTTAAATGAGGAAAAAAAGTTCCTTTCTTCCGGCCACCCACTCTAGCTCCCTTGAAATAGGTGCACATACTGTATATCCTGTGCTGTAGGTGCAGTAATTCCCCGTCCAGTCACTCATCTGGTTTAAATGACTTCCATTTGCCATTTCAAAGGATGACAGAACACTGTGTTCAGATTGTTTTGCAGGTACCAAAAACGCAGTAACTCTGCTTTGTGTTTTAGCTGGCAAAGAGAAGTGATCTCGATCTGGCAAGGCTGTGCTGGTTTTCCCCTTAATATAAATAACATTTGCCATTGTGGAGAAAAAAGAGGAGAATGGGGAGGGGGGGGAAAGAAACAAAAAAAAATGAGGTTAGATTATTTTAACCCTTCATAAACCTTTGCACTCTTTGAGATAAAACAGGATCCTTGTCTTCATGCTATAATCATAACAGTGTGTGTTTGGTGTTGACAGCAGAAAGATTGAGCATAGGTCCTGCAGTCTGGGGAGAGGTGATGAAACCTCTCCATTACCCATCCCCTGTAGCAGGAGCCAGGCACAGTGACATTCCCAGAGCACAGGAGAAGGAAGGGAACGAGCCGTGAACAGAATATGGAAAAAAATCAAGAGCAAACTGAAGACCTGGCTTTGCCTGCCCTTGTGTGAGGCTGGGATTGTGCAGGGGAGCAGAGTGTGCTGCTCCTGGGCTCAGCCAGGAATCCTGCAGCCCTGCACAGTCCTGGGGGGCACGGGGTGGGACAGCCATGGGCTGTGTGACACCAAGGTGAGCTTGGCCACCCGGCACCAGCCCGAGGCACCTTTGTTCCCTGGAGTCTTGGGATTGCAGGGCAGGTTTGGGTAGCAGGAGGGCTCCAGTGGGGCTTCTGTGAGGAGTTCCTAGAAGTGGAAGCTGAAGCAGGTTTGCTGGCAGGACTTGGGACCCCACTTAGGACCCACAGTGGGACAGTTCCTGAAGAACTGAGCCCCTGGAAGGGACCCACACTGGAGAAATTCATGAACTGAGCCCATGGAAGGGACCTACACTGGAGCAGTTCCTGAAGCACTGACCCTGTGGAAGGGACTCACAGTGGAGCAGCTCCTGAAGAACTGAAGCCCAAGGGAAGGATTTATTCTGGAGAAGTTCATGGAGGGCTGTCTCCTGTGGAGGGAACTCCAGGTTGGAGCAGTGGATGAGTGTGGAGACCAACCTCTGAGGAGGAAGGAGCAGCAGAAACATCTTTAGGACTGACCACAGCCCCCATTCCATGTCCCCCTGCACTGTGAGTGGAGGAGGGAGAGAAAACTGGGAGTGAAGTTAAGCCCAAGAAGTGGGAGGTGTGGGGGGAGGCATTTTTAGACTTAGTTTTTGTTTCTCATGATCCTACACTCATTTGATTGGTGATAAATTGACTAATTTCCCCAAGATGAGCCTGTTTTACCCATGGCAGTTACTGTGAGGGATCTCTCCCTGTCCTTATCTTACCCCACCAGCCTTTTGTAGTGTTTTCTCTGCCCTGCCCAGCTGAGGAGAGCAGTGACTGAGCAGGTTTGGTGGGCACCCAGCATCCAACCAGGGCCAACCCACCACACCTGGGAAGTGCCTCAGTTCCCTAACTGGATGAAAGGAGATTAGCTAAAAATTCCCCAGGAGCTGGGGCACTGGGTACCAGTGCAGGATGGACCAAAGCAGCTCCATGGCACCCCTTTGTCTCCCAGCAGGCTCTGGAGCTGGGTCTGCATTCCCATGCCAGGCTCTTGTAGGCATGCCATGCCTGAGCCCTAAGGCTTTGAATGGGATTTCCATTTTAATTCTTTCCTTACATATGTTAGGCTTGTTCTCACAGTGTACAGGAATGAATCCTGGCCCGCAGAAGGAAAACAAGAGTAATTTACAATCAGAATCAGAGGACAGAAAAGCCAGGCTCTCACACACCACTCTTTTGGCCAGGGAAGTGGCTTGTTGTGTGGCCTTAGCCTCACTGCATCTTCCTTCCACATCTGATTTACAGCAGCACAGAGAATAAACCCACAGAGAATCCAGGTAGGACAGGCAGGCAGAGCCACAAGTACCTGTGGTGTGCAGATTTTACTGTGACCAAAAGCATCAGGGACGGGAGGAAACACTCTGCCAGTTATTTGGGTGATGGTGAACCTCCCCACTGCCAATTTGTAATATCATCTGTTTCGTAACAAAACCTCCTCAGAGGCCTCTGCACAACTGTGTGCGAGGTAACTGTTGCATGCTATTCCCTAAATAATTATGTTCTCTAAATGTTCACTAAATACTCCCTTTCTTTACTTTAAATCACCGCCCCAGGACTCTTTCTCCTCCTGGCTACGCCAACGTGCATCCCGAGGTATCACCACCCCAACCCACTTATTTTTAGCCTACTAAGTTTAATAATTTTCTGAAGTGAGCTGCAGGGTGCTTCGTGAGCACTGAAGGCACGAGCATGTGATTTGTGTGCTGAGCCTCAGTGTCTTGGCTTTCCAGAGGAAAGCACAGCTTGCTGATGAAGTTTGTGGTTTTCCTGTTTGTTGTCTGAAAAAAAAAAAAAAAAAGTGTGTGGAGGTGGGGTGCCAGTGGGCAGAGTGGGGCCAAGAGGGGAAAAAGATTAAAGACCTAATGATTTCTTTCTAAAGAATGAAGATGCCCAAGCCTCATTTTCTTCAAGGGTTGAAGAAGTTGCAGAGGTGTCCTAAATGGAAAAGAATCAGAGACCCTGCTCCTTGGAGCACACTTATGGTTTAAAAGGCATTTGACCCAAGTGCAATGGTCGTGGATGCTGCAAATGTGGCTGCAGCTGCTAGAAACTAAAGGGTTTTGGTCTGCCCCAAAGTGAAGCCAAAGAGCCTTTGCATGTAAAAGAAAATTTAAAGCTCTCCAGCAGCTTCTGCCCAGCCAAACAGGCAGTTTCTGTAAAAGGATCAAGAGCTTCCTGCCAGCCTCCCTCCCTCTGTTTTCTTTTATTATACACTTTTGCCACATTAAGTGATTTTAAGACCAAAGGGCTTGCTTTCCTGGTAAAAGAGGGTGGACAGGATTGTGAAACATGAGGGATGTCTAATCTGTGACTTTCCGGGGTGTAGGATGTGTAAGGCTTGGCTAAGAATTTGGTAACAGGGTGGATATTCCCTCCTGAGAACAGACTCTCCCAAACCGGTTATTATTTAGTGCACCCTTAAAAAAATTGCAATAATTAACATGTTTCTGATTTTATTCCTGGTGTGAGTTAAACACAACAGTTCGAAACCCCTACTTTGAGCACATTTAAAGAATCAGCAAGCAGCAGTGGCATCAATATTTCATGGACAACTTGAAATTTTGCTCATATGCTCTGACAACTTCCAAACCAGCTTCCTGCCACTGCTTTGCCAGGGAGACAAAAAGGAAGAGTGAAATGACCACAAGTTTATCAGAAAATAAAGATCCCTCAGCTGACAGAGGAAACAAATTCCTTTAATATACGTTGATGCTATATCCCAAGCCCACAACAAGGTGGGTTCCTGCACTCAGCTCTGTCTGTACATTCAATTTTATATTTGCAGCTGTTTGTACAAAGGATCCATTCCATAAAAATTTTTGTTTGCAATTGCCCAGTATTGATTGCCATTGCAACGATTTCAAAGCCCTGACCATGTGAAACAAAAGCACTTCCTCCATGGGGTTATAACTGGGAAGCCAACACTGTCATATTAACACTGTAACCATGCACCAAATCTTTGTTTGGATAAAGTAATTTGCTTTTTTTTGAATTTATGGCTCAATTTATCTTGCTATGAACTAGCAGATATCAATAGTTAAAGAGATTTTATAGCGTTCTGACATTCAATATATAATTCAGGTTTAAAATGTTCTGGAAAATGGATGAACTACCTGAGCTGAACAACTTTCCAGTTGTAAAAATGCTCCTCGAGGTACAGAGCACTCAGGTTTAATACTCAGTCTTGCTTGTTTAAGCACATGCTTAAATGTGGACAGGTTTTTCATCTTTTGATCCTGACAGAACAGTGCAGCCTCCCCAGAGCCAATGTCAAATGAAAAAAATGTCAGACATATCTTATTAGGGACGACAATTTAAGCAATACTTATTTTTAATGATTCACTTAAGCAATACTATTTTATTTCTTCAAATACATACTGAACTCTTCCCTTCCCATTGTTGATTTATCTCCCAGCTTGCACAGATTCTTATAAAAATAAGATTTTGAGATGATTTAAGTCCCTAACATGTTGTAAGAGCTCTATTATATATCCCCCAAACACGGTGTGATGGATCCTATTTTCATGCTATGCTTCCTTCTTCACAAGCACAATTTCCAGTTGCCAGATAACAACTCAGATAAAAGCTCTAAAACAAAAATAAACTCATACACGGAACTCTTTGAAAAGAGTAATTAATCTTATGGAATACTTGGGAAGCTAGAGAATAATCTGTGAGTGATACAAATAATAGAAAATTTCCTAAATAACTTTTGCTCCTGGTAGGCTTC
Organism: Sitta carolinensis; assembly: GCA_032173965.1. NCBI lineage: Eukaryota > Metazoa > Chordata > Aves > Passeriformes > Sittidae > Sitta > Sitta carolinensis. The sequence continues at coordinate 3,027,274 of CM063288.1, read as the reverse complement.
CAAGCAAGTAATTCACAAAATATGACTTTCTTCATTGGAGAGGTTATAAAATTTGTTTGTTGGAGGTAGGGAAGGAAATGTAATTAAAGGCTAAATTCAGGCTCACGTTTCATTTTAACTAAAAGAGTATGTGTGATTTGGATATAAGTCACCTAGGCACTTCCTTTTTTTTTTTTTTTTAAGATTTTTTTTTTTTTAAGCAGTACACATTGTCAGCAAATGAGATTATCCAATAGCAGAAGTACATCTGGCTGAGCTGACTGTGCCAGGTAACCTTAAATAGAAACTCTGCTGCACTTAACTCTGTTGCAACACTGGCCTTTGCTGGTAATACTTATCAAAAGTTCCCCTTTGTAGCATTCCTATAAAAAATAAAAAGGGAAGAGGTGAAATGAAAACATAAAACTTGTTGGGGTTTTTTTGTATTTATAAAAAAATAAAAAATAAAAAGTCCCTTTGCAGTTGGAAATGCTTACAAAGGCATGTATAAAATACAGCAACTCCAGTTATTTTTAACTGCATATGGTCTGCATAAAATGAATCTATAGATCAGGGAAGCAATAATGAAGGCAAGTTAAAGGCCACAGCAACTCAAGTATTTTAGCTGGTCTTGAATTTACAATGTCTTCAGGTAATGCTTCAACATCAGAAGGACAAACTAAACAAATTCCTCCATTATTTGTCTTAAAAGAAAATATTAATTTGTCCCCTGGGCAATTATTTTAATTGTAAGAGTGAGATCCTCATCTCAGATACATTGCACACATGACCTTCCACCCGTTGTGACTTTTATTCTCACAGAAGTTGGTTTGATGAGACATATTGTGGGGATTTGCACTGCCTGCTATGTTTTAGATCAAAATCAAGTTCTGGATCCTCAGTTCCTCACAAGTCACTTTTAAACTGAGACAAAGCTTTCGTTTCTGGGGTTGAGCACTCAACTTAAAAAACTCATCTCTCCCCAAAGGCAAATGCTATATGAAAATAAATTAAAACCCAAATGTTGCTGGTCAGCTATTCTGAATATATAAATAGGCTGTTTCATGTGGAGGGAAGTGACCTGAAACTTTGGGTTTAATCTTTGACAAGGCTTGGAAATGCCCTTCTTTTCGTCCTTTCTCAAGCAAATTTCAGCTTCATTCTGTCTTCATTATACCAGCAAAGTTATGCATAAAACAAGCTACTGTACAATATGAATAAAAATGGCAGAATCTCACCCAAAGTGAATTACCACAGGGGAAATAGGACTTGGAAAAGACTGCACCAAGAAAGCATGTTTGAACAGATGTGCCATTACATGCCCATAATTCGTTTGCAAACTAAACCATTTCTCCACACTTTTAAAGTCAATTGTGCATTTTGAACTGTTATATCAACTATGCATTTGAATTTTCAACTTGCAGCAAATGCACCAGTGTCAGAGAGAGCCACCTATTCAGGAATCTCCTTTTGCAGGATTCCTGTTGGGATACAGAATTCACACTCTTTGAAAACAGAATTGTTTTTTTGGTACATGGATTTAATGCTGTGAGGTTAAATCCTCCAAACAATTCCCTCTGTTGATGCATCTTGGATTTTTTTAACATTACAAACTTCAACCTAAAGCTTGCTGGGAATTGTGTAAGCTCAAACTATGGATCTGCACTCGTTTTCCCAGTTATTTCCCCTCCGAATATTCCCTTTTCTCTGATCCCTGAGCGAAAAACTAAAAATATGTTTGTACAGAAATATTAGTGATAACTGCCTTGGCTTGTGCTTTGGCCTATCACCTCCCATGGGTGTGGAAGCACTCCAGTGAAGGTGGGATGAAGGGCAGATGTGCTTTCTGAAAGAGTCCAGGAAGTTTTCCTAGAGCCACGCAGAAACAGCCGAGACCCCCTCAGTGCTGCACGCCCACCCTCAAAGTACAGAACCCTGACGAGACTCTGGCCAGCTAAAAGCTTAAAATAAATGCGTGGTGCAGCTTCTTTTTGGTGCTACAACAAGTGCCTTTGCAGGATGTGGTGGTGGAAAGGTAAGAGCACAAATCCCTGGGGATCCAGGTGTGACTGCGCTCTGGGAATTGAGCTGTGCACAGTATGCTCCAGCTGTGGAGGCTCAGAGAAATCAGGGGATCACAGAGTTGTTTAGCTTGGAAAAACTCTCTAAGGTTATCAATTCCAACCACTCCCCAGCACTGCAAATGCCACCACTGCCCCGTGTCCCCAAGTGCCACATCCATGTGGCTTTTAAATCCCCCCAGGGATGGGAACTCCACCACTGCCCGGGGCAGCTCTGATCCCACAGCCTGGAATTTGATGTAGCACGGACTCAGCAGCCAAATTTGGTTTTCATCTGGACATAGGTAATGTGGATAAATGCCCATAAAATATTCCTGCCTTAACAGAGAGAACTCAGACCTTTCCATGGGTGACAGTGACTGACAACAACACTGCAACACATGAGTCAGAGGAGGGAAAGAATTTGACCACAGAAACTGGTGTAAAGCTATTTTTGTATGAAAGAAAGGCACTGAAGCCATTCTGGCTGTGCTGAGGAGCAGTAGGAAGGATCTCAGCCTCCAGAGTTTGGTCCAGAGGACTCCTACCCATTTCAGGTTTGTGTGCCTTAGATGGGCTCTGAGGTGCCCTGGCCTGGTGCCCTGCCCAGGCTCTGGGTGCTTTGTGCCTCTTCCTCTCTTGCACACAGGGGATCATGAAATCAGAGCCATCAGGCAGGATAATGAGGGGGGAAGAAGCTGAGTCACAGCAGAACTGATGAAACCCACCATCTGCTGGATCCGGGGAAACTCAGCCAGGTAAGGGCAGGAAATCCGAACTCCTTACCTTCCCACCTCCCAGAAACCCCCAGAGACACTCTGGTCTAACACAGCAGCCAAAAAAGAGACAAGAGCTGGGACTTTGACCAACCTCTTCGTGCACACAGGAGCTGCCAGTCTGCACAAGGACCTGTGGTGACAACCTCAGGCACCCAGGAAGCATTCCCAGATATTCCCCACATCCCACATAGACCCCAGGGGTCCCTAACCACCCTTCAAGCAATCCAGTCCCATGGGCAAAACTTCAGGCAATCAAACTCAGCTTCTGGGGGCTTTCTACCTGCAGAGGTGAGCAGGGTGATATACCCAGCCTGTGTGACCTCACCAATTAATTTGGGAATTGTCAGTCTCCAGACAGATTGTTCATCTCTCCTGAATTATCTGCTGACCTTCCTTGCCCCCTTTCCATTCCCCCTTGCCTATGAAAAAACACAAGACACTGAGGTTGCTGGGTTTTACCACCTTATATGTGTTTAAAGATTGCATACCTTCTACAGTGAACAGGACCCACCATGCTCAGAGACTATTTAAAAATAAATCTTCTTTTAAAAATCAAAAAATTACTCCCACAGAAATCCAGATGAGTGCACAGATTTGTGACCCAGCTTTGATAAACAACCAACTAACCAAAGACTTGAACCAGAATCAGAAAATACATTTTTCCTCTCTGAGTTCTGAAAAACCCTGGTTTGGGTGTTTTGCCATGGGTTTTGACTTTCAGATGCTTCTGTGTCCGCATGTGCAAGTGAAGTGCTGAGTCACAAGAAAGTTTTTCCACTCGAGTTCTGGGCCTCTGTGAAGCTCACAGGTCTAAAATCACCATGGAAAACATCTGGATGTTTGGGTGCTTCTCTGAGCTCAGCTTGGCACTCAGGGTTTTGGAGGGGCTTCCAGGAGAGCAAAGTTCAGCAGCATTTTCATGATCTGACCCCACCTGCCCCAAGGTGCAGCTCCTGCCCCATTCCTGATGCCAGGATCAGGAGAGGGAGGTTCCTGAGTGCTGGCTGGTCCCATTTCACAACCTTGGGCAAGGAGACAGCTGAGTGCAAGCAAACCAAATCCTCCAACTCTAAGAGCCTTGCTGCTTTTCCCCCAACATCTTATCATGTGAGTGCAGCGTAGTTTCTTGGTTCAATAAGAATAATAATGGCTCAGGGTGCAGGAAAATGACTCACATGGAGTCAGTCCAGCTCTTCTAGCTGGTTCTAGTCAGGTCATGATGAATCAGATGACCCTTATCTTACTTTAAGACTGCGAATAAAAACCTCTCCCCTCTACACCTCGGCCAATTTCTCTTACATTATGCAGCATATCTCCCTCCCCTCTCACATTTCTGAGCTCTTCCAGCCTGCCTATCACCTTCCCTGAACAAACTCCCCATGCATACACCCCTCCTGAGTTAACCTCTGGGTAAATCTCTCCTATGCTCTGTAATTTCCCCTTTCTTATACCTTTTCCTCCTTTCCTTGTCCTGTCTGAACCTCGTTTTTATGGCTCTTCCAGCTCAGGGAGAACACTGCCACATGCTTTGCTTTCTCATGAGTTGTTGCACATGACCTACATCCCACCCAGGCCAAAACTGCTTTACTTGCTTTAAAACCCTTGGTGGATTTGTACCTTGGACCCCTGAGACATTTCAGCTGTATCTGAAACCAAAGCAGAAAATAGATCCTTTCTTAATTTCTTTATATCATGTTTATAATGTAAACCACAGCAACACTTTCCAAACCAGGAATGCAAAACTACTCTTGCTTCCCTGACTAGACAGTTCATAAAGGTTTGGGTTCAAAACTGCAGTTTTTCTCCACTTTTCCCTGTAATAAAAAGAACAGATCAAATAATAAATCCCATGTTAGTGACCTTTCTATTCCCTTGGTAGTGCCTTTGTGGAGGCCCTGGCCTATATTATGATGAAAGCAGTAACTGAAAAACAACAGATGAAAGGAAAAATAATATTTTGTATTGTTATGTGAAAGAGAAGCCATTACAGGTCTGGCTCCAGAGCAAGAGCCAACCCAGCTTAGCTTGAAAAAGATGTTCCCGTAACAGGGGAATGAATATTTTTTGTTTCACATTTCTGCCTTTTTTTTTTTTTTTTGCTCAGAGACTGAACAAAACAAGGAGCCTGCAGAAGAACAATTAACCTGCGTTCCACTTGAGCAAACTAAGATTAAGAAACAAAGTGGCAAAAAAGCACTGGTGAACTCCAGAAAGGATTACAAAAGCTTAGGGACAATCTGCCTAAAAATTCATCCGTCCCCCAACAGCCGCAAACTCAGAAAGTCCCTAAAACTCAACGTAGCAAATGCCAGGATGGCAAACCAAAGGCTTATTCTTACACAGCTTCCCCCAGCTGGCCACTGCTGGAGACAGGCTAGAGGGAATTTTGGTTTGGCCAGAGCAGCCTTTCTTACGTTAGCACTGAGGATCACTTTAATCTTTAATAAAATCAGCCTGGCAGCTCCAGGGTGGAGCACACGCTGGTGCTTTGCCCTCTCACCTGCACCCTCTGCCACACTTCTGCAAATCTGCCTCAAACACGGGGAAAAGTCACTGCAGCAGCAATTCCTGGGGGAAAGGAGGAGAAAGAGGGTCACACCTTACAGGAATGAGGGCTGGGAATGAGCCCCATGATTGTGTGGAGCCTCCCAGCACCTGAAGGAAGCCAGCAAGGAAGATGGAGAGGGACATTTGAGAAGGGCCTGGAGTGACAGGACAAGGGGAATGGCTTCACGCTGCCAGAGAGCAGGGTTATGTTAAAGACAGGGAAAAATTGTTCCCTGTGAGGGTGGGGATGCCCTGGTAAAGGGTGCCCAGAGCAGCTGTGGCTGCCCCTGGATCCGTGGCAGTGACCAAGACCAGGCTGGACAGGGCTTGGAGTACCCTGGGATAATGGAAGGTGTCCCTGGCCATGGCAGGGAATGGAATGAGAAGGACTTTTAGACTCCTTCCAACCCAAACCATTCTATAGTTTTACAACCATCAACTCAACCCCAGTCTCCCTTGCATTTGTAGCTTTTAGGGTTCAAATGGGGCTGAGCTTGGCAAAACCTGGTCAGTGCACGGTCATTCCCAACTGAAATGGTTCCCAGCTCGATGCTCTCACTGCCAGGGGTGTTTTCTGAATCCAACACCCTCCATTCTCCCATCTCTCTGCCCTGGAAGCATCTTTTTAATCCAACACCCTCCGTGCTCCCATCTGAAGGCATCCTTTTCAGAGCCAGCCCATGATGCCGGTGCACACAAAAGCACTCGAGCAAAGAGCGAGTGCACAGCTGCCTTCCTGTAATTACCATCTCTCCCTCTACCTGTGGATAGGGATGGGAATAAACCAGCTTCCCCCCTCTTCCCTGCAGAACCTCCAATTTTCTGCTGTTCAAAATTGCGGGTAGCAGATGATCGAGTTGCAGCTACACCAGTGTGAAACTGCGGTTGCATCACCAGCTTGCAGACACTGTTACAAAACTGAGGCAAGACAAGGCTCTGGGAGGTTCATAAATGTTTCAACATAACCTGAAGAGAGTTACGAGGAAGCTGGGTCTAAATCTGGAGATTTCTGGATTTGACTACGTACAGCTTGAAAGTCAGCCTTGTCAAGCCTGAGCGTAGAAAACCTTGTCAGCCTTTAGTTGATATGCACTGGAGGTTTTGTATTGAAGATCCTTGCTGTATTTTTAGGTTCATTCAGTTAGAATCAAAAGACAGCTTAGGGGAGACAAGACTGCATATACAGAGTATAAAAAAAAAAAAAAAAAAAAGGAATAAAATACGCTTGCACGAAGCCCCTGTGAGCAGAAACTGCAAGCCATGGTTTGCTGAGTTTAAATCCAACTGCAGCTACTAGTTATCTGCTGTTCTGATAAATATTCATGTATCATATGTTCATATCTGACTGCAGGAAAAGAAAAAGGATTCAGAGAGCTTTGTCTGCCCTGTGAGCTTTTTATCTGTGCTTTAGTAACCTTCTTCTGCGTTAGTAAATAAGAACGTTTCTCTGCTCAGACTTTAACACTTTTATTATCCTTGCAGATTCAGCAAACCTTTGTTCTAAAATGCTTTGTGCCCATTAGGGCTTTTGATTATAGATTACACCACCATTAGATTTTTTTTTCCTCTCTCTCATGGGCAACATATTCTTCTTTCATTGAGCAATATTCAGAAACTTGGAAATCTAACCTGTGTTTTAGTCTCAGGACAGGCACATTCTTATGGTAAAAACCTCCCCAACTGAACTTGGGATGCATTCAACTCTTGTATGGTTGATACTTGGCCAGGTTAATTATGCAATCACCCCAAGTAGAAGAGGACAGCAGGATACACGAGCATTTTTCAAAGACTTGTTTTCAGCACAGAGACAGTTTTCTGGAATCAAATAAAGAAAATGGAGAATGTCTGTGATTTACAGCGAACTGGCACACTGAAAATGCGAGGATTTAAAAGATCAACAAGGCCAAATTTTCAGTCATTGAGGGAATGATTACAGCATGCAGCTACACATCCAAGTTTAATCAAGCTACCTTGGGTACCAGCAGCAGAGGAGCCATGGCAGCGGCGGCTTCAGCCTGCTGGGGACCCAGGGGACTTCTCAGGCAGACCCCAAGGCTGAGCTGATGTGCACCTTGGCACACCTGGAAGATGATCTTGGTGGGGTTTGCACGTCCTGCAGTGGCCCTGTGGCTTGTGGAGAGGAGATCAGGCTTGCTGCAGCCTCCAGCCACACCACAGCAGGGACACGTGGGGACACCGGGGGTCTGGTGCCCCGGCTGCATGGTCAGGCACTGCCACTCTCAGGCTGCAAACAGCCCTTGAACGGCAGAAAGCAGAGAGGCTCTCTGCTCTCTAGGCTCCTGACCCCTCAGCATCGTGGTTTGAAGTAAAGGTCTGAAAAGGCACATCTGCAAAGATGTTTATTCTTCTCAAGGGGGTGCAAAAGAGGCAGCAGGACCCCAAAGCCCAAGGTTTTAACCTGAGTCCTGCTGGGGGTGTTCCCATGGGGGACAGGTACAGTGGGACAGGGTGTGGCCAGCCAGGGACAAACTGAGCCCATTGGAGGAGTTAACAGGGAGCGAACACTAGGGGACAAACAGCTGAACCAACTCAATATTCACATCCACAGGGATGTGGTGCCATCCTGCCCTCCTGGCTCCGGAACACAGTCCCTGTCCTGAGGATGGGACAGCTCTCTGCAAACTGGGAACCAGCTCTCAGCATCTAAACATCACCAAGCAGGCTCCAGAAAGTCCAGACTGGCCTTTAAAACAAGTGTGCTTCAAGAGGCAAGAACCGTGTTGGGTTTCATCATTCGGCTCTAGCTCTTAGATTTTAAACATTTATTTAAAGTTTTTTTCTTAGGAAACACGTGGGCTGGGAAAATGCTTTATAAAGGGCTGCATGTTCAGATTAACAGCCTTACTGCAGCCATTGGGGCTCTAGGGACAATAGCAAATATCACAAGATTTGTGCTACAATTGCAGAAGGTGCCAATGCTTTTAAAAAAAAAGTCCTAATTTGGCTTAAAATGGGAACTATTTGTTAGCTAAATCCCACCCTGTCAAGCTTGCTGGTGATCCGGGATGCCTCTAAACAAACTAGAGACACCTCAGAAAGACCTGATTTCTCAGAGGGTGTGTGCTCAGTTATAACAATTCGGGCCAAAACAATTATGAAAAGAATGCAACGATCCTGACTTAACATTAGCCAAAAGGCTTGGAAATTTTTTTATTTTTCTGAACTCCAAGATGTCTTCAGAGATTCTCACAAGGAAAAAAAAAAAAAAAAGACTCAAACAACCAAGAAACCCACAGTAGGAATGAGCAGTAAAATACAAAAAAAAAAGTGTATTTTAACATTTCCCATGGCCCTTGCACATGCAAAGCTCCATTCCTCCACAGTCTCTGCTGGTCAGAAGATAAAGCCATCCTTGTCATCTTCTGCTAATGCTAAGAAAGGCAGCAAGAAATGAAAAATCAAGTCCCTGTCATATTCCATCGAGCACGCTGGCTAGATACGGATGTCTCGCCCCCATTTACAATCTGAACCAAAAGATTTGGAGCCAAGAAAGCAGCTGGCACAATAAAAACAGTAAAAGCTCTAGCTGGCACCTCATGCTGACAATGACTAGCCAAATCTCCATGGGGAAAAATGCCAATATAGATTTCTGTGACAAAAACAACAAAATAGATTTTTGTCAATGTACATAGATTTGACAGGAAGTCAGACAAATCTATCAATAATGAGTGACATATATCTGCAATATTCCCAAACAAAATGGTACATTTGAAGACAAACTGAGAAAATAACTAATTGTGTTACGTGTGACACAGATTCATCTGGACTTTTTGATCACAACACTGTAATTCATTAATGCAGGTTAATTCCCAGTTTTCCTGGGAAGAACTGACCAGATTCACAGACATATTTCTAAGTGCTTTCTCAAACAGCCTTTAAAACACTAAAATTTCAGAGAGGGACAAATTAGTTCTGAGGATCCTATAGTTCAAAATCAAGCCTTTATGAGATGGAAACCTGAATTTCCTACTCTGGAGCAAACTTTTAAATCATTATCTTTAGCTCCACACTTGGAAATAAGATGTGATATTAAAAAGTGGATGCTGGAGAGTTGTTATATAGTATATTTCTGAGAGACAGCACCTTGCACTATGCAAACAAATGTATTGCCACTGTTCTTCTGTCACCAAATAAAACTTGCAAGGAATTGTTATTTCACTGCCAGGTGCCTTCTGTGCTGCATCCACATGGAGACCATGAGAAGCAAGTCTTGGGAAGACCTTAGTCCTTTTAAAACTTCAGCTAAGCAGGGGGGAAATGACTATTTCAGAAACCCCACTGTTGAAAAACTGAATTTAACAACATTTGTGTATTCCAAGCCATGCCTCTTATCACACAAGCCACCTTAGTGAGTACATGGGGATGAATTATTTATCCAAGATCTCCAGGTACACAGAAGTTTCACCCAACCTTTGGGACAGAGCTGGGAAGATGCAGTTGGGTTCAGAAGCCACAGGGAATTGCCTAAAGTGTGTGTGTCTAGCAAGACAGCTCTGCAAACAGATGGCAAGACCCAGATAGAAAATGCTTTTTTAAGTGAAAAGTCAGAAACTCATGGAAAAAAAAATGCCTTGCTCATAACGAATTCTTTAGAGTCTTCAGAAACATCTGAAGTAGTTGTGATACATAAATGAAGGGGATGAGCCAAAGTCAGCTTGACTCAGGAGGAAGTGAATCCAGCACTGTGCTCTGATGCAGCAGGAGGTGTGCACTGCCCTGAATTCCAGCAGAAATTAGAATAATAAGAAAGCTGTGAGAGCCACTGCGTCCCAGATAGATATTCCATCAAAACTCTGAAGATTTGGGAAGTCCCTTTCCATGGAGTGTGTAGGAGGAGCAGAGCAGCTGCCATCCTTGTACCCCAGAAACTCCCAGGTCAACAACTGAACCATGGAGGGAGAACCTCAGAGAGGCTCCCTGAAATCTGCAGCTCTTCTGAAAACATTTATTAATACAGAACTTTCCCTTCATATTCATGATATTCACAATCTAAACCTACCTGGTAAATTTAAGGAGAGACCATAATACAACCAGGATGTGACAGCACCACACAGAAAGTATTTTGGGGGAAATTAACACCCAATGGCTGAGCCATTCACAGCTAATTCAATGTCTGATTTGAACAAGAAAAGGGCTCTTGAAGAGATTTCCCTGGGCCCCAAGGCTCTGGCTGGTGGATGGGACAGCGGTGGATGCTGTGAGCAATGACCCCCAGACCAGCCCTGGATGGAGCCATAATTTTGCTTTGAGAGTGAGCAGAGGCACAGCCAGACCCAGCCCACGACGGCATCTTCAAAATCTACACAAGATCACTGCAAAAATAAATGTGGTCAAGACCATTCCTTTCCCTAGGAGTGTTACCCCTTTCTATTTTTTTTTTTTTTTTTAATATGAACCTGTAGTTTTGAATCCATTCAGTTCAGTAAGGTAATTTCCTCTTCAAAATGAAAAAAGGAAAAGAAGTAGGTAATGCTTTAATTTGTTATTAGGAGTAATTACTGTCTGGCCTCGAGGGGTTACTTGTACATTGGTTTTAACAAGAAACCCATTTAACATATATTTGTCTTTGTAAATTGTCCTGAATGATCAGCAAATACCTAATCATCTGCAAAAAGCTGTTTAAAACATCCTTACCCTGATAACAGGAAATTATAACCTGTGAGACCAAAGAAGCTGAAGTGGTGGTTTAAACCATGATAAACATTTGCAAGTAGGCAAGAAATGGGTGTTTTCATAGGTTTGCTTTGCATCTTTTCCTTTGCTTATGAACACATCAGGACAGACCCCCATGTTCCTCCCGTGCTTGGGAAAGGCAAAATCCAGCATCTGATGAGTCCTGAAGCACCTGAGGAGAGAAAAGTCCATGTGCTAAACCACCCAGGCAAAGCACAAACCACTGGTGTGGACGTTGAGAGAAATCCAGGCCAGGATTAAACCTTATTTGAGGCTCAAGGATGCTGCAGGTGAGCAAAAACATAAAGAAAGTTCCAATACCTGAAGAGTGAAGCGACCTACTCAAGACTTTTTCGTACTCCAAGCAATTGCAAATTGTATTTCTTCTTTATTGAGGGCCCTGTGACATGGTTAGAGATAAAAACAGGCTAAAACTGGACCTCACATCTTTGCTTTGATGCATGAGAACAGACGTGTGTGTCACATCGTTCCTCTGCCCTGCTCTGCCTGCTCATGTGAGCAGACAGGGGATGGAAAAAACACAACAATTCTCCTCTCTGGGGACTGCATAGCTCAAGGGATTGGTAATAGGACACAAGCCTTTCAGCCCTAAATCAATTACTCAGAATTGACTCAGGTTGTTAGTGACTGAGTTTGTTTGTTTGGCTGCACAAAATGCATAAAATATTCTCACTCTCCCAGCAAATGTTTGGCTCAGAGCAGAGCAGAGAGGTGGATGGACACCTCCCCACCTTTATTACTTTCAGAAACCAAAATCAAGAACCAAATGTGGAAATGATCCTTAAAGTTTGCATACAGCTAAGAATTCTCTCACAAGTTTCTTTACAACACCTCTAAAACAAGCTCGCCCAAGTTCTTGACTATAAAATCCCTCAGATGAGCTGAGGGGATTGTGTCAAGAAAATTTCAGCAAATCTGCTTCCAGGACTCTTTGTTAATTAGGAAGCAGTGTGTTTTTTTGCTGTAACAAAAGTAAATATAATTTTACACAAGCATAACTTTCCCTCTCAAGAGGCTTAAGAGATTCCATAACTCCATAATAATTCATATAAGCTTTATAATGAGCCAATAAATATCCAAGAGCAGGTAGGATTCAAGCTTCCTCTAACAATAATCACCAACTCCATGATGCTGAGCTGACCATGGGTACAGAACAGGAGGATAAAAGGGCAGAATACTTGAAGGGAAAAATTCCCATGAGAGTTACCAACAAGTACCAGGCATTTCTTTATACATTGCTTCTCCTTGTAGACCCAGAGAATGACCAGGAAGCATAAAGGCATGTGAAAATGTGTAAAGCAAACACAGAAAGCTTTCAAAACTTTCAGAAACCTCAGAAAAGTTTATGTTTGGTTTGAGGAATGTAGAAAAAAAGGAAATAAAGAAAAAAACACCAAAAAACAAAACAGGTCTGGTTTTTGTTTTATATAAAGTGGCTCAACCACCCTGATTAATCCACAGAAGTTTGCTCTGTGTGGACACTCGGTAGACAAGGGTTTTCATCCCAAGAGTGGATGTTCATAAACAAAAAATAACAAACAAAAAATAACAAAACAAAACATCAAGAAAAAGACAAGCAAGATCCATCTAATAACCAAAAAAAAAAAAAAAAAAAAAAACCTCAAAATTACAATTTTTATGCACCTAAGTAGCACAGAACTGAAAATTGAGACCTGTGTGGATTTATTCCATGTTCAAGACCCCAGATTCTCCATAAGAACATGATTATTTAGGAGTTTGGTCTGCAGGGGAGCAGTGTGAAGGGCAGCAGTGGTGCCTGGAGCAAGGCTCAGGGGATGAGGGAGCAGAGCTGCCTTGGCATGGGAGAGCAGGCACCTGAAATCCAGATCAGCCCCTGGGCCTGCTTTATCACAGAGTTATTAAATTCTGCCCACCAGAATGCAGACAGGAACCTGTTAAATATCTGTATTGCTCATAGAACTGCACGAGGGACCATAAACAATATATATATTTTTAGTTAAACAGATAAAAAGATGTTTTCTGTAGAAAGTCCAGACACTGTTTCCAATTTTTTAAACAGAGCCACAGTTGCACAGGCACATGCAGACAATAACATTAGATAAAATGCATTTAATACTTGTAAAATCTGTGTCTTGCTTCCCTGTTTTCCAGGGCAGGTCTGCACAACCAGGACAATGCCAGGCCTGAATTAGCTCAGCAGCAAAACAGGGAAAATTTAGGGGAAAGTTGTTTTTTGGGGAAAACTGGTGTCTGGAACCCAAAATCAGGTGGTAAAACCTGAGTATGGAGTGGCATCACAGGTAAATGGATCCAGGTGAGACCTCCAGGCAGGGATGGAGGTGAAAGATGGGGTGAGAGACATTGGGCAGCAGGGACAGTAAGGGAATTTATTAGCAGGAATTACAAGAACTGGCCATAGCTTTAACGGCCTTTTCCACCCAGCTCAAACTTTTCCAGAGCCTTTCAAAGTGCTGCTTTAAAGGCTCAGCAGTGGTGCAGGGGCTCACAAAAACCCTTCAGAGATTAACACAGGCAGTGAGTTTGAAGCACACCCAGATTAACTCTTGTATACCTCGAGAAATCAAAGAGGAGCTTGCAGAAATGTGGAGAGCATTAGAAATAGCAAGAATCTTAGTTCAGGAGAGTTGCTAAAATGGCCAGCATCTTGTAATTTCCACAGTCAGGCTTATCTTCAGCTCTGAGGCAGGGGCTGAGCAGATCCTGAGAAGTCCAGAGCTCCAGGAGACTTTGGGCAATGCTCTCAGGCACAGGGTGGGGCTCTTGGGGAGTCCAGGAGCTGAACTTGGGTGATCCCTGTGGGTCCCTTCCCACTCAGGATATCCCCTGACTCTTCCCTGCTGAGGACCAACCTCCCCACCTGGCAGCCACTTTTCCAGGCCCAGGGCTGAGCCTGTCCTGTGTCACCGTGCCTGTGCCACCCACCCCTGCCCCAGCTCCTCCCCTGCACCCACCTGCGGCAAAGATTTTAAAGGATTTCTGGTGAGGCTTTGCTTGCACACCACGGGCCTTGCCTGAGCTGCAGGGATGACATTCCAAGCTTTTATTTATTTCTTTGTTTGCCAGACCCTTAACGTTCTCCCTCTGTAGCTTTTTGGCGTGCGGATTTATGGCGCTGTCTAAAAGTCTAATGCTTTTCTTTGAATATACTTGTGGACGTTTCTGATCTCACTTTAATTGGGCATGCTTTAGGCTCACATAAAATATTAACATCTCAGCCAATGAAAGTCAGTGCCCAAAGCTCAGATGGTTCTAAAATTAATATAACCTTGTTTCTTGCTCACAGAAGCCACAAAAGATCAATTCCAGAATAATTTTTTTCCAATATCTGATAGCTCATTTTATCTGGGCAAAACATGCCTGTTTCATGACCTTCTGGACATGTTGTGATGCACATCTATTGTTTGTGGAGCTGAAATAAGGACAGAGCAAAGCTTTTGATACAAAGATTATTGGGGGAGAGTTTGATTGTTCCTTCAGTTGACTTATTCTTAGGTACACACACCGAATGATTTTTCCATCTCAGAAATCAACAAGTCTATTATTATTTTAAAAGTTAAATAATGTTGATACAACTCCTTGTTTATTAGCTTGGTTTCCCCTCAGCAAGAGCATTTTACCTCCAGCACTGTCTCTGGGTGAAGGAGAAAAGGCTGAGGGAGCTGGGGCTGCTCAGCCTGGAGAGGAGACAGAGCTGAGAGGGGACCCCATCCCTGCCTGTCCCTGTCTGCAGGGAGGGCTCCCAGCAGAGCCCAGGGAGCTCCTGAACCAGGAACTGAGCCCAGGGAGCTCCTGAACCAGGAACTGAGCCCAGGAAGCTCTACCTGGACAGGAGGAAGAACTTCCCTGTGCGGTGCCCGAGCCCTGAACAGATTGTTCAGAGAGGGCGTGGAGTCTCCCTCAGTGGGGACATTCCAGAACCATCTGGACACAATGCTGTGCCCAAGCTCTGGGATGGCCCTGCTGGAGCAGGGAGGTGGGACCAGATGAGTCACTGAGGTCCCTGCCAGCCTGAGCCCACCTGGGATTCCCTCTGCCCCACAACGAACCCACTCACAAGAGCAGCTTAAGGAGCTTAGAAACCTACAGTTTCCTAAACACTGACAGGATTAAAATTCAGCAGGAGGACCATGGGATGGCAGAGCTGCTGCAGGAGCTCGGCCAGACCCCTGGGCAATGGGGATTGGCTCCAGCTGGGATGGCTCCAACACAACAACCAGGATGTCTGGAGTAGCCCATTGCAGTGAGGGACACTGGGGATGTCAAGGCTGCAGAGACTTGTGCAATCCATTTCTGCCTTAATTACACTAAATTTTGCCTTTGCTGCTTTAACACTTCTGCAAAGACAAAAAATCAGTGCATCTTTTCTAAAGAGAAATCCTGAGGTACAATAAACTGGGTTTGATATCTTGGCTAGGTTGGATAGGGCTTGGGGCTACCTGGAGGTGCTGGGAGGAGTCTTGAAGCTCCTTCCAACCAAAACAATTCTAAGGCTTTGTGACTGGTTTTCACTAAAATCAGCCATGTTTTCTTTTTTTTTAATTCCCAGCAGTACTGGGAGCAAACAGCCACTTGTAGATAATGGTGGTTTCCCCCATAACATTCTCTGATTCAAAGAATCCATCCTCCAACACTCCAAGAGTCAGAGGTAGTTTTGCCACCACACAATCACCATTTCTTAGAGCAATCATAACTGAAGGCAGAGCTTGAAAAGATTGGGAAATGTACTTCCTGGATTTCAGGACAGGGTGGGAATTGTAGTTCCCTGGCTTTCAAAATTTTCTAAAGAAAGCACAATGTGCTTAAAACTATCTCCATTCCTAACAGTACCACCATGTGGGTCCTCTTTGCCAGCTGAGTAACAGAAATTAATTAACCTTTATCTTTGATTGAAATGCATTTCCTTATTTCCCCTCTATTTTGATAGCTCTGTCTTCCAAAACAGAGTTATCCAAGTTCTGAAAACAAAGTATTCTAAGTAAAACATCTTTCCTTTTTTGTTTTGGTGTTTGTTTGGGGTTTGAGGGGGCATGTGGTAGTGGTAATTTCTTTGTAGGAAACAGGACTTTTCCTAAAGAGAAAGAGAAAAGTGGCTGGGGGGAAAAAAAAAAAAAAGAAAAAAGAAAGATAATTTTTATCTGTAATAAGAATGAGAACTCGGTAATATTTTTATTGTTATTTTTAATTTCCTCCATCTGAATCCACTCTGGGAATAACATTCAAAACACAAGAACATTAATCATGTAAACTTCTGTTAACTCCTGACACCTCTCTTGTCCTCCCATACCACAAAAACCCCTCAAAATAAACAAAAAATTAAGTTCTGACCCCTTGAGAGACCTCCCAAAGTCCTCTGGAGGTTTTGCCACCGCTATTCATTTTACTCAGAAAGTTCTGGGATGCCTTTCTGATGGCTCCAGTGTGTAACCCTGAGACAGATAAGCTCAGAGCCGGGGAACCGAGTCCAAGTCAGGAATTTATGGGAAAGCATGTGGAGCAGATGGTGGAGGAATGAGAGAGGAAAGGAGACACAGCTGAGAGAGAGTGAGTGTTGAGACTGTGTCAGATGGGAGAAGGAGGAAAATTATGCTGATCTAGAAATGTGCAGTGGAACTCTTCACTGCTGAATTAGTAAATAACCAGGAAGAGGCATCCTTCTTCCTTCAGGTATTCCAGGGCTTCCATCTCCAGCAGGTGGGTGCAGGTATCACTGAAAACCTCACTGCACCCCAGGCAGGAGAAAAGCTCCATTGTTGGCCTTTTACTGATCCTGCAACCTTCCCATCCAGTGCCTCCAAAACTCACATTTCAGGACAGGCTCGATCCAGTTCTGCCTGACTGGGATCTTTAACTCAGCTCTCCATCCACTGCTAACCATTGATAGTGAACTCCCACCAGGATGGTTTGAAAGTCAGTGTTCAAAGAAATGTTCATTCCTTGTTCATTCCTTGTTTTTACAGGAGAAAAAACCAAAAAAAAGTTCAAAAACAAACAGCTCCAAAATGCATTTATAATTATAGCAATTTTTAATGATGTTTAGTGAAACATTAGCTTCCCTCACTTCTCAACATATCTGCTGTATAAAAAAGTTATTCTCATTTGAATAGTTCTGAAATTATTTGCTTTAGTTTGCAAGTTTGTGTATTAGGCATAGATTTTATTTTCAGCACATGCAGCACTACCTGAAATGAGAATGAATATATATAGTCTTTGAAAAGATAAGAAATAAAAACAAATGAAAGGTTCTTATTAGATTAATTTTCAAAAATATGTCTGCTTGTCCATTTTGTATCTTGAGCCAATCTAGGAAAGCCTGATTTCTCTGGAAGAAATTCTCTTTTTAAACTAGAGACTGCATAGGAGACCACACTGAGCAGCTGAAGAGAAGATTTCACACTTCACCCCCAAATACACAACCCCCAGCCAAGCCAATTCCCCCACGGGCAGAGCTCCTTGAGTTCCCCACCAGCAGGGACACCCCAAAGCACAGCCAGGCAGCTCTGGTGCCAAGTTCCCTTCTCACACTTTCCACCCCCAGCCTGGTGCCAAGGAAGAGCCAAAGCCTTGCTGCCGGCAACAAAACATTCCCGAGGGCCAGGGCCAGATTTCCACTCTCCATTCCAGCCTGCCCCACACAGCCTGGCAGCATCCAGAGGCACCCAGCCCTCAGTGACGCCGCCGAGCGCAACATCCGAGGGATGGAAGTGTCCCCATTTCCACCCCCAGGGCCTGGTGCCAAGACAGGCTGTCCCACAGCACCAGGGCACAGCAAAACACCAACACCACCACCCTACAGGCTGAGATCTTGGGGCAAAAAGCCAGGCTGGGGAGATCGGGTGGGAAACTCAAGGAGCTGGAGAGCATCGGAGCTGACCACGCTGCTGAGAAATGTTCTCAAGCTGGAGAGGTGTTTTCTCTCTGACAGCACCTGTGAATTCAGACTGTGTGTCACCATGGGGCTGCTCTGGGATTTATGGCCAGCTTTTTGATGGGTTTGAGGACACAGAGCAGCTTTACCTTTACAAGAGTGATTTTTGGCACCAAGATATTTGCTTTGAATCTGGTGCTGATCACCACATGTCCTGGGATTGCCTTAGAATCCCTTCCAGCCAGGTGAAAACAAGCAGGCTTCCTGCTATCACTTCCTCTGGCCAGAATCAAAACATCAAAAAGACCCCTGAAATGACAAATAAGCACATTCCACCTGCGATGCCCTTTGGTTTCCAGGATTGCCTGAATCAGAAGGATTCCAACCAAAAAGAAGTGAGGAGTTCAAGCAGCACAGCTTGATCCCAGTCTGAGGGTTAGTGCTGACCACATATTTATACCCCACACAGGCAGGGATTCCAGGATGGAAGCTGTCATACACAAAGGCCAGACACCACATCATCCAGGACACCTGCCAGTTATTCCTCATGATCCAACATGGTTTTCTGGGAATATTAGGGAGTGCACCAGAATTGCAATTGCCATTTACCCTCCAGTCCCAATAAAATAAAACAGAGTGTAAAGGGACAAATCAGTGACAAATCAAAAAAGCTCATACAAACAGCAGTCTGGTTTTAAAGTCAATTTTTAAACTTCCAAGGTCTCAATTCAATGACATCGACCAGAAATTTCTTTTTTTCTGGAAGCAACATTCCTCTTACTTTCAGCCCTGCCATTGAAGTACATCAATTTCAGAGCCCAAACAAGAGGCAGAAATTATTATTTATTTTTTTTTTTAGATAGCAAGATCAGTATGGAAAAATAAGCAACCAAACACATCCCTCTTCAAAATCCTTTATAAATGTTAAAGGAAATTTCCACATGAATAAAAGATTAATCTGCATTTTGGACACAATTTTCTCATGCCTTTTTTTTTTTTTTGGGGCAATCCAGTTTGCCCATTCCTTATACAATTCTGGTTTTAGCCTAAGCACAGCTGTCTTCTTGCCCAGATGTGACCACATCTGGGGCTGTGCCAGTCCACTCACATGGGTGGCCTGGGAGGGGGATGAGAAATGGTGGAGGGGTGGTGAAGGACAAGGGGAGGGTTTCTTCTGACTATGAAACAAAATCAAGTTATAAAGTGTTCTCCTTCAGGAAAAACAACTCTGACACCTGTAAAGGTATCAATTCAATTTGAAGAGTGAGTGATACACTTCAGATATGGACAAAAGACAATAATAGAAGGGAAGATCTTTGTCTCTTTACTCCAAAAGAAAGGTGCTGGGGTCTAGGATCCAGCCATGCTGAGGATATAGCACCAAAGACAGGGATCATCCCCTAAAGGATGATGTCAACACAAAACCAAACAGAACAAGGATAATTTGCCATGGAGAAATCAAATTTAAAATAGACACAAGGCTGTGAACTAGAGAGTAAAAGGCTGAAACAACAGGGAGTCGGTTTGGCTCTCTTAAGAGACTGAGGAAATGGGTAAGAAGAGGTGGCTGAAATAACTCCAGAAATTTTTTCATGCGTATTTACAAATCTGTGAAATGTTCCAAGTATTTTCATGTAGTGATAGGACAAGTGGCAATGGCTTTAAACTGACAGAGGGTAGGGTTATATCAGAGATTAGAAAAAACTCTTGACTGGGAGGGTGGGGAGGAGCTGTGGCTGTCCCTGAATCCCTGGAAGTGTCCCAGGCCAGGCTGGACAGGGCTTGGAGCACCCTGGGATAGTGGAAGGTGTTCCTGCCCATGGCAGGGGGTAGAATAAGATGGACTTTAAGGTTCTTTCCCACCCAAACTATTCTGGGATTCCATATTTCCAAGACATGTTGGATACTAACCCAAAGAAAAGGATTAATTTTGTTGCGCCCTACTTCTGTTCTTATTTGCTTCCATGAGCTGCTACTTTCTCATTATCTCATATTTTAGCTAAAAAACAGAGTTGCTGGGAAAGGGTCATCAACTTACCTATTTACATGTTACAGTACCCATCTATAGGGACCCCTATAAATAATTAAAAATAGCAACAGCCATAATGGCTTTTTAAGAGCACAAATGAAGACACATCCAGAGTCTTTAAGAGCATGCCCCCTGTGTAAGAACAGTGCACCCAGTTTTAAGGATTGGACTGTTTCAGGTCTGCAGGAATGCTCTTAAAGGAAAATGAGAAAAAGAGCATAAGGGGTTTCAGGGAGGACAGTGAGGTTGTGAGACAAACCATTTCAGACTCTACAGATGGATGGCTGGGAGATAAAATGGGAAAGAAACCAGAAAATGAAATAAAAATCACTCTACCATTTGTCCCTACTATTTACACAAACGAGTAATAATGTTATCCTGAATTCCTTGTATATCAGATCATATGATTTTCTCAAAAGATAATGAGGGCGAATATTTCTAGTTGCATGGTGAACTTAGAAGTGTGCTGCTAAACTACCTTGCTGGTTTTGTTGTTATTTTAATCAGTTTATAACAAAACTACTTCTGAAGTTATATATTTGTTCATCCCTTCTGTCACTTTTTTTACAGGCCAGTTCCTTAAACTGGAAGTGAAATCACTGGTATGAGTGGAGCATTTTCTAATGATGCCACGGGTTGTAAAGGATGAACAAGCCAAGTGAGCCAAAAGTCAGACAGACATTTTCGAAGCCATTTCTTTCAAAAGCAGTACGGATCACATACCTTACCCTTTACAAACCAGGAGATTTTAATAATTTATTTCCCTGAGGAGTTTTATGACCCTGGGGATAACAAATTTAGCTGCCTAATTATTGAAGTGCTTAAGTCTAGGAATGGATGATTTTTCTAACATTCCAATCGTTATCCTCATCGACACATCAGGGCTAAGGTTTAGCACACTCGGTGTGGCAAATCCCTGCTCAAAAGCACTGACTGAGGCTGCTGCAGCACTTCAGAGCAGTCACAACACAGGACAGGAACAGCAATAATCACACTCTTATTTTAATTGTATCCATCTGAGTTGCAGCCCAACACAGAGCAGTCCACATTAGCAGTGCTGAGCTGCTTTGAGCTATTAATGTCATATTCCACTGTGGGGTGTTTCAGGGGCTTGTAACTTTTCTTCTAAATGTACCAGATTGTTAAAATTCAC
This sequence comes from Sitta carolinensis, assembly GCA_032173965.1. Taxonomy (NCBI): domain Eukaryota; kingdom Metazoa; phylum Chordata; class Aves; order Passeriformes; family Sittidae; genus Sitta; species Sitta carolinensis. The sequence continues at coordinate 3,006,144 of CM063288.1, read as the reverse complement.
TGTTAACATGTTTATCTGCAAGTAAATAATAAAGGGACTGAGAGTTTTTAAAAAACAATTTTAGCCATTAGCGAGGTAGCCTGGTTGATGTTTAACAGATCCTGTTATAACCCTTCCTGTGTCAGAAATTACAGCTAATGTTAAATAAGAAAGCACAGAGTTTCACAAGCTCCCGAGTACCCTGCCTTTAACAGTCCCCACATGTCTCAGCAAGATGAGTAATTGTCCATCAGCCTATGGTTCATTAGGGATCAGAAATCAATTGAGTGGGAGGGTCCAGCATAGCAGGTTATACAAACCTTGGCTGTGCTGGATTCCTGATGAATAGAGTAGTTGGGAAAGGGAAACTTTAATCTGATGGCTCCAAGGTAGTTAGGCTACTGACAGCCATGCAATGCAAGGCTAATTGGGCTGGCAAGGAACAGAGGTAGAGGACAGGGTCCAAGCAGAGAATCAAATGCTCCTTTGGAGCTCCAGGGCCAGCAGAAAGCTTGTCTGGGAGGATGACCTACTGTATAAATGAAAGGCTCACAAAAATTAACCAAGTAGAGAAATGCTCCTTAGACAAAAAACACGTTTTATGGCTGCAGTTAAAAGTGTGCTGCTGCAAATAGCATCTCTGTGTGTCACAGACCAGTTTCAGCCTGGATTTTATCACCTATTAAAATTAAAATGATTTTGGCTGAATCCTCTCACTCCACGGATGTTGTTTCCTCTCACGTTCTCCCTCCACTGATCTGCTGTTTTGGAAAGGTAACGAATTATCAAACGGATACTATTCCATCCCTTTTCCAGGATTCACAGCTCCTTCCCATTGCCTCCATAAAAGCAAGATTTTGCTGTAATCACCCAAACACAGGGAATGTGAGAAAAGTTCAGCATCCATTTCACTGCTCTGTTCTGTACAAAAAGGATTTATGGAACAGGCAAGTATTATAACAAGACAATGATGAAGAAAAATATTTGGGGAGAGCAGCGATCTTCAGCAACAGATGAGCTCTCTTCCTGGTACCGAAAATACTTGATTTAGACTCTTTCAGCAGAATGAATAGGGTGAGCTAAAGTGTCTACATCTGCTCAAGGCTGCATGGCTTTAATCACTGCTGGCCTTAGTGGTCTGCATATGCTTGCAGAAATTCTTACAATGAGATGAATAAATACATGAAAGCGTTTGCCCGCATGACGGCACAAAGCAGAGGTTCTGAATAATGATGGATGAACCTCGGAGGAGATCATAGGTTCCATTTAGCTGAGTGCTGGCACATTAGGGTGAGAGCCCTAACTGCATCAACCACTTAAGCCTGCACAAGTAGGCTGCAAACTGATGCAGGAACTACAGCTCTGCCACTCCTGCCTGATTTTGGGTGAGAATAAAGGGGCAGAAAGTTTTCTCATGCTGTCACAAGGCCAGCAACATCAGGATTTTAAGAATTATCTCCAAGCAAAAAGCAAAATAACTCCTTAGGGAGAGTGGAAGAAACTCAGGGAAGTTGTTGTAAAGCTAAACATGGTACTTACAACTTCAGGTATTTCCAGTGCAACTGTGACTGTGGGCTTGAGGAGAGCTTTGGGGAGTGTGGTTTCCACCACTGTGGAGCAAGGAGCCTGTTTTCTTCATGCTATTACTATAAAAAAAATTGATTTCCTGACATGGAATAAGGGGAAGGGGCAAGTACAGCCATATGAGGATGGGGAGGCCCTGGCACAGGGTGCCCAGAGCAGCTGTGGCTGCTGCTGGGTGTCTGGCAGTGTCCCAGGCCACGTTGGATGGAGCTTGGAGCACCCTGGGACAGTGGGAGGTGTCCCTGCCATGGCAGGGGTGGGATGGGATAATCTTCAAGGTCCCTTCCAACCCAAACCATCCTGTGATTCTGTGATAAAACTCATGGAAGTCCACCAGAACTTTTTCCAATGAAGATAAAGATCCTCTAAAGTTGCTTTTGTGGAGCTCCCAGATGAGCTCAAAGGCAGTCATTTGTAACTCTTTCTAAAGGAAATTCAATGAGTGGAATTTACCACTTCGAGGTTGCAAGTATCCTGCTTCCATATGGGACACAGCCAGGAACTTGTTGATGATTGCTCCACTTCTTTGAACTCATCCTCCAAGCATGCAGCATCTTCCCTCTGCACATACTCCACTTTCTATGAAAAATATTATGTGATTTACTCGTATGAAAGATCCTACTGCATCCTGCTTTGCAGAACTAAGTGCAGAGCTTGCATCCAAGAGCACTGGAATATTTACAGAGCCTCCCCATGATTTCAGCAAGCTCTGGGTCTGGCTTTATATGGGCTGTATCTTTATTACCCAAACACGTACAAGAAGAGGTAGATTTTTAAGACCTTGTGTAGACAGCTGTGATGACAAAAAATGAGTCACATACAGTGTCCTTTGAGTAATTAATCAGATTTTCCTTTTCTCATTCTTAAGAAAAAAATATAACTTTTAAAGCACTAGAAGCAGCACCATTAATTTAGTTCTGTCGTCCATAAAGAAGAATTTTCTGGTTTCTGTAAGTTTTCTTTGAAGTGACTCTTGGTAAAGACATGAATACAAGAGGCTGGAATGCTCACTTCAGCACAACCCAAATCTAGAGCTAGACAAAGACATTCCTGGTATTTAACTTTCTTTTCTTTTTTTTTTTTAAAGTTTTTGTTTTGAAACTTCCATTTTTTATGTGAAGCTTCATGACATCCTGAGTCAAAGCAATAAATGCAGCACATTTTCTGGGTCACAACACTCCCATCCCCTTCAAGAAATCATGCCAAATAGCTGTGTCTGTATTCACTCAAAATAATACTTCCTCTAAAAATGCATGACATCTTATATGATTTACATCATGTTATGTTGTGGATTAGGTTAATGACTTCTTGTGCTTCTGTGAACCACTCAAAGTACCATGGCCCAGATTATTATTTTATATAAAATATAAATAGAGCATATTGCTGAAGTGGTGGGTTATTTAACACATGTATTTCCACATGGGTCTAGAAAGAGGGGTGGGGACCAACGTGTAACGAGCTCCTTCTTCCTGTGTAAAAACAAATGTATTCTACTGCTTTTCAGAGCTAACTGGACTATTCACTGATGAGAATTAAATGATTTTCTAGCTTTGTTCTGGGGGGTTTATTTGGAATGTGTGAGTGTGTGTCTTGAGTACTGAAGTGCTTCATTTCAAGCATAATGGCAGTGGTATGAGTAACAGTTAAAGAGAATTTTTTGGTCAACTATTGCAGCCCTCTTTGGATGAAATCCAGGTTTGGGAAAATGTTTGCTTAACTAAAAGAGTAGTGAGCTACCAGATCACAGCAGTGCTGAAGGCGTCCTCAAGATAACTTAATTTGAACAAACTTCTATTATTATACTTCATGTGTGAAACAATTTAAAACATATACAAATATTTCTTCTAAATTATAAGATGCATTTAGTTAATATCAGACTTTAAACTAGAAGTTTTGGAGTCACTGAATCGCTCATGAGTGGCAAATAGGTGGCATCAAAGTGATCAGGTGCATTCTGAAGGTAAAATGGGGATAGGAATTAATAGAAAAGAAATTAAAAGAGGCACAGATATCACAGAGGGAAGGTTTAGGTGAGATCTTAGGAAGAAATTCTTCCCTGTGAGGGTGGGCAGGCCCTGGCACAGGGTGCCAGAGGAGCTGTGGCTGCCCCTGGATCCCTGGAAGTGTTCAAGGTCAGGTTGGACAAGGCTGGGAGGGATAGTGGAAAGCCCCTGCCTTCCCTGTCAGGGAATGGAACAGGATCTTTAAAGCTCCTTCCAACCCAAACCATCATGGAATTCTATGATAAGTCCTTACTCTTTTTGTTTGTTTGTTTGGTTGGTTTTTTTTAATCTGCTGTGTTCCCATATCTTGAATATTGAACTCTGTTTTCACATCACCCTCACCTTGAAAAATGAATAATGGGCACCAGTGTGGAATAAAGAAGGGCAATCAGTATAATCAGAGTTTCTCAAAAAGAAAGGATCCAAATAGGTCAGCACTGGAAACATTTGAGAGAAGTTGTATGAAGTTGCACCAGAGTGCAAACGATGCAATGAGAGATCAAAACCCCAACCCTAGAGTGTCCAATAAAACAAGAAGTCAGCAGCACTCAGACAAGAGGCACGAGCTGCAGCCTGACAACACCAAGTGTTTTGGACACACAGTGCACAACTGAGCTGTGGCAGATGAGAGTTTGAAAGGGGATTAATTACCAGAATATCTGTGCAGTGAACACAAGGAGTGGAGTACACAGAGCACAACGATACAGCCACGGCCCTGTCACCTCTGACTCGTGTCACCTCTGCCTCTCTGCCAGGATCAGCAGGGTGTGCCCAGGGCAGTCTCTCCCTTCCTGCCCTGTCCTTTCCCTCAACACCTGTTGGAGACAGGCTATTGATCAACTTTGGGTTGATCTTTGTGGAGTCACACCTTATACAGAAGTGAAACCGTACACTCACTCATACCTGCAATATAATGATAAAACTGACATATTTTCCTGGGTTTCTTGAGAAAAATCATTCAGAAATACTCTGGGGAAAAGAGCTGTTTCTGACTCACTCTTTTATGTGCATCATACACTTCCATGGAGCTTCTGTGGAACGGGACATGAACTATAACAGATTATTGTCTACATATTAGGTAGAGGATGCTAATTAATCTCTGGAAGTTAAGAAAGACTGCTTTAATGCTTTTCTGGGCCCTTTTGTTGCAATCAACTGTAATCCACCACATGAATAATCCACTGAGAGGAAACAGGGACAGTCCAGTCCCTGATGGCTCAAAACAACAACTGGGTGATTTCTCCAAGATATTCTTCAGAAAAACAAAACTCATTGGGATCAATCCAGAGGTAATTCGGTGAAATTTAATGGCCTGTGGTATACAGGAGGTCAGACTGGATGATCTAATCATTCCCTTTGGCTTTAAACTTTATGAATCATGCTTGAGGTGGAACTGGTAATGGGAGTCATCTAATGGGAGTGGACATTGCAGCAACAGCCCTGGTGCTTAGGGGAGCAGAGAAAGCTCACAACATTTGGCTTGAGGAAGAGGAAACCAATTAAAAAGGCCTCCCATAAGAGGAAAAAACTGCCAAAAAGGATTAAAGGGAGAGGTGTAGGCCCTGGTGTTTGGCATGAAAAAGCTGAGGCCCGGGTTAGCCTAAGAGAGCAGCGAAATGAGCATGGCCAAAGCCATGCCTGACCTCAAGTCTTTGGGGCAAGAGCAATTTTTAATTTTAATGCTCTGAGCATCCCTTTACCCCCTTCACCCCTGAATGAACCCGCTGGCTCCAGCAGCCACAGTCCCTTTGCTGTGGGATTTGGGGATTTGCCACGTGGAATTTGGAATTCCCAGTTCTCCTGTGACATTGTGCCTCCTTCCTGTCACCTCTGCCTTTGGAAAGGGTTATGGCACGAAGGGCTTTTGGTTTTCACTGCTCTTGGCCCCTCCATGCCACTCACACACTGCCCATCTTTTCTTCCCCCTCACAAGAGAGGTTCAAAGCACCATTTGGGGTTGTTATACTCCGAGCCCAAGAGTTGTAGACTCTCAATTGATTTGGAGGCCTTCCAACCACACGATGAAAAGGAACATTAATTTAAGCAAAAAATAAAAAAAATTTGAATTGCAGCATTAGGCTTCCTAATACAACCACCCATGACGCAGCAAAAACTGCAGTTTGGGCTTGAAGGGAGAAGAAAACGTGGAGCTATTTAATGGAAAATCTTGCAGCTCGTGGGGAGCTTTTGTGTTTGCCCAGAGCTAACACAAGAACAAGACCAGTACAATTTGCCACTCTGCAATTTTTTTAACTTTTTCCCTCTAAGAACTGCAGATTATTTATAGAAATAGCCTGATTTACATGTGGCTCCTTCAGAGCTGCTGGACGGCACATCCAGAGCATCGCAGCTTATCTCCTGCAACTATCTGTTTGAATAGCAAAATGAATATCCCTCTGATCAAATATACAAGTCCCTCTGCATGAAAATCAATCCTCTGCACAAGACATATTTTGAAGATTTAAGTGGGGTCTAAGTACTGCTTAGTCCTTGTGCATGCACAAGAGTGAATACCACCCACAGGGAAAAATATGCCATGGAAAAATTCATAAATAACTTCCAATAACAAAGACATTTGAAAATGTCATGATCTTCTTCACATATTTCATACACAGAAAACGTAGTATAAATTCAAGGAAAACATTAATAATTACAAGTTATTTGCTCAGGCCTAACGAGCAGCAGCAGCCTAAAAAGTACTGGCAGATGTCTAGGCAAAATAAAGATAAACACATTTGGGTTCAAACCGTTTTTTTAAAATTCTAGACTGAGATTTACAGGATTTTTGGATCCTGTGACTCTATGCTGTTTGTTTGCAAGTTTAAAAATTTTAAAAGAGAAAAAAAAAAAAATTGTTTGCTCTGTGAAAGTGAGCCTTACATCTTTCTTTGCAGTTTGCCTGTTTATCCAGATCAAAATATAATGTTTGAGACATTTTCCTTCTGTTGAACATACCACTGTCAGAAGAACTTTGCCCACAGTTTATAGTTATTGTATGGAAAGCGTGCTTTGTACCAGAGATAAAAAGTTACACTGCTTTTATTGATAGAGTGGCTGTGAAACAATTTTCTTTTATTTAGGAAAAAAAAAAGAAATTAAATATCTGCAAGGCTCCAACCTCCAGAACCAATTGTTGGTTGCTTGTAGTGTAGGAGATGGTTCAGCTATGAAGATATGGTTCATGAATTAGGAGGGTGTGACTAAATATAAGTGGTTTTATTTAACAGATAATTATATTATGCCTTTTTTTTCTTTAATATGTACTAACCAGAAAAGTCCATAACCAGCTCAGCTTCTGATATGCAGATTGATATGATTTATATCATTGCAGAAGGAAAATATCATGTATCAAAACAACAAAACATTGCTATCATCAGAACCACGTTTACTAAAGCCATATTTTTTATCTGAGGAATACTACAAAGAAACATTTTTCCATCTCTCCATTTTAACAGAAGCCTTATAAAGCTGGGGGGTTTGGATCTTGAATTTTCTGATTTCACACCTTTTTTTTTTTTTTTTTTTGTCTTTGAACTTGGACTATTTTCCAGCTAATTCTTGGAAAGTCAGCATGCTGAATGCACTTCACATCCCATCTTTCATTTGTAATACAACCCTCCAAAGGGAAACAGGATTTTTTCTTTATTTTAAATTAGTGGAATCCCTACTAATTTTTTATTCTTTTTTTTTTTTAAAGTGCAGTTTTTAAGGAAAGGTTTGTCATAATCAAATCAGAAAAACTGTCCAGAAAGTAGCAGGGCGTGACACCACATACCAATGACACATCAGGGTAATGATGAATATTATAACCTATAAAGTATCACATTTTGTTTGTTGCAAACAGAAACTTGCCAAAGACAGCGTGTTCTAGCTAGAGCTGTGAAAAAAAAAAAAAAAAATCACTAATATTTTGTTTCCAAAGATCTGCATGAAGCCGTGGCAATTTTTATGAATATTTTGCAAATCAAAACCAGATTAAAGTTTCAAAAATCTAATTTTTTTTTGGTACAATGATATGTTCTCCAAACAGATCAGAAATTCAATGAGGTTTGAGAAATACTTTCCCCCCCCAGCAAGTCATCTTTAGATTGAAAATAACTTTCGTAAGTGATTTACCTTTTTCTTTTCTTTTAATCCCTTCTGAAGAAAGAAATACTTCCTGTTTTCAGGAAAAATAACAGCGAGGCAAATTGTATTCCAAATGTTTAACTTTTCATGAAACAGGTGAAAAGTTATTACATGCTGGTGAGATTTTTTAAATAGGATCTTTATTCCTCGCTTAAGGGGGGCAGAGAGAGAGAAAGAGAGAAGAGATGAATGGCAGTGACATCTGAAAATATACAACTCCTTTATATTAAGAGAGTTTGGTCATATAAACCTTCTGTCTTGTTGCTCTGAGACCCTTTAATAATGTTTGATACCACTAAAGTTTATTGTTTTTATTCATGAAAGAAAAGAAAAATCAGAATTTTAAATAATAGGCCGATCATAAACCTGAGCTCAATGAGTGATGAAGGAGTTTTTTTTCCCTCTGGGGAATTACAGTAGTTGAAAGGGTTTGTTTGAATGTAAACTCAAGTTAAAAAAAAATTCAAAAAATAAAAGGATTAATGCTTCAGCAGGTTGAAGGGGAAAATTATTTTCTACATTAGTCTTGCTATGAGCCATCCTGAGCATTAGGTGTTACTGTAATAAGTCAAACTACTATAAGTGAAATAATGTTCTTACACGTAGTTCCAGGCTATTTTATAGTGAAATACAGTGGTCTTTTTAATGAGAAGATGTATAAGAAAAAACAAAGCTCACGATTCTGGAATCAAGACCTGATTTACGCTTTGCTTCCATGGAACAGATTCCCTAATTTTTTTTTTCTTTTTCCTTGTAAACTTCAGTTGGAGGAATTATTCTCAATTATTTTTATTAAACAGGTTATAAATGTTTGAAAGGCCTTTGTTAATCATACGCGCAATGCAAGAACAAACTATTTTGTCTGATTTTTTTCACGTGCAACTTTTAAAAGGCCTCCAAATTAGGACACTGCTTCATTAAGCTTTTGACATTTGTCCAGTTAAAACTATTGACTCATACTTTCGTTTCTTCCCCCTCAAATTACTACAGTGCCACAGCTGATCTAACTATATTTTCCATTTCTTATAAATAGCCACAAGAAAAGTATTAATTATCCTTGTACGATTTAATGCACCAACTGCCTTAACCTTTCAGGTTTCCTTAAACGCCACCATAACAAGGCATATCCATGGCAGCAAATGTGATTTATGACAGGAATCTTTAATTTCTGTTTTTAAATATGTTACCCACCGATCTGCATACATTTAAATTCGCCTGCAACACTTTTCTCTGTCTTGAGGCTGTTGTTTAATATTCAAGGATGATTTTTGTCCACATACATTTTGGTCTATGTCACCTCAGATTAAATTATTACTGTTTGCAGCCTTTTTGGAGCAGGCCTCAGGCCCTTATTTACAAGAATCAATGAAACAGTAATGAAAATCCATTTTTCATACTATCAGCTCTGGCCTGCTTTTATTTAGTTAGCTGTGTCTAAGCAAGCAATTCATTTTGTGCAAATGTCACGTTGATAAAACAGGACGAGCCACCAAAGGGTTAATCATGAAATAAAGCCTCTGCTTTCGCCAGCACCCCTCCACAGCGAGGCACATCTGTAATGGCAAAATTAAAAAAATATTTTCTTAATGTATGCAAAGTAATGTATATTGACACATAAGCAAGCCTTTTCATGATGAATATTGAAATATATATGCAAAGCACAGGAAATGTGTAACATGTTATAGATCTTTCAGTGTACATTTAGAGGAAATGAGCCATTTATATTCCACAATTTAGTGAATACCTACTGTTTATTGGTACAGAGCACATAGGAGTATATTTGTCTTAGTAATTTATTTAGGTAAATATATTTATTCTTCTAGGGGTTCTTGTGCTTTTTCTGGTTCTATAGTACTAGACATAAATATTTAACAATGCATTGTCTCAAATGTTATTCGTGTAATTTATCAGGGGAAACAGTGGAGCTGTAATAACTTTTAAAGGCTGCACCTTCACTTAAACCTGAGATTGATTTAAAAAGTGGGACACTGGGATGCTTCTGCATGTACAGTGAGGCCAGGGCTCTTCCCCTGGAGGAGCAGGCAGCGAGTCAGGGAGCTCAGAGGGAAGCAGTGGCAGGCTGGTCACTCCTCACTCCTGGGCTGTACTCTCCATCCTCCCCACAGGAAAACACAGGAGCAAAAGAGGGGTTTTTTTTCCTAAACAATCACTCTTGTTCTGTATCAGCTCAGTTTGTTCCCGTGCCTCTGAGGTCCCTCAGCTGGGAGGTCACCTGCTCCATCAGCAGCCGTTCCAAGGTCTCCTCTGCCCCAGTCTGTGTCCATGAGACACGCCAGGGACCACAGCTTGGCCACAGAAAAGGGTCCTTTCCCCTCTCTTTCTCGCTCCAGCCAGCCAGTTCCTGGGCATTTCAGGACAGATCTCCCCTCTCTTACTCACTGATGGCTGAACACAGTGTTGATGAGTGAGTCTGTGAGTGCCTGCAAGCATCCTCTGCCTCAGCGTGGGACCCTGGGCTCCCCGTGAGCACACTGACACCCCGAGAGCACTCTGGTGCTGACAGCAAGGACAGGAGGACACGGACTGATCATCTCCTCTGATGCCTTCTGGAGGCTGACCTGGAACAGCAAAAGGATAAAGCAGGGATTTATTGAAATGCCTCACTGGGCACACCTGGGCAGTGCCAGACCACACCCAATATGAACCCAAAATGGGCACAAAATGGATCATGAGCTCTCACACTTTGATAAGTTCTGGCCCATTAGCATATTGGAGTTAATTGTCTAATTATTATAGCCTCAGGTTTTGAAGCTCCATCCTCTTTGCTTTTTCTCTCACTTGGTTTTGTTTGTTTTGTTCTTCGGCCTGAAAGTTGTCCTTGGTCCCAAGCTAGAGAAAGAATGTTTGTTCCTACTCTGTGAGAGAAGCTCAGCAGCACTTAATATGAAACTCAGAATTACACATTAAAACAGCACAGAATCTGAAAAAATATAAAAGTTAAAACTTAAGGTGTCACCTCTCCTGGTGGTGCTCTGCTTTCTCCATGTCTACAGCTCCCACCCTGCCACCCTGAGTGGGGTTGGAACCATTTCTTCCTCACCCCCTATCCAGGCTGGCACTGCTACAGCTTTTTTGGCCTGCAAATTCAGAATATTTCCTTCCAGACTACACACTAAGTACTGCAGTACCTCTTTTTTTTGTGATCACTGCCAATGCAATGCACACAGAGTTTGGTCTGGATTTATTTATTCATAGAATTTCAGACTGATTTGAGTTGGAAGGGACCTTAAACTCATCTCATTCCACTCCCTCCATGGACATCTTCCACTAGACCAGCTTCCAACTTGTGTTTCTTCCTTCCTCTGCCTCTCTTTGTCCCAGCCCACCCCAATTCAGAACTCCACCAAGGGAGTGATTCCCACCTGAAGGATGGGAGAAAGTCCCACACTGTCCTGCTGGCAGAGTGGCACTGAACAAATGTTAAAGCACATGGTGCAAGGGGGAAAGAAAATAGTGCTGAGAGATTTGCAAGGGGAAAAATAAAGGCTCTTAAGAAATAATTATTCATGGCATAATCTTGAAAATGCAATGCTTATCGCTAGACAGGCAACTGGCCTATCACTCTCAAACTAGAGATTAAAATAAAAAATACCCTGCAACTCAGGATTCATGGAGAGAAGGAGAAAAAAAAGGAAAATCAAGCCTCAGCTTTCTAAAAAATATACTTCAGACACTGAGTAATTTAAGTTTTGGACGCTTTTAAATTTTGACACTTAATCTCCCCAGAGATTTAAAATTGTAAGGAAGTGTAAGGCAGCTCTGAGAGGAAAAGCTCAAGAAAAACAGAACTTTTTCCCCAAATCACAGTGCAACTAATTAGAGAGAAACTGAGTACAACTTAGGTTAAGTGTGGAGGCTGGATCTTAGTGCTGGCACAGAAAACATAAGTACTCTGGGTTACTTTAAATTTGGGCTTGGGCCAGGAAAAAAGGCACAAGAACAATGGTGAGGTTACAGAAATAAAAACTGCATTTAATTTGGACTAGCATCCTCTGTAGGATCACATATATCAGATAAAAAATAATTCATTTATATAATCACTATCAGTGGACCGATACCCACGCTGGTTTCTGCCTTCAAGGAAAGGGAAGAGATGTGAGGAAAAGCAAAAAATTTTCTTTTTTGAAGGACAGCTTATACTTTATCTTCCTCACATTCCACAAATGATGGCTAGAGTTTCATATACATTAATATTTGCAGCAGAAATATTTTAATATATACACCCATATGTATGAACATCATCATAATTTCTCAATAAAATACTGTAGTAATTCAGAATAGAATCCAAAGCCATAAATTGGAGAGGAATTTCAGCCTCCAAGTTGTGAAACATTTTCTACACCACGTGGCTGTGGGCATCCCAACATAAAAAATCCAGAGTTCATCCAAAGCAACTCTCTGACTTTCCAGACCAAAGATCCAAAGCACATGTACTATTCCTGAATGTTGGAACCATGATAAACACTCTTTGCTTCTTTGGTTGGGCTTGTGATGCCAAATAGTCTTTATTTTCCAATGCTAAAAGTCACTTCCACATCCCCATCCCTCTCTGTCTTTCCTGAAGTACATGCTGAAAGAGGAAAATAATTGCAGTCTCCTCCCAATAAAGTATAAGAAAAGTAGGGGAAAGTCCTGAAATTTTCATTATAGCACAGGCTATAAACTTGAACTTCATAAAGAAAAGATAAATGAGGGCACTAATAATATAAAAAAAGTTGTCACAAGATCAATATCATATTACAGAGGTGGTTTCGCTTGTTTTTACCAGGTCAACATTATTTTTGGATATCACATGCTTGGTACATTGATCAAAATGTAAATATTCGAATCTTATCCAGTACTTTCATTTCCTGTTGCTTTCTTTCTGGTTAGACATCTATTTTATTTCTTGTGTTGTGCCATGTGCCTCGCTTGGCACTGACAAATTAATTTCCATTCTTTAAATTTTCGAAATTTCCAGCTGCGTAAATTTGACACCGCAACCGCGAAGAACGCCCGCTTCATATTTTTGTTTTTCATTTTTCCCCTTTTGCACTTTTTTTTTTCCGAAGATGTCAGACAAATCCTGCACCACGATACTCGATGCTTTCAGTTAATAATAACCATCACCTCCTCGGATTATTACAAGGAATAAATGACAGCATTACAGCAAACGTGTTCAGCATTTATCACACTACATGACAGAACACGACCCTCAGAGCACAAATGGGGCGATTACACTTCTTCTGTTGGGGCTATTTCCAGACAAAGGCTCTTCTTGGCTCTTCCAGAGCATATTAAGGCACTATCTGGCCAAAATTATTGACTGCCTGATGGGTCAGGCAGTCCTGGAAGGGTCTGGATGCCGTTTGCAGAGCTGCTGACCTATTTATTTACTCTCATCCAACTCAGCCTCTCTCGGAAGGAGCCCTTAGGGTTTACAGAGTCAACAGCCTCGAGCTGTTTTTCTGCTCAGCCCACTGCTGATTCAACAGAGGAGAAAGATCAAGAGGGGCCTCGGTTAATTCGCATCGAGTTTTGCCACGTAGCGATGCCTTTAAGTTTTAGCTTTTGTATTTTTCAGATTCTGTGCTGGTTTGGTGGGTAGTTCTGGGTTTTGTATTAGCTGCTACTGAGCTCTCTTCACAGAGTAGAGAGACAAAACAATTCCTTCTCCAGTTTGGGACCAAGGACAACTTTCAGGCTGAAGAACAAAACCAAGGGTGAAGTGAGAAGAAATACCAAAGAGGATGGAGCTCCATAACCTGAAGCTGTGGTTGGACAATTGATTCTAATATGCTCATGGACCAGAACTTATCAAAGTGTGTGACCTCATGGCCAATTGTCCATTTTGTGACCATTTTGGGTTCACCTTGGCTGTGGCTCAACCAGGCTCTTGCACTGCCCAGGTGTGCCCAGTGAGGCATTTTAATAAATCCCTGCTTTGTCCTTTTGCAGTCTGCTCTCTGTTCCAGGTCAGCCTACAGAAGGCATCAAAGCATTAAAAAAAAAAAAAAAGGGAATTTCAGTTGCCAGGCTCACTACACCCAGTGGGAGAGGGGATCTGTAGGCACTGAGGGAGTGCCCACAGGGCCATCCCTGCCATTACATTTCCTTTCTGCAAACCCAAATCACACCAGCTCAAGGCTGTCCATGCAAAAAGCAGAAAAATATTATCAATGATGGATGGAGACTCTGCAGCTTTAAAGAACTGGAGGTGAACAGAAATCTCACCTGTTACAGTTACCTTTAGCTGAATAAAGTTGGTATATTCGGGTATTTCTAATGACATAGAAGGAATTAAAGAAAATGGGAAGGATGAGAAGTTTCCTCATCTTATCCTGAAATCTTGAGCTTGGGGAAAAAAACCTTTACCCCAAGCTGGACACAGTTTCTTGAACACAAAATCTGAGAAGAGGATTAGATGGGTTGAATACTTCATTTAATTCAGACAAATTCAGAAGAGAATATTCTATATTACTTCCAACTTGCTAAATCAATTTATTTTCAAAAATATAATTTAACAGCAAACAACACACCACTAAGTGCCTTCAGACTGAATATTTCCAGTTTTTAACAAACACATTTCTACCACTTAAATCCAAGAGGAACTTGGAGCAAGCTGGCATCATGGCTTGGGTTTGCTATTACTTATCTTGTTTTCATAAGTATATGTTCAATTTGGAGTTTGATCACTACCTCTTTTCTGTAGATCCTTAAGGATGAGATTAGAATTAAAGTTTATTCACTTCCAACCTATGTTTATACTTTATTCTCCTCATATTTTACAAATGGTGACAAGAGCTTCATCTGCATTAATAATTGAAGAAGAAATATTTTAATATATACACTCAACTATGATCTGGGAAAAGCCACTGCCTGTCAAACCAGGGGAATAAAACTCTTGCTATGAGCACAAGTGCTGTGAACCAGGAATCAAAAGAAGTCAAACAACCCATTATGGTCAAACAAAATATTCCTGAGAAACAATAATTTCCAAATAACAAACACATAAGAAAACAAAAAAAAAAAAAAAAAACAGGAACTAAAACCAGCATAATGCAAATATGCAATGAAAGCAAACCACATGCTAGTCACGTAATTTAAAAAGAGGCACAGAAGAGTGTTAATCCTGAAATTCTTTAAAATTCTGAATTATTAAGAGAAAGAAATAGATGAATGGGCTGGCAGGGATAACTATGGCCAGTGAATTTGCAAATGGAATCTCAGTGTCCCTGCAGACAAATTGATCACCAAATCCAAGGAAAAGGAAAGCCACAGGAGTTTTGGACTGTTCCTTTATCAGTTGCTGATCAGAGTGAAGATGTGCTGCTGCAAATCCAACCAACAGAATTTCATTAACCCTTCAGTGTGATACCCACATTTTGGGATTACCTGCAATGGTCAGAAGTCCTTGTATGCTCACTTCTTCCTGTCCAGACCAAAAATTTTGCCTTCTGCAGCTATTTTCCCCTCAATTTTTACTCCTTAGCATTTTTTTTTCCTGGCTTATGTAATCTATTCTAAGGTTTACAAAATTTTATTAACTTTTTATGCCCAAACATGCCACATGACTATGATAAAAGTCAGTAAAAAAGTCTGGGCATAGTTATTATATTTCATGAGTTATCTCTCTCTCTCTTTTTGTTTTTTTTTCCTCTTTGTCCAGGTGGAAAAAGGAAAGATAAAGAGTCTCAGAAACCAAGGGATTTGAATCCACAGTCTCATGGACTACAGAGAAAGGAGAAGTCCAGAACTTTCAGACACTTGAATGTCCTTTGATGCTTCCTAATTCTACTGAGCTGGCGTTGTTCTATAAATTTGCTCAGAAGTTCAAAGTTTCTTCAAGTCCTTCCTCTTAAAAGACCCTTCTGAGCACTGAAAGGAAACAATATCCTGTCTTTTATGTCACCACCAGCAAAGTGTGGACATCAAACACAAAAACTATTGCTAAAAAATCATTATGATTACTAAAAAACAAATTACAAAAAAACCTCACAACTACTACAGAAAAATGTGATTTGAAAGTAAAAAAAAAAAAAAATAGCTTTGCTGGATAAATTATTCTGTGAATATTTCAAATTTTAAAATATTCACAGAGAGAACTGGGGGATGTCAGTACACTTATTTATTTTTCCATGTGGATGATATGGGTACTGAATGCAAAGGTTTCTTGAAGGTTTGGGTGCAGAGCAGTTCTTTAGTCCTGCAAAACCCAATTTTCCATGAGTGCCTGGGCATGTATGTCAGCCCAGCTCCTTTTGAACCCCACCCCAAATCCTAGCTGCAGGGTGAGCCCTATAGAGAGAATTAACAGAGCCTGCCCAGGCTCTTTTCACACCCTGCACAGGTGCCCAGCCATGGCATGGAAAGGTTGAAACTCCTGAGTGTGAAGAACACTAAAACCTCAGGGGGGTTCCTGCCTGGGCACCTCGAGGGCTCTCACCCCTTTAACCCCAGGCTCCTCCTGCAGAGCAGAGGCCAAGACACTGGGTTTTGGAGTTTTGTCCCAGAGAGCTCTGAGAGCAGCAGAGAGGGTGAGGAGCCCCAGGGACACCCAGAGCCTGTGCAGGGACGACTGGCTAGGCACCAGTGAAACCCTGTGTGACCTTTTTACAGATAAACACCCACTGAATGACCCCAGAGGTGTGAGCTGGGGTGCATTCCTGGCCTCCAGTAGTGCATTAGCTCCCATTAGTCCTAATGACTTCACATCAACAATTATCCTCCTGCAGCAGGAATGGGCGAGCACCTTTAAATAGCCATTATGCCCAAAATTTGGGTTTAACTTGTTTTGTTAATTTAAAATCTATCTAATATATTTATCCTAATATCAGATCCTCGGGGCAGAGCTTGTTGTACGAAATGGATACGCAGAGCTTGTGTTTTAAAAAAAAAAAAAAAAGTGACTTCATCCTTGCTTTTATGGGCCCAGTCGATTCAAAGGAATAGCCCCTGGAAATAGTAACTGCTGTGATATGCTTATGGCTCCATTTACAGACTTTCTTATAGGTTCATAAATGGAGACTAGGAGGAGGAGGGAAAGGAATAAAATTTAATAACTGAATAAAAATGTAAATAAAGATTTGCCTAAAATTACTTGTCCAAGAAATAATTCTCCCTCCCCCTTAAGCTAATACTTTGATAAGCTCTGAACAGTGATCCTGATTTGGAGCGTGACCTTTGAAAATGCTCTCCAGCTTGATTAAAGATGTATTAAATTTGTTTAAATAAACCTCGTTGTAATGGCACATCATTTGTAAGAAGCTATTAGGGGGCTGGAAACTGTGCTGCTGTATTTGCATGAAAATGTGCCCTGCTCGAATTGAGGATCTCTCCTGAATTAACCGCAAAGGAAAAGCGACACTTTCATAATTTTTTTTGACAAAAGAGGAAAAAAAAAAAAGCCCCACAACTTACAAAACTTTATGCTAAGCTCTATCAGAAAAGAGGTAACTGCATATTAAAACAGGGCTGTGAACACAACACACACTTCCTCAAACCACTCTCCTCTGGTTTTTGTCTTAGATTTTTGACTTACATTTCTTTCTTTTTGCCTGCTTTCCTGTTTTTCTTTTTTTCCTCCCTGAAAAATGTCATTGAAAAGAAAAAAAAAAAAAAAGCCAATAACAAAATGTTTTCCAGTGTGGTTTTTCAGCTGATTGAGAGAAAACCCATCCCCTAACAGCAGAAAGAAAGAAAGAAACAGCAATACAAAAACTTAAGAGAGTGGTTGACATTGATAATAACTTTCTCCTTTCTGTGGGGTTTCAGGCAGGCAGATTTTGCAGCCGTTGAGAAAAGGGAAAATGTAACCCTAGATATCATGGAATTTATGTGATTAGGCAGAAAGGTGGATAAATAGATAGATAGATCCCATTCCTGCTTGAAGCATATAGATTGCCAAATGTACTTTAATTTCTTCCAATAGCTCCCAACTGAGTGAGTAACTGCTACACTAATGAAAAAGTCTCTCTCCCTTAAATCAAATTTTAAATTAAAACCTTTCCCATTTCCCAGCTAAAGCCAGGACTCCAGGATATGTATGTGTACTCGGGGGCTTGGAGTCTTTCTTTGTGCTCCCTGTTCCTCACCACCTATTCCACATGTCAGCCTCTACGGCCATCCTGCTGCTCCCGTCCTTTGTCACACTTCCAGCCAGCCTGGCCACGTGGGCACACCAGCACTTGGTGCCCAGTGCTGGGAGTGCCCAGCACCCTCTGCCCACCCCAAACCCACCCTGCAGGGCACAGGGACCTCCAGAGTGATGCCTTACAGGCTGCAATTCTCCTTCCGCTTGTTTCGTCTCGCGGACTTTGTTCTCAAACTCTCCTCCGAAACCACAAAGGAACAAACGTGCAGAGCCATGAGAGTCCCAGGAAATCACGAGAGTCAGCAGCACTGCCTGGTGCAAGAGGCCACTGGTGTGGGCAGCTTGCAGAGCAGGGGATGTCTGCCCTTTGATTACAGAACAACGTCCAAAGAGTGAGGCTTTGAGGATTAATGTCTTTCTTTGCAGCCATTCCTCCCTTTCTTTTCCCCAGCTAACTGTAAAAGCTACAAACAAAAACCTGAGCTTTGTAAAATCAGGATAATGTAAAATACATATATAATGACCTATGTGTAGATCCCTCATTCTTCCTGAACATCGAGCACCCACAGGTGACAACACCTTTGCTGTGTGTGTGAGGTGAGCTGGGACACGTTAATCTGGATTCTGTTCTACAGAACTCATGCACTTGGGCACAAATCCTTATAGGGTTTGAATAAAAGGTTTAACAAATGAGTATCGAAAGATGAAAGAAAAATGGCAGGTTAGAAACAAAACCTACTAACCCAGAGTGCAGAACAGCAAACTGGTGTGGTTACTCTGAAAGGAAAGACAACAAAAAAGGCAAGAAATTCACCTTTAAGGAACGGTGCTAAAACAATGCATCCACAAATAGCAGAGTTAGTAGCTAATTTTGGTACTACAAATATCATCTGGTAGCTGCATTTTCCAGGACAGCTGTGGACTGTGGATTTTTCTTTTTCCTTTTACCAATTTTCCTACAACAAAGTAATAAGTATCACCTGTGTAATTCTTGGGTCTACTTCTGCCACATTCCTGTGTATTTACTTTCTGCACTGAGCTGTCAGGACCCTCTAAATCTGTCTGCACATGGAGGTTGTGCCAATCACCCACCTCTGGACCCTTCAAACCTCTGTTAGCACAGCTCTGGTGCTCATGGGTGGGTCCTCACACAGAGGAAAGGACCAAAGTGCATTTGCAAGTAACAAAGGCCAATTCTTAAATTCCCCTGCATGGTAAATCCATGCATGACGTTTTTCCACTTTTCCATCTCACTCCCCTTAGAGGATGCACTGGCCAATGACTTTCTAAGAACAAGCAAGGGTCACACTCCTTCCACTGAAACTGCCCCCCAGAGTGGCCAGGAATAAGAGTTGGGAGAGCAAACCTGGTTTTCCAGAGTATTCACAATCTCTTTTCTCACTGAACAGGAGAACAGAACACACAGGTATTCCAGAAGGAGAGATTCAAGTCCTGCCCCTGCCCAAAGGGTAGCCAGAGGCACAGGCAGCCTCCCACTTCTCCTGTGAGCCCCCTTGATGCACAGAGACCAAGCTTGGCCAAACCCTTTGTGAATTTTTTCCTGACCTGGATGGTCACAACAATTCCTGAAAAAGGGCAGGGAGGTAGAAAACATCCTCAGGAAGGAGGAAAATTTAGAGATCCACAGAGCAGAATGTTCAGGCATCACAGTTGTTAATTCACAACTCTGGAGCTAGCAAAAACCCTGATGAGTCATCTTTTATTTTGGGGGCTGGCCATCCCATCCCAGTGGGAGCATGGAGATCCATAAAAACCCAGCCTGCTTGGCAGCACTGAGCAGCTGCCTCAGAGGAACCCACTTTTCTTAAAGCCTGTGCCACCTTCCCATGTTAAACAACCTCTGACACGTTCTCTCGTAGCTCCTTGGTTTTAATTTGCCATTCTAAATTGAGATACTAGAGCAGGTGGAAGCAACCCAGCTCTGGGCTAATTGGTTCATCATGCACGTTAGGATAATGTTCATTCTGGATTTCGATTAGGTCAGTGTGGAGACTGCCTTGGTCAGAGCCTGTAATGATCTGCTCATTAACTCTGGTGCAGGGTCCTTGACTGTACTCATGTTATTAGAGACTGCAGCTGCCTTCAGCCCTGTGAACCATGGAGTTTTATTGGGCTGTCTAATGTCCTGTGCTGGACTAAGTGCTCAGTTTCTGTCCTGGCTGGTGCCAGGGTTTCCTTTGTTCCTTTGTTTGGGATTTTCTTGCCCATACCTCCAGCCACGTAGAAATTGTGTGTGTTGCTCTGCTGGGGTTTATTCCAGTTCCACCAGTACCCATTAAATGCTCTGTACCACTAGGCAAGGTGTTTTCTTTACTGAACAGATGATCTATTTATAATTTTCCTACAAATTCTGTTATGCCCGTCTTCTAATTTTAATTTCTTTTTCAATTTAGATTCAAAAAAACTTTTCTTAGGGCGTGACCAAATCCAAAACAAAATGGATCACTAGTGATTTACAGAACATAGAAATGTATTTTTGACAAGGGACAACTCTCCTTTGTGTTGCAACGACAGGTATCCTGCTTTTGGGTATTTTAACAAACCTGGTTCATTTTTGACAGTATGCTTTCCACATCTGAGCACACTCAGCACTTTCAGTATTTCCCCAGCTGAAGTGTTTCCAGAAAAAAAGACATTTTTTTGCTTAACTGACTCAGAGGTTCTTCTTAATGCTCTCATTACAATCAGATTTGATCACTATGATACATTTTTCTGCTCATCTTCCTCTTGTTAGTTCCTTCCAGTGGTTCAGCAAAACTTCTGCCACTGCCTAAAACTGCTGACAACCACAACCCTGACTTCTAGGACATGCATTGTTCTCTGATCTGTTTCCCTGTTTGTTGATATGAAACCCTTGGTTTCAAGGGTCTGATGTTTAAGAATGAAACTCTTCTGGGTACAGGGGCAGGATCCTCTGAAATGGATGGGAATATCCCAGGCACGTTGGGCAACTTCAGGGGTGTGAGAAGGGCATGAGCAAGCGGTGGAGGGTGTACAGTCAGTGGGAGAGCAAGACCTGATTCTGCAAGTATGCAAGGAGTAAAAGAGAGCTTTGATAAGTTGCTCAGGTGAAAGAAGTTATAATTTTTCTAAGAAAAATGGTTTTATTAAATAATTCCTTAAAGGAAACAGCTTTAACCTGGGCAGTTTAGGGGTTTGTACCAGGATTTCAAGATATCTTGGTCTTCTTGATTTTCTCACTATTTCTGTCCCCATCAGTTCCCCTCTCATTTTCATTCTAGGAGGTGTTGAAACCCCTAAATTTTCCAACAAGGGCATCAAAGGCATTTTGCTCAGACAACTGAAGTGATCAACAGTGCTCTGATTCCACACCACCCATGGCTGTGGTCAAACTCACAGCAAATTTATGCAGAATGGAATGAGACACATATGGATGAACAAGCATGAAAAATACCTCCCCCTAAGTGCTCCAAGTAAAGATTTCATTTTCACAGAGAACCAAGTCTTAAATTAAGCTTAGCTCATAAAATTTCATCACGTAGCATCCTGGATATCAAACTGCCCAAGCCAGAGGCTCTCTGACCTGTTTAACCCTGACAAGCCTTTGCTCAGCTCCCAATTTAAATGCAAACTTGTATTTTTAATATGAATTTGTGAAGTTCATTTGTCCACACCACACATTTAGTTTCACTACAAATTTTGTTGCCATCACTCTCACTGGTGTTTTCAGATGAGCATCCAGCCACTCCAACAGAATTTGTGAGCACAATGGGCTTTCACTTTTTGTGATGGGAAGGGATTTTGTTTTGGTTTCTTTTGTGTTTTGAGGGTTTTGGTGGTTTTCTTGAGAAGCAATAGATTGGTGACTGTTTCAGTGATGCTGGAACATCCTTCACTGAAAGTAAAGGCTGGAGGTTAAATGGGCAAATTGATACTGCCAGAACTAAACTAAACAAAACTGGGCACCTTTTATTGGAATCTTTGCATAAACAGCCATCATCATCTTAGTTTTATCCAGGTTTTGTTGTCAAAAGGAATTCTGGCTTCTCCTCTCAGCACCTCCATCCCTTCCCCAAGCAATCCTGATGTCCCCAGACTCAACCTTGTGTCACTCACTCACTGTGGGTTCATCTCATTTCTCCTGAAGAAAAACCCTCTCAGCCTTCTTGCATTTCTAAGGAAGGAGGTACCTTGATGAAGATTTATATCTCCTTTTTTTGGACCTATGGATTACCTCAAATCCCATTTCTTCATGCATCCAGAGGCAGAGATTCCTCATGTGGGAAACCTGCCATGCTGAGTACACTCCTAGTTAAGGAACAAATTATAAAGCATCCCAAGTGCACTTGCCCTACTGAACTTTCCCTTGTCCAGCTTTATGGCATTTAATTAAATAATGCTCCACTACACACTGTGAAAAAATTATCAGGAAGACTTTCTGGTAATAAATATCTCCTAAAATGAAGGATAAAATTTAGTCCCTGACCAACATAAAACCCTTTAGCGTATTGTTCTGGTATTGCTATTCACTGCTTGGTTTATTTGCATCCACCCAGTATCTCCAGGATTCCTAAAGCACCCATTGCAGGGCATCAAAGGCTCCATAATTTGCAAAATAAACTTTGTATGCAATAAAACTATATGAATCATGTCATCTGCAACGAATGTACCAGAGATCTGCATTTCAGAGCTACTAAAAATTTACCTACCTCACACCTCCCTTCTCTTTTGGTCATTTATTTTTACTTGGATTGGTCTGAGGTTTCATGACTTCATTTTCTCTGCAAGTTTCTGTTCCATCACACAATGTATGGAATGAAAAAAACACCACCTTGAAGATTTTTTTTTCTCATATTTTTTAGGTAATCTGGGAGGAGTGAGGAGAAAATTAAGCAAAATCACAAGAACTGATTTATGCAGGAGCATAAGAAACTCTGCTTCAAGTTTAAATCAGAGATTTCAACCCCAAGACAAAGATTTTCAAAAAGTTCCAGGTATGAAACAGTCCAAATAAACAGAAACAAATCTAAATGTGCATATTTTTAAAGGGAAATGAGCAAGGAGTCATAGATTGCTAATTACCTGTAAATCCTTATCAAAAGGTACCAGCAAAATGCTCCTGACACAGAGGAAAAGGGTGGGGAAGAACACGAATCATAAAATAGCGATGATAATTCCTTAACCAATTTTCCTAACACCTGTAAAATTCTCCAATAGCTTATCTTGTTCTCAGGCCTCAAAAAAATAAAAAAAGTGTAAATGTAAGCTTTAGTGATAGTTATCACAAATTTCCATGGGATAATCACAGCATAAAGCACTGTGCAAATGCACTGTAACTGTAAATTGTCAGTAATAATGTAATGCCAGCACTGGTTAATTATGGGCTGTATTTGATCCACATGTAACACTCTGCTTGCTTCACTTTGAGTCCATGATGCCCAGACTGTTCTTAGATGGGAAAGGTTTCTATCACAGCCACAATATATCATAATGGGGGATGTTGGGTTTATTCTTGCAAAGCTTACAGCAGGCCCAAGTTAAGTATTTCAACTTTACACAAAGTTAGAAATTGAGGAATAGGTCTTGGGGGGGGCCAGCAGGGTTGTTTTTGTGCATTAGAGATGGACTTCCCTTGGTTGATGCAATGATTGCTTCAGAGAAAAGCACTTTCAGAGTTCTTTGTGTGTCTATTTTACTTGAGGAAGCCAGAAGAGATCTCTGAACTGTGCCACTCACAGACCTACCCAGTACAACAGGACATAAAAATCATGGAATCCTTCAGGTTGTAAAGAGCCTTTGAGTGACTTGTGACAGGAGTGAGTGCAAATGAAAAATCTTACTGCCCTGCCAAGCATTTTGCAGAGCAAACTCTGTGCAACAAGTAAAACTACATTTCTAAGCAGCAGCAGGCATTGAACTTAAAATTACACCCCAAGCATTCAGTATTAAGTTCAGATTCCTTCCTGCTTTCCTTGCAAGCCAAGGTGTCATCACCCACATTTTCTCAGATTTGTTGGAAGGGCTCTATGAACTTTACCAGCAGTTTTCAGGAGCAAGAAGTCCTGAGAAGTCCTGCTAGGCCACCCCTCCAGACCAAAATATATTTTCTCCCTCCGCACTGCACAGGCTGATCATTGTGCCCAAGTTCCAGCCCCTGTCACAGACAGGGAAACCAGGCTGATCCAGCCTGGCCTTGGACACCTCCAGGTACCCAGGGGTGCCACAGCTGCTCTGGGAAATGCCCCAGGGGCTCACCACCCCGCAGGGAAAAATCTCTTCTTGGCAGCCAGTCTAAATCAACTCTAAGCCATCCCCCCTTGTCCTGGCACTGTGTGCTCTTGTAAATGTTCTCTCCCCATCCTTCCCATCCTGGCCAGCTCCCTTCACATCCTGCAAGGCCTCAGTTTGGTTACTCTTAGGATTGGGTCACCTGTCACCCTGAAATTCAACCTTCTGATTGTTTACATATATGTGATGTACTTTCCCATAAGTTGTAAAGTAAACAAAGATTATTTTCCACATTCCTCATGGAAAGATATAATTTAATAAACTTCTAATTTAACCAGTAGAGTTAAAAAAGTAGTAACCTTGTTCTCCAATCCCATGTCATTGTCCAAAATCTATAAATATTAAAATCAAGAAATCAACTCCCCCTCTGTGTACCCTGACACTAAACTGTGCCAGTGTCGTTCTTTTCATCTCCTATAATGACAGTCACCCTTAATCTTCTCTCTTCCAGGCTGGACAGTTTTTGTCCCTGAAAATCAGCCTTCTGATTTGTTTTAGTACAGTGGAGTCAGTTCTCATGAATTGTAAGATAAACAGGAATCAGGTTTACATTCCTTTGTGGAAATATATCACCTGATGGACTTCTCAAGTGAGCAGTGGAGATGGAGAGGTGGGAACTGCTCTGTCCAATCTCTGATCACTGTCCAGAAACTGAGAGATACGTGGTCAACAATAAAAGAGAGAGTTCTTTTCTTCTTCTCTACTAAAACATCTGTTATGTGTATTACTGTATGTTCCTATCTACGTCACAATAACAGACAATCCCATTTTTCCCAGCTTTTATCACTGTGAAATCACTGGAGAGCCAGCCCCAGGCACGCCAGAGCCCCAGATCTGAGCAGAGCTGAGTGTCCCCGAGCTGGTGTGGGGCAGGGGGGCACTGGGCAGCAGCACCAGCACCTTCCTCCCTCCCCAGGGCACCAAGGTGAGGCTCCCAGACTGAGGAAAAGGCAATTAGCAAAGTGACAAAAGACATTCCCAGCCTTCTGATGCACGGTGCAGTGACACCTGGGCAGGGAGGGCTGCCACGGGATGTTTTACATCGTGTCACCAGGATGCCACAAAACATACTGCAGCCTTGCAAATGACGTGCTGCACCCTCTCACTCAGCAGGCCACAAACGATTTGAACAGCCAGAGCTCATTTTGAATTGGTGTAACTGCTTGCAAAGGCACAGGAGAACAAAAACAAGAGTGCAGAGAGGGTGCAATTAGTTATGCCCATATTATGGCTATCAAAAAAAATTACTGCAAGTGATCTGTGACACCTGAGTGGTGACTTCAGGAGGAGTTACAGGTCAGCAGCTGAGTTGTGGCAGGCTCCCAGGAGCCCCCTGGCAGGAACTTTATCTTTTTGAAGAGCCAGAACTTGCAAGGTGTAACACAGCAAATAAGACACAGGTGTCCTCCAGCAACCACGGAAAGGCAAGAGCTGCTGAGCACACCTCACTGCCAGACAGCTGGAGCACTACCAAGCATGCTGCTGTCATTCCCAGAAGTGCTCTCCTTGGAAGAGAATACCTCCAGGAATGTATATTAAAGGACTGGAAATGCTAATTTGCTGGCACAATTACTCTCAAGAAATCTCCTGCCAGCGGGGAAGGAAAAAATATGACAAAAAAAAATCACAGGAATGTGTGTCTTACTTTTCACCTAAGCCTAAAATACACTTTGGGTTCTGCTTTAATATTTTTATTTTGTGGGCTAAAGGTAGCATTTCAGGTTACTCCAAGCTGCCACTTGTAACAGCCACCCTAAAACCTATTTCATGTGGTCATTACCTTCCTCAGTGTGTGTTTGAGAAGCTGGTAAAACAAACTGCAACTGGTCTAAAAAATATACACGTGATTCCTTTTTTCTCCTTTGCTCCCCATGTTGAAATAGCCAAGACTAATAATAATCTGGTTTTATTTGCAAATTGTATATCCTTAGGCTGATCATATGATCCAACAATTGCAAAACAGAGACTAAAAAAAAATAAAAAAATAAAAAGAAGTATTTTAGTCACTCGAGTAATGAAAAATCAAGAAGTTACTTAACATCTGCAGCCAGAATTAAATATCTGAAGGTACAAGACATATCTGGGGAGAACACAGCAGCTCCTTGACTTGCCTGAGTTGGAAGTTGCCAGAAGTTGGAGCAGAGTTTGTCATGGGAATGTTGACAGTGGCACTGAGAGAGGGGGATTTCCTCACAGCCCTGGTAGGAAAGAGGAGGAGTGACCCCAAACTGTGCAGTGACCCACAGTGCTGTGGTGTGGGGACTGAGAACACAGGTCTGGGCTAATCCTGACCCTGAGTGCAAGACAGATGTTCATGCACTTTTATCAGGGAAGGTGGAAAATACTGCTTTGCTCTGGAGAGACAATTCCATCTGAAACAGCCCAAATTAAATTCCATCTCCGAGTCACAGGTGATCTCCAGAAAAGAAGTGTGAGGATGTGCTCAGCTGACAAGCCAAGGGCGTCCCACACAGTGTTCATCACAGCCAGCACCCAGGCAAAGCCTCAGGAAAGCAAAAATAAACCCCAAACCTCTTCCAGAAGCCCGTGCTTCAAAACCTCCCCTGTACATTTTCCCCCCACAGTTTTGCTAACACTAAATAAAGCCAACAACAGTGTCACTCCCAACACTGAGCTCAGTCTGCATCATCCCCTGCCTTCTTCCTGCTGTGGTGCACAGGAGTCTGGGTTTGGAGGCAACCCTCCCTCTTTGCTTTGTTATTTTGGGATTTTTTTCCATCAGCTGGTGAGCAATGATCACTAATGAGCCCAAAAGGCCAAATTCTCCAGTCTGCTTTTCCCAGAAAGTGAATTATTTTCTGGCCTTCCAAAAAACACAAGTATAGGGAGGTGAATCTTTTATTTCAGGTACTAAAGATTCCAGATCCTGCAAAGCTGAGTAACAAATGCAGCTGACAAAACTATCAGTGGCTCTTTTGAGGTGGAAAATGGATTTCACAATTAAGAATCAATTAGATGCAACCCCACACTTCGATGAAGCAAAAATCCTTTATTTTCTAATAATTATTCATTGAGCACCTCCTGCATTGACCACACACTTAGTGCTGTCCACTATGCTTAATCATCTATTCAAAGGAAATTTCTCTCCCTGATAAGGGTTCAGGGTGGGTTTTAATGACAAAAAATCGTGGGGCTGCAAAGTTTGCTGCCTGACTGCTGAACTCGTGGTGATATGGCAACAGTAAAATCGAGGTTACAGATCCCAGGGTGCCCAAATCATAAATAATAATGGAACCTTAGGGTGGTTTGGGTGGGAAGGGACCCTCAAGAAAATCTCATTCCACCCCTTGCCATGGGCAAAGACATCTTCCACTGTCCCAGGCTGCTCCAAACCCCATCCAGCCTGGCCTGGGACACTTCCAGGGATCCAGGGGCAGCCCCTGCCCACCCTCCCAGGGAAGAATTTCCTGATATTAACTGTTGGTAGACAGAGTCCTTTCAACCACATTTAACACATAATCAAAACCATTTTAGTTTCCACATCACAGAGAGAGAAAAATGAGGAAAAGCCTCTGCTTGTAGCCCTGGACCAGCTGCAGTCAGGGGCTGTCCAGGACAGAGCAGATTTCATCATTCCCCTTTACTTGTGATGCCTGTTTGGGTTCTTAGAAAAAAAAAAAAAAAAAAGGAAATGGGAAAGGAAATAAAAGCTTTCCCATGGTGGCTCAAAGGTGGAGAAAGGAGAACTGAGCTGGGATGGTGCTTGGGGGGAAACACTGCGGCTGTTCTCTGCTGAGCAGGGCCCAGAATGGTCTGGGGGGGAAGGGACCTTAAAACCCATGCCATTCCCATTCCATGGCAGGGACACCTCCCACTGCCCCAGGATGCTCTGAGCTCCAGGGACCCCAGCCTTGGACACTGCCAGCTGAGCTCAAAGCAGCTCTGGGGCCAGAGCTGTGCCCTGCCTGTGCCTCTCAAACACACAACCAAGCACCACCACGGGCCATAGAGCTGACACTTACAGCAGCAGAGTTTTACACAATGCTCCAGAAGATCTGCTGGATATAAATATAAATAAGCACTGCTGATACAATTGCACTGTGGGACCATTTTGAGATGAGTAGGGTTATAATGCATCTGCAAAATCAATTTTTCTATCTTGATTTAAAAGTCGAGCCCAAAGCAATTTTTGTTACTTTGAAATTTTTATTTTGCTTTATTAACTCCCCCCCAACAGTTGAAAAAGCCCTTGGAATACACTTATTTAAACGTGCCTTTTGTGTTTGTCTCTGCAAAAGAAAAGTTAGTGCTGAATGTTGCCCTTGCCTGTGAACTGCACTTCTGGGGAGAAAATTCAGTCCCTTCCATTTGAGAAATGAAATTTGTTAAGTGCCTGGGCCACAAAGCAGCAATAAGACTGTTGGCAATTTGAAAGACCAAATTAAAAAGAAAAAAAAAAATTAAAAAGCAAACAGCTGAGACACCGAGTCTAAAAATTATCTATGACACATGCATAGTAAAATGTTTTTACAAATTCTCCAAAGGATTTTTAATTATTACAGATTGTATTAATTAGGTAATTATGCAATAGATTGTTTTGGAACCATTCCCATCTATTATGTATGCAATATTATGTATACATGTTTTTTTAAGAACCATCCTTTGTAAACCTCAGCTCCAGCCTGATCCTCAGAGGGGCCACAGGGGTGCAAAAAAGCCCAATATTTGCAGGGTGGACACCTTCCTGGAAGCAGAATAACAAGTGTCCTAAAGGAAAACCGGCACAAAATTCTTTTTAAAATCTAGAAAATATTATCTTTAATGAGCATCTGAGGATTAATGACCATCTGGGAAGGGCTGATGGCTCCAAGTGCAGCTCAGGGCCATTAACTCCAGCTCCTCGTTAAAAGGTGCTTAAGGGGGTTTATGTGCAACTCTACCCAGGTAAGATGAGCTCCTGGGCAGTAAAACACTCTTCTAATTGTTTCAAGCAACATTATGGAATTATTGCCATATTTTGGCCTAGGATTCCCACGAAAATGCTCATGGAGGATAAAAGGAGAATTTGTCAACACTTTTTTTTTTGTTGTTGTTTTTTGTTTTTTTTTCCCCACTTCTCTCTCCTTCCACTTTGTGGTCTCCAATTTGAATCAGCAGAAATGGTATCATAGAAGGGTTTGGGATGGAAAGGACCTTAAGGATCATCTCATCCCACTCCTTCCACCATCCCAGGGTGCTCCAAGCCCCATCCAACCTGGCCTTGGACACTTCCAGGCATGGAGCAGCCACAGCTCCTTTGGGAAATCTCTGCCAGTAAACAAAACTTACAATAACCTTGAGAGCAAACCAAGCACAATCAACATTTCTAAATGAGTTTTCTGCAGTTTTTAAGCAGTCAGAAAGGACTCAGAAATCTCTCAGGAAAGTCTCTTCTTGCCTTGCCAGAGCCACACAGGTAAGTTTTACTGCCTGTGCTAGAGAAACCCAGACAGAAATCCTTCTCACATTGAGAGGAACAAGGTGAACGTGCACCAAGGTCTTTAGTTTAAACATCCAGTGATAAATGCACATCCCAAAGTCCATCTGAAATTAGAGCATGACTTCTCACCCTCACTGTGGCAGGATTTGTGTCTGCTTTATTCTCTTTCTCTACCTCTGTCCTCACCAGAGCTCATCTTTTGAGACTACACCACTGTTTAGAAAGATTGTGCTCAGGTTAAAAAAAACAGCAACAAATGACCAAACCACCACCCCCCCCCCAAAAAAAAAAAAAAAAAAAAAAAAAAAAACCACGAAACTAAAAGCAGTAATATTGACCAGGAAAAGAGCTGGTGACCATTTCACACTGACCCAAGAGCAGGTCTGCTGGGACAGCCACCTGCAGCACCCATGGGCTGGGGCACAGCAGGCAGCAGTCACGTGTTCACAAACCAAACAGAAAAGCAGTTTTTAATTTATTTAATCAGCAGTGATTAAGAGCAAGAGGAGATTCCATGCCTGCCTCCAAGGCAGCTTGCCTGGGAGAGACTGGAGGGAGCAGAGTTCTGCTGGTGGGGAGGCACTGGCCAGGAGGGCTGTGGGGAGGGTCAGATGATCCCAAAACCTAATAGGAACTGAAAGCACTAATTGGGCCTGGAGAAGAGGCTGGAGGGTTTCCTATGACATTTGCAGGGGAGAAAAGAACTGAGGAGAAGACAGAAAAAGAAGCTGGTTTGGGAACATTTTGTAGACTTTATTAAAAAACATTTTCAAGAATGTGTGGTTGAAGGGAGACTACAAATTCCACTACTCCTGTAAAATCCCAGTCCTCACCATAATACCCATTTCTAACCCAGAAATCAGGTAATGAAATTGCTTCACCACCTGAGTGCTTCTTCCCAAGAACATTTATTGATCCCTGATCAGTTCTCTTTAACCTCATTAACACTGTTTTAACTGGCATTCATTCCCTGTGCCATCCAAGTTAGATATTCCTTTGGATTGAGGAACCATGTACAACATCAGTTCATGCTTCCAACACTGGAACTTGCTTGCCAAGTTTTCAAATGCATTAAATCCTCAAATACACAAAATAGAAAACCCTCACCTTGGATTTCTAGCCAGCACTTGATATTTTCACTCATTTTCTGATAGATTGTTCACGAAAGTGGAATTCTGGTCTTCCCCCTCCTTCCTTTTGGCATGTTTAAACATTTTAAATTGTTACTCCAGTAGCCCACTAAATGATTTTGTTCTACTTCACCCACATTGCTTCATTTCTTGTATCACTGCTTGTCCTTTGATTACAATTGCAAATGGAAAATGTTTGAAAGTTGGTTTTGTTGTGAGAGCAGCTCGAAGTGAAGTGAATTAGTGGATCAGCCTATTTGGCAAGTGAGTCCCCAGCTCTGAGGGTACTGTAATAAATTTAACATTCACACACTGAAGCTCCAAGTCCACATTGCACAATCAACACCTATTACAGTGTCAAGTTTAAAGATAGTTGTAGCTTTTGCCCCGGATTTGTGAAACCTAAATAAACGGGCTCTTCTCATTAACCAAAACATTTCCTCAGTCCAGCTCTCATGAAACAAATTGGCTGTTGTCCCACTGCAGCATCAGGGGACACATTGGAAATCAAAGCAGGGAGAAGAGACACTGAGGTTTATTTTGTCCACGTGTCCCATTTTGAAAGTGCTTTTGAACATCTCCAGTGCCCACAGCGACATTCCCACGCCGAGACAGTGCTGGAGGCTTCCCTCCCTCCTCACCCCCTCCTTTTTTCTTTCAAACACCTTGAAATCCAGATTAAATGACAGTCCCAGAATAGGTTTCTTTTTCTGCTGCTTCTAGCACAGATTCCCTAAAGCATTTCCACAGTCTCCAGCATGCACTTGTGGGCAACCTGAGCCAGCAGCCTGGTGACAACTCGCTGGCAGCGAGCATCCACCTGCATCCCATGAGCTGCTCCTCAGCACAGCCCTGCCCAGGGGACAGCAGGACTGTGCCCACCAGCACAGGCTGGTCCCCAGCGCCAATTCCCAGCGAGGAGCAGCTCGTTAAGGCAGCTCCTTCCCAAGCAGATGGGCTGGAGCAAAACAAACAGGAGCCATCCGCGGGCGCTTGGCAGAGCCGGCGGCAGCGCCTGACGTCAGGGCCGTCCCTGCTCCACACTGCACATCTGGAGCATCCCAGGGATGTCACACTCTTGTCACCTTGCGTGCTAAATTCAAAGGGGCGACGGGCTGGTTTGACCTCAGCAGCCGAAGGGACGGACAGCTGAGAGCCACAGCCCCGGGGTGATGCTGCAGCGCAACGCGGGGCGCGCAGGAGCTGCTCCCACCCTTACCCTCCCGTGGAACCGCAGGCTGTAGGGCTGAATGCTTCAGAGGCAGCCCAGAGTTTCCACTCTGCACAGAATGAAGAGGCACCAGCGCTCACAGAGCTGGTGCCTGCCACCCCAGCCCCTCTGTCCTGCTGCAGGAGCAGCTCAGCTGTCATCCCTGACCTCCACACGAAGCCGTGGCTCCTGCCAAAATCCTACAACCCTTTGGACTGCATCCCCCCGCCCGGTGATACAGGCTTTAAAAACACAGCCTGGCACCATAAACCTCCCAGCCTGCTGCTGCTGCTGCCACGTGTTTTGTCAGGAGATCAAAACATTTTAGCCTTGAGGACGCACAGTGCAACTTCCCCAATCCATCACGGGAGCAGGAGGACACACCCAGCAGAAGGACAATGTGCTCGTGGTGGGATTGGAACTAGCTGTTCTTTAAGGTTCCTTATAAACCAAAAAAATGGGATTCTGTGCCTGCTGTCGAGTTCAGTGTCAGAGGCAGGAGCAGAGCATGCTGCAGGTCAGGTTTTAAACCCCCTGACAGAGCCACACTTACACTGAAATTTCAGACTAATGGTGCCATCTTCACATCACATCCCTTCTCTAGACCTCTTCTGCCAAGCTTAGATCCCATTTCCATGTAAGTCTCAAATATTAATACCTCCATAGAAAGACGGGTTAAAGGGGAGAAAAAAATGCCACCTCCACAGCCATTGCATGAATATTTTATAGCCAAAATTCACCTTTATGTACGTACCGAGGTGAAAGGTTTGTCTTGACTTAATTTTATGATTACAGTCTTGAAATCAAGGCTGTTGCAGAAAGATCTTACACACCCAGAGGTTTTACTCTTCAGGATATGGAAAGCTGTCAAGTAACCAAGGTCAGGTTGGACAGGGTTGAATTGTTACAGACATAAAGAGGAGACAAAGAGGGACTAAAAATGTGTGTGTGGTGATTGTTTCCTAAGAGCTTCAAGAGAGGTATCAGAGTTTGGAGTAATTTTAGGGTGCAAATACATGAATTTAGGGTGTAAATACATGAATACATGGTTAAGGGCCAATGAAAAAAGCAATAAAAAAAAAAAGAAAGTACTTTTTCTTTTACCTCCCAGCTGAATGGTGCATTTTAGCAGAAAATGTTCATGTAAAACAAAGTCTGTATGATATTCACATTTCTCTCTCATACCTTAACAATTTCTCGAATAAATAACTGTGGCTGTACATGCACCATTAATAAACCTTCAGAATCATAAAAAGGAAGAAGAAAGTTAAGCTAGTATGGCTAATTAAAATTAGTTTGTTGGAAGTTTAATCAATTAGCCCGGAGTTTTCAAGGCAATATTGCTGCTATTCACGCTCAGTGGAAGCACTTTCAGGCAGCCCTTTATTGCAACATCTCTGTTCAGATGACCTTTACTTCATAAAGCACTGAGCTAAACATTTTATACACAGGGCAAAATCTGTTTATTGAAGGATGCCAGGGGACTGTCTTTAGGAATGTGATTTGGCTTCACTTGGGTAATTTACCAAAGACAGAAGAAAGTTTCAAACCTATTTGTAGCCTTCATTTGAAAGCCATGCCATTTCTTTGTAATGTTCCCTCATCTCAAGATTTGAGCTGTGGTTCTGCAATTAAACCTTCTCCCAGACATGCTCCAGCAATTGTCCTGGTAAACCAAAAAAAAAAGAAAAAAATTAAAAACACCACAAAACACAGGACAAACAAACAAACATCCTTCCACACAGCAGATGCTTTCTCAATTACTTAATTTGACTTTTGGGTAATTCAGACATGATTTCAGGGAATAATATTTTCCAGACAGAAATTATTTATTAAGCAGTTTGTGGTCAGGCATCAATTAACCAAAACAGGCAGCACATCTTTGGGATGCAGTGGTTTCCCAATTCAGAGAGGAGGAGAGATAAGGGCATTGACACAGTCACTGGGTCCCTGATTCCAAGGTGGGTCCCTGATTCCAAGGTGGATCCATGATTCCAAGGTGGGTCCCTGATTCCCAGGTGGGTCCCTGATTGAGGACAAACCCTGGAGCTTGTGAAAGCCCTGCTGTTGAAACACACCTGACATTTACTCCTGAACTCCCAGAGCATTTGCTGATTCACTGCCCACACAGGGGAGAAAAAGCACATTTACAGCTCACAACAGTGCCCTGCCTGGCTGAGTGATGTGAAACAGATTTCTGGGCTCTCTACAAATCCCAGCACTTCTTTTTTGCTAATTTGCAGCCCAGTTTTGAGCTTGGCTTTTCTGCAGTGAATGGGACGGGCAGTTCCAAACTGTATTAAAAATAGGAAGAAATGCATAAATCCAGATATAAACAGTGGGAGTTCATCCTACTGTATTGCTGTTCTTTGAACTGCATGAAGCTCTGCTGGGTGAGGCTGGGTATCAGGGAAAGGTTTTAAAACCCAGAGGGTGCTAGGCACTGCCCAGGCTCCCCAGGGAATGGGCACATTCCCAAGGCTGCCAGAGCTCCAGGAGTGTTTGGACAACACTCCAGAAATGCTCAGGGGGGATTGGTGGGGTGTCTGTGCGTTGAGTTGATCCTTGTGGGTCCCTTCAAACTCAGGATGTTCCATGATTCCACTCCCTGTTCCATTTCCTAGTGACCCTTCCATAGGCACTTTGTCCAGCACAGACCCCAAAGCTTGAACCTCAAGCCTGAATTCATCCCATTTATCCCATACAATACTGAGGAATACCCCAAGAAATGGCAAAACAGCTCTGGAGCAGCCTGGTCTAGTGGGAGGTGTCCCTGCCCATGGCAGGGGTTTGGAATGAGATGTGCTTTAAGGTCCCTTCCAACCCAAACCATTCCGAGATTCCAGATTTCCTTCCAGAAAACCAAGATATGGGTTGGACTCGATGATCTTGGAAGTCTCTTCCAACCTAGTGGCTATGTTAAAACCAAGATATAGCCCTACCTCCCTTCATTATCTTTCCTATACTGAAATATTACCAAGTGCTGAAGCTGATTTTAATCTTTAAATGAATGCCAAAACTCATGAACAAGTTCGGTAACAAACGATGCATTTTTTGCAAAGTTGCACAAAACTAATTGGAAAAAAAGCCACTAAGAATTGTGCCATAAAGATTCCATCCAGGACACTCACTGCTTTCACTCTCAAAACACGATCCAATTTCCCCCCTTACACTCCCTCTTTTCTCCACTTTCAATGCAGTTTCATGGTGATTTTTAAATTTTTTTTTAAGTAAATGCCTGGTGCATACTCAGCCATGAAAAAGAAAACCAAGCTCTGTTTTTCCTAATCAGCTGTGATTGTCCTGTACAAATTCTGGAAGAAGGAACACCATGTAGATGATTTGTAGAGGTAAGAATTTCTGTTGAAACAGAAGTATCCTCCAAATTATATTTTACTTACTATTCTCTTTGACAAATTTAGTGGTTAATCAGAGCAGTTGACTGCAGTGCACACTTCCTACAAATTCTGGATAGTCTTTTAAAAATATTCTTGCTCATAAGTGATTCAGAAATTCAGGTCTAACTCCAGTTTTCTAATCTTCAAGAACCTCTATTGTATTTGCCAACTCCTGTAAAAGATCCATTCCCATAATCTATCAACTAATACACATTTTCAGGAATGGAAACTTACGTAATCTGCTATATAAAAGACTACTTGTATTAAAATAGTTATATATCTCAGAATAAAGTGAAATTCTCTGTATGAACACAAATCCCAGCAAAAAGTGGAACATTTTTTCATGCAGTTAATAATTTCTTGACAGCTCCTTTAAGTTTAAAGGTTTGAAAATAACGAAACTTGTATTAACATTTGTCTGTAATGATAAATATACCTATTCTTCAAGTCATAAAAGTGAAAATACCAGCAATATCCTGAAAAAAAAGTCTTTAAAAATTATAAGGCAGTTATTATTCCTAGAAAGCAAACCAGACTTTGATAAATTCCCAGCTAAATGCTGCCAAACCAAATTTTATCAGTTTCTCTCATCCAAGCTTGACATTAGCTTTCTTTTTCTCTGTTTTTGGGTTCGTTTTTTCTTTCTTTTTTGCTGAGACTGTGAAATTAGAAGTGTTTATTCCAAATTCCATCCCAAAAGGCAAGGGCTGAGAAGAGGAAAAGCTCCCTATATTTATCAAATTCAGTGACATCAGAAAGGAGAGTTTCCCAGAAATCATTGAGAGATAAAATATTTAAAGTTATGTTTCATGTAAAGTCCTATCCGGCCTTTGAAGTTTGAGAATAGTGGGAGAGGACAAAAGTGTGTCTGCAGCTTTTCCATAAACTGTGAGAGAGCTCCTTTTTGGAAGGCTGAGAAACTTACTTTTTTTTTTTTTTTTTTTTTTTTTTCTTTTTTTCAAATGACCCAAGTTACACACATTTATATATAAAGTGTCATGAGTTATTTTGGTGATTTTTGGACCAGCATCACATAAATAAAACTTAAATGCATGAAAGTCAATATTTTCCTTTTCTACTTCTCAGCCTTTTCCATCAATTACACTAAATAATGAGAATTTGGGGGTGGTTATTACAACCCTATAGCTTCAATTACCTTCATTCCAAAGACGTTTGCAAGCCATAAAGATTTAAATTAAAAGAAGAAATTTCTAACAAGGTGCTGAAGTTGGTCCCTGTCCTGGAGCAGGTCCTCACATTCATGGCCCCATGGAAGTTAATTCTCCGTGTTGCCAAGAATCCTTTTTTATTTTTTTTTTAAGCCAGTGAGAACAGAAACGACTCAGAACTGAGAGGCAGAAGCAAAACCTCCAGCTGAAGGCACTGATATTTCATTGTCTGTCTGCTCTCATCTAAGTTCACCATGGTCAGAAAGGGTCAAAGAGTTCGTTCAGTGCACAAAGAAATTCAGAAGGCAAAAAAGCAGGTGCCTGGCTTAGCTGGGTCTGAAATGCTCTCTCAGGTGCATTTATTGTATTGAATAGAGCTCACTGCTAGAGAAGGCTTTTAAAAACCTGAATCACATTAGGTGTATCTGTCTGGAACACAATCCAGCTACCAGTTTTCCAGAAAACCTCAATTATACGTGAATATTAAAAAGAACCCTAACAAGCAACCAAAAATACCAAATGAAAACAAACCCAAACCAACAAACCAAAAATAAAATTAAGTTTTATAAACTCAGAATATGCTGGGTTTCAGTTTAAAAAGAAGTTTTAAAGCAATAATTTCCATAACTCTTCAATAAAAACACAACACCAGCAGTTTCTCAAGCGGTAGCACCAGCTTGGACTCTTGTCTACACACACAGACACCAAAGTAAAGGTAAAACATTTTTTAAGGTGCTGGGGACCTGTGATGAGACCTGGCATGTGCAGGGAATTCCACAGTCAGATTCTCTCTGTTCTTCCAGGTGCCTCCTAATTAGAATTTCCTAACTGTTACTGCTACCAGAGGAAAAGTCCCTGGTCCACAAGCAGAAAGAAAGCTCCAACATCCTTATTTTCTTGAAGTTATCAGCCCACAAGGTTTTTTCAAAAGTTTATTTAAAGTCTTCCCCATGTTCCTGCTTTTGCCTATTTGGAGATGCCCACATCTGCTCCCAAGCTCTTCTTTAAGATGAAGTATTTTCACTTATGTTCATACTTTGCAGCTCATTATGTTTTCAGACCTGTTCTGTCTCCAGGAGTTTGAGCCATCTGAACCCCTTGGGAAATACATTCTTCATGTCTGAAGCTCTCCAGGTGTTAATATTATCTGAGACAATAAAATCAGCCTTTCAGCTGGAAAAGCACAGGAGATGATCTAGGGCTTTGTCCATTCTTTAACCAGAACAACGGGGGTTATAACTTTCACCCACAGAATTCAAAGGAGATAAGTAACTGAAAACTGCAAATGAAGCTCTTTCACCTCTTTTCTCCTTCAGCACCAGTTTTACGTGAACAAAGGCCCAATTTTCAAGGGTGTTAAACAGAAACCGCATTGACATTTAAGGATATTTCAGTTACCACTTTGACATCTTAAATAAGTACTGAGATTCGCAGCCCTGCTTAGAGCAATAGGAGCAGCAGAAGGCTGAGAACATTTGGGAAGCTCTCCACGAAATTCATAAAAATTAGCAAGACTAATTATAAGCAGCTTCACTAAGCTTGATGTTTAGACATTTCAAATGACATAAGGGCTGAGCAAGGATTTGGGATTTCTCAGGAGCTCGTCTAAAACTGACCTTTTTATTTTCTTTTCTTTCTAAGCCATTTTTCAACTCATGCAGTTGAGTTTGGTTTTTGTTGTGGTTGCAGACATTTCCACCATGATGCTCAAGGTCATTGTCCCTTCACTGATTAAAAAGTTTTACAGGGAATTTTTCTGCTCTGCTTCATAGTGGCTTAATCCAAAGTGGTTGTTTTGAAGAGGACAACCAAAATGGACAACACCTAGAAGTTACTTATGAAGAATCAATGGAATTTTGATGCCGAGGTTATTTCCACAATTTTAACTGCAAACACTGTCCAGAGAATCCACATGATCTTGTACTTGCCCTGATTCCACCAGGGTGTTACCATCTTTATAAAGATCTATTTCTATGACCACAGTAATCCACTCAACCTTCATCAGACACACACTGAAAAGCTGATGCCCTACAATTCCCCTTGCTTATTTATGTTCCTTGTTTATTTTTCACATTTAAATCTTGTCTATTTAGCTCAATCTACGAAGAAACCTTCCTGAAAGGAAGTGCTCAAATTTATTGTTCAGTTTTACTCACTGTGTACATGAAAACTTACAACTTCCCGTGGTCGGAAAGTAGATGAATGAACCCACTCAAAGAAAAAAATAAAAGAAAATTCAAGGATGAATAAATGGCAACACACAATTCCCCACAGCAGCCTGACCTGAGCCTCCCAAGGGAGAATCATTTTGTTAAGAATGAGTGCAGCATGTTTGGGAAACGGTGCACTGTCAATATCATCTTTACAATTACAGTCATATGATCAGCGCATCTGGAAAATAACAGTCAAGTGATTAGTCTGAACTTTGCCTGGATCAGGCAATTTTTACACGGCTCTGTCAAATGTCAGGCCTCCTTCTCCCTCACCAATTTCAGCAATGTTGCACCATGATTTCAAGCAGTGAATCATCCAGCCCTGTGCCAACCATCTGCTTCATCTGCCCCCTCAGTGTCTGGAATTAGATGACGGAGGGCAGGGCAGGCTTTTGAGAGTGGCCATTAATGTCAGTGGAGGAGGGGCTCTGGCGACAGATTTTCCATCTGAAATCATGGACTGTTAAAAACTGGCTACAGAGGAGTGAGGAGAAATATAATGCGAGGAAGAATTAATAAAGGAACAGGGATAGAACAGCAGAAGAGAGGAAAGGACTGGGAAAAGGATATGGGGCGGAGAAGAGGTAAAGGAAACGTGGTGATATGAAGGAAGGAAAGTAAAAAGAAAGCAGAAAGGCCCTCCTCAAATTCCCCTGCACCTTTTCTGTTGGATTGGATTCTGTTTGTTCTTTAGTGAGGAACAATTATTAAAACAGGCTTTCAGTGCCCACTAAAAATTCCAGCAGTCTTGGAAGAGGTAGCAGGAGGAGCAGAGGAAAGAATTATGCAAAGAAAAGGAGTAAGACAACTCAAGAGCTCCACTTTAACCCAGGTGCCTGCAGAAGAGCAGGGACAAAGGAGAATACTGGGCTCTGGGAAGGTCGTGCACATGGAAACAACAGGGTGGATGAAGGATTCTTGCAGATTTCCTTTCACTGGTCATGTCCTACAAACTCTTATTGACACTCCAAAACTTTTCTGAGAACCCTCAAAGTGCAGATCTAGGCTTCCTTTTGACAGACAGAAATCTTTGGATAGAGAAATATCACCCTTTCTACAAAATAATCCCCCAAACGTAAGTAAAAACAAAAAATCAATATTTTGGATAGAATGATGCAAAACCAAAAAGCACGAGCCAAATTTACAAACTCCATCTTCTCTTTCTGGTTTCTGACTTACACCAAGCATTGTCCTACATCACCACATTGTGATACTGAGCACAAAACTGAGAAATTCATTCCCCCCAACTGCCCCTGGTCAGTGTTTCAGTGGTACAAGCAGAGATGTGCCTCAGCATAAAGTGGGAGTTGTGAGTTGCACATGAATGAAGAGAGGCAGATCAACAAATCAGCCTCAGTTTCACTAATGAAAGCCAAACATTGCTACAGAAATGTATTGTGCTTTTTTATAGTTATCAAAAATACAACATAGATCTAAGTTTGTGACAGCAAAAGCGTTTCTCTGAATAGTAACTCATTTTCTGAATTAGACTAGTTGGGAAATCCAACTTACTACTATCCAGAAATAATGAATTAGCTCCATAAACCTAAATTGTACCGTTTGATCTGTGGTCAGAACATTTGACATCCATAAAATAATAACAATATTAAGCACTTCAATCATATATAAGGAAGCAGTCCCTGCATTGTTACTTGGCTAGCACAGAGGTATGTTTTTGCCAAGTTTGGCCAAATATATCACTATCAGAAGAGTTTTGTATTTCACACAAGTCAATGTGTAACGCTGCTGCTACTGAACAACACAATATTTCTATTTAAGCATAATCAAAACATTTTTTAATATGTATATTTTGTGAGATAAAAACACAACATCTGATTTTCCTAATATTTGTAGCTTTCTAGGGTGACTGTTATTAAAAATAACTTTCTGAATGTTTATTTCTATGATAGGACTTTTTAAATAATATTTGTATCTTAAATTTTTTTTTTTAAAAAGACTACTTTACCTTGGATAAATGGAAGATAAATAAATTAATATTTTTTTGGGGGGGGAAGCTAGAAAAAGGCTATAAAATCACCTTATTTACAGCACTATTTTTTTTTTTATTTCCATTCAAAATTACAGTATAAATATGGTATCTGCTTGCAGGTGGGTTTTTTATCCCTTGAAGTAAATTTTGGTGAACACTTCAATTCTGGAAAAAAAAAAATCCAAACTATTTTATTTTATGTGACAAACAAAAGTTAAAGATTTTTGAACAGGAATGGACCAAATTTTTAAGTGATCATCAAGTTGTGTTCTGATTTTTCCATCCTCGATTTTGCACCTGCAGTCAAGCACAAAATTGTGGGCACAGTCAATTGTGAGAGCATCTCACTGTTTGATTGTACCAGCAAATTAAACAGAAACTGGTGATGCCTGGCTGCTGTCTGCTGCACTCATCGTGGAGCTCAAAGACAAAATTAGAGTGCTTTTAAAATAAAATGTGCTCATATCTGAACAAAGTTCCCAGGGTTCTTCCTGCATTCAATGGCACATTCACACTTTGGATTGGCTGCAAGTGGCCAAGAGACTCCTTTGGGAGATGGACCTGTATTAAGATAATTTTGAAAAACTAACTTATATTTGGATTTGCAACCCTCTTGTAAGTTTTACTCCTGCATAAAGTTCCCAAGCTGATTTTCAGCACCTCTTTTCTGTTATGATGCTTTCCATCCTCGAAGTTCACAGCAAAGGTGAGTAAATACAAATATAAACTCGGTGAATTATTTCTGACACAAGGCAGCAAACCTGTTTAATTTCCAGTTTTAAAACCTATGGAGACCTGACCGTTTCTATAGCTCCCCCTTGTATTTTCAATTCTATCACAACCCCAAAAATTCACCCTTCTCGTTCAGACTAAAACTTGCCCACCAGTTCAGCTTGACATTATGCTGCAGAGACATCTCTTTGTCACTGTTTTCGTTTTGTGACAGCTTTCAGGAGAAGCTATTACTACTCACAGCAGTAGATTTGACAGAGAAAAATATTACTTTCATAATTAATGCGTGGTGACTTTGTTGCTCTTAGAGAAGAGCAGAAGACTCATTTTTATCCCATTTCCGTTATGCTGTAAAGCATTTTTAGCAGTCAGGAGCAGCAACAGTCTGCCATTAATAGCACAGGGGACCTGTCTGAGACCTCTTTGCCATCCCAATCTGATTGCCCACTTGCAGTTTTGGGAACACAAACTCTTGCTTCCATGTGGAGTATGAGCATTCACTGTGCTCAAATACCAGGACACTTCCAGCATTTCCCCATGGCTTCTGCAGTTTCCCTTCTTCAGGACTCCTGTGTTTCTCTCTACTATCCCC
This sequence comes from Sitta carolinensis, assembly GCA_032173965.1. Classification (NCBI taxonomy): domain Eukaryota; kingdom Metazoa; phylum Chordata; class Aves; order Passeriformes; family Sittidae; genus Sitta; species Sitta carolinensis. The sequence goes on along the minus strand of CM063288.1, from coordinate 2,964,213 downwards.
TCCTCTTCTCCTCACCCAAAGGGAAGATGTTATTGAAATTCTTAGTTCCATGAGGGCACATTTTGGTGAAAATTGTCCCCTCGTATATTCATGAAGCTGATTATTGTAAATCATGAGATCATGGAATGGTTTGGAAGGGACATCAAAGCCCACCTCATTCCACCTCCTGCCATGGCAGGGACACCTTCCACTGTCCCAGGGTGCTCCAGACCCCGTCCAGCCTGGCCTGGGACACTCCAGGGATGGGATCTCCACAAATGAGACAATGAACACTTGCTCAGTGCCTCCTCCCTGCTGCTGCTACAGCTCAGTGAGCCCAGCCCATAACTGGGATAACTGGGATATACTGGGAAAAGGTGATGGCTTTATTTCTATGAAGCAGGGAGAGAAAAATAACACTAAAGGGACAGGCAAAATATTATTGGATCAGTGGGAGCATCCAGAGATTGCAGTATGATGAGAAGATACTGTTTTAGGAGAGAGTCAATGGTAACTAAAATTTCATTAGGATGGCCTCTAGATTTTGATTTACAACCAGCCAGAGTTCACCCAACTCTGATCTGGCTCAAACTGAATATCGTGTATCATTTGATTCATATTAATGAGAAAATAAATTTCCCTTTCCACCCAGAAAGATCAAATAGCATATAATAATGAAAAGAATCTGCAATAACTTCTATTTTTTGAGTAAGACTGATGAGTTTGTTCTATTTCTAATATTAGCCAGAAGTCTTAGGGAGATGAGAAAGATGTAAACATTTCCCTGCGAATTAATCAAGCAAAACAGTAAATAACCTCAAAACTTTGTTTTGTTCTTCTAAAGATTAAAAAAAAATAGAAAATTCTTAGCTTTCTTGTCCTCCTTTCAGTCTCTGGTGGGTGAGGCTGCCCATGTTTGCAGTTAGGCAGCTGGCTAAAAGTCACGATAAAAGCAAATGTTGTAAGTACAAAGCACAGAAAAGCCCAAGTCCTCCTTTAATGCTTTACTAGCACTTCACTAATAGGCCCATGGGGTGCAGTCAGTCAATAATAACCCAATAAAATCAATAACGATAAACAAGAGTCAGTGTTCTAATAAAAATAGAATTTTTAAAATCCAAACCAGCTGTTCCAGGGCTATGTACAAACACAGGCCTGTTTCCAAGTATCCATGCTCAGCTGCCAGTCCCACAGGCAGCTTCCTTGGAGGAGGCAGAAGTGATGGACAACACATCATCAAACTTTACTGCCAAGGTGAGCACACACTTTTATTGCTTGCTTTCTTCCATGATTTTAATGACACTCATCAAGTTTGGTCTTTTTATTTTTTTTTTTTCCTTGTATTTACTTCATGAAGTTTATTTGAAACAAAAACTGGGGAGATTTTTCTGAATTATTTCCAAGCAGAATAGAAGATTATTTATAAAGACTTTGGTCAACTATGAAACACCTTCTTTGGGTTAAAGTTGGACCTTTCCTATATAGCTACCCAGGCAATAAATTCACTATTTCTGTCCCCCAAAGGAATGGCCACACACCATAGAAAGTTATTTGGAGAGTGAATGTTTTGGGGAGATGAGGAGGAACAGAACTAAAGAAACAGAGGTAATATCTTGGCTGTCAAACAATTAAGAAAGATCTGCTCTTATTAAATGATTTTATCTGATCATGTCACTTGTGCCTTTAAACTCCACAAAATCCAAAAATTGAAGTACTTCAAAGTGGAGAAAGATAGCAACACATATCTCAAAAATAAGCCAGAAGTTACTATGTATTGCTAAGAAAAAGAGATTATTCCAACCTTGGAAGCTTCATTGCAACCTTGTCCATGAACTACAGCCATGCTACAGGAAGATCTAAGACCAAAGGATCAATTAATTTCTTTGGGAAAAAAACTTAAAACCACCAAATTTTATACAGCTTTTAAGATTATTGAAATATGTTAGGAAGATTAATTAATAGTTTCCAACTTTACAACCAAGTTTAACTTACTATTTTAATGTTATTCCTTTGATGTGTAGAGTTTTTATTTCTTTTTACAGGGGAGAGAATTAAAACGCAGGTTTGTGCTTCATCCCAGTTTTATACATCACACAAAGCTTCAGAGCACTTTGATTTTCCCACTAAAGGGACCTTGGTTTCCACAAAGAAATACAAGACATTTGAGACCAGAAGTGGTTCAGCACAGAACAGACACCACCAATGAGAAAGAAATTACAGCTAGAAATATTCAGCTGATGGCATCACAGAACAGGAAATAAAAAAACAAACTTTAACAAATACCAGCTACCTTCATGGACACAAAGCAATATTCAAAAATGTTACTACCACTAGGAGAAGGGAGTGAGAGACTCTTAGCATAGGAATACTGAAGTAAATGGTTTGCATACATCCACTAAAAATTTTCTTAAAAAAGTTTTGCAGGACAAATTTTGGACTCAACTTGCTTTGCTGAGTGTTTGGCCAGGGCACAGTGAAGTCTGACCAGGAACTGTTACACAGAGGTTCTTCCAAAGTGCAAAATCTGATACAAATTGACACCTTCTAATCAAAAATAGAGCTGAAGGCAAATAAAGGTGAGTTTTGGCTCAGGTGAGCTCAGGTGAGGCAGTGGCACAGGTGAGAAAGGCAGTCACAAAGGCTACATCTCCTGAGGAAAACATCTGGCCAAAGACATTTTTCAACAATTACGCCAAAGTTGGATATCCTGATGAAAATTCTTCATCAGACAGACTTGGCTCCCATTTATACTCAAAAATCCACCCCTCTAATGGCACAAGGGACGTGCCCTATCTTTTTCCTATCTACCCTTAGACATATTTTCTTAACTGGGTGATGAAATTTATCTTCTAGTATACAGCTTCTTCTGAATGCTCTCTGACAAACCCCATCAAAAAGTGCTCTGTTCTGCTCCAATCATATGTAGAGTAATGGTTTACTCATTTTCTGCATGAAAAGATGGGCACAGTACTTTGCAGAAACCATCAAACCTCTCATTTCGTGTGCTCTTCCTACAGTGCTCCTTTTGCCAACATCATTAATTGCACATGCCTCTGCTGCATATACTAAGAAACACAGGCCTGGCCAAAAGCAGTTCCTGGCACCATCACCACTCTGATATATGCATTTCTTAACAATATTATCAACACATGGCTTTGAATCTCACTCAAAAACAAAAAGTTTCACCATCTCTGCTACTAGTGGAGAAAGGAAAATTTCTCCAGTTCAAGGTATTGTTTATGAGAGAGCAGAGAACACCTTATTAGCACCAACTGAGGGGCCACAGCTTATCCTTTTGGCTGCAGTAGAGTGGTACAAGGTTTCTAATATCCTTCAAGACAGCCATTATTTTACCACAGAGACACAAGGCCAAGCTTTTTGTGCATTTTTACGAGGGAGAGGTGTGGACGTCCAATCAGACGGAAAGGCGCGGTTACGTGCTCGTGAAATGAATTACGCCGACGTCTGCTGTAAATCCTTAACATAGCTCAGGAGATCAATTAAGATGTTCAAGCAGCTACAAAAAGGATGATTGAGGCAAATGGTAACATCAGGATGACCATATGGTAAGGGAACACCAGAGCCGCGTGGACATAAAACGCGAGCCGTCGGCACACCACCGCTAACGAAACAGCGAGCGGGAAACGAGGCAGGATAGCCAGAGGAATGTCAGGGGGAGGGAAGAACAGCATGGGATGCACGTGCAGGATACAGTGATATCAGACCTAAAAAAAAAGAAAAGTGCCTTATTCCTGCAAGCCACAGGTTCAAGATGTTGGCGTGACACGGAGCTGATGATCCCAACCGCAACCGCGTGGGCGAGGGCGTGGCTGGATGCTTAAAATAATCCTATCCAATACAAGACCATCAGCTGGAAAAAGATGATAAGATCACTGCTTTCTCCTGATGCACAGGGATGGAATGAACTAACTGGCTGGCCCTTTTGAACATCTCAGCCAGCTCCTCTCAAGGTGTCCCCTTGGGCTGCCATTCCACGTCCTCTGCAGCCCATGGACAGCCTGCTCCCCGTGTAGATGTGCCGTTTTCAGCTGGTTACAGCACCTTAAGCTCATCACTGTGGCTCTGAAAGCCTTTCATTCCCTATGGTTGTTCAAACTGCTGAACTGCAGCAGGCAGTTGAGCCTAACCTTGCACAACAGTCCTAAACCCACCATGGGACTGAAGGAAGCAGCACGAGGTGCAAAATGTCCTCAACACCTGATTAGGAAGGGGAAGCAGTGCAGAACCCACATTCTGCAGAGCACTGTTCCTTCTCCAAGCAAGGGACGATATCCTAACTCCTCACAATCTGAGGAATACATAAAATAATTTCATCTTTAATTACATGAAGTTCTGATCTGAAGATTGGGTTTACTTAATCCCATGATTAAGCTCATTTCCCTCCTGTGTTGACTCTAAGAATTGACCTTAAATAATCATAGTAAAAATATTTTAATCATATTTTATTAGGCTGGGATTGTTTCACCCTCTTTGATGTCAGAAATATTAACAGGAAATAATGGATATTAGACCACATTTATCCCCATTCTTAACAAACTGTCCTCTGCTGCCAAAAATTTAAGAGTATTCAATATTTTTAGTGTTTATTTTTCAATGATCTATCTTTAGATTAGGCTCTTTTCTCTTACTAAGTCAATACCGTATATTAAATTACAGAAATATGGTCATTTTCCATGTTAAAAAGCACAAGAAATGTTCTGATAGAAAAAATAATAAATTTACAAGATGGTCTTACTACCCAGTATACAATACTTTTTTAAAAAGAGGGAAAAACTGAATAAATGATTTTGCTTTCAACTCCAGCTTGTACAGTGACTGAAGTCAAAGCCAGTGAAAGATGAGGTTGTCAAGGTGAAGGAGAGTATTAAGACATTTTGAAAATTAACTTCCAGATATAGAAAAATCACTAGAAAGATTTTTATTGATTAAGAGTTGTTCTTTTTTTTACTTTCTGGGCATATCTAACCCCAGAGAGAGATGGAAGGGTTTTACATGGCTTTCAGTCCATTGGAATTCATGTGAGCACCTGTCAGAAATTCAGCAAAAGACCCAACAAACTCTCCTTTGACTTAACAGGAAACTGGGGAGAGGAGGCCATGCTAATGTTTGAACAAATATTTTGTGTCACAGCTTAAGAGTAGGACACATAAAGCAGATCTAGATTAGATATTGAGGTAGAATTCTTCCCTGGGAGGGTGGGGAGGCCCTGGCACAGCTGTGGCTGCCCCTGGATCCCTGGCAGTGTCCCAAAGCCAGGCTGGATGGGGCTTGGAGCAGCCTGGGATGGTGGGAGGTGTTTCTGGATGGGCTTTGAGGTCCTTTCCAACCCAAACCATCCTGTGATACCTGCATAAGATGCAGTAATAGGCCAGAGCAATCAGGCATCTCAGCCCTCAGACCCTTAAACCCAAACCCGTCCATTCTGTCAGAGGAAACAGCCTCTGAAAGGGTCAGGAGCACCTGATTTGGGCATCTTATCACAAAGCTACCAGACAGTTTTTGCTCCCCTATGACTTGGGCACAGAGCCCTGATGGCAGCTCTCCGACTCTCTTCAACAGAGCAAAAGCTGAATTTCTGCCTCTAGTGGAGGGAGAAGCAAATAAGTGGGGGAAATAGCATCCCCTGAGTGATTGCCAAGAATTCCCACAAAAAATAAACACAGTCTGGTGGTTATGTTCTTAACAGCTGTGTTAATGGGGTTAAAGAAACCTTAAAGAAACTCTGTCTTTTTTTAAAAGAGCCCTGTTCTTAAAAACCTGATACCATACAAGTTTTGCTTTTAAACCCAGTGTGGTTTGTGACTGAGAAAAGTGCCCCTCCAGCAGGCATGGAGATTCCTGAGGGAATGTGCAGGGGTCTCTGTCCCGGGAGAGCCATGGGCTGCAGGCAGGACAGTGATTTCCAGCACTGTGGAGAGTTTCAAGATCTTCTTGCACAGAATTTGTGCAAGCAAAGCCCTCCCATTTGGGTGGAGCAGCTCTATGTGGCACCTCATTATTCTCTTCTTCCTTATATACCTTCGTTCCAATGATACAGACATTAAAATTAGATTTTTTTAAAAAAATCATAACTGATGTTCCTTCTATTAAGAACTCCAAACAAGTCCAGCAGCACAAAACTGAAATAACATAGAACAAACCAAGTATTTTTCACTCAGGTTTTGTTTCACCTGTGCAAAGAACTCATGGGATGAAATTTAATGTAAGGAATTACCACCTCTGATCTTGTCCCCAGTCCCTTCTCAAAAAAGGCAAAGGTGCCAGCACAGTGTCAATAAAACCATTTTCCTTGAAATAAACCATGGCAGGGGAGTGCTATGGAAGGGACCAAAGCAAATGCAAAACAGCTCCATGGGTTGCAGTCGTGGATGCTTCCCAGTGATTACAACATCAGCACTTGCGTTCTCAATCTATTTATTTATTTGTATCTCACATCATTTATGTTCTTGTAGCACAGCCTTGGTTATCCCTTGTTGTAGAACGTTATTGAATCCTCTGGATTTCTGAAGAGGTGGAAAAGCAGAATTTACTGCTAAAATTGTCTCCTTGGCATTGTTAAGAGAGTTCAGAGTCTTAGAATAACATCACCTTTGCTGCCTTTGGTGTGTGCTTTGGGCCTGGTGAGACCCATGGGCATGAAATGGGGATGCACAGCACCCAAAATGAAGTTAACTGCTCATCAGCTTAATTAAAATAACTCAGAGGGGAGAGAGAGAGCAGCTACTGATACTTCCCAGAGTGCAAGGACATGGTTTTTGTTTGCACACACAGCAGATCTTTTACCCAGGTCCCCATCCTTTACATGGGTCTAATCTCCAGAGCCTCATCCTCTGGCACCAGCTCCACCTCTCATTTGAAAAAAACAATAAACAAATGTTGGAATGCACAAATAACATCCCTGTGCCTCTTTCATCTGGTCAGACTCCCCAGCTGACATCTCTCCTGAGATTCCTGCTTGGGTACAACCCAGCATCACTGCTGCCTTGGACATGAGGCCAGAGAGGGGAAGGAGAGGAGGGGCCTTTCCTTAAATATGACCCCAAAGGGCCAGGGACATGAAGGTACAACCCCAGCAACTATGTAAGGGCAGCTTTTTATCCCCTGGCCCTTCCTGGCTCACGCTGTCTGCCAAGCCCACTGTCTCCTTTGGACAGAGAGTCTGCCTTCACATGGCTCCTCTGTTAGCACAGAGCTAACAAAACAGCCATTTCCCAAATCCCAGGCACATCTTACCACTGCAGCCTCACCAAAAAGGCCAAGGAAGTATCTTTCAAGCTCTACTCAATCTGACAAAAGAGTACAATACTCCACAGCATCTAGGACAGAAAAAATAAACCAAGCCCTCAGCACGAACAGCAACAGCAGTGGGGGTCTCCCTGAGCAGTGAATCATCCCAGACTCCCTGCAAATGTCAGCTGCCTGGTTCCCTGTGTCATCTGTGGCTCTGAAACGCTTTCAAGCAGGACCTGCTGTTGCTGCAGGGGGTGAGCAGAGCTGCCACAGAAGGGACAGGGGTGTGGAGCTGGGCAGGGCAGGCAGCCTTGGCACCTCCCTGCCATTGCCACTGCCACGCCAGGGCCTCCCCAGAGCCAGGGCTGAGCCCAAGGAGGAGCTGCTGGAGCTGTGTGCATCCCTCTGCTGAGCAAAACGTTGGTGTCACACTGTCTGTGCATAGCCACCCATCCAATTCTCAGTTACACACTCAGCACAGGTAGCCTGGTGTCTCCTGTTGTCAGGAACACAGGTCCCTCCTCTTGGCTGAGGTGCTGAAACAGATCTCCAAGAAAAGTTGTGGCTGTCTCATCCCTGGAAGTGTTCAGGCCTGTCTGGATGGGGTTTTGAGCAGCCTGGGGTAGTGGAAGGTATCTCTGCCTGCAGCAAAGGCTTTGAAACAAGAGGAGCTTTAAGGTGCCTTCTAACCCAGACCATTCTGGGATTCCATGATTCCACTCACAGTTACATACTGAGGCCAGCATTGCAGATTGCAGCTGCATTTCCTATAGCTGGCATCACCTGGATGGATCACAGAATCCCAGGATGTTTTGGGTTGGAAGGGACTTAAACATCATCCCATTCCACCCCAGGGACACCTTCTACTGTCCCAAGTTACTCCAAGGCCCATCCAACCTGGCCTTGGACATTTCAGGGATCCAGGGGCAACTCCAGCTTCTCTGGGCACCCTGTGCCAGGGTCTCCCCACCCTCACAGGGAGGAATTTTTCTTAATCTAAACCTGTTCCTGGTTTAAAGCCACTCCAACTGAGTCCTGGCACTCCATGCCCTCATAAATAATCTCTCTCCATCTTTCTTGTTGGCTCCTTCATGACTGAAAGGCCACAATTAGCTCACTCCAAAGCTTCCCTCTTCCAAGCTGGACAAACCCTGTTCTCTCAGCCTTCCCAAGGGTTGGTGTGGGGTCTCCAATACACAACTGCCTTGGCAGCCCTGATTCCATCAGCCACACAGCAAAAAGACCATTTTAGACCAGTCTCTATTTCTCATGGCAGATACCTCTTGCAAAACCAGCTGAGGTTCTCCTTCACTTGGAGTGTCGTGTTACTTTATTAATTAAGCCTTTGTGCAGCTTTTTGTGTCTGTACTAAATCCCACTTTCATTCCTAAAATATGCTAAACAGCATTAAGGAACAGCTCTGGGGTTCAGTAGGTTTTAAGTGTGACCTGTGAGTTCCTTCTGAGAACAAGTATCACCATCTTCTGGGTGCAAGACCAGCGCAAGAACTTTTTTGTGCAAAGCAGAAGAAGGAAGGGAATAAAAAGAAAAGTCATGGCAACGATTCCACTGCAACTCATGCATGCATTAGTGGCCATGTAAGAATTGGAATAATCTCCTTCCCAGCTGGGTCACAGCAAAGCTAAAGGAGGGCTTTAAACCTCTGCAGACACAACCCTCAGCTCCTACTCCATGCACGTTAGATGCCCTCAGGGAGATGTTGTTGCAGCTGTGCCTGATCCTACCTCTGAGCAAGATTTTTTCTTGCTGCCCTGAAACTGCCTGAAAGCAACTTCTTGTAACTATTTAATTAGAGGTGACTGCCACTGCAGAGTCACTTGGCATTGCCACCTGGAACTGCTGTCATGCCAAGCAGGGAGCTCTACCCCACACAGCAGGGAAAGGGCTGGAGAGGCTGCAGGAGGCTCCTGAGCTGACCAGGACCCAGGAGGGCTCAGGTCCCTCTCTGCTTGCCCTGCTCTAGCCCTGACAATATTTCAGCTGAAGCCACAGGCTAGAGGGGAAAAATAGCTCAGCCATACCTTGCTTTGTTGAGAAAAAAAAGGACATGCAGATTTTGCAAGTGTGAACCTGTCTTTAAGTAAATGCACACAAACTGAAAATTATCTTCTACCAAGTAAGAAAGAAACCCTCCAGCTTTAGAGTTTCAAAAGAATCTCTCCAAGTAACTTCCCCTACATTTTTTCTTACAGTCTGAACACAAAATTCGGCAAAATCCCCTGCTTTCTTCTGCCTTAACTTTGGCTGAAAATTGTGTACCAAAGTGACTGTTAAATTTTTTGGGGGGGAAAAAATTTGGAACCAATTGTGGTGGAAAGCACCAGCTGTAAGAACAGACCTGCCAAGGAGTCTCCCCTGGCCCCCAGACTTTGATACCAATAATCCCTGACAAAACCTGATCCAAGAGAACCTTAGGGAGAGAAATGAGCAGGACACCTCTGCAAGGGCAAGGAACACAGTGCTAAATCCTCCAAAATTTGAAGAATGGTTTTACCATAGCACCTCCACTATTCACATGCAAAATAAAACTGAAGAGTCAAAGGGAATGGGAGACCCCACCACTGGGCAGGAGGTAGTTTAGTCAAGACAGAAGGCAGCCTTGAGTGTTCAAAGAGCTGTTCTTTGGCCCCTTCTTCTCGTACCAGATGGATTTTCTGGCTGAGACTTATCTGTAATTTTCCTCATAGCTACTTTACAAAGGGAACAGAGCTAAGAAACCACTTGGATCTGGTTACTTAGAACAGGAGAGAGAATATCCTCAGTGCTGTTTTGGATCTCATAAGTCACAGGAGGCACCTCACCCCTTACCTCCCAGTTCAAGTGTTCACTGCATTCCCTTGATCACAATCCAGTTTTTGCACTTTCCACTTGACTCTAAATTCCACAAAAGAGCTTGATTAGGTTCAAAAGTGGAGCTCAGGAAAGCTTCAGAAAATCTCCCGAGTCTCTTAACTGTGTAAGCTGGAAAATCCAGGTGTTCCAGGTCCTCACACCAGAACGTGGGAACTGATCCAGCCACCTAAACACCATCAAACTAGGGATGCTGGGACAAGACTCTACACACGCAGCTTTTTCATCTGGCCTCATCCCAGTAATGCTCTGGCACAGACCCAAATGTGCCAAAATGCTTTGGTGTTCTAATCCACACTAAAGCCCTTGCACAGAGCTCTATCCCACACTTCCCAAATCCTCTTTTCTCTCCAGCAGACAAATGCCCCCCAATTTTCATACATCCCAGAAATGCCTTATGTTTGATCCTAAGAGCAAAGATGACTCTCCACTGTCATATTTTTGATGCCAACAGTGTCACATAACCACAACCTCCTCACCTGATTCCCAGGTGGAAAGGGAGGGGGTTACAAGAATGTTACACAAATTGCTCCCAGCAAGCAGAGCTTTCTCCAAAAAAAGTATGGCAAGCCAAAATCCCTGCACTTTCTGGGGCTTTAAGGGTGAATTCCAATTTGGTGGGGTTTAGAGATACAAACAAAGACCTGGCTTTGATGTGTGCATTATCTTGGACTGCTGAACTAAAAGAAATGGCACAAGATTTGTTATGTTATTTTTCAATGCTTGAAAAATCTGGCATTGAGCAGCAGCCCCAGCCATCCTGAGAAGACTGGCTGGGCACTGAGTTCTGACAGAGCTCCCAAACTGACCAAAAATTGCCTTGGTACCTCAGAAAAAAAGATTGTGTAGAGGTTGCTTGTGTAAAGCAGCCTCCTACAACCTTGTCCAAAGACAGTCAAGAGAAACTGGACTGAAAGTTATTAATAAAAAACCATGTTACTCAAAAATAGCCATAGGATAGCTTCTCTACCAAGTTTTAGCCAAAGAGCTTTTAAGACTACTTATAAAGTCATTAAATCAGTCATTTATTCTTGCTGTCCATTTGCTTGTGCATGTAGAAGAGACTCACTTTTTTCATGGTATCACTCCAGTACTGCACTTCCCTTTCTTTACTTTCAAATATTCCCACTTTACATGAATTTTAATGCCACATATCAGTCAGGAAAAAAAAAATGTACTCAGAACACTGAATCCAGTAAGTCGTTTTTGGAAATTCTTGGAAAACTGTAACACTACTGAAAGGAACATCAAAAAATAAGTGATCCCTAAAAAAATAAAAAAAGGAAACCCCCTACACACACATGCACGTCCTGATTCATTCCCTACTACAGCAGACTTTAAGGAGAATATACTACTATAAAAGAAACATATCCTCACTTTTGAAGCCATTTTCAATATACACAGAAATAGTATTTATACCTCCTCCATGCCTTATCTTCTATAACTTACATCTTTTACTGATGCTTGCAGCTGCCACCCCCTCAAACACTGGGTCTATTCTTTAGTGAAAACCTTTCTAAAAATACAGGGGTGGAAAATTACCTTGCACTTTAAATCTATTATGTCATTGAGGACGGGAAATGAGAAATAAGGGAGTTTGGAAAGACACTTTCAGGCCAGAGAGATATCCATCTGTAATACAAACCACGTAAACATGTCATCTCTAAGAGGTGCATGAGGCACAAAAGCAGTTTAATGGTGCACACGGCGTTTTGCAAGCCCAGAATCTTACAGGGTCATTGTCATTTCCCTCCTGACACAGGGGTCACAGGACACAGCATTCCCTGAGGCCTCAGAAGGAACCTCCAAATTTTTTGTGTGTCCTTTTCCCTCCATGTCCAGCTCCTGTGTGGCCAGCCCAGTATCCCCAGTGTGTCCCCTCTGGGAGAGAGGCATCACCCAGCCACCCATGGCCCCAGCAAGGCAGGGCAGGGACCAGCAGGAGGAATTACCCCAGCTTGCCCTTCAAGATTAAATGCCACCTCCCAGGTTTTCTTTTCGTGCTGGCAAAATGATGTTTATCACCGTTTTGAGGGTCAGCTCCTTCCAAGATTAAAAAAAAAAAAAAAAAAAAAAAAAAATTAAAAAATGTGTAATTACTGCAAACAGTGATTTTTTATCTACAGTAAACAGCAGCAAGGAGGCAGCAGCAAGGGTGCATCAACTTCAGTGAACTCACCACCAGTGCAGCTTCCTGGAGTTATTACAAAACTCAGTTTCAGATTGGTTTGCAAGACCACAAACCTTAATTACTGCCATAAGAAAGGAGTGGGGAGAACAAGCCCAAAGCCTCCTTCTGAACAATTATTTATTTTATCACTATCGCTTCCATGGGCTAATTATTTGCTTAAGAAAATACCTTTAAAAATCCTCTTGTAAAAAAAAGAAAATAATTTAGCCGTTTGTTTTTCCAGTGTGGGGTTTACACTTCTAAGTTTCAGCAACACAACGTACCAGATATTTGATGTTACAGATGGTTGTGGGGAACCAGAAATACTTGAGGGAGGAAGGGCAGGCTGTACTTTTTGTGTCTCTTACCGAGGGCTTGCCTTTTCAGCAAGAAATTCAGCAGAATCGCAGTGGCTCACGAGCACTTCTCCAAACCTGAATAAGAGGCAGCTCCAGAGGCCGTGTTAATTGTGCTGGAGTGCCTGCTAATGTCGTGTTGGAAGTTGCACTCCCAACACAGGCTAAAACTTTAAAGTTTTATTTAAAAGTTTGGTGGCACTCGGGACACCCTTGCGATGCGCCAAAACCCAGCGCTGTTTCGTCCTCCCCCACAGCTTTTGCACAGGTACCAGGTCTCCCTCCCACGTGTTCCAATTGTCCCTTTTTTCTGTGTTAACGGTTGATTACGACGAACATTTCCATTATCGCTCCATCCCTGCGATCGGCGCCTCCGGAGCGCGGGTCCGCTGCATCCCTGCAGCAGAGGATGGAGGGCACCAGAGCGCGGGTACCAAAGGGTTAACCCCCGAGCCAGTCCCTCAGATGTGTAATTTAATACTTCATAACTGCTGAAAATTGGAGCCCACATAATTTATTTTCTTTGGTCTGGGCACATTTGCCTCATGCTTGGCTGTGGCTGACTTCAGAGGGAGAGACACACCTAAAGCCCTCAAAGTGTCCCAAGCGGCCCGTGTCAGCCGTGCGGGGGGATTGTGGTGCTTGGAGGCTGCCCAAGGATTAGGTGTTCCCGATTTAAGGAGGGATTTTTTTGGCCCCGCGATGCCCTGGGAATAGCCGGCGCATCGCCCCGCGGGGGATGCGGGCGCGGCGGGGCATCCCTGCGCGGGGGGACCGCGGAAAATAAACACGGGAGCCCCAAAAAAGCGCCGGGGGACGGTGCCGAGCCGAGCCGGGCAAACAATCGCTGCATTGTGGAGCCGGAGCGAGGAATCGCAGATCCGAGCTCCACCTACAGTCCCCTTCGCAAAGCTGACTCCAGCCCAGGCGTCCCTACACTGCCTGCTCCCCAGTTCCTTTTTTTTTTTTTTTTTTTTTTTTTTTTTTTTTTACGTTTTATTTTTAATATTTTATTTTAATTTTTTTAACAATTATTTTCACTGCACGAGCGATCTGAGTTTCTATTCCAGATGAACCCGCACACAGCCAAGGCTATTGCGTTGTCCCCAGTACTTTTAAGGTTAGTTTACTTTCTGCATTTTGAAAGTAAATAGGCTGCTTTTTCCTGGAATTTATTTTAGGATTCCGTCTCTATCGCTGGCTTTCCTTTGCACCAGCTTCATATCGTCTGACAGTATTTCACATTTTTATTGCAGCTTGATTGCAGTGCAGTAGTTTCATCATTCCAGGAAAGGAAAATATGTGTATAAAAAAAATGTTTGTCTAAATTGTACTCTTGCCCTCCTTTAAAAAAAAAAAAAAAAATCAAATCAAGCTTCAAACATGACTGGGATTGCAACTTTTAAAAGCAGTAACCAGCCTCTGAAAGCATCAAGGGAAATATTCTTTTTTTCTACTTTAATAAAAAACTTGGACACAACTTTCAGCTCTGATGTTGGTGCCCACGGGGTCCCTCCCACCCCACTACCCGGGATGCAGCTTTCCCGGGAAAGAGGTGGAAATCCCTCCTGAAAAAAAAAAAAAAAAAAAAAAAAAAAAAAAAAAAAAAAAAAGAAAAAAAAAAAAGCTGGATGCACTGATTGGCCATCAAAAGTGTTTCTGGGCAGGGCCCCAGCCCGAGGCCGCCTCCCCGCCCCATCCATGGGGAGGAAATGCCACCAACTGGGCAAACGGGACAGAGCTGCAGCCAAACCCCATCTCCACCAGAGCTGGGGGGGGATCATAACATTTACAGGAGTGGTCCAGCCCCTGGGCAAGCCCTTCACTCATCCCAGGGGTTGGACTCAAGGATCTGAGAGGTTTTTTCCAACCTGAACCACTCCACGATCTCCTGCCATCTCCTGCCCCTTGTGTGTGCTCCTTGTACAAGGAGTTCTGTTTCTTAAGAACCAGAAGAAACCAAAAACACAATAAACAAGTACTCTGGACACATTTCTGATAACTCAGGCCCACCCCAGCCCCTGTGCTGGATGAAATCAGTGAGCTCTTTTGGTCCCCAGGCTCCTGAGAAGTGGAAGCCCCTATTCCATTAGGGAAATTCCTACATTGGTATTCCTGCCATAATACTGTTTGGAAAGACACAAATTACGATGGTATATCAAGTCATGGAAGGAGGAAAGGAGGTGAACAAGACAAAAAAAAGTGAGACTTCACTCAGAATAAGGTAGAGGATGATTAATTTGTTAATTGGTAAAAGGTTCTTAGGTGTCACCACGATCTACTGATACAAATAAAGGGCCTGCCAAGGCAAGGCTGAGGGAACCAGAGCTGCTCAGCCTGGAGAAGAGATGGCTGAGAAGGGATCTCCCAGTGTCTGTCAGAGCCTGCAGGAAGGGTCAGAGCATGGACCAGGCTCTGCTCCACGGGCCCAGCACGGGCAGCAGCAGCTCTTGCCCAGGATGTTCTACCTGAATTTGGGGAGGACTTCTTTACTGGGTGGTGATCAAGCACTGTAGCAGAGCCCAGAGAGGCTGTGGAGTGTGATCTCCCCCACTGGAGATCTCCCAGATCCATCTGCACACAATCCTGCTGTGCCCTGCTCTGGGATGGCCCTGCTGGACCAGGGACACACTGTGGTCCCTTCCAGCCCGACCCACTCCCTGAAAAACTTCTTATCCACTCAGCATGCATGGAAGAGCAGACAAGCAATTCAAAAACCCTCCAGCTCTAGCAAGAATTTTTAATGAACATTATTATCCTCTCACTTCATGGGTCCAATATGTCCCAAATTCACATAGCTCCCAAACAGCAGAGGGGTTTACCATTCTTGCATCCTAGGTGACAAAGCCAAGTAGGAAAGACTGAGTGATTTGGATGCCAGCAGCAGTTTTGGAAATGGAATACTCTGTTCCATCTCCTGTGCACCACTTCCCTCTCCGTGCACACTTTTACGAGGCAGATATTTGACCTGTTACACCATGATACATAAAATAATAATAAGTAATGAGTGGGTGGGTGATCTCACCAGTGTCTTTAAACCTCCTGCAATGTGTGGGTTATGAGGTTTGAATCACACAGAAGCAGCACCAAATTCGCCTGCTGCTTCAAAGAAACTGCAGGAGGAGGAGTGGCCAACTGCTGAGGAATAAAGGAAATTAATAAAACCTGAAACAAGAATGAGATGAGCAGAATAGAAGCTATAATGAAAACAAAGCAAGAGCAACTACTTGTATATTAAAAAAAGCAGGTGATATTCAGTCAAGCTTCTGATGATTTTCATCCTTGACAAATGCTTCCCATTTGTGGAGAGGATATATTCATAAATATATATTTAATCTTGTTTGGAAAATAAAAAAAAAAAAAACAAGTGGCATTGATCCTTCCCATCACTGTAAACCACAGCAGCTCCCTGCCACAGCTCCCACACCAGTACAAACGAGACCAGAATCAACTATGAAGTTCCCATTAAAAAAAAAAAAAAAAAAAAAAAAAAAAAAAAAAAAAAAAAAAAAAAAAGGAAAAAAATTAAGAAAAAAGAAATCTGCTCCCAGCCAGAATTTCTACCCCCACATCACCCAGAGCTCCAAGCAGCCAGGACTCACAGGAGGTTACCCTGCCATGAGGCTGCATGGCCAGGCCCTACATTTATGAATGAAATTTCTGCTCTTTTCCAAATGTAAGATCCGAGACCATGGATGAGTGCCACCTTTTTTTTACAAAACCCTTAGGAGCATGAGTGTGCTGTATTTCTTCAATTCAATGCTGATATATCTGATTTCCCTCCAGGACAGACCAAACATTAAATAACACTGAACAGGCTGAGTGCACTGCTAAAATACTCACACTGAAAAGTTTTCATTCTCAGCTTATTTCCTAGTTTACAAAAGCTCTTATCAAAAAAGCTCTCTAAATTGGAATTAGTTAGTGATCCAGGTCTCTAAAGCCCAGGGACTGGAAGTGAAGATTTCTTAATTATACCAGCAGGGGCTTGATTTCTATTCTTAGTGCAGCTGGGTAGTGTTGTTAGGTTCTTGCAGAGCTCTGTTTCTCACTGGCAGAGGTAGCCCCTGGTTTACTCTGACAAAAATATAAAGCTCTTGAAATTGAAGTCTCTTCACATATGTAACAAAACACATACACTTCATACACACATCCAACCCTTCAGCAGAGCCCAGGTTCCCTCAAAGCTCAGTAACTCATTACTTGGGAATCTAAACACCAGCCTCAGAGTTTTCACCCAAGAAACTTTCATTTTTTATTTTATTATTTTTCTCCCAGTGGGATTTTAAACACCTCGGTTTCTCTCTTCTTCCTTGGATGATTCAATGTTGCTCAGCCATAAATTCACCTTCAAACAGGCTAAACACCAGCCCCATAACAAACTTTTGGGATTAAGTCCCAGATCACAAGAACCTCCAGTGTTAAAAATATCTACTCACAGAGACTCAACTTGTGCATAAATCACTTCCCTCCTGTGTTACAAGGACAGACCCAACCCAGAGAACCATAACCAAAACCAGCCTTGTACTTCTTGTAGAATAGAAAAATTCTACCCCAAGGTTGATATCACCACAGATTAGCTCTACAACCCTCAAAATATTCCTGCTGAATAAAACATGGTGTAAGATACAGCAACACAATCCCATAGCTGCAGTTTAAATGCATTGAGGGTAAGGGGTTGGGGAAAAAAGGTATATTAGCTTATCTTAAGGCTCCTGAACAGAACCCAAAAATTGGGTTCAATCCCCAAGTAGGTCATGTTTCTCTCTTTAATATATTTGACTCACACTGGCAATGTTCTCTGAAGATAAATGAACTCTGGACTCAGAGCAAGGTAAAGCTGTAATTATTAAAGCAAGTATTTAAATCTCCATTTGACTGTTGCTGGTCACCTTCATTAGAGGAGCCTGGTGGTCAGCCTTGGTTTTTTGATCACAAAACACACAAAAAACCCTTCAGGACAAGTCAGCTGCACATCACGAGGCAACTGGTGGTCACATGAGATGCTATTTTTAAAAAAGGCCCATAACATTTTGCATCTTTACGTTCCTATCTGCTCAAGCTGTTTCATCAAAACTCAGACTTTCTTGCTGGGAAACGCTTCCCTCTTTGGTACCTTTTCTGCCAAAATCCAACTGTAACAACAAAAGTTTATAAACAATGAAAATTCCAGCTGCTTGACATCAGCGACGTGAAGCTTTCACTTCACACTGATACAAATATTTACCCTGAGCTCTGGCAAAGCTTTCCTTGCCCATGTCGCCCTTAATCATACATTTTTCCTTGATTGAGTTATGCTTTCCAGTACGTGATTTGCTCTGGTTTACTTTTTAACACATCCCAGAGGCTTCGTCAAAATCAGCTCTGTGCAGGCCATGTCATTTGGTAGCTGCCAAACGTGCTGCTCAGAAGGACCTTGGCAAACAGCAGAACAGTGTCTTTTCCTAACTGCTCTAATAAATGTGTTTGTTCTTTGCTGACCACCATTTATTTCTTTAGATCCCACATATCCATAAAGCAATGAGCCAGGAAAGTAAGCAGAAACACACTCATTTTCCCTTTAATCTACTCCCTCGAGGCAATGCACCGACTTCTCTCACAGACACCTTGTAGCTAAGAAGCTGCAAAGTATCGATGACTCACTTTCTATTATTATTTACGAGACAGAAAGGGTATTATCAGAGGGAGTAATAACAAAGAATCACTGGGGCTGCTGCTTTAATACTCACAAAACTAAATATACAGGAGTCCAAACAAATAGAACTCTACCTGAGCAAATAGGATCACCACGAACCATTCTGACAATTGTAATTAAATATATTCTTCCAAGAGGAAGGAAATTTGAGAGATTTCTCAGCTACATTCATATAAAGCCAAGTGCAACGTGGAGGAAAATCTCATCTGCAGCATCTAACACGGAGAGAAATTTAAATTTCAACCTTTTCCTGAAAATGGACCCGAATCTTCACCAATATATTTTTGTTACCCTTTCTTTTTATACCTCTCCACATCCCACTGAGAGAGGACAAAGAAAAGCAGCAAAGACAAACGATGCTGAAGAACTCTGGGCCCTGGGTAGAAGTTTTCCTCTTACTTTTTTTATTAATTAGATAAATCTTAGACCCAAGCCTGTGCTGAGTATTCTGCTAGAGGTTGAATCAGCTCCCAGCTCCTCCTGTAGGTGGATCAGTCATCCATGGGAAGAGACTGAAAATTGCACCTGAAGTAGCTCCAAACAGCACTCAATGGTAGCCAGCAGCTCATGAAAGAAAACCAGCCCCATTTTCCAGCTGCAAACAAAGATGAGAAACCTGAAATCCACTGCAAATAAAAATTAAAATAAAGATGAAAATAAAGAACTCCTGACCCACCTGAAAACTAACTGAGGTATTCCCTATTTAGTTGGTATTTCAATAAAATGCTGGTGCATAACTTAAAGGATCCCAGATGAGTTGTTTGAAACACAAACACTTTAGTTTTGCATTTCAATGACAATTCTTTCTCCTTTTAATTTTTTTTTTTTTTTTTAATTTTTCTTTTTATCTAAAGTTTGCTTACTATTGGTCTTTCACATCAAAAGCAAGAAAACTTAGAAAAAATATTTTTGGTCCCAACAACTCACTGTAGCTCAGGCCAAATCTAGGCAGTAGATTCATAAATCTTAATGCAATCATAATCTAAACATTAAATATTTCAATAAAACATTAATCTTCTGAGAATTTCAGTATTTTGGATTTAAGAAAACTTTGCTTTACATGAGACAGCTGTATTGAAATTTTGATATTTGTGAGCCTTGGGATCCTGGAATCTACTACTGTAAGGATTCTGGGAGAGGAGGCAGAAGGGAAAAGCAATCTGGGATGACTTTTGTGTGGCAAATTGTTCAGCAAGTGACAGATTCACACTTCAGGCTGGTGGCTGCATGTGACTGCAGCGCAGCAGCTGCACTGAATTTGCACCTCTGGCTGGAGGAGGAGAATCACCCAGGGTGGTCCCTGCTCCTCTCTCCAGCCCCAGCACGGCAGGGAGAGAGGAGAGGAAGGTTTGGGACATAATCACATCAGGAAAACCAACCTGGAGGATTTAGGACAGATGAGATTCGGCATCTCACAGTTTTTCTACCTAACAGCATTAACCAGCTTCAGTCTTGGAAGAGAAAATATTTTGGCTTTGCCAGGAGCATCCTGAGTTAAAATCCTCCACTAAAACTCCATTTAATGTCAAAGTCACTCAGAGGCCTCATATACTTCTATTTACAATATATATATATATATTTTAAAATTTTATTCTAAAACCACATTAGGGATATTTTAACATTTATATGAATGCAGTGTGACAGGAACATAATAATTGCATATCTTGTGGTACTGTCAGCCTTACAGATATGTGTTTCCATCTCTAGAGTTTTTGGGCTCATTTGGAAATAAAAATATTTAGACCTGGGACTGGGGTGCCAGAATTCCCCTAAAGCAATGGGGGAACATGTGAAGGTGAACAAAAAACCCAAGCAGATCCAGTGGCTATTCCTCACATTACCAAAATTAAACGTTTTTAAGTCACAAGTGAAATGCACATTTTGGACTAAAACCACTTTCTAATGTCTCCAATGCTCATTCCAACAGAGTTAAAATCAAAACTTTCAAGACTTTGGACCATATCAAGGAAAATATCAAAACTGTACTCAGATATGATGCCTTTGTTGACTCAGTTCCTTTTTTCTCATTACATTTCCATTCACTGAAAGCAGTTTCGGTCTAGACAAGAGGACCTTTATTTTAGTCTCTATTTCTTATGAATTCTAAGGATTTCTCTTGCTGTAGTGAAAAATTTCCAGATTTCCAACCCCAAATTTCACTATGGATTTCAATAACTTCCTGGGAAAAATTTCCTGGAATTTCATGGGGACTGAACAGAGGTGACAAATGACACACAAATGTAGATTTCTTCCAATGGCTTCTGTTTTCTCTGTATTTTCCTATAACCCTTTATCTCTCCATCAAATCTCATTAAATCAATTATTAGAGTCTCTTGCCTCTTTATTATTTCTTCACTCTTCTTGAATTCTCCCCAATCTCAGGAAAAAAAAAAAAAAAAAAAAATAAAGATACTTTTCCCCTTTATCTACAAACATCCATTTATTTTCCCTCTTTTGTTTCCAAAACTGCAAAAACTGGAGAGGAAATTTGAAAAAAAATTTAAAAAAATATTTTTTTTTATTAAAACAAGATATTCTTCCTAGTGATGGTGTCAGGAAATTCTCTGCTGTAGAAGTTCTCTGTCATTCCCAGGTGGAAAGTCAGTAGAGGGAGCACAAGTGCACACAGCAAAATGTTGAAGGACTACCAAAAATCCTTATTTATATCTAATAATCATTTTTGGGGAGTTTGTTCTCTTCAATATCCCCACTGGCCTCGCCAGGAAACAAATACTTTAAAATTATATAAAGCAATCATGTTGCTATGAGAAAAAAAAAAAAACAGACCCAAATCCCCCAAAATTCAGCAGGGTAGATGAAGAGCTTGGCAAGCTCTGTCTCACCAAACAGAAAATCAAACAACTTTCTTAAAATAGGCAACTTAATCATGATGCTGAGTAACTTTCTATTTTAGGAACTGCCACAAAGCATTTCTGGCCATGTTCAGTGCAGAACTCCTAATAAAATGCAATAATCAGAGCAGGATTCATCAGGATCCATCAGGAATGAGCAGCTCTGTCGAGAACCTGGGACATTACGTAACTGAAAAGATGGCAAAATTCACTTGGGTTTAGATCCTGTAATTAAACACAAACCCCAGCCCACATTCATCCTAAATTTGCTGAATTCCTGAAGTTTTTCAAGAATTCCTCACATCTCACTGCCGGAAATCTCTGGACTCGGCTTGAGCGAACTTGGAACCGTTTATGTTTTTTTATCAAAACTATGGGAAATTCAATTATTTTTCATGGTTTTGGCTCAACATCAACTAGAACACTGCATTTCTGTGTGAACTTCAACATTTTGGTTTGATTTGAACGTCAAAGCTGATCAGGGGGACAAAGTCCTTCCTCATACCACTGGATAGAAACCCAGAGGAACAGCAGTGATTTCACTGGTGCCCTTCCAGAGTTACACCATTTTAAATGAAAAGTTAAATGTGCATTTCAAGGCTGAAGAGGGAAAAAAAACCCAAACGACTCCACCATGAATGCCTGCAAACCATGGAGCTGAGCATTCCTCTCATTCCTGTGCACAGAACTGCGTTATCCCTTTTTTTATGAATCCCTACCAGAGGGCTGGACACTGTCACATGACTAAGGACACACAGGATTATGCTCTTCCCATCATTTTAAATTAATTACATAAAATTTTGCTCTTCAGTCATGACAAAGTGCTCTGAAGACCCAGTAGCTCATGGAACAGCTTTAAAATAGTGAAATACCCCACTCTAGATTATTTTTTCCCAAAAATAGAAAATTCAGCCAGAACACAGTATCTTGTTATATTTTTGCTCCCCGTCCAAACCAACCAAATCCCTGTGAAGTAAAAAATATTAATGCTTTCTTTGTAATATTTCTTCACAAGCAGTTTGGAGTACTATTGTTTGTAGAAGAAAGGAAAGGAGACACAGGGAGAAAAGAGAGGAAAAGGTCTCAAAAATTTCCAGTTGATAAGTCTGGTGTGCATTAAACATCTCCAGAACTGCTCTATAAAGATGCTTCCTTGTTTTCTTCTACCAACACTGCTCACACCCAATGTCCTGAGACAGACAGTCCACCAATTAGAGGAAAACAGATCCCTTCCAGTCTGTAGCTTTAAGGAATTTTAACTTGACCACTAAAAATCCCAGCAAGATTTTTCTTCCTTCTGCTCTTGACAGAATCACAGAATCAAAGTCCAAACACCCAACTCAAGGGTAGGGCTCATATTTAAGCCCACCCAAGCATCCAGAAGAAAAAGAAAACATGGAACCTCTGGAATATTTAAATACCTTGGTATTTTCAAAGGCCAGGAAAATACCCAGCAGAACCTTCCACACAATTGCAGAATTTTATGAATTGGCCATCTGGGGGGCTGAACTGCTTCCACAGGACTGAGAAACTCCCAGGGAGTATTTTAATATTCTTTTGAATCGAGTTACTGCACTGCTCAGGCTCTCTTTTCATTCATGAATCATTTCCTTCTGCTGTCCAGTCCCCACCTCGTGTGAGCTGAGCCTGATATTTCCTTGCCCGTATTCAAATATTTATTTGTATTTATTCAGCAAGTATGAACTGCCCAAGTGCCAGCACAGCCCAGTATTTCTTGCACTCGTTTAAGGCAGGCACCGATTCTGAAAGGTCACAGAGTATAAATTGTGTGTTTATTGGCTTTCAATTAGCTCTGCCTCACATCTGTGCAGCTGGACTTTATCCTTTTGCAAAAAATTAGGTCTTGCAAAAATTCAAGTCCATTACCTACATCATGTTAATTACATATGAATAAAAGAAGTAAGAGTTATATAAGAAAAATAAAGATAATAACAAGGCTACCTTGTCACAGCCAGGTCACCACCTTGAAGTCAAGGTTCCTGTGACCTTGATCATTGTTTTAGGGTTCTGGTGGAGATTTACATCTACAAACAGGAGGTGCACAAATGATCAATTATTGTAGGTAATATAAATCTTTTTCTGAGGCAAAACAAGACACCAATAGCTGCAGAAATGGATTTTCTGAAGTTTTTTCCAACAAGTCCAAGCGTCCAAAATCAGCACCCACAATTTCAAATATCATTGTTTTACATAGCAAGTGGATACATATCAAGCAGAGTCTAAACTGATAAATACAATCTACACTAAACTGTGTTTCACATCACTAAATTACAAGAACAGGGCAATGAGGATTTCTGAATTACAGGAGAGTCTAGAAAAGCCCTACTTACTGATTTCAGCAGCATTTTATTTAAAAGAAGTTAATACTAAACTGATAGTAGAAGCATTTGAAAATGCTAAAGCAGGAGCACTGAGGCATCATTGATTATAGCAGCTCCCACACCCAGGACACCTTTGTGAAATACAGGAGAGATGATGGCACTCATAAAAGACACAGCTAATCTCACTTTATGGAGACTCAGAGGAATGCACAATGCTCTACCACTGTACTGGCAGGTAATCTACTGCCTCTTGAAATAAATCTAAATATTAGGTCTAGCAGGGATCAACCTGAGAAAAATGCTAAAATATAACTGCTAAAGTTAATGCTTATTTAATGCTTGCTTTTCTACAAGACTTAAAATGAAAAGGCTTTCCAACTATTATAAGATGTTCAGTGTTAATCTACATTTCAATAAGATATTTAAAGGCAGTGCTGAAACTGTCAAGGACCCTTTCTTAAGCCTGGGAGAGGCCGACAAAGGAGTGCTGACAGTTCTGTTCCCCGTGACACGGGAGCATTATTTTATCCAGAAAATGTTATTATGCTTGTGTTCATCTTGGAACTCCTCTTTGCAGACTTTTCCAGCCCCCCAGCTGCATTTGGGGGCACGGATGCCACTGCACCGCTTGAGGTGTGAGAAGCCCTTCTCCTCATCTAACTTCAGAGGGGCAACATAAATGTACATCCTTCTGTCATGTTTTACACAGAAAGGCAAGAAATGAAACTACAGTGAAATTTTTACTATACCCACAAAACGTAAAAGTACCCTAAAACGTGTCTAAAATTCAACGTGTTGTTTTCCTCTAACAGCCAAACAATTATAGATGATTTTTAGGAGAGATTTTCATTGTGTACAATTTGCATATCTGATGTTAACATTTATATATATATATTCACTCTTTATGCTAAATACTCTTTTGTGTTCTTATTTTTACATCTTTGTTGTAGAAACTATAAAAATAGCACATCGAGCACCTTGTTAAATTAACTCTTTCATTAATAACGTGGCTCCAGTTCGAAAATAACCCTTTTACTCTTGTGTGAATGCATACATGCAGCCCATAAACAGTTTCTAATTAGTCACATGTGGATTCAAATGCAGTCTTGTACGCCATAAACCAACACTGAAGTGTATAAGAAACTGTCAGTCAGATCAAAAGTCAATCCAAAATCATCCCATTTGCAGAGCTGAGACGCTGTCACAGTTAGTTAGCCCGAAATGTTTAAAACAGCAACCAAACTTTTATTCTAATTGAGCATGAGTTGAAAGGCCGCACACTTTGATGTCTTTGCTTTTATCATTTGTATATATCTAAAAACAGCAGGGTGAGGGGTTTCTTTTAGTTTCTCTTAGAAATAGGAGACATTACTTCTTATTGAAAATATACAGGTAGGTCAGGCTGTATTTGTGGAGCCAACGTATGGTTTTCAATCATGCATGTAATCACTTACAGCACCACTCCTCAAAAGTGCAATTAGTGGAGTTTCTCATTACTATTTAACCTTTTCTTCCTGTCCATTGTCGACCAAATCATTAAAAGAACAGCATCTTCTGAATATTATCTGCAATGAGATCCTGCATCTCCTCAGGAAACCCAAGGAGTCGGGCAGCATTGCCATTTTTCAATCCTTTCACTTTGCAGGAGGGGAGAGGGCAGCAGAGCCTGTCTGCAGGAAGTGTACTTGAGCAGATGCCTACAATCTGAGAACATGTTCACAGAAACTTGAGAGGCAGCAATGAAAAGTCCAGGCCTAATCTTATTATAGCAACACTGGGTTACAGCGAGGGAAACCCACACAGAATGCCAGGCGGGTGGGGAAGCAAAGGAGGCTCTCACTGCACTTCAGGCAGAGCACATGCACACCCCATCCAGGGAGTCCTGGACCACCCCTCCTCTTTTTAATGAGGCACAAAATCCTCCTTGCAAGAAAAAAAGGGAACAGCAGAACTTCCACACCTCTCACTTCGTTGGGATCACAAAAAAAAAAAACAACCCAAAACTCTTATTAACTTCAATAGACAACACAGTGTTCCCAAAATCCATCACCTGCTGACAGTCTGTGCCTGTGTTGGGAATTCCAGGGGTGAAGTTTAATGCTGGAATTTTCAAGGCTGCAACTCAAGTCCTGCGTTTAGCTCTGCACCCCTCGCTGCAAGAAGGACATTGAGGGCTGGAGAATGTCCAGGGATGGGAATGGAGCTGAAAAGGGTCTGGGACCTGGGAAAGGGGCTCAGCTTGGAGCAAAGGATGCTCAGGAGGAACCTTCTGGAGCTCTGCACAACTCCCTGACAGGAGGGGACAGCCAGGTGAGCTTGGACTCTGCACCCAGGGACTGGATAAGAGGAAATGGCCTCAAACTGTGCAGGGGAGCATTAGATTGGATATCTGAAAAATTTCTTGGCTGCAAGGGTGCTCAGGCACTGGAACAGGGTGCCCATGGCAGTGGTAGAGTGAGTCCCTGTCCCTAGAGGGCATGAAAAGCCCTGTGGATGTGGCACTTGGGGACATGGACTGGTGGTGGCCTTGGCAGTGCTGGGATCTCAGAGGTCATTTTTAACCTGACCAATTCTGTGATTTATGGTGCCCCAGCAGGACTGAGGCTGTGCATCTCTGTGTGCACACCTGGACTTGCTCCTCTCACAGGGACCTCTGCCAGCACCAGAGTGTGCCTGGAGAGGAGGGGAGGCAGAGGGACACATCCTTCTCACAACAACCACGGCCAACTGGCTTTAAATAGCATAAAGTAACAGCAGGACAGATCCACTGGCTAAGCAGCCACATCCCTGCTGAACTGGCTCCTCCTGCACTCTCCCCAGCACAGACTGGTCTGTAATATCATATCCCTGGTGTTGGGGTTGGAAATGCTGTTCCTGAGGACAACCACCCTCCTCCAATTTCTACAAAAATTCTCACTCCCAAAAAATCTTCTCCACTCCCGTAGTTCAGCACTAGTTCAAATCCTGTCTTTCTCCAGAGACAGGAATTTATTGCAACCTGAAGAGAGCAGCTTCAGCACAGTTCTAGTGAGTGAAAGGAGAAATTTAAGAGGGAACCTCAAGGCAGCTATTCCTTGGCTTGGAATTGCAACCTTCCATGCTAAGGCTTGCACAGGTTTTGTGCCAAAACTCACAGGGGTGTATTTGTAACCAAATCGTCATCGGAACTAACCCGGGCTGACAGAAAACAAAAGTTTACCCGGCGCCACAAAAGGAAATAACAACTGGAGACTCCGGGGGAGGAAGTGGTGCACAGGCTGTCCATAAGTCCCTGCAAAAGACACTTGACAGTGCAACAGCATCTCTTGACAGAAATTACCATAAAGTTCCTCTGACCTGAGGGTCAGCCCTGAGACCAAGAAACCATTATGTTAGGGACTGTATGAAAACACGCTAAGGCACAAATTCCAGTATCGAGAAACCAGATGGGAAAGGATTATGAGAAAATTATACTTGCATTCTCCAGCTGAAGAACAGAGGAAAAGCAGACCTATTTTGTTCTCACCTTTTTTTTTTTTTTCTTCTTTTTTCCTTTAAGGAATAGCATAACTTCACTGCTTCCAACGAGAGATAAAGCAACCTTTGATGGTTTGTCCAAGGACACCCCAGAAACCTGCGGCAAAGCCGGGAACTTTGCACAGCCAGAGGCCCATTCATAACACCATCCTAATTCCCACGGAGTGTCAGCCAAAAGGTGATTAGGGAGAGCCTCCTCCAACATTCCTCACAATGAAACTGTGCCCAGTGCCTTCCCTCCAAGAAACACCATGCCAGGGCTTCTCCACGCCGAGGGTGCCAGATATATCAGGCTTAGGGTGGCAGCGGGGAAGGCAGTTGTTCCTACCACTCAGCTTTGGTCTGAAATCAAGGAAAGGCTGCAGGATCTGTGCAAACAGGATATCTAGCAGCGATTGGAGCCATTATTTCCCCTCTTTTATAGTGCTACCTTTTAAACTACGCTTGAGATCTTTGTTGTTGTCTCGTACCCTGTGGCACTGGCCTGGCGCGGTGAGACCGCGGCGAGATGCAGCACATAAAAGCATCCACTGCAAGTGTGGCGAATTGCAATGACAAGGTTGGGTTGGAGGTAACTTGTGAATGATCTGGTGAATTGAAAACGCCTGCGTGCTCTGCCTAGGAGCGGTGGTGCAAAGAGAATATGGGCAGTGCCAATTGCGTGCTCCAGGCAGGAGCCTTGCTGAGAACACAGGAGAAACACACCATACCTTATTAACACGCCCAGCTTCTCGACGAGCTCGCTGCAAAACAAATGTATGGCATCAGCAATCAACCATATTATTATTAATAATGCGGTCCAAACGTGTGGAGGAGGTGAATTTGGTACGGATCCAGCATTTGAATGATGCAGTTTGAAAATGAAAAGCTCTGCTTAGGTACCCAGAGAACACAGGCGTTGCTGTAAAAACCCAACACGCGGCATACAAAGGCGTGCAACTAACTAAAACCCAGCTCAAGTCATGAATAAAAACAATGCCATAATTCTTTGCACTCTAGAGCATCTTTCAGAAATCATTCTGCATGCATTCCCTGGTAAATACAACATCCTTGCAAGACAGATGAGGAACAGTACCCTGGTTTTCAGGATGGGAAACAGAGTCAAAAATAATCCCACACCCCAACATCGCTGGAAGATTATTGATGAGGGCACACGATGGTCGTGGCATGTTAACTTTATGTGGCATTTTAGTGTGGCCTTTGGGGTGAGGATCTCTTCAATTCCTCCAGGAAAATGAAAACCAAAACCCCTTTCCCTTCCCTGAGCCATCAAAATGGTGATGCAGTGCATCACAAACTCCTTCCTTTTTTTCCTTTCCTTCTGTCACCTCCCCTTATGTCTGTCATTTTCTTTATCTACATAAACCTACAAGGGTAAAACTGTGTAGTATCTGTGATTAAACACACCTCAGTTCAAGTGGAAACTTGAATTTATCATCATAAAGCTCCTGGTGACACTGTATGATCAACACTTAGATTCACAGAAAAAACACACAATTTTCGCTGTTCCACTGAAAACAGACAAAATCCAGGTTTAAACTAAAACAGTAACACAATGCTTCAGTGTTTGCCCCTGAAATGTAAAAAAAAAAAGAAAATTTACATGCTTATACTGTCACAAGTTACATAGCTCATCTTTATCCTTTGGCACTTCAGGACCTGATTTTAACTTAAAGCACCACTGTAATACTTGAGATATTTTTCAATAAAAATCCAAGTATAAAAACGGAGCAATTCACTTCCAGACAAGAGCATCAACTGGGACATCCATCATCCCCAAACCCCCTTCCTCACAGCACTGCTTTTCTCTTGATAAGCCTTTCCTGGAGCACAACTGAAGTTTGTAACTCCAGGGAAGGTCTGGTATTTAACAGTGATCTAAGAGCGTGGAGGTGTGTGTTATATTTTCCCAAAGTTGTCCAACACCTTTATGTTCCCTCCACCCAACAACCCAATATCCTCCTTTAACACTTAAATACTGCTGTTTTCCCTCTACTTAACCATTACTGGGGGATTTAAATGACTTCCAGACGTAATTTTAATATTAACTTCCATTAGATTGAGGCCTCCACGTGCTTTCACCCCTAATCGTTTTCCATCCTGCTGCTGATAATCTCAACACAATATAGGATGTACCTCTGCTGGGGAGAATCAGTGTTTCATTAACTCTGGTCAGGATTTTGTTTGCAATTGATGAGATATAATTTTACCTGCTTTCAACATAATTTAAAAACAGTTTCCAAGAATATTCATCTAAAATATGTATTATGTAAATAGAGTCCATGCCCTCAAAAAACACCATCTAATAAAAATGCAATTATTTTTTTCTTTGGCTTAAATAAAGTGAAATTCTATAATCTATTAGAAACTAGAGAATAAGAAAGAACTGCTGGATAGTGATTGAGTCAGCAGAGAAACACCTTTATTTTGTTGAAGCATTAAGTGGTTTAGTCCCTCCCATGGGAGCACAGGCTCTTATATTTATATTTTTATATCATTTTTGTGGGCACGAGAAGTGCAGAGCCAAAATTTAAACACCACTGTTTGTTTTTTAAGTATTTTAAATATGACTGTAATGGGACAAACACGTTTTATCCTTAATTCAAAAAATTTTGCCTTATTAACTGCTGTAAATCCAAGAGCAATTTTTTTCTATTTTTTGTTATGATAAGCCAAGATATCCCATGACTCTTGATTAATGATGTTAACCAATGGCTTCTGATTGTCATCTAGAATATATTTTTTCTATTAAAAAATTGGCTGATACTTTATCAGAAACATTATTCAGAAGTTATACTTCCCTATCTTAAATTTTTAAGTACTCTGTCAGGCAGAAAGGGAGAGGAAAACATGTTTTCCCCTCCTTGCTTCTCATAGAGCTGATGAAAAGAAGACTATTCCCAGTTTTGCTGTAAGTTTGTCACACATCTCTAATCATTCCTGCTAAATGCAGTTACCAGCTTCAGTGACAGTTTTGTTGGGAGGAAATCACAAAAAAAAAAAAAAATTAAAAATTAAAAAAAATTATATAATTGTGCATGCAGATTTTATTAAGTTTCTTTTTGAGAACTGTTATTGTTGCAAATACCTTGCACCAGAGAAGGGGGAACCCTGAGGAAATCGTGGCAGGGAGGAGGACGTGAGGCAGCTTATCCGAGCAAAGAGTGAGAGTGAGCTTCCTTGCTGGAATAGTAGTGGGAATTCTAAACGAAAAGGCCGGACTGACAACACCTCCAGCAGACACAGTGCTCCCTTTAACCTAACGGGGATATTCCAGAGCAGGATGGCAACCAGCTGCAAACAAACCCAGGTAATTTGGAAAATGACACAGCCTCTCTCTGCATTGCTTTAGAGAGCACGGATGGGTTTGTGTTGGGCATAAAAACTCATCCCATCCCATGGCAGGGACACCTCCACCCTCCCAGGGTGCTCCAACCTCTGCCCAGCCTGGCCTTGGGCTCTTCCAGGGATCCAGGGGCAGCCCCAGCTGCTCTGGGAATTCCAGCCCAGCCAGGAATTCCTTCCCAATATCCCAATACCCAGCCCTGCCCTCTGGCAGTGGCAGCCATTCCCTGTGCCCTGTCCCTCCAGACCTTGTCCCAACTCCCTGTCCAGCTCCCCTGGAGCCCCATAAACACTGGAAGGAGCTCTGAGCTCTCCCTGGATCCTTCTCTTCTCCATGGTTGTGTTCTCCACTCCAACAGCAGATCTGTTCTGGAGCAATCCCTTTATTCTGGCTCTGGCACCGTTATTCTCCACCAGAAGCAGACACCATTAATTCTATTTGGCAAAACTAAGGAGAATTGAGGATTTGATGTGATTTTCCAGCAGCTCCTTGAATCCAATGCATTTTTCCTTTCAGCAGCCTGAACCCCTTCTCTCCCAGACTATCTCCAGAGCAGAGGGGCTCCAGCCCTCTGAGCATCTCTGGACAAGCGAGGGCAGCTTCAAACCAGGGTTTTTGAGCTGGTTTTATTTCTTTATTAATCATCTGAAAGAGGAAGAGCTTTGCAAGGGGGAAGCTCCAAAATTGCCATTTCAATGTGTTTTGTTTTGTTTTCAAAGCATATTCGAGCCAGGACAAAAGGAAGAGAAGGAGAGCCTAAGAAATGCTTTCAAGTCAAAAACAGACAACCGGGAGGGCAGAATTTTGGGGGAAGATTTCTGTTACATCCTGTACGTCCAGTCTCCAGGCAGAACTGGGGGGAGCCAGCCAAAACGCTGAACTCCATCAATGCCCTTCTGGCTTCTGAATGAATGTGACAGTGAGAGACTGTGGGAAGCAACTTAGCACAAATGGAAAATTTGCAAGTGAAGAACTATAATAATCGTCTCCCATAACAGCCAGATCAGGTTGCGAGGAGGTTTTTTCTTTGCTTTTTTTGTTGTGGGGTTGTTTTTTGTTTTGTTTTGTTTTTTTTTCCTTCCCCCACTCTGAGTGTCGTTTAGCTGGCACATTTTGTTCAGGGCCCTTCTGAGAAAGACTAAATTTGCTGCTACTGATAAATAAGTTGGGTCACAGAGCAGAAAAACAGCAACAAGAATCTCAGTGAGCTCCACTCATATACATAGAAAATTATTCAGGTACAGAAAACATATTTTTAATTATTTCCACATCCACAGCTGCTGCAAATCAGAAGTTTTCTGTTGAATTCTGTATAGTGCAGCAATTGCCCTGCTGGGGATAGCAGCTCTTTCCCACCCCAGGCATGTGCCTCTGTACAAGTTCTACCACAGACCTTCCCCAGCTTTTTTATTTTAAGGGGAAAAACCAAAGTTCAACCACCCCAGCAGAGTACCATAAAAAAAAAAAAAAAAAAAAAAAAAATCAGTCAAAATGACACAAATACACTGCAGGATTTACCCTGCTGTAACAGCCCAGGTGCATCTCCTACCACAGTCCATAGAAGCTAACCCCACTTTGAGGAAATTGCCCCAGAAAAAGCTGAAATTTTTCAAGTTCATGTTTTAATCTGATTTATCACTGGAGGATAACACTGCCAAAACCTTTCCAAACTCCAGCAGCACAGTCCTGTGCCCCCTTCCCCAGCCAAAACTCAACAATGTGAATTCTTGACATCCCACACAAAATTTAAGGGTCTCAGATTGTTCCCCTTGGTTGCACCCAACAGTTTTACAGGTTGATCTCTTCCAGAAAAATCTCTTTATTCTGCCACTGGCACCATTATCTTCTACCGT
The DNA here is from genome assembly GCA_032173965.1 of Sitta carolinensis. NCBI lineage: Eukaryota > Metazoa > Chordata > Aves > Passeriformes > Sittidae > Sitta > Sitta carolinensis. The sequence continues at coordinate 2,931,982 of CM063288.1, read as the reverse complement.
AAACGCACACAGATACTTCTACTTGGCAAAAAAAAAAAAAAATCAGGATTTCACATGGTTTTCCAGCAGCTACTAGAATTAAATGCATTTTCCCATTAAACAATTAGTAGGAACTAGTGCTGATACATACAAATTCCAAATCCATTAGAAACTACATAAATTCATGCTGATATTTGACTCATCATTACATATCCCTTTTGTACTATTTAGAAAACCCAGATAGATGTATATTAACATACTCATTGACATTTAGGCAGTTTACTGCAGGAAAATGAGAAAAGCAGTCTAGAATAGCAGATTTTTCTTCCTTTTGGTTTTGTTTTTTTGTTTTTTTCCTGCAGCTCAATCCTGATTTTACTGCAGAGACCCCTTTTCCCTGGGTCTTCATACCCAAAGCTCTCAGCGTCTCATTTACACCACTGGCTTTGCATTTCCATGAATTACAGGAACAGCTGCCATACCTCTGCTTAAAAATTCAGCCAAAAAGTCACTGATATTTCAGTTTTTTAATTGACAAAATTATGTCCACAAGAAATACATGAACCTTGAAAGAAACACATCGAGGAGAAACCTCTGGAAAGCCCCAGTGAGCAGCCAACCAACTGTGCTGGGGCAAGGGGTGGTGGTGGAGAGCAGAAAACCCAGATAATAACCTGGAAATGGAAATAGAACTTCCAAAAAGCCTCTCCAACACTGCACATAAAATGCCACAGCTCCAACAGCTACTTACTCAGCCAAAACCAAGGCTGAAAGCAAGGAGCAGCTCTCAAAGACACAACAAAAATCATTTCTACCTTCCACAACCACTGTGAATGTTCTCTACTGAAAGCACTTTCCAGTTTCATTACAATAAAACCTGAATTTAAAGCCTTCTGGTCCTGGAAGAGAAGCAGGAAAGCTTGAGCTGAGGTGAGTTTTCTCTGGGCAAGTCCCTTAGGAATTTCCCAGAGTAAGGAGGGAAGACAGAATTTCCCCCTGCAGGGAGGAACCCTCTTCTCCTCATGGCTGGGGGTCAAACTGGGATCTCACCCACTGCTCCTCTGTGCAGAATTCTCCTTTGACAGTTTCCACCCCAGCCTTAACTCCTGGCTTTTTTCTCCTCCTTAAGCCCCATGAACTTCTTCATGATAAAGAATTTTGTTTTTTTTTTTTTCAAAATGCACCAGCGTCATCCACATACCTTCTTAAACATCACTCTTTATAACACCTCCAGGGGTTAAAAATGCACTTTATTTCCCTTTGCCACCCACATCAAGTGCTGAGTCACAGCCCAAACAGTATTTTTGTGGAAACTCTTTAATAAAGGGCTTGCTAAAAGTGTACAAGTGCACAGTGACCTGTCAGATCCCTGCTGGGGCATCCAGGAGCAGGGAAGTGTTTGATATCAGTCATCCCCAGGTGTTCCTGCCCTTGCAGAAAATGGAAATTATTTCCTGTATCCATATCCTCTTATGCCCCCCAATCTGCTGGGTGTTTCCCTGCAGTGCTTCCCATACTCTTTCCCAGAGAAATTAGCCCTTCACTGTCCATTTTTTAGCTTCTACCTAGCAGTAAAATATTTTTAAGGATACTGGTGTAGGCTGAGCTTTCCCAGGTTCTTTTAAAGCTCTCTCCAGACCAGCTCTGGCTGCAGGAGTTCAGCTTCCATCTCTGGATGGAGTTTTTCATGCCCCTGCCTTTTCCCAGCACATGCTGTTGAGGAATTTTGGAACTTTAGGACAAACAACTCCTTAAAAAGCTATTTCACCTATTCAAAATGTGTTGATAAGTTCAGTTCTAATTTCCTTAGGTCCTGGGTTTTACTACCAAAAGTTTTCTTATAAAATATTTATAACACCAAAACCTCTTCTGAACACTGAGTTTATTCAAGTCAAGCTTAATAAAGTGCTTTCCCCTTGGATTGGGCAGAATTAATAATTTTCAAAGAAACCTCCCATAACACACTCCTTTGAAATAAAAATGTGATTTCCAGGAGTCTCCATCCAGCTTCCCAGTGTCCCTGCTGCATCCCAGGCATCCTCCTCCAGGGATTGCCCAGTTGCACCAGCCTCCCCAGCATGTACAAACTGCACATTTCTGTCTTGGCCCCACCTGTGAGTGGAGTTCTCCCTGCTCCAAGAGCAGTTTGAAATCATATCCTCCCCCCAGGATACAATTCCACTTCCTTAGCAAATATTAACCTTTACAGAAGTTACTTCCAAATGTTCTCTTTGCTTTTTTCGTGTGTGATTTCGGCTGGTGCTTTTGTGAGTCAGATCCCTGTAATTGCAAGAGGCAATTAGCACAGTTCAGCCATGGCTTCTTTATATTTTCATGCCTCAGATTAAAGACATGTTTCTCATATGCTTTTTTTTTTTTTTTTTTAATTTATTTTTTATTTTTTACGTGGCATGTTCTATTCAAATCTCTGCAGCACAGTTGTATGGTTATCAACCTACAAACCAACTGAAAACAGCCCAAAAAGTGCAGAGTCTCAGAACTTAGTGTAGTGTTTCAGAATTTATCCTCATAAATGAAGTGGGTTTGGTTCACTTCCTTTTCCCTACATTCCTTTATTCCAAAGTTCATTAGCCACTCTGAATCACTCACCTGGAACAGGTTGGTTGTTTGGTGATGCATCTCCTGCTGCCTTTGCCCACCAGAGTCCCTTTTTCTTTTGTTCTTTCCTCAACAAACTTTCTGCAGAAGCACTTAAAATCCAACTGTAAATATCACAAAGGCGTTCCAGAATGAGTTAATTTTGTCCTGTATGAATGGGACCCCATTTCCCTTTGGGAGAAAATTATATATAAGTGATATGAGAAACCATACCAGAGAACCTGGATCCCTCCCCTGCTTCAGGAATCATAAATCCCGGGATGGTTTGGGTTGGAAGGGACATTAAAGCCCATCCAGCCGTGGGCAGGGGCTCCCTGCACTGCCCCAGGCTGCTCCAGGGCTGTGCCCTGGCACACTCCTGGGAAAGCTCCTGGACCCTCTGCGTCTGCTGAACCCCTAAAAATACAGTTGGGACTCTTTACTGGAGGTGGAAGCAGCAGAGTTTGTCCTGGTATGTGCAAAACAAGAGGATAAATGAATTTATTTTAATGAATTTAACCTGAAACAGAGTATTACTTAAACCATTAACTGTGGTTTTTCTTTTTCATCTGCAGTTTCCTTCTAGTGCAGGTAATACTTTATCTCTAAATATAATGCAAATCTATATATAATCTGGTGTGAGATAGATATAGATATAGATATAGATATAGATATAGATATAGATATAGATATAGATATAGATATAGATATAGATATAGATATAGATATAGATATAGATATAGATATAGATATAGATATAGATATAGAGATATACATACTTATGATATAGATAACTCTGTATTACAGTTATACATATATATAATATATATGTATATGTAGCTATAATATATGTATATATGCATATACATAATATATATGTATGTTATATATAATATATATATATTGCATATATATATTACATGTATACATGTATATATAAAATATATGTGTGTATATATACATATACATTGTGTATATGTATATGTATAATATATATGTATATGTATAATATGCATATACATCACATATATGTATACTATATATGTAATATATATTGTATATATGTATATGTGTATGTATAATATATGTATATGCATATATACATATACATAATATATATTAATAATATATATTGTATATATTTTTTATTTTTATAGTTATTGTTTTACATAGAATATATATTATGTATAACTAGATTTAAAATAAATATATAATAAACATATTACATTTATATTTAATAATATATATAAATAAATAGAATAGATATAATATATGTAACAGATAATATATCACAGTAATGAATCTCTATATAAAATATGAGATATATTTCATATCTATCCATACCTCTACATGCTCTCACACAAGTCTCTACCTTATGCACACCAAATGTACATCAAATTAAGCAGAGCCCTGAGTGTTTGCAGGAGGATTTTTGCTGAGTGCCTCTCCGAGGGGAGGGTTCTGCCCCGCAGCCCCGTGTGCCTGTGGCTGGGGACAGCACTTCTTTCATCTCCTTAATGGACAGCCCTCCCTGGCCTACCTGCCTATAATCCTTTAAATTTTAATTCACTTTACATTTAGCCGAGTCATAAATACCATTTAGGTACCAATATTCTGCTTTATGCAATCCCTAAGGTGGTGCTTTTATTTTAATGAAGCCATTTGCAACTTAAGAGGAAAAGAAATATTCCGTCTTTGATTGAATATATTTGTCAGTTTTATTCCCGACTGGCATTTTTATGTGAAAACTTGAATAAAACTAGGGGATAGCTGCTTACCAACTGGGATAAAAGTTTCAGTCTGGTTTTGCCTTCAAAATTAGCTGAGTAAATGGTCTTTGAAATTCATTTTGAAAACATCAAAGTTAACCTCGACCATAATCAAAAATAAAATCCAGAATTAAATTACATTACAAATGAAAAATTTCCTTGGTTATTTAGTATTTTAGAAGAAATTACACAAGAGCAGATAACAGAACTTTCTATTAAAAATTTTACTTTCAGTATCATAGAGAAGCAGCGACTTGCTGCACTTCTATAATTATACGAGAAACCAAATATTGGTTTTGTTTTCTCAGGTTTGTTTTTTTTTTTTAATTGTGTTTTTATTCAGTAAGTACCTGTCATTTCAGTGGGGGAGAACGTGTGTTTTAGCAATTTTTTTTTTTTCCTTTCATGTGCTGACGCCGAAAGTGAGGAGAATTAAGGTGAAATCACAGAACTGACAGCAAAGTTCCAAATATGAATCTGCACAAGACCCTGTGACAGAGTCAAAAGGATTTTATTCTATTTTCACTATCACAAACCAAAACAACAGTGCAACATCCCGGGACAGTGGAAGGTGTCCCTGCCCATGGCAGGGATGAGCTTCCAACCCAAAGCAGTCTAGAATCCTATGATCACTCCCAATCATGTTTAGAGACATCCAAATTACTGTTAAAAATTATTCCAAATCGAAATATTGCCCACGGAAATTCTAAACACTTCAAGCATCAATAGAGAGTATTGAATTCTGATTTTCAGTTCCCCTAAAATCATAATAAATCTTTTTCCCTCCTCACCTGCTCACAGCACAGCAACTGAAAACGCTTTCCCAAATAAGCTGTTGAAAAGTGTGCTGTCAGAAACGCTGGCAAGGACAATTCCAGCTTTAGTTTTATCCCTGTAAAATTTCACTGAGGCAGGTAAATGGCATTATGACTGTTTTATACACAGCAAATTGCATCTTGGATCCCAGAAGGCAGCGAGCTGCCTGGCTCCTGCTGAAATCAGCCTGAGCGAGACCTTTGGAAATACCACAAATGCTCCACATGGTGCAGGGATTTCCAGAACTCAGGGAATGCTGCCTGCCCCGAGGTGAACCTTGGGGAGGAAGGGGTGCTCCAGAATAAGGTAAAAAAACTCATACAGAGTTATTATCAGCAGCAGTTGTCTAATCCTCACCAAAAAAAAATCTGTTATCCAAAAGGTAAGAAACTTTTTAAACCATTTTAAGGCTGTTTTATGAAAGTTATTGCAATTTAAAGATACGTTTGCTTGAGTATTTAATGATTTTGATGAACTGGCTGCTTTTTTTCTGTTTATCTGGACGTAGATAATTATACACTTGTAGTCTGGTGTTCAGGTCTGAGTTTCTAAAGCTCCTTTTCTCTTGATGTTTTAGGCTACTGAAACTACTTTCCCAGGCAAAATAACAAAACATCAAGATTGTTTTTATAAAAATATTCATGTCTGGAATTCTTTCTGTAGGACAGATTGTCTTCTGATGTCTCCCTAGTTTAACCAATGTGGGTGAAGAGTTCTGTTGCTCGTTCACCAATCACAGTGGTCTGTCAAAAATGTATAGAAAAGAAACAAATTTTTAAATAAACAGAATTAAATTAATCTCTCCAAACTATTTAGAGAAATTTTATGCTGTGTGTTATTCACCACAGCGACATGCACTAACGTGGACAGTACTGACACACAAATCTGTGTCCCAGCAAACTGTACAGTGCAGATATTTTCATGATTACTGCCTAAAAACTGTTCCCTGGATGCTTAAAAATTTGAAAATCTATCCAGCCTTTCAGTTTCATCTTGACCCCCACCACCAGCCTCTCCTGCTTTTTGGGGAAGAGGCAATTCTTGGAAAATGGAGCAGCTCCTGCTCAGCCAAAAGGCTAAAAATGAGAATCACTTGATATCAATTTCCAAATCTGAGCCCCTGTCCCTGGAGGCTGGAGAGGCTGGGATACCCTGCTCAGGCACCACCATGGCATTGCTGTCCTGCTCCCACTCCTGCTCACACTTTCCTGATGGAAAGGAGCATTAGTGCTAATTCCTCCAGGAAACACCTAGGAAAGACTTTTGGGTTCAGCAGCCAAAATATCATTCCACCCAGACTACCACGTTTAGTTTGATCCACAGCTCCTGAAGTCAGTGGGAAAAAATGCAATTAATGTCCAACTAATTGATGGATTGGGTCAGCACTCCAGTTCTCTGCACATTCAGATGTCTTTTTTTTTTTTTTTTTTTTTTTTGAAGCCAAAAGATAGCAGAAGTTTGGTTTTCGTTAATTAAATGCTCCCGAGTGGTGCCAAAATTCACAGGAGTGAAATCCTCTTTCCATCAGGGTTCCCTGAAGTGCTGTGGGGTGTGAGGAGGAGCAGAAGGGCTCTGCACCCATGTGGGCACTGAGGCTCCTGCTCAGACCCAGGGCTATCCACGCTGGAGCTGCTGTCTGCTCCAACATTTAAAGTGAGCCCAGAAGTCTCCAGCAAAGGGATTTAGGTCAGTATTTACATATTTGTCCAGTGACATTATGGGTGCTGTCAGCTAATGCAACAAATGCATTTGTTGTTTTGATTGTTTATGTTTTGGTTGCTCAGGGTTTTAGCTCTGTTTAGATTGTTGATATCTAGCAATGCATATACTTGGAATAAGGGCAGAGGCAAGGTCAGTGCACTGACAGATTCATTTCAGACCTTGCAGAGCTGCTGGATGCTCTTGAGGCAGTTCTTGCACCGACAGATGAGCTCAGGAACAGCTTCTCTCATCACCAGTGAGAGTCAAAAGTTCTCATCAAGCAAATATTGTCGGGCAGGGAGAGCAGACAGCAGGTTTTGTCTGGTGTGGATCTTGATTTAAGTCCGCAGTGTAACTAAAGTAGGAGTAACAGACAGCCCTAGTGAAACTCTGAAATGTTCCTGCTTGTTCCTGTGAGTCCAAACAACAACAAAATTTAAAATATTTATTAATTATCGGTTTTCTACACTGATTTTTCTTCTTTTTTTTTGTTGCAGTTTTTTTCCCTGCTACAAACCAGAATCATAAGTCTGGCTGATTTCCTATAAAACAGGGATATCCTGCTCAGCAGCAAATCCCAAGCTTTTCTAGAGGACACAAGCACAGTAAATTATCCCTCTTTTATGGGTTAAATGGGACACAGCCAGGGTGACCAGACTTGCCTGAAATCCTCCCACCTGACAGGAGTTAGATGTTGTCACCTCAGTACCAGGTCAACATTTCAGGCAGTGAGCAGGACTGTCCACATCTCTCAATTAACCTCTTTCAGATTTATAGATCATTTTATAGAGATAGTTATTAGAGTAAATACTGGAGTATACAGGACTCTGGTCTAGCTTTAACTCTCACTTTATTTTGGCTGCAGCACTCATCTGTGCTTGGACCAGATTTAAGTTAAGAGCAGATCATACACATCCATGCCAGGTACTGAAATATCCCATTATTAAAAAAAAATAATAAAAATAAAATTAAAAAAATGTATACATGCAGTTAAAACCCCTACAAACAGAGTGCTTTCCTGCACGTGCAGGTTTGATAAATACTTCCCAAGCCATCTTTTCCCAACATTCAACCAACAAGAATCCTGAGAAAACAATATTTCCAAAGAATCCCAGGGCCACGTCCCATCCCCACGACTTCAGTTCCCTACTGGCAATCAGGACTGAGTTAAGAACAGCAGGATTTTGCTTTTTATGGTTTAATAAATGTTCATACAAGTAAACATGGACCAGGACAAATAAATGTTGTGAAATCTGATCAAGCAGTGAGTGCAACCAGCAACACCTGAAAGCTCTGCTGGACCCATGGCCACCCTGGCCAGCTCTTCTTGATTTACACCATTTTAAAACTTTTTTTTTTTCTACCTTTTCCATGTTATTTTATTCCAATCTATATCTTTTATTGCATTGACTTGCAATCATTCTTTTTACTGCTGCTATAGATTTTAGCCTCTCTTAAACTCAGATTTGGTTTTCTGCTATCTGCAGCTTGTTCTTACCCAAGATTTATTTTCTTTCTTTCTTTCTTTCTTTCTCTTTCTCTCTTTCTTCTTTTCTTTTCTCTTCTTTTTCTCTCTTTCTTTCTTTCTCTTCTTTCTCTCTTTCTCTCTTTCTTTCTCTCTTTCTCTCTTTCTTTCTCTCTTTCTCTCTTTCTTTCTTCTTTCTTTCTCTTTCTCTCTTTCTTTCTCTCTTTCTTCTTTCTCTCTTTCTTTCTCTTTCTTTTCTTTCTCTCTTTTCTTTTCTCTCTCTCTTCTCTTCTCTTCTTTCTTCTTTTCTCTTTCTCTTCTTTTCTTTCTCTTCTTTCTTTCTCTCTTTCTCTCTTTCCTTTCTTTCTCTCTTTCTCTCTTTCTTCTTTTTCTTCTTTCTTTCTTTCTTTTCTTTCTTTCTTTCTTCTTTCTTTCTTTCTTCTTTCTTCTTTTTTTCTTCTTTTTCTTTTCTTTCTTTTTCTTTTTCTTTCTTCTTTCTTTCTCTTCTTTCTCTCTCTTTCTTTATCTCTTTCTTTTTTCTCTCTCTCTCTTTTCTTCTTTCTTCCTTCTTCTCCTTTATTTCCTCCTTTTTTCCTTTTCTTCCATGTATTTTACTTCCCCGTTGCCTTGGGCCGTGTGAGTGCCCCGGACTGGTTCCCGGGGCTCAGCTGATGCCGCCCATTTCTCAAGCCACAGTGACTCCCTCCCACAGCCAAACCCCGAGCAAGAGTCACCCATGGCTGGGGAGCTCAGTGTGCCATTATCAAACACCAGAAAATGTCACAGAACTTTCCTTCTTGTGGTGGGTCCGGCTGGAGGTTTGGCTACAACCCAGAGCTGCATCTCTGGCAGGGATTTCCCCCCAGGAATCCCCCCAGCCAGGATCTCCTCCCTCAGACAGTGCTCAAGGCAGGAGCAGGGCGCTGCCTGATCTCCCACACTCGCAGCCCATGGCAGAGCTCTGCACACAGCGCTGCCCTCCAGCCGTGTGCACATCACGCTGTGACCTTTTATATTTATTTCTCCCCCAGAAAAAAATCCCCACAAATCTCTGGTTTTTTTCCCCTCTCTGATTTAACAAGGATACTGGAGGTTCGCTCTGAGATGGGGTTCTCCTTTTTTAATTTTACTCTACATTTCATGGAATGTTACTGCTTACATATTTAACTAAAATTGCTATTCATCATTCAGGCTAGGACAAATTTTCCACCCCTATAATATGTTTGTTTGTTTTGTTAAAGCACATACCGCACCTTACAGCTCTGGGCTTCACCTCATTATTTCTAAATACACTCCTTAATTGACTGAGAAAACACAAATAATTTTCTTATTGATACAGAACCTCGTGTGCAGCCACGAGAGGAAGGCAGGTCAGGATCTCTCCTGCACGCTGAGGGGGTGTCAGTGCCAAAATCAGCATTGTGGGTGCTCAAAACAACTCTGTGTGCTCTGACACTGGGGCCCAGCTGGACAGGGACCAGGACAGGATGACCACAGCCCAAACCCTGGGCTCACCCCAGAGCCAGGGATGCAGGGAGGGGAAACCTGCCCTGCTCAGGTGAGACCCCACCTGAAGAGCTGCCCCAGCCCTGGCAGGACCTGGAGCTGCTGGAGGGAGTCCAGAGGGAGAAGTCAAGGGTGAGCAGAGGCTGGAGCAGCTCTGCTGGGAGGAAAGGCTGGCACAGCTGGGATGGCTCAGCCTGGGAAAGAGAATATTTGGGGTGACCTCAGTGTGGCCTTCCAGGACCTGAAGGGAGCCTGCAGGGAAGGTGGGGGGAGACAATCTGCAAGAGCCTGGAGTGGCAGGACAAGGGGGGATGGATTCACACCCACAGCAGGTTAGATATTGGCTCAGGTGTGAGGACAAAATCCTTGCCTGTGAGGGTGGGCAGGCCCTGGCACAGGTGCCCAGAGGAGCTGAGGCTGCCCCTGGATCCCTGGAAGTGTCCAAAGCCAGGCTGGACAGGGCTTGGAGAAACCTGAGAGAGAGTGGAAGTTGTCCCTGCCCATGGCAGGGGGTGGAATGAGATGATCTTTCTTGTCCGTTCTTACTGAGGCCATTCCATTCTTATGTGATTCCTTACAAAAGAATTATTTCGAATATGGATTTATTATTCAATTTATTCCACTCCCCTCCAACTGGTGACTGAGGAAATTAAGATGTTATGGGAGTGGGATAGTGGGGTGGATTCTGCAAACCAGCCTGGGCAGGTCCTGGTTTAACTTCTGGTTGGTTTAACTCAGCTTTTGAGAGCACTGTGGGTCCTGCTGATGCCAGGGAGCTGTGCAGGTCTGTAAGAACAATTTACACGTCCCACAGTCACCTTCCTGACACACCACATAATAAATACCCAGATCCTGAGCCCCAGATCAGCCAAAGCAATAGTTACTTCCAGCAGTTTCTGTGAATACCTGTGAAAGGATTACAGGGCCATTAGTGGCAGTAATGATTATCTACTCGGTGTCATGAGGTGTGACAAAAAACTAAGGTGCAAAATTAAGCTCTTTACTAACTGAAGGGGATTTTTGGCTTAGGAGTTATACAAGAATAGAGGATAGACTGAGCTTCACCTTACAAAATAAATATTAAAGATCACTAAGACACAGTGCAAGACATTTAACAGGGCCTGGGTGGCCAAGAGAGATATGAAATAAAAGCTACTTTATAATAGCAAACAAATAACATGGATTATTTGGACATGATGAAAAGGTTGTAAATTAGATATCCCTGAATGCTATTGAATATCAGAGTCTCTGGATTTCTTGGTGTTAATTCAACCTCTCTGGTTTAAAATAACAATGCCTAAGTTTATTTTATTCCTATTTGGCAGTTTCAGCTGTTACCCAGCAGATATAAGGCTCACATTGGGTTTTTGGGAGGTGACAGGATGGAAAACAACAATTCTCCCATGTCCTCCTCCACAGCACCCAGCCTGTGCCCTTAGCCTGGAGTAGGAGTGGGTCCATCTGCCCTGGGCATTTCCTTGGAAAGGGACAGTTTTAGTCAACTCTGATAAATTTTGGACCAAATGTGATTCTCAGTAACCTGACTGCTCTGCTGGGTTTGGGAAAAAAAAAAAAAAAAAGCCACAACAAAGATTTCTCCCAGTCTTCTCAACAGCCCTGGAGGCTTTTCTGCTCTGAATTTGCTGTGCTGGAGCTCCTGTGCTGCAGGGTATTCCCTGTCAAGATCTGCACTTCTAGGAAGAAATTATTTTCTGGATTTAAAGCTGTGTGCATCTGAAACTATCCTCCATCTGAGCCAGCACATGAAGCCAAGCTTTAATTCATCCACTGATGGCAAGAGTGACTTCTACACAACCACGTTGCCACTGAAGAGCAGGAAGAGCTACTTCTATCTAAATAAATATAAGTAAACAAAATCTAAATCAATATATAATCAAAATATAGCTAAAAAAAAGTCAGATAAATGTGTAACATGTTATAAAACTATTTTCCTACATGGATGGTCAAGTTTTCATGGATTCAGCCAGTGAATGCTCATAATCCATGACAAAAAGGTCACAAAACTCAACCTAGAGCTTAAACTTGGTGAGCTTGGTGCAACTGCTCCTGAAGTGTTTGGATTAAATTGGCCACAACTTCCAGGCTTGAATTTCTGTTCCTGACCACGGAGATTTCCCTTGGAAAAAACCAGAACTACCTTCTAAAATGCATCTCTGGGTATGTCACTGGTAATATGGCAAGTACCAAAAAAAGTTGAACCTAGTGTTTTCTTCACATATTGACTCTTTTCTTTTGGAAATATATATACAAATAAACCTAAATATGGTTGGTTTTCTCCAACTATTCTAATTAATTTGCATTTTAAGGCTAGAGCAGAACACTTGAAATCCAGACAGTTTCAGCCACTTTCTCCAGGTCAATCTATCAGTCACCTCACACTCTTTGGGTTTGACATCTTCCCTCAGGGTGTCCCACAATTACCCCAAAACTGCACAACTACTCCTGATTTTTGCCTGACATCATCCTAAAGTTAAGTTCCCCTGTTTATGTGCAATAATTCCTAATAGCTCCAACCGTACCACTGCCTGAGGAGAGGCTAAAATTCAGTGCTCTTTAGCAATAACACTGGGACTGTAAATCTTCATCAGACCTTTAAACATCCTGCCCCAGTCTGGACAAAATTCCCTATTAATCCCTCTGTGCTTTCTGGTAGATATTACCAGAAACAAAAGGTGCTGCTTCCCAGCATTCCCAGTGCTCAGCATCCCGCATCACCAGCATCCCACACCCTCAGCATCCCACATCACCAGCATCCCACATCATCAGGATCCTACATCATCAGCATCCCACATCACCAGCATCCCACACCCTCAGCATCCCACATCACCAGGATCCCACACCCTCAGCATCCCACATCACCAGGATCCCACATCACCAGCATCCCACATCATCAGGATCCTACATCATCAGCATCCCACATCACCAGCATCCCACATCACCAGCATCCCACATCACCAGCATCCCACATCACCAGGATCCCACACCCTCAGCATCCACACACCAGATCCACATCACAGCATCCCACATCACCAGCATCCCACATCACCAGCATCCCACACCCTCAGCATCCCACATCACCAGCATCCCACATCACCAGCATCCCACATCACCAGCATCCCACATCATCAGGATCCCACATCACCAGCATCCCACACCCTCAGCATCCCACATCACCAGGATCCCACATCACCAGGATCCCACATCACCAGCATCCCAAATCACCAGGATCACACATCACCAGCATCCCACATCACCAGCATCCCACATCATCAGCATCCCACATCACCAGCATCCCACACCCTCAGCATCCCACACCCTCAGCATCCCACATCACCAGCATCCCACATCACCAGCATCCCACATCACCAGCATCCCACATCACCAGGATCCCACATCACCAGCATCCCACATCACCAGCATCCCACATCATCAGGATCCCACATCACCAGCATCCCACATCATCAGCATCCCACATCACCAGCATCCCACATCACCAGGATCCCACACCCTCTGCATCCCACATCACCAGCATCCCACATCACCAGCATCCCACATCACCAGCATCCCACACCCTCAGCATCCCACACCCTCAGCATCCCACACCCTCAGCATCCCACATCACCAGCATCCCACATCACCAGCATCCCACATCACCAGCATCCCACATCACCAGGATCCCACATCACCAGCATCCCACATCACCAGCATCCCACATCATCAGGATCCCACATCACCAGGATCCCACATCATCAGCATCCCACATCACCAGCATCCACACCCTCAGCATCCCACATCACCAGGATTCCACATCATCAGCATCCCACACGGCCAGGGAAGTGCAGCCCAACCAGAGCTGGGGAAACCCAAGAGTTTGGGTGCAACCCCTCTTTTCTGCCTGACAGAAAGCTCCCCCAAGGCTGGGCTGCAGCCTTCAGAGCCACCACTCAGGAGGGGTTCCTGCTGGTAAAACTGGAGGCTCTCGTGCTTCCCAACAGGTGAACTAGCTAATAACCTGCAGAATGGCTGTGCTGAAGAGATTGTGCTCTTAACATTAAAGACAATTTAAAGATAATTTATAACATTAAATTGTACACCTTAATGTAGTCAAATATTAAATTTAGCAGGTGCTCAGTGTGCAGTTATTCAGGGATTATTCCCTTTCTGCTTCCCTCTGTGTTCAAAACCTTGAGCTTTCTCTTGCAGTGCTCTCCCAAAGCCTTTGAGCTCTCTCTCCACTGAAGAGATTCTCTTCTGCTCCACCAAAGTGCTCTGTACCAGGTCCTTGTAATCAAGAGGGATTTTGAAAGTTTTAAGTTGGACCAGTCCTGGCTCTCACACAGGGATGAGGTTCTCTCCCAGGGAATGTGCACATTTTAGATTCTTGAATTTGCCTCCTCTTCTGATGCCTTTTATTCCATGTGAGGCTAAGCTGATAGAATTATTTTATTTTTTTTTTTGACTGGAGAGGGAAGTCAGAAATTCCTTCTAAGGAATTCTTATGCCAATTACTATGTTTTCTAAATAGTTCTAAATAGGTATCAAAAAAGCATATTACAGAAAGTGGTTGAACATTCTTCATCTCACTTCTGACCTTTTTTGATTATTCACAAAAAATAAGAGAATTACCTGTGCCTCAAAAACTGAATTTAACTTACTCTCTATCCTTCAATACATTACTTTTTATGTATTTCATGTACAGTTGCTGTTACTGTGTAAAAAAAGCATCCTCAGATCAAGCTATTTTCCAGATCCCAAACACAAATATATATTCATTAATTCAGATAGTCTTCTTTAATTATTATTTATCAAGCAGTGTAATGTTTCTTTAGTATTTATGTATAAATATATATTAGCTCTTTAATGATAACTTGGTATGGCTTCACTTTTCCTTATTCCTCCCTGAGCCTGAGGGCTGGGAATTATCCCACGTGGGATTTGTAAACACGAGGTTGCAGATTTACCTAGAAGAGCACACTTATGTTCTGATGAAAGCAAAGGGAGGAAAAACAACAGCAAACTAAGAAGAACATCAACTTTAATCACAATAACCATCTTTATCACTAGAATTTATACAAAAGAAGGTATTTTATGGCTGTCATGAGAGACTTTACCTATAAAAGACTCAGATGTCTGCATTCATGCAGTACATTTGCTGCACCTTCCATTGCCTGGAGCAACTCCCTACATACAAAATTTTCCTTCTTTCTTTATTTTAAACATCCTGAAAAGCAGAATATAAAAAAAATCCTGCGTGTTCTTGAGCATTGCTACAGGGGTTAAATTGTTAATGCTTTACTTTCACTCTAGTTTTTTATCAAACTTTCTTTTTTCTCTCCCTGGGGATAAACAAATGGACAGCTTTCCTCTCTAGTATTCCTCCTTCCATTACCATCACAGCAGAATGCATCTGAGACTATAATAATTCAGTGATGAAATACAAAATGTCGCAATGCCATCTCTCTTAAAGTGAACTGAGATTTTGTTATGCCATTTTAGGTGCACTAATAGCTCCTAAAGTCCCATGGAGTATCTTAATGTGAATTTAATGAGCTGATAGCATATAAATGACAGTACTGTGAGGGTGAAGGTGACATAACCTTTTTCCTTCTGTTTGATGTTTGTCTTTGAAAAAATACAGATCTTTTCGAAACGCGCCGCATTATTACAACGTGATGCATCCTTCAGCAAGGAGCCTGCCATTGTTTTAGCATTTTACAGCCCTTTCCTGCACTCTTCATGGCACTAGAAACACAGGCACTTTTTAGTTCACCATTAAGGTAATTAAAAAAATCTCAACACTTTTCCTGGCAGCGGTGCTTGTGGCTACATCGTGGAACATCCACCCGGTGTCAACCCATCAGTTTTGTCATGCTGGTGCCAGTAGTGGTGGCATGGAACTGGTGAAATCCTGTGTGAACCACATGGAAATCATCCATCTTTATTCCCTGGGCATCACCTTTCTGAGCTGAGACATCTCCTCAGCGGCACTGGCTCCCAAACTCTGTGTCTCATTACCGGAGCGCCATCGTTTACCGGGCGCTGCCTCCCGTCACTCGGGGCTGTCACACACCCATTGTGCACCCAAACCCAGCCACCCTCGGTGTGCTAATGGGCTGGAATCCCATCAGCACTGCCTTGGGTCAGCACTGACCCTGCCACGCACAGGGGAGGAAGATGGCAGAAGAGAAATGCATTGATGACCAGCAGCAGACCTATAGAAAGCAGCTATATGTCAGATTAAGGAGGCACCCAAATGGATGAGGTTATTAAAGCCTGCCCGAGTGCAGCAATGCAGCTTTTCCTCTGCAATTTGAAGGACTGTCCTCAGAACCTTTCATTCTAACTTATGAAACGCCATCTCAGTGGGTTTTTTCACCCTCCAA
The DNA here is from genome assembly GCA_032173965.1 of Sitta carolinensis. NCBI lineage: Eukaryota > Metazoa > Chordata > Aves > Passeriformes > Sittidae > Sitta > Sitta carolinensis. Next base: position 2,915,744 of record CM063288.1, on the reverse strand, counting down.
CCTAAGCACTTAAGGCTGTGTCAGCCAGTGGTGTGATCATTTCTAGGCTAAAATGTTCTGCAATTAAAAAAATTACTAACTATCACCTCTCTTCATATTCCTTCAAAACAGTATATAGATACAAAAATTAAGAATCATGGAATATCCTGAGTTGGAAGGGACACACAAGGATCATCAAGTTCAAGCTGGCCCTGCACAAACACCCCAAAATTCCATCCTGAGCATCCCTGGAGTGTTGTCCAAACACTCCTGGAGCTCTTGGGAATGTGCTCATTCCCTGGGGAGCCTGGGCAGTGTCCAGCGCCCTCTGGGGAAGAACCTTCCCTGAAATCCAAGCTAACCCTGCCCTGGCACAGCTCCAGCCATTCCCTTGGATGCTGTCACTGGTTACCAGAGAAATCAGTGTCTGCCCTTCCTCTTCTCCTGAGGAAGCTGAAGTCTGGGACAAGTCTTCCCTCAGTCTCCTCCAGACCAAGTGACCTCAGCTCCTCCTCATACCCCTTCCCCTAAAGGCTCTCCACTATCCTCATATGTTTTATTATTTTTTATTATTTAAAGTTTAGAGTGAGCCAGGCTTGTTTCTTTTAATGTTATGCTTGTTTGCTGAATTTAGCTCAATCAAAGGTTTCTCAGTGTCAATTTGTTTGTTAATTTTAAAGCACTTGTAGGACAGACTATGAATCATTGCACAGACAGCATATTTTCTGTCTGTTCATACAGTCCCAGTGCTGTTACATGAAGTATGTAATGCTGAGTGAATTAAATTTACAAAAGTTATTTCTTTCCCCAGTAGAAACACTAACATTTGCTCTTCTGAGAGAGACGTACCTTGGGCTGCCTTTGACAAAGGGGAAATAAATAAATAAAAAATAAGCATCTTACGTGTTTCAAAAAGTTGGAATTTTGGCAATGTGTGAAATTTGTTTAGAAAAACCTTTTCGTTGCCAGGTGACGAGGCAAAACATATCACATATGCTTAACAACCAGCTTGTACATATTTTGTCTTTCCAAGGTTTCTAGGGCTGGTCAGGCACAATGATGCATTGCAGCTGAAGGAGCTTCCAGCAGGGACAAATGTTTGTCTCCTTCCAAAAGAATTTTCCTAATCCTTAAGAAAAACAACTCAATATTTCTCATTGCTGAATGATTGAGTAAGGATTAATTCTGCTCAAAATTCATCATATCACGAGTTGTAACATGTATTTTGTCTTTGCTGAGGGTGCAAACTGCTGGGGTTTGGTGCATGGTGGGCATTTCACAGTACAGAACAGGCAGCAGTTCTCTAATAGGGATTTCTTACAGGAGTTGACATCTTATCCTTGTTCCACTGCACCAAAACACAAATATGACCAAGGATCAATGAGGATAATGTGTTAAAATGTGTCCCACCATGTTCAAAAGCTGCTGTTGGCACAGCCCCAGCACCTTTGCATCGCTGATGTTTCCATCTCATCAACATTTCCACCCTCTGATGCACATTGGAATTTCAGAGGAATGGAATGATCAGTTGTGGGTTTGGAGGAAGTCAGAAAGAGCAGGAAAACCCCAATCCATGCTCAGATTCCCCTGAAATCCAGAGTCCCATCCTTCCCACCCCAAACCTCAGCTCTTGCTGTGAACATTTACAGGGATCCCATGGCCTGGAGTTGCAGTTAATGGACTTCACACATGTGAAATTAATTGTGGGGATAATTCTGAAACAATTACCTTTTCTTGGAATCCCAGTCAACAACTGTTCTAATAAATCACGGTGCTGCTCACGCTCTAATGACCATCAGTAATCAAATGCATCTGCACACTCAGCCTGTTTGCTGACTTCAAACTCCAAAAGGCAAAGAAGGGTTTGGTGCCCAAGTTCTCACATGCCTGACATACAAAATGGACACAGAGCACCTCATTGCTCTCCTCCAATCATCCTGTGCTACCCACAGTTATTAATTGTTTGCCATTGTGCAAATTTGCATCCTGATCCCAATCTCTTTAAAACGTCCATACCTACATACTCCAAATATTCTCTGTGGTTTTTTTTTCCTTTCTCTCTCTTTTGTTTTGCATTCCAATTTTAAGTGTCACTGAAAGAAAATTTCAGCATGACTCATGAGATTAAACAGTTTTATCTCTAATTACCCTTGTCAGGAGATAGCCATAAATCAGGTTTTAAAAAGCATCACGGATTCATTTAGAACAACGAGCCATCATTTTGTTATTTCACTGCTCTTTACAGGGCTTGCCCTCCTGTCTTCTGTGCACCCAACCAAGAAGTGGCTTTTCACAGGTGGATTAGGAACCAAAAATTGTCTTCTCCCAAACTTTACAAGCTTGCCACCCCTTTCCTCCATCCTACTGCGCTTATTCCCACCTACGCTGGGAGTAGAACCAAGCACACACAGAAAACTCCAAGCTAAGGAACTTAGCTTTGGAGAGCACAACTTCTGGAATTAGATATCCACCAGGAGCACTTGTGCCTGCAAATTCCAGTTTGCTCTCCCTGCCAGTAAACCACGCATGCCAGCAAGCCAATTTCCTAGAATCCTCATCAAAAGACAACAACAAAGGGCTGTAATGATGGCCAAATCCAATTTATTTAAGAGGGAAAAGGAGACCATATACAAACCTCTCTGCATGACTGTCCAGATGTGCCAGGTCACTGCCTGCAGCCATTAAAATTCACTGGCCCTCCAACGCCTTAAAAATTTAGATTTTATTTATTTTTTTGCACCCTTTTCTTTTTTCATTGTAGATTATACCCCTTTGCAGCACAAGGCATCCATTTACTCAGTGTAAACTTACACTGTGAGAGATGATCCCAGATGAGGTATTGCCTCAAACAGAAGATGAAAAATATTCCATGCATTTTAAACATGAATCCAAGATCATAAGTTACACTAACGTGTAATACATTTCTGCTGTTCTCTGGCAGGAGAGAAAAACAAAACTGGCAGCTATAGCAATTGTATAATGGTAATTATTGAGAGAAATAATTATACAAAAACCTGTTCAAATTATATACAGGATGGGATGACTCAAAGCGAGAAGAATTTAAAGTGATAGTTAATACCTCAGAAAACCTCACTGTGTGACACCAGGCAGCAAAATCAAACAAATAAATGCACCTGCTGAAAGCATTCCAAACTGAAACTTCCCACTGAAGTTTGTAAAAAGTGGGCAAAAAACAACTGTTTTCACTCGGTGGGGATTTCAGGGCAGGCTGCTTCACCAGGGAGGCTCCCAGCAGCATCAAGGAATTCCTGGACAAAGGAAAGGAACCTAATGCAATTTTATTCTAAACAGGCTGTAATCAATTCTTTCTATTCACTCAATAGCCCTCAGCTGCAGGTGGGTTTAGAAAATTAAGCAGCTCTTCAGAAATGAGAGATGGAGTGAGATGCTGCAGCAGAGCCAGGAGCCCCTGGGTGCTGAATTCCCACGGGCACCTCTAAAGTCCTTTCTGTCTGGACCCAAAGATAAAACTTCTCGTTCCAGAGGTTTCCAGCTGTGGTTCTGATGGCTGTCCTCATCCCTGCACCCCAGTGTTTGCACACCCTGGGTGACACTGCAGCCACTGGGCTCATCATCCTTGAAGAGCCAAGGAAGCCTCCCCACGTCTTCCCTGTTTTGCTGATCTCCTCCTGCCTCTCCCACACTGCATTCAGGATTCTTGATATTTGTTCCATTCCAGATCTTGCTTCTCAGACACCTCTCCCTGCTTCAAAAACTTCAGATTTTCATGTCCCCTCCCATCCTTCCACCTAATTTTTAAACCTCTGTCCTCACTTCCAAAGCCCTTCTCAAGAGAACAAATTTTTCATTATGCCTGTGGGAAAACAGACAGATCTTTAATTCATCTCTATTAGCTGCAAACTTTTTCCTAATTGTTCCTGTTGGTCTGTTACATTACCTTACACCTGTGTTGCTATTTCCCTTCCTTCTGTATCACATCTAATTTGAAATTGGTGTGACTCAGTTGAGGATTACAAAGCAAAAAAAATATTATTTCAGTTTGTTTTGAAAGTTCCTTACTCTGCCCAGACCATTCACACAGGCAAAGCATCCCATGCACCTTTTAAAAACTTGTATTTCAAGAAAGATGACAAAATGCTTCAGGACACAAGCAAAAATGGCAAAAACTTTCTGCTCACAGTTCTCAAATTGTCATATCAAAATTTATATATCAAAATTTGCTTTTTCTGGAAAAAAATAAACTGTTACTTTTATTTGGCAAGGTGGTTCAAAAGCCCAGCTTAGCTTTCTTCTGTGCAGAGGGAAGGGTAGTAAGTGGTTCATATCATTTACAGTTAATTCTACCATTTCTTTCAGTATTGAGATATTGTATTTATTTCTTCAATGCACATAATCAGATCACTGCATTCTTTCTAATTAAATTAGTTTCCTCTATAGAGTCCTTCAGTGTTATCCTAGGAAACAAAGACAGGGCCATGAAACCAAAAGATCACCATGGACTCAGACACTTAGAGAGCTGCCCAAATTTAACAGGAAGATGATAATGTATGTAATTTCGATTTTAGGGTTTATGTGCCCCAAAGTGAGGGGTTTTGATGGTTTTACCCTTGAGACAGCTCTGTAGGGTAGTGAGGTGAAATTACCCCCAATTTAGGGGTACAGACCAAAGCACGCAGTGCAGTTGATTCACTCAAGGTGACACGTGGAGCCTGTGCCAGCCTTGGGATTTTGGAACTGCTATTCCCCACCTTCCTCCAGGATCTGACCTCCAGAACCAGCTGTCCTTAGCGGAAACACCACAGGGGATTGTTTTTTTGGTTTTGTTTTTTTTTTAATTGCATTGGCAAAATCAGGCAAAATACCTGTATTATTACAGATTAAATTACAAACCAAACCTCTGCACACAGGTGAGGGCAAGGTGGGAGAAAAGCAGCCCCACTGAGGTTTCCAGCAGCAGGAAGAGGATATTTAACTTCACATAAATTTCTAAATCTTGACAAAAAGGAAGAAGTTTAGGTAAGACCCAGACGTGTTGGCTTTTCCTACTTCAGCCCCAGTGAAATGAAATTACTGAGGTTTTCAAGACCAGAAGAAAACTCAACTATTTTTTTAATTCCTTTTTTTTTTTTTTTTTTTTTTTTTAATATATATATTTTGGAAGAGGAAAGAAGAAGCTCTCATTCCCAAAAGTCAAGTCATTAATTCCTATCTCCCAGGGCAAGAACTCTCACATGGAGGGTTACAAGGTCACCCACGAAGCCCCTGGCACTGCTGTATTTCCCATCCCCTTTGCTGGGGTTAACACCTTCTGCAAAGCACAATCAACTTTTAAGGCACAAGATAAAGTTTTAACAGTGCTCCTAATTAGTGCCAACGGTTTCTGTGATGGCTACAAGGGCCATAAACTCCATTCCACTGGGGTCAGAAATCTATCAGGGGATAACTGCTGCTCCCTGCTCCCCACCTGGACTGTCTGCAGAGGAAGAGATTGGAATGGTTTGCTTGGAAGGGACATTAAAAATCATCCAGCTCCACCTCATTCCATGGGCAGGGACACCTTCCAACACCCCAAGTTGCCCCTGGCCCTGTCCAACATGGCCTGGAAAACTTCCAGGGATGGAGCAGCCACAGCTTCTCCAGGGCCTCAGCACCCTCACAGGGAAAAATTTCTTCCCAAAGACAAGGATGAAGCTGCAATTGCCGTTGAACTGCTTATTCTTGCAACATATCACAATAGGGATGTTTGTCATGATATATGGCATCAGTCTTTGGCTAATTTTCAGGGCAAGAACTTTGCTGTTGAGTGTATTTTTTTTTTTCCCGTGGCACTGTGAAATGTATATTCGGTATGTGGCTTGGAATTAACTTTTCAAAAAAATCCCCACTCGAACAGCAATGAATGGGATTTACAGCTTGAGCTTCCGAGCACCTTTACTGCACAAAAACTGTTTATTAGCACAAGTTTTCCCTTTGTATGTTGTGTTTACTTGTTTCCCAGCAGGGTCTGCTGATGTTAATGGACTCACAGCAGTGCATTCTACTTCTGTTATTACAGGTCTAATTCAGTCATTAACATTTCATTAATGGACTGGCCTCCTCGCTGTTTGCATGGCTGTCTAGATATTGATGAGCTTTCTAGTATAGAAAACTGGTATTTAAGGCAGACTCTTAAAGGTTTATTAAGATGCTCGTGAACCTTCATCGCATTCTGTCATTTATTTCAGCAGATAAAAGCCAAACCCTCAAATGAATTTGCATTGCAAAAAGTTTTCAGCACCTGAATAGAAAATTAATTCCATGTGAATACCCCAAGGAGAGGGGAAAAAAAAAAAAAACAACCAAAGATTCCACAGTTACATCACTTGGATACAAATCTTGAGTTCCTGCCTCAAAACCAGTGTGGCTCAGCACTGCCAAGTCCACTGTGCTCTGTCTTGGAGGGAATTGCATTTCCGTGGCACACAGATTGATTCTTTTTCCCAAGGGGGTTCTGCAGCCCCACCAGCTCCCAATTTCAGACTCTGAACTGCAGTTTCTAATCCTTCCCACCTCCCAGTCCATCAGGAGCAGCCTTACTGGTCCAGTGGAATTAATCAAAGTGAGAGGCTGCTCGCAATATCAGGCAGTGGCTGTGGGGACCTTTGACATGATCACCAAAAGGAAGATTTATCATGATTTTTAGACTGCAGTAACCTCCTGGCTTTATCCACAGTGTATTGGAATCTAAAAACAATCTTGACAATACCTGTACCCCAGTGGCAGGTAAATATGCTTAGGAAATTGCTCAAAGGAGTTATGAGGTGCTTCCTTTCACATTTCTGTTTTTTCCCTGATAAAATGTGTGTTTTCAGGCACCCCAGAGAATTAAAACACACTGCATCATATCATGTGAGTGTCTAATGCAAGCACTCCGTGAAAATTACTAATTTGATGTCATAATTACGCTTGTAATATAAAATTATTAAGCACAGTCATATTGCACAGTAAAGGGAACTTATATTGGTGTAATAAAATGTATTTCAATTCCATTACAATAACTTTATCATAGTCTTTAATGGCACCCAGAGTTAACAAAAATAAGATGCAGCCAGGAAAAACACCATGGAAGAGTACCCTGTACTGCAATATTAGGTCACAACAGATATAATTTGTGAGCTTCTTTATGTGCCAGTTTACATTTATGAACACCTGCAACTTATGTTTTCCTGTCAAAATGAGATGCTAAAAAGTCGAGGTAGGATTAGAGGCCGGTAAACAAAATCCCCAGCGTAATTTCCCTTGATAAATTCTGCATTATCCATGCCTTTGACTTCAGTTTTATAAATGGAGCTATAAATATTATTGATCCTAAATTCATATTTTTTTTAAGGATCTTCCTGGCTCAGTCAGGCAGGTCTATTCCAGGATGACATGAAAATAGATCTCTTATTATGAAGTCTGAAGCTTATTATCTTTACAAATGTAGCAACGTTTGAGCAATCCAAGGTGGGGGAGCAACAAGAAAGGAGGGATATTATTTTAATATTAATATGCTCAAGTGTTTTTCTCCTCAGTAGAACCATCCCAGAATGTATAGCTACTTATTTAATGAGGGAAAAAGAAAGGGAAGGGAAAACAAAAAGAAAAAAGAACAAGAAAGAAGAATTGTTAGAAAATATGTCAAATCCTCATTTCAACCTCTTTCTTTTGTCTGTCAGGGTAAATAAAATGAAGAAACAAACCACAAGTGGAGGCGGGGGGAAACCCAGTCAGCTAAAATGTCATGACTTGCTTCTCTGCAGGTGTCAACTTGGCTTCACTGAAATGGCACAAAACTTTGATTTTCTCATCAGGAAAAAATGTTTATTCCCTCTACCAGACCTAACAGATAAGAACATACTGTGTGTAACATTGCATATTTTGATCCTGGGTCTAACAGTTCTTGAGACACATGCTAAAAATATTTTGTGTGCTTTGCCTCAAATTGTTGTCATGAATTATTGAACTGAGCTGTTACTTTTTCATTAAACTGGCAGCCTTAATAATTTAAACACTGGTCTTTAAGAGACTTACTGTATATTGATGATCTTCATGGGAAGGAAGAGAACCTCCCAATTATTTTATATCTGTCTTGATTTTTTTTTTTGTGGTGTTTTAATACAGTGCATGACTTAGCAGGCATTGCTGGGTGCCTGTGTTATTTTAGCACACCAGACAACATTTCTCTCCATTTGATTTGTCATTGAGAATTTAGCTCAGATACTCCTGTAGCCAGGTTTTCCCAATCTTGGGAAACTCAGACCTTGTGACTGTTGAGGTGTAGATCATGAGTACAGCTTCAGTTCACCCCAGAAAATGAAACAGGAAAAAACCTGCAGAGTTTTGTATGTCCGAGTGGCCTTGGTCCATTGGACAGGAACCTTCCTGCACCTGAGCAATACCTGCTGCTCCAAAGGAAAACCAAAGACTAAAGGAAGTGTGAAAAACTTCCAAAGTTATAGCCTGATTCAATAAAAACCTCAACCTACTCCTCAACTAATTAGATTATTTTTAAAGTATAGTTTTGCTGCAAAATGAAGGTTTTGGGAAATTTGCTGGCAAATCATTGCACTGCCTGCTTTACCAAATCCCTTAAAATTGTGAACCTCCCTCAATTGCACTGCAAAACATCAAGGCAAGAAGTGTTCCAAGGTAGCTCTCCAAAACCCAGAACAAACTCTCAACTCCTACAGCCTTCTTGTGGTAGAACTAGAGATGATAAAAATCAGAAATTCTGGGAGTCAGCTGATGTCTCTTATCCACAGTGATGTGTCACTTAACACCAATGCTCATTTTGCACAGCACAACAGCAACAAAGATTACAAATATTAACTTCAAACACCACACAAAGTATGAATAATCTCCATTGCTACAAATTTTTAAAATGCATCATATTTCTTTCCCACATATGTCCTTGTAGCCTCATAAACCAAACTGTTTCATTATATGGGCTTGTGTACATATATCACAAAACGTTAGCTACTGCTAAAAGTAAGAAAATAGATTTTGACATTGGAGAATTATTTTCCTGCTCTCCTGTGCCTCTGGATCTAAAGGCAGAGCTACTCAGCTGTTTAATCTGGCCTGAGTCCAGGGCTGCATTTCATGGTGAGATGCCAAGAGCAGCGATGCCACATGGAACAGGAGTTATCTTCTGCAAACTCACAGTGATCACAGGGCAAATTGTGATCCAACTGAGAGAAAGAACAATCTCGTGTAGTTTTCTTGTCTGGTCAGGACTGATTTTCGTTCGGGCAACTAAATTTTGTCTTATTAATCAGAAGATGTACGAGATGCTGTAACCACTTCATTACACAGCATTTGCCAGCCCCTCCATGCCATGTCCATTGAAATTCCTGGCCCTGCCCTCCCTGAGCGTGTCTGCAGTCCTGAACTACAGCAGAGGCTCACAAATTGCAGAGCACAGACATTAAATGTGGGTTTAAGTCATACAGAAAAACTGTTGAGTGCTGAACTCTGGATGGATATGAAAAAGAAACACTTTTATGTCCATTTTTGCGCTTTATCATTTGTCAAAACTGTCGAGGTGGGAAAGCCTGTTTGCTTTCTGGCCTTCAATTTAACGCAGCTGCATGTGATGCCCTTTTAATTAATCCCCAGTCCAGTCTGCTACCCCTGCTCAACTTATTAGCTTCCAAATGTTTAGAATATATAAAATGTATACATTTGAATTGGTAAATTAAGGTGTTTTCCTTGTGGTGTATGAAAAACTGCTTATCCTCTAACTTCCCTTCTAACACTTGAAGAGTAAAGAGTCCAGGGAAGGAAGGATTTTCATTAAAACATTGAACTCAGTATTGAGGCACCACAAGAAGAAAGAGAATAAAAGCTAGGAAATAATCTTTGTGTTCATTGCTATCACCTGATAGCTCAAAAAAAAAATCCAACCCAAACCACATGGACACAAATGACTAATACACTATTAAAGAGGCATATAAAGAACTTTTATCTCACCTGCAGCATCTCTCCACTCTTCCTACTGAAGATGTTTCCATTTCAATTTGATATTGAGTTTTCCAGAAATATTCAGCTGAATATTTATATATTCAGTTACATTGTAAGCAATATAATCTCTTCCTGACACTGAGACACTGAAGTGCCTGCTGGTGCTTTAGGGACAACCTGTGTGCAAATACTCCTTTATTCTGTGACATCTCCTGGCTGAAAAGGGGCTTTAAAAGGCAGGTTCCCCATTTCCTGGCACTGGAAGGTTTAAATAGCTGTCAGGATGGGTCCCTCCAGGTGAACTGGGGTGGTTTTGATGTGTCCCAACACCTCTTGTCAGGGGTATGAGGGGAGGGATGCACATGTGCCACGTGCAGGAAGCAACCAGGAGAGGATGGAGAAAGCCTTGGCTCTGGGAGGGCTTTGCCTGGCAAACATTTCATGTCTGCATGGCACGAGGAGCAGCAGGGGCACACCAAGGCCACTGTGTCCTCTGGAGAGCTTCTCCAGTGGGATGGATGGAGTCCTCCTCTGATGGATTGCAGGGCAACCTGAGCAGTGCTCTCCTGCCAGCAGGTGGACTTTGGGAGGGGCTGGGGTACAGAAGTAGCTGTGACAGGAACTGGGGATTTTGTGGGTTTGCTTTTGCTCTAACCAGCAGGGCTTTTGTCCTTTCTGTATTGCCACTCCTCACTCTCTGGCCAGACTGGACACCACTGCCCACTGACCTCGTGTGCAGCCCATGTCCTTTTGCATTTTCCTTCCTCCTTCTCTGTCTTCCTTACCCTTCCTTGGTAGCAGGACAGCTCCCTTTTCCTTCCCCATAAATGGCTCTCTGATGTGATGTTGTCTTGTTTGACTTAATTTCACCCTAGACCATCTTTTATAAAACAGCTCCTTGCAGCATCCCTGACTCCTTGCCCAAAAATGATTCTTCCATGACACAAAACTACGAGTTTAACCAGGAATAACAAACACACAAGGAGGTTTTACAAGCAGCACATGCAGGGGTGATTAAAGGATGGTTTCTGCAGCAAAGTCTGGGTGTGAAATAAGCAGGTGTTTAATGATACTGTGTGTTTCCACATTCCTCACACTCAAGGAAATAATCTGTGCAAAGAGGACACAAATTTAAGTGTCCTGGCTTGGCATCATCCTGTAATGCTTTGGATGAGAGGGAAACATGGGAAAGATGTAAGGCTGGAGAAGAGGAGACTCGTTAGGGAAATTTGCAGCAGCACATCAGAATTGTCCACCCCAGTTGTCATAAAAATACTTGAAGCAAGAAAGAAACAATCCAAGAAAAACTAAAGAGATGTCTTAGCATGTAGTGGGTAATTGTTTACAACCTTCTAGAGACCATAAAAAAAAAAAAAAAAAAACAATGAAAAAGGAAGGGAAGCCCTGGTTGGTTCACTGTATGTTAAAGTGTTGAATGTTTTGGCTAGTGAAACAGTTGAAGCTTGGAGAGATGCATGAAAGGAGGCAGAAGAAGACACTGGAAATGAAAAATGAGCTTCACAGCAGACAACCTTCCAGTCTGCACCAGCATCTTTCATGAGTTCCACCAGTGCTGGCTCTGAGCCTGGGCTGCTCGCTTTTGAAAAGCTTTCCTTTATTGTTTTAATGAAAATTCACCATGGTTCTAATAGAAAAAAAATACCTTAAACAGACCTGTAACAAGAAATATAGGAGGGAGGGAGGGAGGACTCATTAAGTGTGAAGTTGGACAAGTATTAGTGAAACAAAAGACCCCAGCACACAAGTTTAAATACCAGATAACTGTCACCATCTGATTGCCAGGAGGAGTTAAAATTCAGGTCTCCTGTCTGGAAAAAGTATTACAGGAATATATTCTGAACTTTGCACGGTTCGTTTTTTGTTACGAATTAGATCCATCATGAGATTTATTGAGATGCCTCATGTTTAATAAAATACTCATAACAGTTTGTGATATTTCACAGGATAAATAACAGGATTGTTAACTGTGTTTGTGTAGCAGGTCTCAGGATAATAAATGGCTCATTCAATAATGAACTGACAACAAGTTATTCAGGTTATAAAAATATGGGAGATAAGAGTCAAAATAACAAAACTCAAAGGATCAGACATTCAGACAACATTGGAGACCAAAACCAGGTTGCCTCATCATTTGAATTCTGAAATCATTTGAAATAAGAGGGTTGAAATTTCCACATGAAACATTTTCCAAGCCAAATCCACAACAGGACAGCGGAGACAACTGTTCTTTTATTTCCGACACAGCCCAAGACATCTCAATCTTCTCACGTTATTCAAATCTAATAAAAGATTAATATCCTTTTAGAATAAAATAATATAAAAGTATCTGAAGATAAACACATAAAAATTATTCATCCTGTCTCTGCCCCTCAAAGAACACACGAACGGGGAAAGTTCAATACATTTTTAAAAAATACATTCTTTAGAAAATATGAACAAGTGAAGACTCTCTGAGTATATTTGACTTCTAAATAAATTGCTTTCTTTTTTGGAATTGCTGAGAAGGCAGACACTCAGTGAGGTCAATGAGACTTACTGATTGCACAGTGTTATGGAAAATTAGGCTACTTATTTGGGAACTAAATATGGCTGTTAAGAGCATTCAGTGAAGTCACACTTTTGAGCATTTTGGAGCTGGCCTACATTTTTAAAGAAAACTTGAGACTTTGAGCAATAACTTTTTGGAAGAACCAGATATTTATCATGTCCTTCGTAGCAATTAAAGGCAATTCACAGAACTGAAAAGATAATTTGGGCGGGGGGGAGAGGTGGCTTCAATTCCTGTAAGGAGCCATCAATTTGCAATCAACTCAACTTAATGAGGGTGCTCCCAATTCTGACCAGTTTTAGCTGTGAGGTATTTAAAGGACAAGGAGAGGGTCCCCAGGATGGTGTTTGATTCCCACCTATATGTCAGGATAAAAAGTGATGCAGAAGAGACAAGTTAAGGAGGAGGCGCAAAGGGCAGCAAAAATCACTTTCTGTTATTAGTGTGATTGCTCAAATCCAAAAAAACTCTCCAGAAGTCATTCCCATCTATTTTACCTCCAGTTTATCCCTAAAGTTTGCCCATCTGAGTGTCAGCAAGAAGCTGAGACGTTCATGTTGTTTAATTCTTTGATGTTCACAACAATAAAATGACCAAATAATAATAAAAACTTCCCTCTCCCCACCTCCCCCAACAAAATAAAAAAAAAAAAAAAAAAGAAAAATGAATGCTTGAAATGGCCATTTCAAACTAAAACAACTGCTATTGCTATCAATTTAAGTAATCACTTTCCCAGCTGACAGATGCAAAGCTCTCCCTTCAGATAATGACTTTTCCAGCTGACGAGAGTCAGGGAACAGGAAGTGTATGTGGGGATAAGTGTTTGGGAATTAGAGGACAGCCAAAGTTTGTGGCTACCTGTATTATCTGCAGGAGGTTATTTTACTTCTACTGGCATGTTTTTATCTGAAATCAGCATAAATGAATCTTTTAAAATACATTTAATGCAGCAGGATAATTTTTTTACAGTACTAGGCAATTTTAATCTTTTTTTTTTTTTTTTTTTTTTTTTTTTTTTTTCTCTTTTTTTGCTTGAGATTAAACTCATTCCATAAGGCAGGAGCTGCAGTTTTCACCAGAGCTGTCACAGGGCAAGGAGAAAATGGTACATGGTGTTTGTTTCTGTCTGCACTCCAGCCAAACCTGTTCCCTGATTTCCAGCAGGGTTGGAAATTCAAATGCCTGCTGGCTAAAATAAATAAGAGGAATCTTTAAGACAAGAACTGGCAAACTGAGCTATGTTCATACCCTTCACTGTCCTGGAGGTTACTCCCAGTTTGAAAAAGGAGAACCTCAAGGCTCATCCAACACTTGGGGCATTTTTGCAGGCCCTAAATCATCAGTGCTGTCAGATGTGGCTCAAAAGATGCAAAGGATCAGCCAGTTCCTAAAGGATGGCTCAGCCGAGCTCTTAGAGACCACATGGAATTACCTGTCCAGGATGGGGGGGGTCTTGCTCACCTGGCCAAGTCTGTGTCCATATGAGAGAACAATGTGTTTAATTCTCTGTGCAGCAGCAAACCAGAACCACCTTAAACCTCTCCTTTTGCTCTCTTTTTCAGGAGAAAATCACTGAAAATCTGATGGCAGTTTCATGACCCAGCTTTTTCCTCTAGACCAACAAGTCAGACACCACTAAGTTGCCCTAAAATAAAAATAGAACTTCCATTCTAGGTTAAAATAACTCTGCTGGGCTGATCATCATAAAAAGTTATAACCCAACATCAAATTTTAGCTCTTACCAGGAGAGGGAAGGCTGAGGAACTTCAGCTACAAGTCTGTAAAAGGATCACCATAAACCAGCACATATGACTGTCAACTGATACGAAATGAAATATTCCTATTCATGATGACAGATCCAAGTTTTTATTGGGTTTGACCAAATCAGAAGCAAATATTGTCGGGGTTTTAACCTTGTGTTCACTATTCTGCAATATTAATATTGTAAAAAGCACCAGAAAAGCAAACAAACAAAAAACCCCACCAATTTTATAAAGAAATAAAAGAATAAAATTATTGAGCAGCTGTCAGACTTCGTGTGACTGTTACCCCAAAACTACAAGAGCAGTTAGCTGTTTTTCAATTTAACTCTTGCCATATTATGTCTGTTTCTATTTCTTATCTCCCGATAAAATTCTCTTTTTCAAGTTAAACTTCCCACAGTCATAATAATAAATGGAACATGAGGCTTGAACTCGGTGTCTCTGTTTTTTCTCTTCTGCTTTCACTGGAGGTATCAAACAGGGCACATGAGAAAAGTAACACAACACAGAATATGGAATGGAAATGAGCTATTAAAGTCATGATAAGAACTAGAGAGACAGACTCTGGAATATGTGTGGAGTGAAATATGATCTCTTGAAAAAGAAGGAGTACTAGTGAAGAAAAAGGCAGCATGCAAAAGTAGCAGCATGACATGTTCATATTCCATGCTCCTTTCTTGGGAGACTCTGCCACATCTCACCCCAAAATTTTCCTTCTATTTGTGCATCTTCAGCATAGCTGTTTTTTATAAAAATGGGGTTTTTATTAATAACAGCAAGGAGAAAGGAGAAGCGATTGTGGCAAGATATGGAGTTTCACATATGAAAAAAGGAATGCAAAGTGGAAAATGTGATGGAGTCCCCATCCCTGGAGGTGTTCAAGGAATGACTGGACTCAGTGCTCTGGTGGGGATCTGTCACAGCTTGGACCTGATGATCCTGAAGATCTTTCCCAACCTTAATGGTTCTGTGATTCTGCAAAAGAGCAACCCCAGCCTTCCACAGAATCTCCCAAACGTGCAAAGTCTATTTCCTCATTAAACAAAATTCCTTATTAAGCGTGAGGGAGGTCTCACAGCCCACGCTGATGACGGGAAAAGCAATCCAAAGCTCCACATATTGTTTTATTTACTTTTTAAAAAATTAAACTCCATTGCAAAGCTGCTTTGGCCTCACACCCATAGCATCACACTCTATTACTTCCCTTTGAAATGCATCTAGTAAACTTTAAAAGCCTATCCCTCCAAAAGCAGAGGCCATTCAAATACTTAAGGGGTTAATAAACCCTTCCACTATACCAAAATCACAAGTTTTATGCCTCAACCCTGAACAGTTGGAGCCCCTAGGAGAGGAGTAATTGCATTGTAGTAACGTTAAGGTTTGATTTAGGTTTCTCCATGGGCAGGATGAAGTGGTCTTACTCCTCAGGTGTGAGACTTGGCCACTCTGCCTTTTGCAATATATTATCCCAGCACTGTCAGAAAATGCTCGGCAGCGCCAGCTCTTACTAAACTGGGTGTGTATAAATCCAGGGGAAGGAGGGGATTTCTTATGCCAACAATGCTTCTCAACCTTTACCTTATTACCACACTTCTTGGCTGCTCTGAGATAAAAATCTTTTAAGCTCTTTTCTTTTTTTTTTTCTTCTTTTTTTACTGCTTGTGTGTGAAATCTCAGATAAGGGAGCCAAACGCAGGGAAAGTTCAGGGCGGTTTTACAACTCTGTTTTATCAAAAATTTTGATCTCCAAAGCCTGGACACACAAATTCGTGGCTGCAGGATGAGGTCAGTGAAACCACACCCATTCCCTCGACAGACCTTCTTTCTCCTTCAGTGGACAATTTTATGTGGGCTGCAGAAATATGCCCTGGATGAGGAGGAGCACTTGCCCCTGGATTGAATGCAGTGCCAAGGAAATCAGGAATTCTCTACGTGGCGGATTTCAGCTCCGTGTGTGCTAGAGACACATTATCTGTGAGTTCTGGAGGTGAAGTCCCTCTTTAATGAAATTCAGCTGAGCAGGAATAGCCTGGAAACACCAGCAGGAACGCCGAGGGAGAATGACAAGACAGGTTTGGCACAGAGGGACGCATGAAACGAAATAACCACAGTGAAGATTTCCAGAGGAAAAAAAAAAACAAAAAAAAAACGTGGATTGTCTTGTAAGAGGGAAAGTGTGTGACACGAGGAACTGGGAGGAATGGCAAACACATGTCAAGCAGCACATTTTATTTACCTTTCATTAGCATGTCTTCCTAGGAGAAGGTTAAATACTCCAGGAGAGGGATGGGATTTCTCTTATGTTAACTAATCCAGACAAAAGTGAACGGAGATTTGCTTTCTTCAGCATTCATTGATATTAATTGCTTTATTGAACTAGCTGTGGGAACGTGGATTTCCCAATGCCAGCATAAAGGATCATTATTTATAAGCTAACTGATCCCACAAATTCTACACTTAGCTCAACATTTCCTCTGGAAATGTTGTAAGAATCTTTAAAAAAATCCTTATATTTCATACTTTACACTAAGGCACACCAGCTAAACCATGCAGGTTTTCCAGGAGAAGAAAAACAAGTTTTTAGGCTCACATAACAGACTCCAAATTAGCCCTGAAATGCTGCATATCATTGCATTTCCCCTCCCTTTAGTTTTCATTCTCTCTCTTTTCCCCTGACTTACAGGTGTCCTTAGTTACAGCCATCAGCAAAAACAAAACACACATGCAGGCTATAAATCTGCATTTGTGTACTAATTCATAAGAGTAAAATATCTTCAGCTGCTCCTTCCAATTTCCTTTCCCTGTTCAATTCATAATTGTGCAGCAATATATTGGGCTTAAGCTTTCAGGAACTTTACTTTGTCCCAAAAGGTTGGTTAGATGGAGACCTGAAAATGTGGATTCTGGCTTCAAGGGAAGGTATTTAGCAGCAGAGAATCCAAAGCACGATAAAAGCAACTAAATAAACACTGAAATCTTTTTCAGAGCACTAAGTTATAACTGCAACCCTTTGGAGATAGATATGGATGGCTCAGTCCATCAGAGCTCATGCAAAAATATACCAAGAAGTTCATAAATTTGAAAGAGAAGCCAAGAATGAATGTTAAATTCTTTTGTTCCAATATATCCTAACAGTGCTTACAGCATTGCTGCAGTTAAGCTCAACTTTGCTGTTCAAAGACCAATTTTGGGGCTTTATGTGCTGGTTTAAATCATAGCTGAGCTAAACGTGGTATGCAAATTGCAGTGATAAATGTTTGTTTTACTTATATTCCTTCCTCTTTATATCACAGTCAGAATCCTTCACCAAAGCCCCCAAAAGCAATCATTTTTGGCATAGTTTAGATGCCAAATTTGCAAGTTGCAAAGGAAGAATGAGGATATACTTTATAGTTACAATCATTCTTTCTCTGTCAGAGAGAAAGAAAAAACACTTTAAATGG
This sequence comes from Sitta carolinensis, assembly GCA_032173965.1. NCBI lineage: Eukaryota > Metazoa > Chordata > Aves > Passeriformes > Sittidae > Sitta > Sitta carolinensis. Next base: position 2,898,024 of record CM063288.1, on the reverse strand, counting down.
CCTGAAAAGAAGAAAAGTATCCTTGGAGAAGACACACTTGACTAGAAAGATCATATTATTGCACAAAATTAGGTTAAAGCAGATCCAAAGATGAGGAAACTTTTCGCCTGGGAGGAGAAAATTCCAGGATACTGAATTTACATTTGAGGATCCTTGGTCAGGTGAGATACTTCTGGGTTTGTCTTATTAAAGCAAAAAGGTCTATTAAAAATAGATATATTATGCAGACATTATTGACAGTCTGTGTAGGAAAAGAGCCTCATGGTTGCATTCATAACCAAAGCCTGGACATGAAAAACCTTGGATAAAAGAGGTTGGCTCCCAAGATCTTCATCAGAATAAAGTGAACAACAAGTGAAGACAAACATTTCTATTCTTAACCAAAGTGTCCATCAAGTTTCTAATTAAGAAACCAGGTTTGAGGATGGAATTTCCCAATGTTTCAGTTTTCAGCACCTTCAGAAGAAAGGACTTGTCCACATAGGACAGCCAGGACTTGCTATGTTATCACATGTTGATGACCAAAATAAAAGAAAGAAAGAAAGAAAAAAAAAAAAAAAAACCCAAGCTTGGAGGACTTTTAAACAGAAGAGGACCCTGTAGGTACAAAGAAAATTACCCAGAAATTACCAGAAATCCAAAATTCTTAGAAATCCAAAATATGAATCAAAATTTCAAGTTTTCTTATCAAGATATTTCACATTAGACCATTACCACAAAGGAAAGGAAGCACATAGGATCCTCTGTGTTATTTCCAAGACAGCACATTTTAGCTCTTTCCTTTGTTCCCATTGCTGTTCCCTTTGCAGAACATTTCAAGGTTTCGGAATCCATTAAACTGAAGATTTAATTGAGTTTATGTTGCCAATACATGGCTTAGTTTGGTATTATTTGTATGTACATGTGCAAATGTGCACATGCACACTCTAAATTTGGAAAGGGACCCAAGGCTTGCTGAGGTGGAACTGGTCACACTTTGTGTTCAGCTGAAGTGTTCAAAGGAAAACCTAAAAAAAAAAAAAATCTTTACATCTTTTACTCGAATTGGGCTGGCATGGAAAATCATGTTCATATTGTACTCATTTGTGGTCTGCTTCTCAGGAATTTTAACAGATGACAATTCAAAGATAAATTTGCTTTAAAAATAAATGATGAAAAATAACTGGCTTCCCGGCTCTTATTTCATAATCTCCAAAGTATGTTCAGATTTATATAATTAAAGTAGAAAATAGAAGTCTAAAAATGAAACCCGGGTTTGCATTAGAGCAGCCGGCATTAATAGGATTCTTCTTCCAATTCCTTTGTTTTCTGCTGCAGCACCAAAATCCCCCAGGAGTGGGGGAAACCTGGAATTCTGACCTGCTCAGGTTGTGACTGATGCCAAGGCCCATTAAAACATAAACATGCTCCCAGCTGGGCATGTGTTTTACTGAGCTAAAGCCCAAAGTTTGGACACTTTTTTCCCCACCTATTTATGAATTGTGGCTTTTAGCCCTCATTCCCTTCTGCAACTGAGATGAAAAAAATAAGACTCATTTTCTTTCCTTCACAAAGCAATAATTTGGGAGCTGAGAGTGTTACTCTGTAACCAAAAAATAGTAATAAAGGGCCAAAACAGCTCAAATATGATCCTGAGGGAGGTGTAGAGCCTAAGGTCTGGCTGCAACCTTAAAATCAGCTGTATGTCTCTCTCTGGAGGGCAGCAAATGGCCTGGCTGGATGTGGAGCTGAGCTGATCCCAGCTCGGGGGTCCCCAGCACAGGAGGGACACGGAGCTGCTGGAGCATCCAGAGGAGGCACCAGGATGAACAGAGGGTTGGAGAAGCTCTGCTGGGAGGAAAGGCTGGCAGAGCTGGGATTGTTCACCTGGAGGAGAAGAGAAGCTTTGGGGTGACCTCACTGTGGTCTTCCAGTGCTGAAGCAGCCAACAAAAAATATGGAGAGAGACGATGAACAAGAGAAAGCAGTGACAGGACAAGGGGGGATGGATTCACACTGACAGAGAGCAGGTTTGAATGGAATATTGGGAAGGAATTCTTCCCTATGAGGGTGGGGAGGCCCTGGCACAGGGTTCCCAGAGAAGCTGTGGCTGTCCCTGGATCCCTGGAAGTGTCCAAGGCCAGGTTGGAGCAGCATGGAACAGTGGAAGGTGTTCCTGCCATGGCAGAGGCTTGGTATATCGTGAGTTCTAAGGTCTCAAACCAAAATCATTCCATGATTCTATGCCAATAGCTACAAGATTCAGGATGTCCCAGGGAATTTTAAAGATTCCAGATAAATGAGCAAGTGAAAGAGCAAATACAACAAGACATCAGTTTGCAGAACCAAAAAATCTGTGGCTGAGTGAGGTGGTGCAGTTCGTTGCTCCTCTGAGTATTTTCAGTAGAATGAAACTCACACCTGAAAGGAAAAGCAAGCACAGTTCAAACAAGGAATCGCTGAAAGAGGTAATGAAAAACACAGTCAAATTTCACCCTGGACAGGGCTCAACTCAAATCTAAAGTTACTCATTCAGCCTCTATATTTTCACCAACTCAGAGGAGTTTGGTGAAACATAATTTTGTGATATGGATTTGGAAAACCAATGGCTTGTGTTAACAGAGATGTGGAAATGAACAATTTTGTAAGCTAAAACCAACAGAAATAGTGTTGCTTATGCTTCTCTACCAATTTAGATTTTCAGGCTTCCAGATCAATTCAATTAAAATTCCAGTGACATTCTCATCCATGGGATTGCCTCTCTCTCCTTTTCTGTGGGACCTGTGTAAACCCTGGTGCTGACCATCCCTTCCTGCCTGTCCTTACACCCTTTTTCAGCTTTACATTCAGAGTACTGCACCTCTCTTTATTTTCCATTGTTTCTTCAGCAATGTCACCTCTCAGGTGACATCCATCCTCTCCCTGCCTCTCCTCCTCTCATCCAAACTTACATCATGTCTGCTCCATTTTTTCCCATTTTTCCATATCTGTGATTTCCATGGTGGCAGTAAGAAATCAGCTGCCTTGAGAGATGAACATGTGTTCATTTATTGGCACATATCTTAAAAGAATTGAGACCTGTTAAAATGAATACAAATCTTGATACATGACATGAGTGAGTGGTTGATCTACAGATCTAAGTCACCACTCATTCCTTGTCACGTTCAATATTGTGTCTAGCTTTTCACCAAGTGATTTGAGCCAGGTTCCCTGTCTTCATGTGTGTTTTTGGAGGTTTCACCACAAGATTCTGCCAGAAATTAGAGTCTTGGGATCCCCAGAAATGTTGTTAATAAAAGCAACAATAATAAAGCAAAACAATTCCTTGTGGTAGGCTAATCTTTTAAGCTGTAAAAGCCTGGATTGATTTCCGAGTGCTATCTCATCTCTGGTGGATGAGAAGGATTGAACAGATTTCTGGACACCAAAAGTAAAAAACTGAAATTGAAAACTCCTCATCCACTCGCCAAGCAGAGTGGAATTCCAGAACATGGAATCACCAGATGGTGTGGGTTAGAAGGGGCCTAAAAAATCATTTACTCCCCCCACAATCAAGAGGGACACCTTCCACTGCCCCAGGGTGCTCCAAGCCCCATCCAGCCTGGCCCTGGACACTTCCTCCCCAATATTCCATTTCTCCCTCTCTCCTTTTCCTCAGCAGAGGTGTTTCACCCCTCTCATCATCTCCTTGTCCCTCCTTGGAGCCCTCTCCAGCAGATCCATGTCTTTCCTGTGCTGAGGAACCCAGAGCTGGACACAGCAGAACATTAAATTTTAGTATTAAAATTCAAAAGACCATGTCGAATTGGAGAAAAGACTTAAAATTCCCATTTAGATAAAGAAGGAAAAATACACCTTTTATGGTTAGGTAGGTATTACCAGGGTGCTGAATGCAGAACTGGGGAAGTTCTGTTAACAACAGCACTGTAGGACAGTTCCAAAAATCAGGATCTTAAATGTTATGATACTGTAGAAAAAGGATGCAAAACTCCTCAGGAAGCCTATGGATACAACTGGAAATAATGTGGAATATCCTTCTGCATTCCTTGGTCTTGATAACACTTGATCCAACCATAGTGCTATAAACAGACATTAAATAACCAGGTCAAAAATGTAGACAAATTGGAGACAGCCTAAAAGAGAAGAGTGGAAATTATAAAGATCTAGAAAATCAGAATTTCAAGAGGAAAAAATAGAGGTAAGGGAATTAGAATTGTTTGCTTTATAAAACAAGAGTCTGGGATAAAACCAAAAGGAATTAAAATGCAAACAAACAAAATAAAAAAGCCCTGGCTATTTTCTTTGGTGAAATTTTAGGGGAAAATAAAAAAAAAAAAAAAGCATTTGGTTGTATGGAAAACATCACTTGGAAATGAGAAACATTTTGTATGATTTCATTAGGATTTACACCCTTTAATGTGAGATAGACTTAAAATCTATTTTTAACCTAAGAATCTTATTAAAGTAAGAAGATTGCCTGGTTTACTACTTGTAGTTGTTTCAAGCAGTGGTGGCTGATGATGCTCTTTATAAACAATAGGGAATAAATTTAAACAAGCTAAAAGATGTTTAATGTAAAAAAACTGCAGCTTGAGAAAAAATATGTTGTTGTGGATTGCATATTTTACATGCAATTTATGCTGCAGTTTCTCTTCATTAACCACATCTCGCAGATTTTTCAAAGCACCAGCATGAATATTATTAACATGTGTTAAAAATGTGTTTAAAATAATGTATAAAGCTCTGTGTTTAAAGCAAAACTTTAGGTATAATGAACAAGGGTGTCTGTATTTTATATATTGGTCTGTGTGTGTGTGTATGTGATATATAACCCAGAATTTGTGTGCACAAATGCACATATATATGGCTCGTGTTTTAATTAAACTGAACTAGACCTTAACAAGAACATCTAATTCATAATTCTCTCATTCTGTTCTATAGATTCTTATTAGTTAAAGCAGATATAATCCATTCTGGAATGTGACACACAGAAATTACCAGCATCTCCTTTTCCTTCCCATTGGTTTCCTTTTACTACTGAGGAATCGCAGGGAATAACTTGTAGCTTTCAGTTTTAGCCAGCACTACATCCCCTTTGTATCCATCTTCCAAAATTGCTTTTGGTGGACTGGTATTGATAGAAATCATCAAGAGTGGCAGACACAGGTCTTGAAAATGACAGAACCCGAGGATTTGAAGTTTGAGCAACCAACAATATCCTTCATTTCTGGTCTTCATGCTTAATGCTGAGGCTGTCAGGGTGAAGCCTCAGAAGGATTCTGGTTTAAGTGATCCTGGCTGATTCTCCAAGCCAAGAATTGGTCCTGCTGCCTGGACAATGCTGAATAGAGGAGAGCACTGCCAGTGGCTTCATGCTGTGCCAGAGTTACTGGAGTCAACACAGGTTTGAGGAAATCAGCAGTATTAATTGGCCCTATGAACATTATTATCAATTAGAACTTAATTCAGTGGGTTCATGCCTCAACATGATCAGGTGATTCACCCAAACAAGAGGGTTTCTTAGTGCCCACTGGGACATGATTTAGAGATGCCACAAGACTTTTAGCAGGTTGGGTTTGCCCCATGCCTGTTGCACTGCTCTTGTGCTTGCTCCCCGAGCATTTGTGGAAAAGACACAATCAGAGCCTCCCGAGCTTTTCCTAATACCCAAATATATTTCACTGCCAAAGCAGATTTCTAACCAAAGCTCCCACCAAATCACAAGCACAGCAGATGGATTTATCTTGACCCACTTTGTTCAAGAACCTGGGGTATCTTTGTTTCTGGTAAATGTTATTTCCATAGCTGTGCAGTTCTGCCCTTTGCATCAGGCCATGTTAACCAGCAAGAAGATAACAGCTAAAAAGAGAGAGTTTCTCTCCTCTACCAGCAAGCAATCAAGTCTCTGAGGTCGATATGCAACCCCAAATTCTTGGACTAAAAGTTAAGGCAGCCTTTCCCTGGGGAAAAGCTAACTTCATTTCTAAAACACATTTGATTTCCTTTTTCTAATCTCTCCGTAGCCTTTTTACACTGCTGCGTGCTTTAATTTTGCTTTCAGTCAGAAGTTTAAAAAACTTTAGCTTCTAATAACTGGAAAAAAATGGTTATTTAAAGATAACTGCAACTTGCTTAACATGCCAGACTATCATATGCTCGCTGCTTTGAAGCTGCAAATTAATGACGAGCAGGAACAGTGACTATCTTTCAGAGGAAACTGACCTCTTTCTAATGGCTCATCGCTAATGTCATCTGTCTGCTGCATCTCATTATGGGAATTTCACGGAGTAAGAAAGTATCTTAAGGCTGTGCACAAATAAAAAGGACCTTCTAGTATTGAGCACTTTGAAAATTTTTGATCTCTCAAAATACCTTCCTTAGATACTGGTTTCCCCTTTTGTGCATGGCACGCTGCTTATGTCATCTATTCTCTGTGACTAATTATGTTAATTTTGTGCCATAAAAGTAACTGAAGGCTGTTAAGGAATAAAAGCTTTTGAGTGGCCTTATTTCATAAACACCCCTTTTGAACAAGGCGCATTTAGTCATATTTGCAGTAACAGAAAGAGTCTTGTGCTAAAAATACAACAAAGGCTCTTGAATATGGCCATTTATTCCTACTTTATTAGGTAATTTATGAAAAGTATGAAGGGAAGCCTTTTTGTTACTATAATTTGCATAAAGCTGGTGCCCCATTAATGAGATAACTTCCTGCCTTTTGTGTACCACCAGCTGGAAATAGAAATATAGGAACTTTTCTGTCTCCCAATTACTTAACCTGCTGAGTTCAGAGTTGGAGAGTAAACAGGATTCATATCAGTCAAAGAAGTTGATTTCTGCTGCTCTATCGAAAATATTTTTATTTAATTAAGGAGCCGGTGAAAGTGAAACGTTAAAAATACACTAAAAGTCCATCAGCTCCACAAGACTGAGGCTTTAGACCTGTGCTTCAATTCTGCACCTGTCTTTTTGTGCTGTCAGTCACAATTAGCTTTGCTCCAGACTAGATCCATCACAAATCAAGGCAGACATCTAAACCCGACAGTTTGAAGGGCTGTGGGTGCCAAAGGATGCAGATGGGTTCTAGACATCATTTAAAAATCACCTAGAAACTCGACTGGCATCCAGGGCCCAGACACTCTTGGAAATCACATTAATTGCCTCTGGTGTTAATACTTTGATATTGTGATTTCGATAGAAAACTCCCTGCTCCAGGAGGAAAAAAACCAAGCATTTCCCAATGAGAAGAAAATTCCTCCTCTGCACCACTGATTCATGTGCCAAAAGTTCAATCTGCCCTTGGATTGGCTCATATGGAGCAGTGATTCTTGTCACTCTGCTTAGAAACAGAGGTATTCACATTAGCATTTTTTTTTCATCAGTTTTCCAAGCTAATAGCATCATTTTGACTGCTGAATTAAAGGTATTGTTTATCAATTGCAGCATTTATACATGAGGTGATAACTTAGCCATAAAATCAATGGACCAGCTACCCTATTTGATATTTTTACACTGTTTACCATCTCTGAATTTATTTCAAGTGGCTTAATTATAATTAGGATAACGACAACTCCTTAAAAGTGTGCCGAAACGTAGGTGGGATACAAAAAAATCTATGTATATAAAAAGAGTTTAAATTGCAGCTGCACATCCTTTGGGTAGTTTTAGGTCATTTGTTGGAGCATTAAAAATTGTTCAGGGGTCAAATTGCTTGATTAGCCCTACCTGCCTAATTTGTTAAATCTGGATAAAAGGCATCTTTTGATGTGGAATAGAGCATGTGACAGGTTTGTACCCACTCTGTGACTGTACCTTGGGAATTCCCTGCTTTCCCATTGCAGGAAAGCTGCTCTCATCACCATCCAGCTCTAGAGGAGGAAAAGGCAATCAAAATCACCTTTCAGACAATCAAATGGATTCAGCCCCAGTTTAGAGAGTCCTTTGACACTCCCCTGTATATCTAAACAAATCACTGCAAACCCACATATCACCTCATCTAGTTAAAATATGGATATATTTAGAGTAGCTGCAGTAGAGTTTCCACTGTCACTTTAACTATGAGCTAAACCACGACTGCTGACAGGCTAAAGGTTGTCACAGTCAAGGTCCTAATTACTCTACAAATTGCAGCCTGATGATAAGATCCCTCTCCCCTTGCTTGGGGCACTGGGCTGGGGAGGAAAGTCTCCAGACTCGGGAGGAAATTCTGCACGGGCTCCTTTCAGGGGCAGCAGAGACAGGCAGACACCTCCAGACTGGGATTCACAACTCCAAATGCCTGACTCATTCTCCGTTTAGAAGCCTTGAGTGCAGGCTTAGGAGGTATGGGCTGAGAATCCAATTATTTTTAGCCCAGTTTGCACTTAAAATAATGGTTTAAATTGTGTCTGAAGGGCTGTTTGAATTTCAATCTTTAGGTAGCTAATAATCACCTAATTTGCTGCTCCAGTGCTGTGTTTCTACCCGTGGCAACCAATGAAGCCCACGGTTTTGCCCAAGCTCCTTTCTGCCAGGTTTTTCTCTGGCACACTGGTGACACTTGTTATTTTGTGCTGCCAATTCAGTGCTAGAATGGGCTACTTTGCTAAAAGACTGCATGGCAAAAATGTGTTTCATGGGCCTGATAAAGACTTGGGAGAAGACGAAGAGTTATAATTCCCAATATAGGACGTTTGCTGGATTAATATGGTTGCGGTGCAGCAGCTCAGGCAGGCTGGGAGCATTTAGAGAAGTCAGCAATGTTGATTCTCTCTTGTGTATGAAATATTTTCAACAAGAGAAACTCTGCTCTGCTGCAGAGAAACCCAAGGCACCAACCTTGTGTCTCAGAAGGAGGAATTCCCTGGACACCTCTGGCCAGAAGAGCAGCAGCTTCCTAAATGTCCAGAACACACAGAAGAAGAGGCTGTTTCCAAAACACCTACACACAGAAAATCGTGTTGTGGGGTTACAGAATAACATAGGAAACACAGAAACAGAGCTGGGAGCATCTCGTGGGCAGTGCTGGAGCACAAATCTTTGTTCTAGACTGTCAAACCAAGTCACTTAAAACACATTTTCGCTCCTGACAATGAATAAAGAAATTATTAATTCAGAGGATTTTCTCTCTCCCCACTCTCAGACCTCAAGACTGTTCTTTTTCCCAGGTAAAAAGTCTTTCTGACACTGTCACAAAGCAATTTCATATTTCTCTTTGCTTTGGTCTGAGTCCTGTAAAGTGCTGGTGCAGGACCCCAGGAGAGGAGACTCATCCCTGGGTGATGTCCCTGGGTGATGTCCTGGGGGGATTTTTGTGCACCCTGGTCCAGCCAGAGAGGGAAAGGTCAGGGAAGCTGATGTAAGGGAATGCAGCTGCTCCCACTCCTCTTCCATCTCCCTGCTGCCCACAAACCAAACCTCAAAGATCCCAAACCTCAGCCAAGCACAAACCTGGGAGGTATTTTTGCACATGGCTGGCCCAGAACGGTACCAACCTTCCAGATCTTTCCCCAGCTGCATCACAATGAAAGGTCAGCTGCTGTGGAGGGAAGGGAAAAGAGAAAGAAACACATCTTTATCTGCAGGAATGTAGGAATTTGCCTAGAAAGGCTTTGGGTGTTCCATGTTTAAGATTCAGTGGAATATGAGTCTATATAAAACTAGAAATAAATGCAGCCCATTGACCTATTTAATGGGACTAGTCATTAAAGCCACAAGAGCCAAGGAAAAAACAGCCTAATGAGGAATTAAAAAATAAAAGAGGAATAAAAAAAACCCACCCCTCTCTGTGCCCACTAGCCCAGGGCTAGCTTAATTAAAGTCAATGTAGAAATCTGCAAGAATCAAGAAATAAACAGTTAAATGTGTTATTTTTATCCCCATATTCCTGGCTGCTCATTCTCTGTGATTGGTTTCATTCTCATATAAAGCAAGAGCCTCTTGTTTGCTTTTTATTCTCTGCCTAATTTGGATAAATATAAACTTTGCTAGGCAAACCCAGAAAATCAGTTGTTACCCTGACTGTGGGGCTCTGATGAAGATTGTTTTGTGACTCTGATAATTACGAATATTTATAGTACGTGGTTTCAGAGGGCAGCACTAATTGGACAACGGTTTCTGGAGTCTCTTCTCAAAGCACTTAAATGATAAATCAATCACCAAAGACAGATAATATAAGTAAAGAGATAGACTGGCTCTCCCTCTTTCTTCCTTTCTTCTGATTTACAAAACAGCTCCAACGAGCTGTCTGTGGCCAGAAAGCCAGGCTTAAGCTGGGGTTAGAACGTTGTAATGTCTGTTTACAGTGATTTGGGAGACTAGAGGGGAAAAGTTTGAATCAACAAATATTTTCTACATTCCTACTGGTAACTCCAAGTCCGGTTTTCAGGGTGGTTTGTTTTTTTTTTTTTTTTTCCTCCCTTGTCTGTTACAAGTTATGATGTGTGGATGAAGGCTTTTTCCCATGCAGTAATGACTGTATACTGAGATTTCAAGGGGCTGTTCATGACAATCCCATTTTCTGTGTAATTTCATGGTTGTCTTCTTGAATGAAGATATTGGCTGCTCTGAAGCAGGAGGTCAGATGCTCCTGCTCCCTTTCAGTATTGTTCCGGAGTATGTTTCCTTTCAGCTGATGAAAAGTAATTCATCATTTACACCCTTGAATTCTGCCAGCGTTTTTTTTTTTTTTTCGAACAACTTTTCTTTCCCCGTGGTACCTTGGGCCCATGAAAGAGATAAATAGGTTCAATACAGCGCCGTGCCCCGGATCCTGGGAGCAGGTTCGGCCTTGGAGGCCCCGAGCTGCCCCTTTCTCATGATGGAGTTTGTCACCTTTCTACCTCGGGAAGTCAAATCCTGTCGACTCAGCCATCTCTCAGCCTCTCTGAAGTGGCTTTGGCACCCACTGGGGCATGTGAGCTTAAAATTGATTTTTTTTTAAGATCTGTCAAGTTCCCTTAAGGGAGCGGGCAGACAGCCGGCCCCTGGCCCGCACAAAGCGCTTGGTGTCCGGCGGAACTTCCCCCCGACAGACAGAAAATCCTCCCTGCCTGCTGCCCAGAGCCTCCATCCCCCTTTCATCCCAGATTTCTGCGCACAACGGGAGCAGCAGAGGTGGCCAGGCTGGCTGGGTCACCCCCTGGAAGCAGGGATGCTCCTGGCTTGGGCACGGCACCGCTCGGGACAACGGGATTGCGACCCCCACATCCTGGGAATGCTCTGCCCGGGCAAATAATTCCTGGGAACACACCACAAACCCCAAAAAATCACTGGGCAGGTAGGAATTTCCCAGCAGGGGAAAGTGGGATGCAGAGAGAATAGAGATTTTTTAAATCTTGAAAAGAAAAAAAAAAAGAAATAAATCTTGGAAAAGAAATAAATATGTAGAGATATGTACAGGTAGATAGATATAAAAATATAAAGATAATAGATCAATAGATCAATAGATAGGTAGATCGATAGATTGATAGATAGACTGATAGATAGATGATAGATAGATAGATAGATAGATAGATAGATAGATAGATAGATAGATAGATAGATAGATAGATGATAGAAAGAATATAAAAAATATATATCTATTCCATTTGTATATTTTCATATATACATATATATTTGCCTATATTAATATATATTAGTATATAATCTTATAAAACATATCTATTTTATATATATGTCATATATAGTATGCACTATGTGTCATATACAGCTCATATATATAATGTGTATATAATGTATATATCACATATACTATGCACTGTATAGTATACATAGGACCTATATATAATGTGTATATCATAAATATAATAGTATGTGTCATAGTGTATACACAGTATTTATTTTACACTATATAGTGTATATTGTATACTATATAGTGTCTATATATACTACATATTATAGTATATACACTATATATAGTAGATATAGTGTACATATACTAAATACAATATAATATACATAATATATATGGAATATTTATGTGCAGTGTCTCTATATCCATTTTACTAGTAATATATATATCCAGTATATAACATACATGATAAATAATATATTACCTATGCATAATACAACTTTAGATCATCAATATCTATGTATTTAGTGCACACCCATTCTTTAAATGACACAGGTGGTTGCAGCAAAAGGCATCTAAAGGCAGAACTGCTCACTGCAGGAAATGAAAATCCCTTTGCAGAGCGAGGCTACAACTCCCAAAAATTTGGTTCCAGGTGGGCAGGTGGAGCAGAGGCTGCACCTCCTACACTGGGGTCACCCCACAGCCTCACAGGCATGAGCATTTCAGAGCAGGTAAATATATTAATTTTGCAGAAAAGCAGATTTAATCCCTGGAAAGAAAAAAAAAAAAAAATCTTGTTACAGCAACACTTCTGAAAGGGGCTCAGACTAAGTAATAATTTCAGCACAGGAATTCCAAGTTATTCCACAGCCTGCATTTAAGCATTCTCAGACACAAAGAGCTTTAGCAATCTAACCCTTTATTTATTTTTTCAGTAACTTTCTCTTGTTTGGAGTAGCCCTTCAGAGGAGCAAATAATATTTCAAGTTGATCAATTCTGGTTGATTTTTCGCTCAGCTCACAGGTCTAAATTATGGAATATTCCCTGGGCTGGCTTTTTATTTAAATACTGCACGGTTCCCTCCTCCCTTTGCTGCAAGTGTTTGTTATTTTAACAAAAGTATCCCGTGCATCCACATTATCAACACACGTCTGAGTGGGCAAGAGGGCTGGTTAATCTGCTGCTGTCGTGACAGCAGGGGGAGCAAAAATCACTGCGTCGGGGGGGAAATCACAGTGCTCCTGCCTATTCAAAACTCACTCCTGCAAAGAAATAGACACTTCCTGGAGAAAACCATTCGTGTATGTATGTGTTACCACCAGCCAAACTCAAGCTGTAGGGTTACCCCAACCTTTGCTATGAAAACCTTTAGCAGAAGCAAGCAGCATCTAGAAGTAATTACAAGTCTCTAACAGAAGTCAGGAGAGAGCTGGGATATTTTTAACTCGTGAGGGGAGTGCTGGAGCTCCCTCTGGAAGGAAAAAGGGACAGGGAATAGTTGTATGCTTGTCTTTTTATTTTTATTTGAGCGGCTTGCTGTACTGCAGGGGAGGGAACTGCAGCCCACCCCATGCCAGGAGGCCTCTGGTGCTTCACCTCCAAAGATTTGAGGTCAGAAAGGGCACTGGTGGTGCCACAACCCAAATATAGTCCCAGGAGGAAATGATATGAGACTCAATCAGTTACGTGATTAAGTTAATATCTATACCCTGGAATATATCCACATTTCCTTCTGCTCACACTTCTCTTTCGGAGTTCTGGGCTACCCTGATGGATTTTCTGGCTATGGCCACAAGCACTGTTACCCATAGCTCTGGTTTTCTTTAAAGTTTGACTGACTCTTGGAAATCAGATTGATTCTTTTTTTTTTTTCTTTTTTGCATCCCTTTTGCCAATCAGGCCACGTTAAACGACTGTGAGCTGGATATTGTGATATCTGTCGTGTTTGTCAGCTCCTCAGGTGAGGCTGCACGTGTTGCCACAGAAAGGAAAAGCCTCCTCCTTTGTTCAGCAGCACTCCATCTGCCCAGCCATCCACCCATCTGCCTCTGTGTATTCACACACAAAAATAAAACCTGCTGAACAAATCCGCCATGCCTTTGTCCACACTACAGTGATTTTTTGGATCTATTTTTCCTTTCAGTTTGCTGGAGTATATTCACAGGATATTATTATCATCTCAACTATTTTTTTTTTTTTCCTGCAGTTAGTATTCAGCATTTTCTCTTTGCTTTTCTAATTAGCCTTTCAGTTTGCTTCTGCTTATTTTCTGTAGCCTTTCAACTGCTCCACCTTACCAGATTTGGCTTTTTTTTTTCCCCAACACCTTGTGCTTACTGCTTATCTTACTCTTTACTATACAACTCTACTTAGCCACATTGGGCATTGTTACCTTTATCCTTCTTTAGACTTAAACCAGGATGAATTTCAAATGTCCTCCAACTGTTTCTGAAATATATTCCAATTTTCTTCAGTAGATTTACCATACATTATAATAAAATCCTGATAAAAATTCCTTAGCACACTCTGCACTCCCTGAAAGTCAGCCTGCCGTAAGGCTTGCATCGCTTTTTGCTCCTCAACAAATACTTTAAATCAAATGATGTCAAGATCACTGGATCTTTCATACCTCTCCAGTTCAACACCCTTTATTACCCTTGGCTCAAACCCTTGAATTAATTCAAATAGTTTCTGAAAGACAATTCAATAAGGCCCACAAGGAACAGGAGGCAATCCTGCGTTGACTTTAGAGACGTGAGTATTCCCTCCCTACTTCTACCTTCTTGCAGTCAATAAAGGAGTAATTAAAAGCCACCTTATCAAAGTTCTGACGCTCTTGAAGGCCTCTCTCATCTCGAAGCAAAGACCTAAAAGTTCAAAGAAGCCTTCAGAAAACCACCTGACTACCTTTATTGTGCCTAACTTTTATCAGCATTGACATTGCTATGTCAGCCAAAATCCTGGCAGCATTTCCCTCTGAAGACACTCATCTCCCAGGAATACTGATAGGGCTCCTCCTCCATCTACCCTTCCTCTCCACAAACCCCAGCCCAGTATCTCAAAACCTCAATTTCTTGCCTCAACCATATCTGTGCTATTCCAATAATATCATGCTTATCCTCGATACTCAGAGTTATCATTGATAAGTCTTTGATGTAATAAATCCTTGATATAGTATCATACTTATCCTTGCTATAAGATATAATCAAAAATGAAAGCAGAAACTTAAGATACAGAGTAAAATATATTACTTGCCAATTTTCCACAGTAACTTTTCATCATTACTCCAAAATTACTTTTTAATGCAAAGAGTAGTTCCAATCACATAGAGGCCCACATGATTCAGATACTATCATAATCACAATTAGATTACATTACTGCAATCGGGAATGGAGATCATTAAGAGAAAGAATATAAATTGCTTTAGTTTTACAAGTACTGAGCTAGCAAAATTATAATTAATCTCCATTTATAATCTTTTCTTTCATAGAACTGCAAAGCATGCTACTTTTTTTAGGCCATCAATACAAATTAGAACTAAGTAATAAAGCCCTAACTACTACTACTGTGCAGTTCTCAATCGTAGAAACTTTCACATTACACAGAGAAGGCTTTTCATGCAAACAGTGCCCTCAGCACCGAGGGGGTTGTGGTGCAATAAGTCCAGCCATTTCTACAGTCAGTTTGCTGTTTATAACACAAAATGCAATCAAAACTGTCTATCCCTCCTCGGAAAAATGGATATGAAGTCTGCTTCTGAAATTGGATGATACGTTTTGTGAGAGATGAGACAATAATGACTTAGCAGCAGAGGCAGGGAAAAAAAAAAAAAAAGAAGAAAAAAAGGACAAACACGAGGTTTCACAAGTTTTCAGAATTTCCACTAAAAAACAAATCTGCAATGCTGTCAGGAGCTGTGAGATGGCAGACGAGGCCTCATCTAACTCCAGTACATGCAGCCACATGGAATATGCACAGCTCTGATGGGAATTTTTAAGCTTGCCATGCAAGTTTTTTCTTCATTTTAATTCATAATTTTGAGGAAAAACAACAGCAAGCTCAGCAGCTGTATTGGCCACATACTAAATATTCTTCAAGACCTAAACTTTACCCTCCCTGACCAATAAGGGAAGAATTAAATGGAAGAACAAAATGAAAAATAGTAAAATTAAAAGTGGCCCGTTTTTAAATGCATGAGTAACTTTATCCCTTGGTTTTACACGGGCAGTGCAAACCAACCTACAATAATTGTTGGGAGTTTTCCTGCTTAAATGGTCATCCCAGAGAGAGCTTGCTTCGTGCTGGCTGAATGGCAAAGGAATGAGGATTAAATCCAAGTGAAACAAATCTGCAAGAGTGCTATGGACTCCCTTTAGTTTTCCAGTTAAGTTTTGGGGCAGCAAAAAACTACAAAACAAAGAGATTCACAGAAAAACAGAATGGTTTGGGTTGGGGATGGTTTTGGCTGCTCTGAGCCCCATCCAGCCTGGCATGGGACACTTCCAGGGATCCAGGGAAGCCACAGCTTCTCTGGGCACCCTGTGCCAGGGCTTCACCACCCTCCCAGGGAAGAATTCCTCCTGACTGAAGGGAAATTTGTACAAATGGGAATGTGGGAACCAACTTGGAATCATGTTGACCTGTTCAAATACCTTCTTCCTTCATCTGCTGCAAACAGCATCTGGGATGTGCTAGAGAAGCCACGTGGGAAATCAGTGATTGAAATCCACTTTCCATGGGGAAAGGCACACTGGAATGCTTTGGGTCTCTAGAATCCAGGGCTGCATGCTTCCAGGGGATGCCCTGCATGGGATAAAGCCCAATGAATGATGGCTTGGGATCTGTAGGATTTGTGAGCTTCCTTCAGATCAAAAACCTGGAAACAGCTTGGTAATTTCCAGAAAAAAAAACCAAAACACCATGGTTTGCTGTTTCCATTAACCCATGATAAGTCACAAATCCCAGCTCCATCCCACCTAGCCCTCATCCAAACCACCAAGGAGATGATAAATAAGGCTGGAAAACCAACTTTTAGATTACATCAGCTGCGACTAGGCAGTTTCTACATGACTTTAAAATCTCCTAACAGCTAATTCCCATCTAATCTGAATCCTTTAGTACTTCAATTCCGTGCATCCCATCCCCAGCACCCAATGTTTTATTGAACACAACCTCCTCGCTCCACTGCTTCCTCAGACAACGGAGCACTTACTTCCTTGGAGCTGGTTTCACTCAAACCCCTCAGCTGCTGGAGCCTGCTTGCCTTGCTCCTGCTCATCAATAATTGCTGAGTGCAGCCTCTTAAAGTGTTAATACGTAGAAGTTATAACACAAACCCCCATTTCTCCTCTTCCCCTGCAGTTCAGGTGGGGAGCAGTGCACTGGATGGCTCGTTTCTCTCATGATTTTCTCTGGTGGAAATAATTAGGAGCTGCTCTGTGTGACAAGTGCCAGGCACAGATGTCCCCGTGGGACGTGTTCCCTACAGCTGGCTGGGACCAGGTCAGCAGCTTCTCACAGAGAATTCCCTTTCCCCCTGAGTTCGGTTGTGCTTCCAGGCTTAAGTGTGTCTGAACAAAGGCAGTTTTGGATGACAATCTTGGATGTAGGCCTTTAAAATCTTTGTACACTCTATTTCAGATATGCAAATGCTCTTTTGGATATGGCTCTTGATCAAGTTTTCATGAACATCCACATTCCTCTGCTGAAAAGCGTGTGAAATCAGTCATCTACCAGACTCATGCAGAAAGTGCTTGATTTCAGTTTCCTTGTCTGCCTTTTCTATATGCCTGAAATTGTCTTTATCATCTCTGTCTATGCACTATTTATATTAAAATGTTTTTCTTATCTCCTGTAACCAATTCAGTTTGGGTCAACATTAAAACCATTCCACTCACTTCAAAGAGAGCCAAAAGGATGCAAGAGAAATCTGAGGAGAAAACTGTGAGCATTTGTAGCATCCAGGAAGCAGAGAAAAGCCAACATATTTGCTAATGCTTTTTAGTTAAAAAGTGCAGAGTACGCAGTAGTGTATTAATTAAATGAGCAAATAATATTTAATCTAAAAAGATGCCACAGACCTGGAACTGGCAAAACCCTTAATGAACATTAAAATGCAATTCACACACTTATGTTAAAGCAGCTGAGGGGATACACACGTTAGAGGAGTTTCTACTTTTGGTTTGTGGGCTGTTGGTGGTTGGTTTGTGTTTTTTTGGGATTTTTAAACCTGCCAGCAAAAGAACACGCCCTCAGTGATGTGTCACAGATAAAGTTGGAGCACCAGAATGCCCATGGCAAATTCAGGGAGCAAAGGCTCACTCATACAGAATAAGAATGAGTGGTTATGTACAGCACACTGATAACTCAAGGTGTTTCTGGAAAGCACGAGTCCAAAACATCGGGCAAACACATTGATTTTCTTACACCTGTGTGTTTTCTGCCTGGTGTGAAAAAGGAGATTTTGAGCCACTGTTTGGTGGACATACTGCTGGAAAACAGAGAGGGAGAATAGAACTCCAGAGTTAGCCTGGGTATAAGAAGACAAATGGCACTGACATAAAAATTAGGATTATTCCTGAGGAAGAAAGAGAACTTTCAGAAAGAAAGCTGCATCATAGACCCGTGTGTAGGTCAGGCAAATAAATGGAGTTGGAGACAACCTGCTTTCAGGTGAGACACCACAGTGAAATAAATCTCCTTTTCCAAGGAAAATCATTAAGGAAACAGATATGAAATCAGCGTGGTACTCACTGTTATCCACACTGGAAACTGTAGGGAGGGGGTGGTGTTTGCTTCTCTGTGGGACATTTTTTGGATGGGTCCAGTTCTTGTAGGATATGGTGCAGAGCAGCAGGAAGCTCTGCAGGGACAGCAGAGGAGAGCTGGACCACTCCAGCACCTTGCTGCAGAGAGGGAAAAACAATGCAGTGATTACCCAGGAGATGTGTCAGCGAGCAGAGCCTAGAGCATTAGCCCCACTAATCCTCTCCCTAAGTCGACTTGTCTCGTGATGGACAAATTATCCAGCTTAGTGAGGTATCTGGGATGGTGAGAGTGTCTCAGCCCCTCTGCTCCCTCCCTTCCCAGAGCTCCCTTTCAGCTCCTCAGAACTCCCAAACACCTCCCACTGGAGGTCTCACAGCCCTAATCCTCTGCACTTTGGGGGGAAAAAAAGGAAAAATGGAGCTATTTCCACAAGAAGTTAGTAATCTGTCCAAGTGGAAGTGGAGGATTGAATGGGCACCACCTTCAAATGAATATATTGCAGGCACCTAAAGTAAATGGGTGCTAGATATCCCCATTCCCAGCATATGGGAGGGAAAAAAATCCCTCTATCCCACATTAAAAGGCAATAAGAGAAGCCAAGGTAGGACTGAGACAAACAAATCCAAATTTCCCAGTTCCAGAAGATTATGTTTTAATAGCTCTTACACTGGACTTCCCAACTTCCCGGTGTTTCATAAACATTAAGTTGCAAACCATTAGTAAACTATTCTGAAAAACACCTTGGTACAGTGATGTGCTCATGAAACTGTGCCCTGCTTCTTCTTACACATCTATAATTTCCTCTTTTATTTAATTAATTGTAGTTACAGAAGATCAAAATATTTGGGTAATATAGGTAAACAAAGAAAAATAGTTACATTCGCTTTATGTAAATGAGGTTAAAACATTTGTGGGTTTTTAATAGTCAAAGTAACAAAATTGTTGTGGCAAAAAAAGAGTTGTGGGCTTTACCATCAACTCATGTTCAAATTAATACATTAATTTTTTAATTTTTTTTTAAGTGGGATTAATTTAGGGAACAGTACAGTCTGTACAGTGTAGGTCAAACTACCTCTGCCATGGCTCCTTCCAAATTAACTAATAAATGGTTTACTGACCAAAACACTACCTTAAAAAAATTAAAAATACTCTCTCCAAAAGTCTAGATTTCAATACCAGAAGGGTTCAGCTGGTTCTTTATCATTCAGATGCAGATAAATCGAGTCCTTGCACTTTTCTCCCTATCTCTCTCTCATAAAATCTAAGTTCTGTCTGTTCTACGCAGATATTCATGACATTTTCTCACAAGAGCTGTGATTTACTCCAATGTCTTCAGCCAAAAATATTTCTTCTCCCCTCTGTTCTGTGTTACATGCTTGACTAAAATTAAGTGGAAATAAGTAGGATGGTAGTGCGGAAAGGAAAACAGAAACAGGAAGGCCAATATCACCAAATATATATATAGTTCCCATCTATTTTTTAAGGAACTGAAAATAATATTTTTTTGCTCAAAAAACACTGAAAATCTAAAAATCAAAAATTATGTTATACTAATAAATTATTTTATTTTTTTTATGAGGAAGAAAATTCAGAGATATTTTACCTCAGCAAGAAAACCAGATGAAAAGCCAAAAGAGACGAAGGAGTGGAAACCATACCTTGAAATAAAAGTTCTCTGAATTCAGAATTCCTGGAATGTGATTTCACCAAAAATGGCCTAACCTGTAACAGGAAAAAAAACAATATATTGCATCTGTTGCATATACAGAATATATCACTAGGTATTATGGATATTTACCCTTCTTAATTGAGTTATAACAATACTTTTGTTGTTAAAAATAAAATCTATAATCACTCCTCTAAGAAAATTCATTTGTATTATTTTTCTTTTCTTAAGGAATATCTTACATTCTAGTGAATAACATAATTCAAGAGAAGCTGTGTCCCAAAATGAAATGGCATTGAAAGAGAAAGTGTATTTTCAGAGGTAAAATTATTAAAGTATCAAGGTTTCTGTCAAGGATGACAAGAGACTAATTCCAAATAAATCGAATATGTGCTTATTTTTGTTGATCCTGAAGGTAAAATTTAGTAATTTTAAAGGATAAAGAATTGGTTACTTTTTGCATAAATTCACTAAATAAATAAAAATCTAGAAAAATGTCAGAACATTGTGATATTTTAGAAGTGAAACTGTCCTCCAGGTCTAGGGCTGAGGTACAGGTTAGAAATGTAGCTGTGTAAATAAACCTTTAAATACCCAATAAAAGCAGCCATTCTGGAAAAGAGGAGAAGAGTCTTATTTATGCCTTAATTAAAATCCGATAATACAGGAAAAAAAATAAAACAAAAGAAAAAAAAAATTGGGATTGGTGCAATGACCTGAAAATGGGTCCTGTCTCCTCCACAGGTTTTCTTGCAGGAGGTTTTTCTACAGCAGAAATTTCCACCAGGGTCAATGTTGCCTTTAATTCTCCTCAAGAGGATTATTTATGGATTGTTTAGGGAATATTATGTCGGTGATAACCTGTAAACAAGAGATTCCTATCCTGGAGGAGTTTGGCATCTCCTGGTAGCAAACTTTGTGTGATTTGATAGAACTGTCCTCTTCATAAACAGTCTGTGAACTAAAGATAATTAGTAACCTCTTGCTAATTAGTAATCAGTTTGGGTGAAATTATTCGAAATTACTTTTACTTCTCTGTGAAACCTGCTATAGGTTTGCAGAAATATTTCACCTTGCAGAACATTTGCATTTTTTTAATGGTAATTTATGACCTTTATTATCTGTGCATTGTGTGACACACAGGATTAGTTCCACCTCTGGCAATGTACAGATATTTTTAGTGGTTAATATTTCCATGTGGTCTTATGTGCAACTGAAAATTCAAACCTTTAAAGTACAAGTGAAGAAAAAACACAGTGAGGTCTGGAAGGTGGCATGGTTTGCCTTGACATACAAACTTGACAAACAAGAGCCTAAAGATACCAAAAGTTATTTTTTTTTTAGATGAAGAGAGATAGTTGTGCCAATAAACGTTGGCCTTCATCTTCAATTAATGAAATAAGTTAATATTGGTCTAAGTGGTGATCTACAGCTTCCTGAAGCTGAACTTAAGTTTGTAGCAGCTGAGTTGAGTGCAATGTGTCACTCTGGCATTTTTGGATATGCAATTTTCTGCAGCCAAATATATATATATATTTATATATTGTTATATATTGTTATATTTATTTATGTATATAAAAATATATTTATATATTGTTATATATTTATATATATTTAAATACATATAGATTTTAAAATTGTCTTTCTATGAGCAGTAACCAAACTCCTGGCTACCACTGCAACTATTTCATAGAATCCTAGAATTCCAGGCTGGTTTGGGTTGAAAGAGACCTCACAGCCCATCTCATTCCACCCCCTGCCAAGGACAGGGACACCTTCCACCATCCCAGGCTGCTCTAAGCCCTGTCCTGCCTGGCCTGGACACTGCCAGGTCTGGGACAGCCACAGATTCTCTGGGCAGAGATTCTAAAACCAGTTTTACACTCAAATTTGCAAATTAACCATGATTAACCACACCCAGTGCACAATCATTGGTGATCTCTTCAGGTAAAGGTGAGGATGTGCTTTCATGAGATCTCCTGGGGATTTAAATGATCACAAGATCATTTAGAATCTGAATAAGAGGAGGGATAAACCTGAGCTTTCTGTATCTCTACAAGGAGGAAGAAATTTTGCTTTGTAGAGCTTCTGTGGTCCCTCTTAGTGGAAGAAGAATGAATGGCCAGGAGGGGAATTGTATCACCCAGAAATGATGAAAGGTGTCTGTGATGCCACTGCAGTGACTTCTTGTACTTCTTAGGAATAAAAGAGAAAATGAAATTGCAGGAGAAAAGAAAGGTAAGATAAAGAGTCAGGGAAAACTTCTGGACTGTTGGGAGAGTTCCCAACTGAAATAATATTAGGAGGAAGTTTGGAAATCTCTGTTACTGCAGGCATTAAAAAAGAATTAAGCAAACATCTGTTGGGACTGCCGTAGGTACTGTTGATCTTACCTGGAGGCAGGGGTGCATTAAGTGACCTTCCTTTTGCTCTCTCCTCTTTGATTGCTGATCCACATCTTCCTTTTCCACCTCCTTGAAGCTTTTCCTTATGCCAGCAGACAGGAATGTTCACTAATCAGTTCGATCCCTACACTTAATGCTTTTTCTTCATGTAGGCAGTTGGCTTGAGGAATCAGCTGCAGCCCTAATCAAAACAAATTCTTAATAAAAACACTCAACATATGTGAATCACTCCTCACTCACTGTGCTGAAGTTGTGGTGTAGGATAGGCTGGAGCCACAAATAACGCTTGGAATTAAAAAAAAAGCAACTCTCAGCATCACTTACAACACCATTTATGAAACCACTTCTGTCTTTCAAGACAGCTTTGCATCATTTTCAAAAGAAACAGGTATAAATGCTTTCGATCCAAAGATATCAACTTTCTTTTACTCATTGTTTACATCAAAAATGAAAAAAAAACCCCAGAGTTACAAAGTTTTGATTACTTATAAAGATGTATTTTTCAGACTTAAAGATTAGTGGCAGATATTTATGCCTGCTCTTTTAATTTTCTAGCTTTCCTGTCTTCAAAATCACCAAATAATTTTTAGCAATGTTTATATTTTACTGGAGCACACTGGTGCCATACAGACTATTTTGCAGAGTTTTCTTCAAGGTTTGAATATCAAGCTTTCTTACAGGTGGATAAAACATTCTTCCTTAGACATTCCTGACACTAAAAATAGGTTTATTATGTTATGGAGAATGAACTCAGAAAGTTCAATTTTCATTTGGAAATGCCAAGAGACCTGAAATAATATTTTTATAGATCATATAACATTAATTTAAATTAAGTCATTTGCTCCAAGAAAGAATATACCTGTCTAAATGGAGTTCAGGAGTGCTTAGATAAATATCAAAGATTAGGAATATTTTGCTTGCATTCGTTTTTTTTGCTTTATCTTTTTGGGAAGCATTTGAATTTCCCTGCTGCCTCAGACAGCACACGAATATTTCCTTTCCTTCACCATCCCATGTCTACACAGAGGGAAGAACAGAAACTTTATCAGCATTTGCTTTTATCTGGCTGCCCTCTTTGCTCTGGACACGTTTTTGCCAAGTTAATAACTCAATAATGGTAACTGGTAACTCAATAATAATCACATTTGATAGTGCATTATGTAGTAGGTTTTCATTTGTCAATCTTAAAGCTCTTCTCCAAGGAAGCCAAGTCCTGCACCGTGGGAGATACAGACCCCTGGTGTAACCTGCCCAAGGGGTCACAGAGGGAACAGAGCTGACATTTCCTGGAGTTTTCCTTCAGTCTGACACTCACAGGCCCTTCTGCCTCCTCACTCAGCCCCTCTGTTGCACAATTTGGATATATCCAGATATTTCCTATAGATCATTCCCCTCTCTCTTTTTTTTTTTTTTTTTTTTTTTTTTTTTTTTTTTTCAGGATAAAAATGGCCAGCTGATGTCAGTCACTAGAAAAGTGTGACTTTAGGATTGTGTTAGTCCTGAAGATGGAGAAGGGTCTGGAGAGTCAGTGCCATGAGGAGCAGCAGAAGGAGCTGGAGCAAAGGAGATTCAAGGGGGTCCTGCACAGCTCCTGACAGGAGGAGGGAACAGGGGCAGGATGAGAGAAATCACCTCAAACTGCAACAGGTGGGGTTTAGGTTGAACAGCCGCAGGAATTTCTCCATGGAAAGGGTGGTCAGGCTTTGGCTGCCCAGGGAGGTTTGGATTCCCCATCCCTGGAGGTGTCCAAGGAATTCCTGGAGGCGGCACTGAGTGCTCTGAGCTGGGGACAAGGAGAGGATGGAGCACAGCTTGGATTCAATGATCCCAGAGGGCTTTTCTCAGTCATCCTGGAATTATCTACTCTAGCAGCAAAGATCTAAGCAGTGAACCACCTGAACTGACTTTCCACAGAAAATGACAGAAAATGAGAATCAGAGTAGATCAAAGATCACTTTTAGCACAGACAAATTCCAGCTCTGTTTGTGCCCCTAACAAAAGCATCCTTATTATTTATGTCCTTACTAGAGGTTATTTAAATGCAAAACACCTACCTTGCTATCAGGTTGCTCTGCTATTACTCACTGGGTAGGAAGCCTGCATCAAGGAATCATGTGGGGATTTTACTTTTTCTATTTTACACCAAATTAACCACCTATTTTACTGAGTAATGATAGCCTGCCCTAACAGTAATAATGCATTCAGATATCCAACTGGTTTGAAATACGTGTACATACACACAACTTCATAATACTACACTCAAAAAATGCACACCCTAGTAAAAAAAAAAAAAAAAAATTTGGAAGAAATTGTATAGGTCCACAAGACAAGTTTTTGCACTAGAGCATGTAGTAAAGATGTGCTAAATTCAGGAGATTTTATCTGGACAGCATTTAAATCAAAGCAAAAGGACTCCTATTAACTTCCATGGGACATGGAATATACTCAAATCCGCCAATTAGCTCAAAAGAACTATTTGATTTCTTCTTATTTATACCCAACTTTACTCTGTAAACTTTGAGAAAAAAAATCTGATTTCATAAAAATATTCCAGCAATTTGATCCTTCATGCTATTAGCATACTTTTAAAATGTAAAACCAGAGTTAAATGTTTTTAAAGCTAGCTCTTTAGTGCTTCTCTTCAAATAAAATCACTGGTTTAGTTGCTGAACTGGAGTTTAGAATCTTTTTTTTTTTTTTTTAAAATGTTGCACAAAGGAAAAAATAGCTGGTTAATGAAGAGCTTTATATATAATTTTCTGTAAAATATTAGCATTTCAGGCAACATCCAAACGTGAGCTCCCTTTGTAGAGCAGATATGTTGCAGAGATATTCACTGCTACTTAAGTAATCTCATATTCAAACTACAACACCAGACAGTGTTTAATGTTCCAGAGCTTCAAATGATGGAAGAGAGGGGTCTTGAACCAGTTGTGCTGACTGGAAGATGGCATTAAATTAGTTGTGAGAAATCCAGTGTGGGCTGTTTAAAATTCATCTTGAAGGGACTTGCTATAAAAATTAACGTAAAAAACCAAAAAAATAGGAAAGAGCCCAACTCAAAGGCTGGTTCTGCAATCCAAGGTACACTTCAAATGTGAGAATTTTTACTTACTATCTGCAAAGGATTTCAAGCCTGAAATTTCCTGAAGGATGACTCTCACAGGTGGAGGGATGGAGTCAGGGTATCCAGTCTGACTGGGGTGTGTCCAGCACAATATTTCCTCATTATCCATATTTCTGGTGCAATTTCTCTAAAACAATCTTTTCTTAAACGGAAATATTTTGATTTTGCATCTGACACGAGCATGATTTCTTAGTTAACATCAGTTAACGTGTATGATGGAGGAGTAAAGACTAGGAATAATTTCAAACCATATTTCATGACAGGAATAAAAAAAAATTCTATTAAAGTTTCATAAACACAAAAACGTACCTGGAAATTAAGTGAAACAAACAGGCAATTTTTTTGTCCTTTGATGGTAAAAACCTAAGTCACCTTAAAATAAATGAACAACAAAACCCAAAAATCAAATTAAAAAACAATAAAAAAAAAAATCTGCAGGATTGGTTTTGGATTGCCTGTGGTCTGCAATTTTATGTGCAAAGTTGGAATCCAGGGGGAATCTCAAGCCTTCGTATATAAACTTTATAATGGAAATGCTGTCAAATGCTTAAGTACAGCAAGGCAAATGGCACAGCTCTAACATGCTAAAAAAATATGAAAATGCTCTGGACCCGGGGTGAAGGCGAGCTGTCTTGACACTGAACATAGAAAGGTAAATGATTGGAACTTTAATTACTTTGATCCGTCATGCCTTGTAGCTATATGTCAGCTAAGCCAACAAAACTGACACAGAACAAAGGCCATGACTGTTTCAACATCTTAACTCATTTCTTATGGTTGATTAATAAGTCTATTGAATGAAACATGTGATGAGAATGGAGAAAAACATCGAGTGTGTGTTTATGCACACACACAAATCCCATGTGTGCGTCTGGGATGGTGGAGGCTGGGGCAGGGTGGGGATTGGCCTCTGCTCCCGGGCAACCAGAGACAGAACAAAGTGAAATGACCTCAAACTGCACCAGGGGAGGCTCAGGGTGGACGTGAGGAAAAAACTTTTTCAGTGGAAGAGCAGCTAAGCACTGGCACAGCTGCCAGGGAAGTGGTGGAGTCGCCGTTCCTGGAAGTGTTGAGGGAAGGAGTGGACGTGGCAGTGTTGGGAAAGATGGAAGTTCAACAGGGAGGTTTTACAAATCTGAATGCTCAGTAGAAGGTTCCCTAGAGACGAAGGCAGCTTTTGATATAGAAGAACAAAAGATGTCTGAAAATAAAGATTGCTAAGCTGCTGGTCATTGGGCAGAGGTTGAGATGAGTTGGAAAGAGATTTTATGGCTAAGAGCAAAGGATAAGTTAACTACAAACAAAAGCATGTTTTTACCAAGTAAAGATAAATCTCAAAAAACCCCACGAACTTCTGACCCAAACCTGGATATAAAACTTTCACTTTAATTTCCTCTTTGCACAAACTTTGCAGCCCAGTGCTGATTTCGGGGATGCTCCTATGGCTCAGCTCGTAGGCTCAACGTTAATAAATGTGGTTTCCAAAATTATGATGTAATAGACACAGCAGTGATGAGCCAGAATTTGGCCACTGTAGCAAGAGATAAAGCCAATCATGGTATTTACAACAGAGAACATGGAAACATTTGTTCTGATCAAAGAAATTTGGGGGGTGTAGCTGAGACTGATTTCTAAATTTGATTTATATTTGAATCCAAGTATGAATTCAAACAGTAAGTGCTTCTTTTGCCAGATTGGAGAAGAAAAATGGGGTTTCATTAAGTCAAACATTTACCTTGAATCTTGGGAACAGTGTCCACTAATTAAATACAACAAGCATATGTTGAAAAATAGAAAAAAAAAAAAAAAGAAAAAAAAAAAAGAAAAAAAGAAAAAAAAAAGTAAAAAAGAAAAAAAGAAAGGGAAAAACAAAATCAGGAATAAAATAACCCACAATTAGTGAAAGTGACTGTCTGCTGGAGTCTGGCCCTCTCTGTACCTTCTCTTTCTCCACAGCTGGCCTACCCTGGCTGGCTGGATCCACTTTTTGTCGTGGCATTTGACAAATTTTTGTTAAAGACCCTTTACACATCATCAGATACTGGTGTTTTGCATTATCCCATGTCACCAGACCTTACCTACTGCAGTCCACTCAACTCTAACACAGGGAACATGTCATTTTCCATGGTTTTCTATAAGGTAAATTGTTGGACAGTTTTACAAGCTTTGCATTCACAAAGCTCTTAGAAAATCCGAAAGGTTTATTGCACATTAAAGTTTGAGAATGGAGGTGTAGGGTGACATGGTTTTGGCACAGCAATCCAAGATGTTTTGAGAAATAACCCACTCTGCCTAAATGCAGCAGCAGACCTCCACCCAGCCTGTGTTACCACCACTCCACAGATTTCACAGCCTCTTCCAGGCCTTCCAAAAAGCAGTCTGGAGAAGATAAGGTGGATTCAAGAATATTAGAGCAATTTCTTCCAGACATTCTTTTTAAGGATTTGAAGAAACAGTGGCAAGGGGAGATAGAGGAGACAGAAGCTGTGTCCTTCCACATTATACAGTGAATAATAAGAACAGAGCATTGTTTGCAAAAATCATTCCTGAACGGAAAAGGAGGCTAATTCAAAATTAATTTCATTTATAATAAATACCTCCACCAGCATTTTTATAAATAAAACACCAGGAGTTATTATTCTGCTATGTATTTACAAGAAACGGGCAATTCTAAAAAACAGCAGAAGGACATCCCAGTCCTCAGAAGTTTAGGAGTGACAAATCCTAAGGCACCACCCACCTTGTCAGAGTCATTGTGAGCCCATCTTGCTTCCAACTCAGTCAACATATGTTTTACTATTTACCTTGATAAGTGGAGAATCAAGCCCAAATTGCTGTCATTTCTCCACAGGCATCTCTCTTTTCTCCCTTCAGTGACTTTTTAAAGTTCCAGAGCATGAAACATCACTTTGATGCTGCATCACATCCAGTTAGGAAGCTGTGGCATGTAGGGTTATGTTTAAACCAACATGCAAATGTAATCAGCAGTGACATGTCGTCCCAATAAAGCAGTCACTCAGCTTTGAGGAACTCGAGCAGACAGCTTATAAAACAGATTCTCACAGGTTTGGGCTTTGGGAAATTAATCTCTAGGTCAAACTTAAAGAAAGTTTGAGAAGGATCTTAAAGATGTTCCATGCTGGTCAGTGTTTAAGAGGCATTTGGATAACGTACTTAAAAATATGCTTTAACTCTTGGGCAGCCCTGAAGTGGTCAGGCAGTTGAACTAGACTATAATTTTACATTCCTTCCAGTTAAAATTCCATTATTCTCTACTCTAAAGTCTCAGTGTTTGAAACATTCCCTCAGGGACATGGAGCTAGCCATGGAGATCTGATGGAGAAGGCTCACAACCAACGTGTGGCCACTGGGTCATTTAAGCTGCTGTAAAACTGGACTCCCCCATGCTCTGGGACAAGACTAAATGGCTTCAAGCTGCACCAGGAGAGGTCTAGAATGGATATTAGGGAATTTTTTTTTCCACAAAAAGTTGTCAAGTCCTGGCACAAGCTGCCCAGGGCAGTGCTGGAGTTCCCATTCCTGGAGGGATTTAAAGACAGATGTGGCACTTGGGGACGTGGGTCAGTGGTGGCACTGGCAGTGCTGGGGAAAGAGCTGGACTCAATCTTACAGGGCTCTTCCAACTCAAACAATTCTGTAATTCTATGAACCTGCAACCCTGAGGGTTTCCTGCAACATCTCTGCAGCACCAGCAGACTCAGCCAAATATTCCCAAGCTACCAAACCCAAGAACAGGACGGGGGCAAAGTGGGATTTTTTTCTCACCTCTCATCCAGCTAATTCTTGTTAATACTTATTGAGAAAACCACATTGTGCTAAGTTCCTCTGGGAAAATCCCTTGCCACATCCTACTCACTGGCCAGGAGGGTTGTGAGTCCCATCAGGGTGGGGAGACCTTCTTCCCTATCCCTGTCTGGTTCAGCTCCCCAGAAGGGCTCTACACACTTTGCTAAAGCAAATCTCACGTGCTGATGGGTTGTTCTCTGCTCCCACCCTCTGGATCTGTGTTAAGGACACCAGATCCCAGTGGAGGGTTTAACTGCCCAGTCTTTCATGTCTTAAACAGCACATCCACACTTGTGTGGGCCTTTGTGCAAGTGTGACCCTCAGCGTTTCGCCAGCAATATTGATTTTGGCTTTACAGAGCTCTTCTTATCCCTGTTCTAAAGATGAGGGGAAAGGCACAGCTAAATCACTTATCAAGGCTGACGAAAAAAAGTGAGTGTTGGAGCTGAGAATAGAAACCAGATCACCTGAGGTTTCATTGTTGGGAACGTTTCCCCTTCCCTGCTCCATCGAATCTTTGTTCAGTCCTGGGGCAGGTCGTTGGAAATCTGGGCAATATGCAGATATGTTTTCTTTCCCAGAAGGAAATGGAGCTTTACAGGCCCACTTTACAGAGGCAGCCAGTCCACTCGGGCTGCTGAGGTTTTGCAGCTCTCACAGGACGCTGCAAAATCCAAGCAATCAGACCTGTGCAGCCGGAGCGCTTTCGGAGGGGATGGCAGAGCACAGGAACTGCACATTATCTAAAACCAGGCTCACACAATATGCCTGTGTGGACATCAGAAACTAATCTTTGAAATGGTCCCTGATGAGAGCTGGATTGGCCCGAGCTGCCTTCTGAAAAGGTTCCAATTCCTCCTTTGCATCCGTGTGTGTTTATTGGAGAAAGAATAAGTCCTCGTTTAAATTCTGCACATGTATTTGCACTGTGACCTTTTTAGCTGTTACCTCATGGCTATATCTGAAATTGGTAATAAAATGCAACTTGGGATAAAGAACTGCTAGGTGATTTTACACAACTATAATTTTACACTCTCAAAAGGCAGAATATGTAATTCCTTTAAGCCACACACGGGAACTCGGTGATACTGGGCTGGATTTTTGCTTTCAAAGCCAACACCATGAGAATGAAGCCAACTCTGTACAGCAATACAAATAATGAGTTAAACAGATATGCTCAGTTTAGCTGATCCTGATGCAGTGAGAAACCAAAGTGAAGCCCCACTGAAATGAGATGCTGCACCATTACAGGTATAAATAGCTCCCACAGCAGAGAACTGGGCACCTTAGTGGTTTTATTTGTGCTTACCCATAACTCTCACAGAAGTATTTCTGAAGTCTCCCAAATATGACACATGACATCCTATTCATATCTGAAAAAATACCACAGAACAATGTAATGACTAACAGTGAAAGTGAACCTTAAAAACTATTATTGTAATCAGACTCTAGCATTTCTTATACTGTTTTATTGCATTCCCTTGTTCTGATTTTAAGACTCTGGTAAGGAGACTTTGAATTAGGTGATGGTCACATGCAAAGGAAGTCAGAATATGAAAATTAAATATTTAATGTCACTCTGCTTCCCTGCAAAATCCACCCAGGCTGGGCTACTGCTGCACACAAAGAGCACAGAGCTCAGTGGGGCTTCCCCACCACAGGCTCAACTTCAGTGACACCTTCCACTATCCCAGGGTGCTCCAAGTGCTTGGACACTCCCAGGGATCCAGCAGCAGTCCCAGTTTCCCTGGGCACCCTGTGCCAGGGCCTGCCCACCCTCACAGGGAACGATTTCTCCCTAATATTCCATCTCACCCTGCCCTCCTTCAGAATAAGGCCATTCCCTCTTGTCTTATCACTATTTTTGACCACTGCCAAAAGTCCCTCTCCAGCCTTCCTGTAAGGTACAACTATTCCAAAATTTTCTAAAAGAGGTGAACAATCAATTCCCAGTTCCTTATTTAGACAGAAAAGCAGAGCATGGTGGAAAATCCATTCATAACCAGATTCTGAAACACTCCCACTGTGTTATCAAATCAAGACATGGGTATAGTCCTAACCCCTAAAAAGTGCCAACAGGTGTCCAAAACCTAAAAAGACTTAGCAGAAAGGTGGAGGTGCAGCAAAGCAGGAAGACATTTGCCATCTGGAGGTACCCAGAGTGCCCTAAACTCCCCACTCCCTGTGCATTTCCTGCAGGGAAGGAAATCCTCATCTACACTCCAGAACTGGCAGCAATTGCCACCCCTGCAGGTCACAGGGTGAGATTTGAACTGGAGGCACACTTGGTAACTGGATCAGCATCTTGCTTTTGCACTACACGTTTATTTGTTTCAGCTGACAGAAGTCTCCCTGTCCAGATTTGTAGTGGCACAATACATTAGGAAAACACTTCAGAGTTCAAATTTGGGTTTCAGTTTAGCAATTAACACCAGAGTAACAAAGCCCTTAAGCGTTTCTAGCACCTCCACTGATCTGAGAAGTACCATAACTAGTAACCCTTAGGCAAGAAAACACACTGAATCTGGATAATTCTGAGTTTACAGGCAGTTCCCCAGGAATCAGTGCAGATACTGCAGTGGAAGAGATGCCTGGATTTTGTGCTGGATTTTACCTATATTATATGTATTGCTGGTTTATATCTATAACACACCAGTCATGGAAGATCCCCCAGCACCACCTATACTGATGAGAAATGTCCAAGTAGAAATGTTCCACAAAACATTTTTATTAGTGCAAGCACCAATCTCCAAAAGCAGATCAGATAGTGACTGTTTACTTCATCTACAGCAATTTTCACAGGCAACAAAACCAAAAGGGATCTTCAGCCTCATCAAATCCAACTCACTATCAAATTCAGTTTACAATTGCTCTCCTAAACTGCTCCTTGTTCACCTTAGAGCCGTGTTTTTGTATTTGGGAACACCATCTTTCAAATGGCAAAAAGATTTCTACTTTGTTTGTGATCTGTTTAAATCTGTTCCACATTTTTTGTGCCTACGCTGCCTTTTGCCTCAAACACATCTCTGTGAGCACATCCAGAAATAAAACTGGTGTAGGTGCACGATCACTCAACCTGCATAAGAATAAATCCGAGCTGTAGGTGTGCTGGGATTTCAGTTCATGCTTCGTCCCTGTGCTCACCTCAGCCTTGGGATGGGATTTCATGGCTGATTTAAATGTAAGATTAGAGCACCTCCAGAAGGAGCAGATTCTGTTCCACAGGCAAGTCCCTCCATCCACCCCTGTCGTATCAGCTGCTGCATCAGTGAACCTTTAGGTGTGCTGGGTCAATTTACATCTCATTGAAACCCAGCACTGCAAAGAAAATCGTTTATCTACCTCCAGTTCCAGCATTTGCTCAGTTTTCCAGACTCAAATAATGTAACTCATTTAAGCGTTGCCAATAGAAAAAAAAAACAGTTTTAAGAGAAACAAGTATCCATCAGTCGTATGGGAAATTTACTGACTCTCTGAAAAATGTTTCTTAAAACATCTCCCATTTCCTTCCTCTACATCTGTAAAATCTGATTGCACAAAAATTTTCTTGACCCAACAACTCGTTGATTTTAATTTCTAAAACTTCTGCTTCTCACTTTGGGGAACATCTTTATCTGTAGGATATTTTATTTTAGGATGACATTTTAGTAGATACATTCTCTAGAATACAGCAGTATTTTGCGTATTTTTTAAAAATAGCTTAAACTCTGAATGCACCTGTAGAGCTTTGTTTCTGTCAAACTTCATTATATTTTTTGTTATTACCCTTGTTTTGCCCTTTAAAAACAAATCCACTATGTTTTAATGAAATTACAACACTAGATTTTTTTACATATATTCTAAGTATTCAATTTGTTTAAAGTGCTCATGAGGATTTTTTCCCCCCTAGAGGTGACTCATTCTTCCTTTTTTATCAAATTATTCTATAGATTTTCAATACATTCATGCAGGATCAACTCTAAGCTAAACACTGGGTATTTTTGCAATTTCATTAAGAAAATACAGAATGGAAGTGACTTTCTAGTTCTCTGTCAAGGCAGAACAGTTTCCAGATTTTCTTTTGGTAACATAGAAAAATTTAAATATTCTTTATCTTTACATTAATTCCTAATTTCCATATTAAAATGTTTCTGATATTGTAGAATAATATTAAGGCAAAATAATAGATTTTAAATGACAAAAACCTCCTTCAAACCTCACCATAACGTCTCAGCTCATTGGGAATAATCTTCTCCACAGTGTGATATTGATAGTTGAATTCCAAATTAATATTCATCTCTACAATAAGCACCAAAGGTCATAACCTGGCTCCTGATGGGAATCCTGGTTTTCTCCTGGTGTCCTGAACATACAGACTGCCACATCTGGAGCCTGACAGTGTCATATCCCTAAATACAGTTATGATCCCAAAATTTCCCCCAGGTTTGGTTTTTTGTTTGTTTGTTTGGTTGGTTTTTTTTTTGTTTTTTTTTTTTTTTCAGTGTAAAGAAGTGCAACTAATTTTATATCAAATGGGAAGACTTTTTTTATCAATTTAAAATGATAACTCACTCAAAATATTATTCAAATACATGTGGAAAAAGCTTTCCAAAACACTTTCCCATCACAAATGACAACATTCATTTTGAGTAGAATGACATCTTTTCTTTACCCAGAAATTATGGATTAATTTTTACAGCTCCAGAATATTCCTTTTTAAGTAGCAAAGAAGCAAACATTAGAAAAGTCTCTTTTCAATTATTAGAAAACAAACAACAAATTTTGTACAGTTCTATCTATTTTCTAGTTGCAGGATAAAATTATTCTTTCATATATATTTAACTGATAATTATAAAGGAGTAAGCAGCTGAAGACAGAAAGGGGTGGGGAAAAAATGAAGTTACATTGGTTTAGTTGTAGAAAATATTTATTATTTTATTACTGTAGTTTAGGCATCCTGGAGTGAATTATGGCAGATGCTCTACAAAGCCAAGCAGGGACACAGAGTCTCCACAAGCCACCAGTGAAATCTCTTTTTCCTACAAAATTCCTCTGGCCTAGAGCAGATGTCAGGCTGGGAATACACCAAAGGCACCACCAACAAAGAAAAGTTCATTACTCAGGCTGGTTCCTACCACAGAACAGAAAATAGGAACTTTTTTAACAAGTTTTGTAACAAACATGCATCCCCCTCATCATGTTTTTACCCCAGAATTTCACTCCTTGGTGTTGCAGAACCTTTCTGCAGCTCCAAGCAGGGGTTTGGGATGTGAACCCTCAAACCCTCCCCAAGAATCCCCAATTCAACAAAAACCCACTCAGAATAAGATATTAATTATTTTTCCCCCATATAACTTGATGGTGTCTTCTACTACTTTTATGTTTTAGTGTGTTTATTAGTAAATAAGTGAAATTAATAAAAATATTATAAGGTATGTTTTTGGAAGTGCATCTTGCTCTGAAACAATGGCATGAAGCAGTGTTAGGTGAAACCACTTCCATTATTTTCCATTTAAAAAAATTGCATCATTTTCCCCTAAATGTCACCAAGAAAAGGATAAAAGCAATAAAAAGGTTTGATCGTGATTGTCCTTTGAAGTGTTTAATCTCAAAAATCGTAAATTCATGCAACAGCTCTCTCTGCAGCCATGGATCCACATTCTCAGATTTTTGTGTTGCAACTCAACCATTACAATTTTCTGCTCTCAAATCACCATGTGCGATGCAGCACGTGTACAGGATACATTCTACAAATGAGGGCAGAAAAATCCAAAGTTTAGGTGTTCCAGGTGGAGAAAGAACAGCTGGCTGTAAAACAACATCATCCAGACTTTGGAGGATCATTTTCAACTCAAGTTCCACACAAGGGATCAGGTGTTTTACCCCAAATCAATTGATTAGCTCAAATATGCCTCAATAATCACACATGGACAAACCTTGCCTTTCAGCAATCGTCCTTTCCATAATCTTAAAGATGACCTAGAACACCTCATGTACTTCCCAAATATTGAAAACCATACAGCTTCCTCCTCCCAAACTTGAAATTTCTACTTAGAAAAATTAAAACGGTTTGGTTCATTTTTAAAAAATTTAATTCCTCAAACCTTTTGCATATTGGAAAATTTATCATCATTCTTTGCTACAGAATTTCAGTTTCGACCCATTATCCCTTGTGGGTGAAAAAGCTCTGATGAAGACATTCAGTTAGCTGTATGTGTTATAAAAACCATGTGAGTTCTTCCCATAACCAAAGTCCAACTTCCATACTGGATCGTTTTCCATGGAGCACTCTCCACTCATCTAAAACACAAAACTTCCCAAGCCAAGAACACGTTTCCCTGGCAGTTTTCATTGCTCAAGACTGTTACTGAGAGGATATTTCCCTGCCACGTTCCATGTCATCCCTCCTTATTCACAGTGACAGTGGGATATTTTATAGGCAGTCTGGAGAAACACTTACTTCACGTGGTCTGGAGTCTGTTCAGAAAGATGTTAAAACCAAGGAGTTAGAAGAGGAACTGGAAAAATTTCAAACAGGTGAAGGAGAATTTGTCCACCTGAGGAGGAGTGATGATTCCACAGTGCTCCTCCACATGAAATCCTCAGAGAGACCAAGCTGGGTTGGAGGCTTGCTGCACAGGCAGGATACCCTGATCATCCCTGACAACTGGAAAACGAGACAGAGCAGTCCTGGGGCACGTGGCTGGGTGTAACTGCACATCAACAAGAGCTGGGGATGATAAACAGAAGAGCAGTGCAAAAATACACTGTGGTTGGCAGCTGTGGGTGAGGAGGAACTCTTGGCATATCCGAGCACAGAAGCTTTGGTGGAGGAGGATGACTTACCCAGGAGCTGCTTGTTTGTAACTTTGACAAGTGTTTTCTTTCAACGTGGATGATGTGCTCGAGCTAAATGTATTGTTACACCCAGATTGACAGCTCACATTTCCAGTCCTGTCCGTTTAGCTCACGAGCAGCTGGGAGCGTGATGGAAGCCTAATGGCAGCAACATTTTTAACATAACTCTGTGGAGGAAATGTTTCCTGGAACGTTTGCCCAGCTTGGATGCACCAAGTGAAATAAAAACAGCCAGCCCAGGATGAGAAGGTGATGTGATGGGTGAGTACATCACAACCAGTGTCTTCTGAAAATTGTGGAAGCTGAGGTGGCCAACAGAGCAGGGATACTGACAATTATCTCCGTGTACATAACATGAATCAGCTGATGTCCCACACCCTTCTGAAGTTCAGTGAAATTCAGATAAAATATTCCAAGATCCATTTTCCTAATCAAAGTTCAGATAAAATATTCCAAGACCATTTTCCTAATCAAATCTTTCTGACCAGCAGCTTAAATCCACTTACAGAAACCCGCACAGACAGCAGAGTGGAATTCTGCACAAAGAGGGATTCACAAGAGTTAATGTTTGACATCCATATAGTCAGGAAAATTCCAAAAGGCTCCAAATGAGCTTCCCAAAATCCCTCCTGAACCGTGTTGGGCTTCACTTGGGCAACACCCTCTCTGATCAGAATGGCTGACCCAAGGTCCTGAGTAATTATGGATATTAATATAATTTTCTGAGTGTAGACATGTGAGCACTAACAGCCAGGACAAACACCAATTTGGATAATTATTTTACCTACCTAAATGTCCCTGTTTTCATTGGAATTCTTCATTTCCAAAGCTGTTCTGCAGTGCTGTTAAACAGCTGCAGTATCTCACCCCAGAGATGGCTGCATTTCAGTGCTGGGTGATGCTATCCAAAGAGTTTGAATATCAGTTTAATCACTTTGGCATCCTTCAGGAACAAAGTCACTATTTAAATGTAAGATTATTGTAGAGAATAAAATTGTCAATAAATGTAGTAATGTCTATCTCTAACTATAAGCAATTACAGAGCTAATCTCCAACTCTCAAAAAATAACACCAGATGGTATTTTTCAGAAAAGTCAAATGTAGAATATTATATTTTTTTGCATTTTTCAGTACATCATGATGGCAAATAATATTATGTGAATCCTGCAAGTACAAGAAAAATCTGCAAGTATAACATTCTTCTCTTCCAGCGAACATCCTGTGAATTCATAAATATTTACATTTTGCAAGTTATAATTATGTAGCACTGGAGGAAAAAAAAAAAAAAAGAGTGACTGTACATACAAGTTTATAAAAGAACATTCATAAATTAAAAATGTGCATTGTTCTGAAAATGATACCTACTGTGTTTTTCGTGTCAGCCTGTCAAACCATGGGGTGCCTTCCAACCTCTCCCTCAGCTGGGTAAAAATTATACTTTTAGGTTTGAACAACTATTGATGTCTTAGTGTTGTTACTATTTATAGTTTTAAATCATTATGTGTGAAATCATCACTGGAGGGATCTGTAAAAGCAGCAAGAAAAGTTTGTATTGCAACAGGGATAATGCTTCTGCACAAGTTGACAAACACAGATGCACTCAAAAATTTTTTGGAATTTCGTGGAAAAACCCTCACCCGTCTGCCTAAATTCAGGCAGTTCAGTGTTTTCCTGTCACTCTTTTTTAATTGGAATTTTGTATAGTTTTCCTGTTGCTGCAATTTATGTACTAAAGGATAATTTCAGTGCTAACGAATCTGAGCTGCAGGAGAGTCCTGGAGCTGAGATTTCAGTTGCAAGAACATCATTTTCTCAGCAACCAGCAAAAACTATTCATTGAAGAGTATTTTTATTGAAGGAATTTTACCATTTTTGTTCATGAATAATCCATGAACAGATGTTGATTTTTACAAGTTCAGTTGTTATTTGAAATTGTTTGAATACTTTATACAAACATATTGCAACCTCTGGGTTATTTGTATTTTTTTTCTTCTTTTATTACAATGTTCAACTATTCATTGTGAGATAGATTGTCTACTCATACAAATAAATCCTTGCCAATGTAAAAAAAAAAAAAATAAAATGGTTGGACAGGTGACCTAGGTGTATTATTCATGATGTAAATTCTTTAAGGGAAAAAAAAAATTACTTTATGACCAGAAAAATCAACTTTTGCAAATAGGAAGGAAAGAGAAGAGAAAATTATTTGTACAAATGCTTAATACTGGCTGTAGGATGGTCAATCCCTCTGAGTGTTCTCATGAAAGTAAAAACTGTGCACAACTCTTCATGCAAATAGATAAGGATTTATGAATATGGGAGTTGCTTTGATATCTTAATTAATAGCTGTGAAATCACCTTCCACTCTCTCTCTAAAGCATTTGCTCCGTTTCATTGTTGAGATAAAACCAAAACCACGGTGGCAGCACCTTTGTCTTCTGGGTGTTTTCAACCTGGGCTGCCTTTCCATTTTCCCTGGGCTCTTCCCCTGCAGGCAAATCTTGCATTTCCTGCTCTCCCTTCTTTTCCAACATGCCAAATTTGCATCCACCCCAGACAGTTTACCACAGGAGAAGCCTGTGAACACAGCAGGAGACTTTTTAACTGCAATTTTTACCTCGTTAGCTTATGCAATATTACCCTAGTTCCACACAAATGATGCCACATCTTCCAAGAAGAAGGAAATTGCCAAAAAAAAAGGATTCCAAACCTGATTTAAGCATCCAAACCTGAAGTTTTTCCACTTTCTTTCACACAACATGAATCCTCCCCTCTTATCCTTGAGCTGGATCCCTTCTGGGTGCCTTCCTGGCTGTCCTGACAGACATTTATTGAAAAGCTTGTTTTTTATTGGAGCTGCAACCTCCTGGTTTTCATAGGGACATTTAGGTCAAAAAAACATCTAAGATCATAAAATCCAAGGGTTTTTTTCCGACCATCTACAGAAAATTCACATGGTTTTCTGCATTAAAAAAAGACAAAAACCTGACCAAACTCTGCTGATCTTCAGGTCCATGTTCTGGGAAGTGATTAACTTTTCTGAGGCACTGAAATAAAAGTTGTCAGTAGGACCGTGGTGACAGAGAGGTGCTGGCTGCCCAGATTATTTAATAACTTGGGGAAGGCAGGTGGGAAGGTTGGGGGGATGTTTGCATTATTCCCATGACCTTTCAGAGCTTGTTTTTCACATGATCTGGGTGATGGTCTAGGCTGTGAGGAGCCTGGAGTGACAGCACGAGGGGAAACGGTTCCAGCTGGAAGGGAGTGGGTTTAAATTGGATATTGGGAAAGAATTCTTCCCTGGGAAGGTGGGCAGGCCCTGGCACAGGGTGCCCAGAGGAGCTGGGGCTGCCCCTGGATCCCTGGAAGTGCCCAAGGCCAGGCTGGAGGAACCTGGGATGGTGGAAGGTGTCCCTGCCCATGGCAGGGGTGGATTGGGATGACCTTCCAGCCCAAAATATTCCACAATTCTGTGATTTTTCTCTTCAGCACCAGCCCTGATGGCCAGAGAGGAAAACTTAAAACACAAATTCTGAGCAAAATAGAGATTTTTACTCAGTGTAGAGGAAGTTTTGCTCAGCAAGTGGTGAGGGGACAGTGCCCATGTCAGGAGCTGTGGCTGAATGCTTATCCTGAGTTCAGACCTGTGTTTGGGCACTCAGAACATTCCAGAACGATTTGGCTTGGAAGGGACCCTAAAACCCAGCAAGTTCCATCCCCTGGAAGTTGGGCAGGGGCACCTTGCAGGCTGCTCAGGTCAACCTCCAGCCTGGCCTTGGACACTGCCAGGGGTGGGGAGTGTTCACAAAGAAATGTCATGATCTAGACAAATACCTGAAATACTTATGAATTAGGCTCAAAGTTTGGTTTTGTTTTGGTTTTGGTATTATATTCTTAATTTTGGAGTAATTTCCTAATGCTTCTCCACTAGATTCATACCTGGAAGCCACATTAAGCTTGTTCCCTGTATATTTAATTCTTGGGCAGTTGGCAATGTTCTCTCTGAGGCCACCAGGAGATTTTCATTCCTGACTCTTCCCCTGTGCAGCACCTGTGTGCAAGCTGCAAGCCCAGCCATCAGCCCAGGTATGTTTAGACTTTACCACAAATTTCAGCCTCTCTCATGTTCTAATCCCCAGAGTTGACAGCATTTATGCTGCAATGACCTGCAGTCATCTGATCAACTTCCTGAATGCTTACCAGCTATAATCAAATATATTCTCATCTCTTATTTGAACAAATCAAACAGAAATTGAATACATTTTTTTTTTATGAACACTAGCAATATGTTCTCTTCTCTGATAATTTTGACATTAAAATTCCATTTTAATAATCCCATCCTTCAGGCTTTGCAGACTCTTAAGGTATTAAAGCAAAAATTATCCTAAGCAGTTAGATTATAATGTATTTAAAGATTAGACATTTCATGTTGAATATTAACTGCTCCACTTCCCAGGGAAAAAAAAATGATGCAGGGTTTTTTTTTCTCATATAATTTATACATTTTTTATAGATTGACTATACAAAGTTCAAACCCTTTATGAAAAAATACTACAAAATATACTCGCAGTTCTGCATTGTGTAGAAAAGCTGTATATAAAGGTATGAGAAAACATTTTTGCTGACATCATTAACATATTTTGATGCCTCAGAAACAGGCAAAATGGCTGTTCAACCTCAGTGCAGCCTATCAGGCTCCAGAGCTGAGACAAGATAATAAAATATTTGCAGCCTAAGGAACTTTTATTTACAAATCATAAAAGATGGGTCACACGTTTGGACTCAAGGTTCCATAATTATATAAAATGGAGAAGCATTAGGAAATTTCTCCAAAATAAAGAATACAGTACCAAAAAGAGGAAAAAAAAAAAAAAAAAAAAAAAAAAAAAAAAAAAAAAAAAAAACCAAAAAAAAACTTTTGGCCTAATTCATAAGTATTTCAGGTATTTGTCTAGATCATGACATTTCTTTGTGAACACTCCCCACCCCTGGCAGTGTCCAAGGCCAGGCTGGAGGGAGATCTGAGCAGCCTGCAAGGTGCCCCTGCCCAACTTCCAGGGGATGGAACTTGCTGGGTTTTAGGGTCCCTTCCAAGCCAAATCGTTCTGGAATGTTCTGAGTGCCCAAACACAGGTCTGAACTCAGGATAAGCATTCAGCCACAGCTCCTGACATGGACACTGTCCCCTCACCACTTGCTGAGCAAAACTTCCTCTACACTGAGTAAAAATCTCCTGCTTTAAGCTCACCCACTGCCTTATTCTGAAACAGACTCACCATGTGGAAAAACCTTCACCTGCAGAGACAAAACCAAGGGGTTTTTTAAAATTTTTAGCTCTGAGTGCAAATTTGCAGCATGGCTCCAAAAGCCACCAACCCTGCCAGCTCCCCCAGCAGCAGAGGGACCTGGGGAGCCCCTCCAGGGCTTCCCCTCCTCCAGGCAGCAACACAGGGTGTTCCTCCTCTCTTTGTGTAAACAGGGGGAAAACCCTGTGGTCCAGAGCAATCTTAATTCCACTGGTGGGTAAACAGCATCAGAGACAGCCTTTGTGTCCACACTCTGTGACACCATAAATACACACCCTTTCCTGTGCTATTACTTCTTCATTTTCTAACAATGTGCTTGTGCTATTAGAAGTGTATTTTGGGTTATTTCTGTGGAACATTGCACATCTTTTCCCTTTGTCCTTTTGCCTTGCCCTTCAATTTTGACCGTGATGGATCTAAGCATATTTAGGACATTAAGGGCAAACTAAATTGTTGTTTATACAGTTAAATGTAAAAAGCATAATGGTAGGGTAGTGTCTATATTCTGGAAAATAAGTACACTTGTCTGATTTTTATTACATATCTTCTCTCCTGATGTGTACTGAGTAAATTGTGGGGTCTCTGCTGAAAATGCAACATGAAAGTTTAATTCATCTGCAGGATCTGTCAACCTGAGTGTGTGGAAACAAAGAGAGAGCACTTGTGCTTT
The DNA here is from genome assembly GCA_032173965.1 of Sitta carolinensis. Taxonomy (NCBI): domain Eukaryota; kingdom Metazoa; phylum Chordata; class Aves; order Passeriformes; family Sittidae; genus Sitta; species Sitta carolinensis. Next base: position 2,855,904 of record CM063288.1, on the reverse strand, counting down.
AGGAGGGACACTCTGAGGATGCCTGGATGAGCCCTGTGCCATCACAGGCTGGTAAACACGGGTGAGTGATGGGCAGCAGGGCTCTCCTGCATCAACAGCCTGCCCCTGGCATCAGCAGCAGCTCCTGGGATTGAGAGAGAATCCCAACCCTGGAAGGGACCTTAAAACCTCCCCCTTCCATGGGTAAGGACACCTTGTACTATCCCAGGCTGCTCCAAGCCCTGTCCAACCTGGCCTGGGACAATTCCAGGGATCCAGGGGCAGCCACAGCTTCCCTGTGCTGGTGCCTCACCACCCTCACAGTCAGGAATTTCCTTCTGATATCTCCTCTAAACTCTGTTTAAAACCTGTCCTCCCTTGTCCAAGCCTTCCTCGACTTCTGGAAATGTTCCTGCAGAAATTCCTGTGGAATCTGGAGACAAGGACCCAGCAGGGTGTTTTCCAAGCAGGACACACACACAGGTCCGGTGGCTGCTAATCCATCCCCAGCTCCCTGAACTCACACACACATGCACTGCCTGGCCTGCCCAGATGTTTTCTGATTAATAATGAGGTCACCCCCAATGCCAAAAACTCGGCCTTGTAGTTCTCCAACACTCTTGGAAAGCCACAGAGTGTTTAAGGGGGATGAAAATTTTAAATACAACATAAGTATAAAACACAATAAATCAAACGAATTTGTTTAGATGGAAAGCACTTTTTTGTTTTTGTCAGCACAGCAACTGTATATTCCACAATTATTGTAATGTTTTCTGACATAAAACTGCTGCATCTGACCCGGGACTCTGGTTACACCCCTTCTTGCTTTACAGGATGGTTCTCAAGAAAATGTCTGCATTTTAACATTTCCAAGTCTAAAATAGAAAACAAAAAATATGAAATTAGAAAGGGATTGTACACACTATTACGATATCAGTTCCCTGGTCACTATCCCCCCCAAAAAAAGCTTTGAGATAAAGGCTCAATTCTTTGAATTTCTGCCCCAAAATGATGGGCAAAGCTGCAGAGACAGCTGAAATGCCTGACCCTAAACAAACCAGAGGAGAGACATGCCTGTGTCACAGAAAAACAGCTTTGCTGGAAAGCTCTTGGCATCACCCTCGTGACCATTGCACTCTCCTGCTTTTGCTTTGTGACTTTATATTTAACCATAAACACCTCCAAGAGGTCTAAAGCCCAGCAACAAACAGCTGGGTGAGCTCCTACCATAATTTTAAAAGGCAGAGACCTGGAAAGGGAGATGCCAACAGAAACCAAGGTCCTACCTCACCCAGGGAAGCAGGGGCTGGGGACCACCGAGCCATGGGAAGAGCAGCTCTTTTTTTCCAGGCTCATGCAGCACCACCTATGGACAAAAAAACTGCATTTCCCTGGAGTATTTGGGGATGGCAGAGCCTCCCACCCCGCAGCATCGCCTGCTCCCGCTGCCTGGAGCAGCAGGGCTGGAGGCACTTTGCATCTCCTTGATTTAATCCAGAAAGTCTTGAGAAACCAAAGAAGGTGAACGAGAGCGAGAACCTGGCACTGAATCGAGAGGATCAAAGAGGCAGAAAATCGAGTTTTGCATAAATTCCCGAGCCCTCCTCGCCCAGGACCAGGTGCCTCAATAAACAGTTTAATTTGGGGGGGTTCTGCTGTGATTCTGCTCCATAACACACAGAACTGGAAATCACACTGCTGCTCAGGAATAATCCCTGAGTGGCTTTCCCAGCTCCTTCTGCACGATTCAGGCTCCGTGCAGTGTTGGAACCCCAGAGCTGCTATCTGGGATTTGCCACGATAAATGTCTCTGGAACAGGGCTGCACACAAGAATTTAAAGTTTTGGGGTTTTTAAATTGTGTTTCTCTGCTTACAGAGGGAAGCTTGAAGATGTGAAGTGCATCAAGCAGGGTTAATGTGTCTGGCAGTTTCCAGAGAGTAAGGGATGAATTGTGCCTTGGGATGTGAAGCATCCCATTCTCCTTAGTTCTGAATCTAAAAGTGACAACTTTCAGCACTGTGAGAAGTGAAAATGAAAATAGGAGTACAGAAAATAATAATTTAAAATGAAACAAAATTAATTTTCATATTTATAGGGCGTCTGTTTTCTAGAATATATTTTCATTTGTATTTCAGAAGAAACTTTTAGGGAAAATCTCCACAAAGCCTCCCCAAACACACACAAAAAATGTCTGAGATGAAAAGAAAGGAAATAAAGCCCTAGAATCTGACACTTTTTGCAGAATTTAGATGTGTCTTGATATCGAGCTAACACAAAAGAAAGCCTCTTGAACTGAAATATTCTTGATGGACCTTTGTTCTACTGGCTGCTTTCCTAATTTGATTAATTGTAGAAATTTGGATGAGTGCAAACTTAGAACATTTGGAGTTTTAAATGCAGGATTTTCTGTTGCACTTTATGCCAGTGAGTGATAATGACATATCTTGAACTTCAAAGGTGTCTAAGCAATTAGAGATTCTCTGCAAAAGAAAATGCAGAGAGGAAAATTTTTTAAAAAAAAACTGGTTTTGAATGGTATTCCACAAATACTGAATATTAAGCACGTTTTGAGAATATTTGCATAGCACTAAGTGCACAGCCTGCTTTAAAATGATGAATAATTTGACTTTTCAGGACAGAAAGCGGTGCCGTGAGTCTCCTCTTGAGCCCATCCTTTACTGGTACAGCCCTATAACACCACGATTTCATGCTACATGTGTTGCTTGTTATATATCCTAAAAATTCAATTTTCTTATCCCAGAAGGAAGGAGCTGTAAGTGAAAGCAGTCATTTGATCATAAAGTGTTGTCAACGTGAAGGAAACCGCTTCGGAACGCTCTGCCACCACCCTTATTTGTGGCAATCATGCAAATCACTGCAAACTGGCCTGAAACCCGAGTTCTTTGGGGTGTGAGTGGAGCTGCAGCAATGGTGGGCACAAAAAAAAGGAGAAACAGCATCTGATAAATGTTCCTGTGAGCATTTATCCCTGCCAAGACAGGAAAAAGTACCCAAGTGGTGTTGCACCTCCAGTGCTGGGATATATGAGTCTCTGAAATGGTGATCTCTATCTCAAAAACTATTTAAGCAGCCTCTGATAGGGCAGCCACTGTGGTTATAAGGCTTTCTTTCCCAGAGTGATAGAGTACAGTAAAATACCCTTTAAAACAAAGTGGATGTTATTGCTGACCAGATTCTGACTCCAGGGGAATTATTGTGCTCTATCTCTGCACGAGTTCTCCATTCTTCTCTACTTTCCCCTGTGTGGAACGTGTTCATCAGCCACAAAAGGGATTGTATTTTTTTCCTTTTCAGGAATAAGGCTCCCAGAATTTGAGGGGTGCAGCTGAAGGATGGTGGCAAACACCATAAACTTTTATTGCCAGCAGCTCATCAGTAAATGGCACTGTTTGACATTGCTGT